>OY757936.1:31650479-31802979 GCA_963585895.1 Sepioteuthis lessoniana | reverse complement strand
CAAGTTCAACTTTTCGTCCAGTGCACTCGGTGTAACAAGATATGCTTGATTTAGCACGGGTCTTGTCTCATCAGATATCGGTCACCTAAGGGGTGACAGGGTTTGGCCGAACCATGTCACCCACCCGAGGCGGATGTGGGGGTAGGCTGTTCTGTGAACCCCCATAACAGACGATGGTTATTTTTTTCTCCCTCTTTTTTGTAGCTGGGGTACGAAGAGATAAATGTTCGGGTGGATGGAGAATGAGGGACAAATCAAATATTCGAGAAGATTCGGTTCCAATGAGAACGAAGAAATTTACTCTACGTGTTGTGTCCGTCATGCATTTCCACGGGGTTTCACGGCCTCAGAAACTGAACGGAGAGAATAAATCAATAGATATCATAACGTTCAAGAAGAGTTGTGTTTCTATATGTTTCCTTCTCTCCATCCATTGATTAGCAATCACCGACATAGCAGTCTTCTGTGACTATGCTACAATCATCTTGAAACCATTATCATTTCGGAAGCCAGATCAATTCCAGAATATTGCACGGAGGCAAAAAAAGAAAAGAAAAAGGTAGCAATCTGAGAACACGAACTTATGTGATCCAAGTGTGGACTGTAGAATTTCCCAAACAAATTGTAAATGTTTTTCCACGACTTATCCATATTTACCAACCCCTCCGCTTGGGCAGGATATGACACAAGGTCAATTTTCAAGCGGAATTTAACAGGTTTGAATTCAAAGTTTTCCTTCTCCTAGACTACTTGCCTCACCAAGGCTGAAGAACCTAGTCTGCCCTACTATTTACCCATAGCTGGAGGGAGAATAATTGGATTCATACCTTTCCCAAGGGTATTAGTGCTATGTGAAATGCCATCAGTCTCGTCCAGGATTTGAACTCGTGTCTCCGTGTCTATTTCCTACGACGACAACCATTACACCACGGGCACGACTTTTCAGTGTTAAGTACGATCTGACATTGTCATTCAGAAAAATGAACGCCGCATATTTTTCGGCAATAGCAATAGTCACACATCGAGGTGCAGTAACCTAACGGTTATCGCCGAGAAAAGGCAAGCCGATTTCTAATCCGGGAAGACCCAGCTTGTTTTTTCTTACGGCCCCGGGAAAGGCTGGAATCCATTACTTATGTCCCTAGCTGTTGATAAAATAGTAAAGCAGACTGAGCTGAGTAGCTTTGGTAAAGCCACCAACCTAAGAGAAAGAAATACTCTGTGGAGTTTTGTTCGAGATAATCTGTAATATATTTGTGCGTCTCACTTGTGTTATCAGCTCATGCAAAGTAGGGTGGCGTTGGCGTTATGCAATCTTCCACCGTTATTAACAAATCACTTGTGAAGTGCATTTGCTAAGTTTGGCTTGGTTTAATGGTTGTCCTCAATACCGATGGAAGAATATTATTTTACTCCTTAGGAGTGTTTTAGACCAGTTTTGAAGAACATTATTATTATTATTATTATGGTGTTTTTTACATCAGTGTTAGCTGATGGTTTTTCACTGGAGTTTGAGTGACAGCAAGTCTCCTCAAGTCTCCAGGACTCTTCTCAGTATTCTGGCCGTTCTCAGTAATGCTGTCATTTGGATAGTCTCTACCCGTCCGTCAACTTCGAAGTCCTCTAAGCCTTTTAATAATCCTTTAGTTATTGTGCCAAAAGCAGCGATCACAATCGTTACAATCGTCACTCTCATGTTCCACAGCTTTTTCAATTCTCTAGCAAGGTCGAGGTACTTATTATTATTATTATTATTATTATTATTTTACACCTGACAAGTTCTTCCCACCAGCAAACTGGAGTTTGAGAGACAGCAAGTCTTCTCAAGTGTCCAGGACTCTTATCAGTATTCTAGCCGATCTTAGTAATGCTGTAGTTTGGATAGTTTCCACTCGTCCTCCGATTTCCAGCTCTTCTAAGCTCCTTACGAAGCCTTTGGCGATCGTTCCAAGCGAACCTATTATTATTATTATTATTATACCCATTGCTATTTTTTCGCACCGATTTTAACAGATCGTTTTTTTACTGAAGTTTGAGTGACAGTCTCATCAGGTTTCCAGGACTTCTATCATATCCGATCTTAACAATGCAGCAATCTGTATATTTTCGTTTTCATCTCTGGTTTCCATTTCCCCCAGTTTCCTTTCCAATTCTTTGGGTACCGTTCCAAAAGCGATTACTACAACTGCTATTACCGTCACTTTCATGTTCTGCATCTTTTTCTGTCCTCTGGCAAGATCCAAGTACTTATATTGTTGCTTTCTTTCATTTTCACTCTGTGGTCCGCTAGAACAGTAAAATCTACTCGATAACAAGTTCATTTTTTGTTTACTTCTGATTTACTCCTTGTAAGTTTTTCACGCCAGTTTTTACTGATAGTTTTTCACAGGAATATGAGAGACAGCAAGTCTCCTCTGCTCTCTCTCTCTCTCTCTCTCTCTCTGTCTCTCTCTCTCTCTCTCTCTAAGTATCCTTGCCGATTTTAGTGTTGGGGTTTGGATGGTTTCAGTTTTTCCTCTCATATCCATTATTATCATTATTATTATTATTTTACTAATTAGAGTTTTTCACATCAGCGTTAGCTGATGGTTTTTCACTGGAGTCTGAGTGACTGCAAGTTTCCTCAAGTCTTCAGGACTCTTCTCAGTATTCTGGCTGTTCTCAATAATGTAGTAGTTTGGATGGTTTCCACTCGTCCGCCAACTTCCAAGTCCTCCAGTCCTTTTAGTAATCCTTTAGTTACTGTTCCAAAAGCACCAATCACAATTGGTATAATTGTCTCCAGTATGTGCCATAGTTTTTTCAATTCCCTTGCAAAGTCGAGGTACTTATCCTTCTTTTCACATTCTTCAGTTTTATTCTGTGGTTAGCCTAGACAGCAAAGTCGTCAATTTTGCAAGTTCTCTTCTTTTTGTTGATTATCATTAGGTCTGGTCTTCTGGCCGAGATTAAGTGATCTGTGTGTATATCAAAGTCCCATAATGTTACTCCTTGAGAGTTTTTCGCATCAACGTTACCTGATGGTCTTTTACTGGAGTTTGAGTGACTGCAAGTTTCCTTCAGTCTCCCGGACTCTTAGTAATCTGGCCGATCTCAATAATGCTGCAGTTTGGATAGTCTCCGCTCATTCTCTTATTTCCAAATCCCCCAGTCCCTTTAATAATCCTTTTGTGACTGTACCAATTACATTTAGCATCACCGCCATTTTCATGTTTCATAGTTTTTTTTAATTACCTAGCAAGGTAGAGGTACTGATCCTTCTTTTCGCTTTCTTTCAGTTTTACTTTGTGGTCAGACGGAACTGTCAAGCCCACAATTCTGCAAATTCTTTTTTGTTGATTATTATAAGGTCTGGTCGTCTGGGCAAGATTAGGTGATCCGTTCATATCTCAAAATCCCAGAAGAGTTTGTGCGTCTCATTCTCCTGGACATATTTTGGGTTGTACATATACTATTTGTTCGCATGGTCAGTTTTCCATTTCTTGCACAATTCCCAGTGGATCACCATGTTAGTGTTTGGAGATCCATTTAGTTTTCGATTTTTTTCTATAATGGTGAACTTTGCGTCTCTGCCAAAATTGCGACTATTTGAGGGAAAATATTCTACAAGTAATAGTTTGTCATAATTCGTAGATTTCATTCTGTACGTAGTCTTTCTAATGTTTGTTTTTGGCAGTGTGTGTCGCCTGTTTTGAAATAAAATCTGAATATGAGCACAGGTAAAAAAATCATACATAATAGTAGTAATTCTAGTCAAGTAAGAACATTAAGTTTATAGGTCCCAAAAATTCACTCTGAATTGTCTAGCAGGCGTAACGGTTATAGGCGTTGGTTCCCTAAGCTTCTAAGGAGACAATCATCTGGAGGTTGCAGGTTCAATCCTCACTACAGGCGAGTAACAATACAGGAATGGTATTGTACCCAGTTATGGCTAACGGAATCAGAACAGGCGACCCAGTGGATTCAATAAAAGACGTAGTTCGAAGTTCCGTGAAGGTTCCAGAGTTCGACAAACACCGGAAGAAAGCCGGAGGACATATCGGCCGAAACGTTGTGGAAATAACAATAAAGATAAAGACAATAGTCCGAAAACTCTTAATGATAAAAATCAACAAGCTTCGTCTCAGAAATTTAGACAACTAAGATCGAAGTTATTCATTCACTTTTACCGCCGACATGACAAAAACTCTCCACATCTTCCTTTTGAAGCCGATAAAAAGAAGAAAACATAATATCAAGATATCAAATGTCTATTACTTCTCGCTTCTCCACTGCTATAGCTTGTTTGTAGGAAGTGTTTGTGAGGCATTGTTTACTTGCAACCGCTCGATCATAACGACTCTCTTTGTCAGAGTGTGCAGCCTGTATATACTAATTGTGACTGAATAGATTCCCCGTTCATGCAGTCCATAGAGTAAAAAAAAGCGAAATTGAGATAAATATATGGACCTTGCAAGAAGAAACAAAGTATGGAACGTGACGGTGACAGTGATACCAATTATAATTGGAGTCCTTGGAATAACCCCAAAGAACCCGAAAAAAGAAATAGAGTGAACTGATCTAGGGGAGAATTGAAATTTTTCAGACCTCAGCTCTGCTTTGATAGGCTTGGATACTGAGATGGATCTTGGTGAGTTGTGGAGACCTGCAATCACTCGGTCTCCAGGGAAGGCTAGTAACGAGTAGTGATCTGAAACGGATTATTATGGATCACCCGATCCTGGCCAGATGACCAGACCTGGTTTTAAGTAACCTGAAGAAAAGAACTTGTCCAGTGGATTTTGCTGTTCCAGCCGACCATAGAGGGAAAATAAAAAATGGAGAAAAACTGGACCAGAGAGCTGAAAAAGTCATGGAACATGAAGGTGACGGTGACTGTGATACAAATCGTAACTGGAGCCGATGGAATAGTTAAAAAACTTAAAAAGAGACTGGAGAAGTGGAGATCAGGGGAAGAATCGGGAATATCAAGACCGAAGCACTGTCAAAATCAATTAGTATACCGGTGATCTGGGGAGACTTGCTGTCAATCAGACTTCAGTGAAAAACCACCAGTTAGAACTCGTGTGAAAAACTTACATATGATAACGATAATAAAAAAGATAAGTACCAAGACTTTGTAAGAGAACTGAAAAAACTTTGTAACATGAAAGTATCGATTATACCAATTGTAAGTGGTGCGCTCGGTACAGTCACCAAAGTTTTAGTATAGGGATTGAAGGACTTGGAAATAAGAAGGCGAGAGGAGACCATCCAAACTACAGCATTGTTGAGATAGGCCAGAATACTGAGAAGAGTCCTGGAGACTTGAGAGACTTGCTTTTCCTCAGACTAATGAAAAGCCATCAGCAAATGCTGGGTGAAAACCTCTCATAATAATATGGAGACTGCGATCGTGCTTACTCTGCTTATAATAATTTTTCAAGAGTGATAACTTTTATATGCTTATTATCGAGCTCTTCGTTTTATTCATTTATTTGCAATTAATTATAAATTCAATAAATAGGACGTGATTTGATTGTGGTTTTTCAGCGAGTAAGTATAAAAATGAAATTAGTGATTAACTAAGGCAGTAACCATAGAAATATTTCCACTATGGAAGTAGCAACGACTACTAGAAGTATGGCAGGTAATAATAATTGCATTGAATCATTTTGAGTGTGGGTCATTGCAAGAACCTATTCAAAGGAAAGCCGCTGCTACTGCTCGTCCCAGTACAATAACCATATTATCCAGCCCTTCCCCACACAACTGCTATTGTCATGAAACTCGTCCCTCTTTTTGGAAGCAATAATTACGCTTCTGTCTCGACGACTACAACTTATTGCTACTATGCATCTTCCCTATATAAGAGAGATTGAATCACGGCGTTTCCATAGCAACGAGTATATTAATTTTAAGATGAATGAAGTAATAATATCTGGCAACCCCCACTACCAACCTGCAGAAATTATTGTCGTTATTTTCTTTACAAATATATGTATTTAGCTAACCCCTCTGCCTCGGGTAATATGTGACACAAGGTCAGTTTTTCAACGGAGTAAAGTTAGTTTTGAATTCAGGGTTTTTTTTCTTTTTCCTAAATCGGATGTCGTGTCAACGCAACCAGTGAGAATCTCACTCACTAACGACAGTTGCTTGTCTAGTTCACTAATCATTATACCACATAAGACGTTCTAAAATATCAAACGTGGCTTAGATTTGGCACAAGGCCACAATTATTAAGTACCCATTAAAGATTGAACTGACTATTTAATAGTTATTGGCATGTGACACTAATTTGCTACCAGTTACACCACAACCATGCGTCAATAAAGCAAGGGACAAGGCTGCAGTTATGGTGGACCCATATATTGTATTTATTCAACCCTTCCACCACGAGCAGGATGTGACATAAGATCATTTTTAAGCGGAGTACTGGTGGTTTAATTTAAGAGTTTTCCTTCTCTTAAACTGGTTGCCGTACCATGGCTAACTAGCCCAGTTTGCTCTACTACTTACCCATAGCTGAGAGAGAACAGATGGATTCATGCCTTCTCCAAGGGTATTAATGCGAAATGAAACGAAGAAAACCCGTTCAGGATTTGAACTTGGGTTGCTTGCTCCATTCTCTACTTCATTTTATAACAAATATATCACCCACTTAAAAGCTCCAGTTGCTTTAACAGCCACACCAGTCGGTTGGGTTGTAGAATACACCGACTGTATCTCTGCCGAGAGTTACCCCCACCAACGAGTGTCTTAGATATGACACTAAACCATCCAGTAATGCTGGAACTTTTGGGAATGCAGAGTACCCCTTCATTGCCATCGACCCCAGGTCCACTCTGGCCTAGTGTGTTAGCACCTAATAGGGCCTTATCTATAGTTCAAATAGAATTGCTTGACGTATAAACTGTGTACTTATGCTAAACTGAATTGTTTGAAATGGAACTGTTTAACCATTTAACAAATGACTGATGTTTAATTGAATTGTTAGTGATCATCATCATCATCATATCGTGCTGGCAGCACGGATATCCCTGACCCTCTCTCGCCACTCCTCCCTATCGTTCATCGCCCTAGGTAGGTCTTCAGGACAACAACCTGTATCCTCACATAGCTGCTGAATGTACGTTCGTGCTGGTCGTCCTGCTTTTGCGCGGCCGTGTGTGGGGATCCATAAGAGTACATCTCTTATGAGTTCATCTCTGCTTCTCCAGCAATGTCCTGCATGTCTGGTTCGCCTAACTTGAATAGATTTCGTGATAGGGGGCAGGTGGCCGTACAGTTGGTGTCTTGTGGGGTGTTGCTGCCAGGACTTGTTGAGGATTGCACGCAGCATTCTTGTGTAATTGCCATAGCAGTAATTGAAACTATTTAACTCTGTTGATTTATGTTTACAAATTATATATATATATATATATATACATCAACTGGATTTGATATAAAATAACCCCCAATGTTTAATATGTCATAAAACTAAAACAAACCAGTCTAAACGACATCAAATGAAGTCCTCGATTAAGAGGAACTTACCGGTCATTTTAAAGCCCACCAGGGTGGTGATGCCACGAAGCAATGGGGGATCTCCTTTTTGCGGGAAGTCATACATGAGGGCGCTTTTGTCCCTTCGCATCTACTGACGTCGGCCATGACTCCACGCTCTACTGCCATCAAAGCCGAGGAGGTCAAGCGTACGAAACCTCGGATAATTTCTTTAATTGTGGCTTTTGAGACACTTGTAGCCTATGGAGATGAAACCAACGTTTTCATTCGGGAAATTGGATGTCATGTCATCCATATCACCTTTGACCCGTTACTAGACATTGTTCAGTGCAGCATGGCTACCATCTCTTGGGTTTAGAGTTACCTTTAAAAACTGGTGCGGAAAGGAATATAGAATATATATATTCATCCAAAATAACCGCATCAAGCCAGATGTTTAGGTCGATTTTTCAGTGGAGTTCAGCTGGTTTGAATTTAGTTTTCTCCCTTCTAGACTGGTTGCCTTGCCAAGGCTAAATAGTTCAGTCAGCCTTATTATTTACCCATATCTAGTGGGAGAACAGATGTATTGATGCCTTTACCAAGAGAATTACTCCTAAGTGAAACACATGAGTATAGAATGTATAAAGAAAAAAATACAACCAAAGGAATCATTGGAATTATTAGGATAAATAAATAGAATAGGAATATTTTTCTCATTTATCTCTTCATAAAATATCAGGGAACTGTTTTGAGGGTAATACTGGAGAAACGTCAAGAAATACAGAACGACTCTCGCTACAACTACAAAAAGCAGAGTAACGATATTTTTTAAGTTGGCGACCGTAGTCGAGGGTGACCCGAAGGCTCCCTTTTCGATAGCTACTACACCAAGGTGTAGTGGAGGACACTACTCCTTTCCCTGGATTATTCCACTATACCCTTGATCCCTACCAAATAATGCTGAGTGTTAAGCAAAGAGGCATCAAGTACCATTTTTTAGAGTCTTTGGTATGACTCGACCTGGGATTGAACCAAGGTCTCCCGGGTCATTGGCGAACACTCTAACTATCATGCCAATGTTTGGTATTTGATCGTAATAGTTGGTTTAAAGCCATTAGAATACTACTACTACTGGTCGTAGTAGTAGTAGTAGTAAGGCAACGCCAACCAACTCTAAAGCAACAGCGATGTCATCACTAATAACATCAGTATTCAAATTAGCAGCAGCATCAAAGGCTTTTCGATTCTGCGAACAATCCACTTTGTCTTTCTTAACTTCTACTTTCACTTTCACTTTCACTTTGGCTTTGATGTCTTCTTTCAATTCTTGTTTCCCCGTTTTTCATTTAAGAAGAAGAATAGCAAAGTCAAGGACAATGCGTCTTTCTCTTTGCAAAGCTTCAATTAAAATTACAAGAACAAACAGAATAAATTAAACATTTAAAAGAAAAAAAAAAAGAAAAATAATATGATTTCATGACAATCTATAATTGTATTCGGATGAATTGATTCATTCCACCAAATCTAATGTGGTTTCATTGATCTAGATCAGACATTATTTTCAGGTGATCGTCTTTATTTACTTTCATTCTTTTCAATCAAACCAAGCACTGACTTCAGTATCTAAGAGATTCGTTATAGGATTTCACCTAGTAACAGACCTTAAAACGCAGATACCGACTAACATACTATTTATGGAATTATAAATTAGAATTAATTGCAAATACATAAATAATTAGCTCTCTTGAAAAATTACAATGAACAAGATGAGCGTAAATATATACTTGAAACCACATAATTTATATTAAATAGAAACACTTGATACCATATAAAGGTGTAAAGAAATTATCATTAAAGAAAAAAAATGAGATTTAAAAATTATTACAGTGGATCACTGGCAGTATAAATAATATTCATTACACAAATGAGTCCACTTTCAGCATCAAATAACCCATACGAGGTGGCTATGCCGTTAAACAAACAAAATCAGATGAATGGTTGGTTGGTTGTTTGGGTTTTAAGGCATATCAACCTTTGTAAGTTATTTAATGCCAAAGCCATTTTTATGCAAATAGTCAGGTCTATTTCAAACAATTCAGTTTATCAAAGCAGTTATAATTCAGCTAATTCAGTTTGAAATAAGTACAGATTTTGTTTACACACAGTTTAAATCTAAATACAGTTTAATAGTCAAAAACATTTCTATTTCAAGCTACTCAGTTTAGTCAAACAGTTCTAATTCAAACAATTCATTTTAGCATAAATATGCAGTTAGTTTTATTTAACCCATAGATGGGGCCCTATCAAGTGCTACCATTCCGGGCTAGAGCGAACCTGGGAGAGATTGCAATGAAGGGGTACTCCGCATTCCCCAAAGCCCCAGCATCACTGGAACCTCATCATCAGATTGTTTAGTGTCATATCAGGACACTCATTGTGTAAGACAAAGCAAAGCTTTGCAAATAGCAACTTAAGCAATGATAAATCTGGTCAATATTTAGATGGGTGACCACTTAAGAACAGTAGAGACTGTAAGTAACTTGAACCCAGTGTAAAGCTAAGTAAATAAAAATAAAGGGATTCTCAGTGGTCAGGAATTGATGAAAAAATTACCGAGAAAATGTAGCTATTATATGTATAACATAAAAAATAGATGCGCGTTGAAAATAAAAAAGAAAGGTAATATCAGTGGTCAGGAATTAATCCAAGTATTATTAGCTGGATAGTTTTTATATTTATGATTATTATTGATATCATATTCATAATCGAAATGTATTATTATTATTATTATTATTATTTATTTGCTATATCTACTTTTTATCATCTTCTCACATCAACTATAAAAATGAAGAATCTTTGCACAAAACATATATACTATTAATACAATATCTGTAAGAGATCAAGTTATGTTACGTAATTCATCCAATAGTTCCCAAACATACCATTTTAAATTCTTTTTCTTACCATTGTTTTTGAAATCATTCAATTTAATCTTACAATTTTTTATGCCATTGATGTTTTTGATTTGATCAGGCAATTTATTCCTAAAATATATTACTCTGTTAGCAAAAAAAATCCAGTTGGTTAGTAGACTTTTTAAACCCGTTTTGAAAGTAAATTTCCAGTTCGAAAAAAAATATTGAAAAATGTCAACCACAATATGAAATTCCATTAATTATTTTAAGTTTCAATTAGATTACCTCTCATTCTTTTTTCTCGTAAAATAATTACTCCAAATTTCTCTAATCCATATCTGTAAGTGTTATCTTTTACTCTTTTTGTTAGTTTTGTCCCTTTTCTTTCTGTGCTTTCGAATCTTAATGTCACACTCAAAAGATCATCTGTATACAAAATCAAATGTGACATTTCTTGAAAAAAGATTGATCAATCTTCTTGTCTGTCGGAGTTTTTTTTCCCTTTAATTAAGCACAAAATAGGAGTCAGTTTAAAAAAAGTTGTAAGCTGGTCACATGACTAAGAAAAATTAAATCGTTCATTTTTGTAATATACAGATAAAATCTATATTTAGAATAGTTTGCGAATGTAATTGATTAAGCCGCTCCTACAAATTAATTTTGCATACTACAGTTTTATTTTGCCGATGACAATTACTCCGAATGTGACACTATAATCTCTTCTATCACTGAGTGCACATAATTAGAGGCAATAATGCATAAGACTGTTGGTGTGTTCGTGTTGATATGTTTATAAGTGAAGCGTAAACATATATAACTTGGGAAAGGTATGTACATAACCCTTACTCCCCTCTCAGGTATGAAATAGATAGTATCGCTATAATTCTTTTTAAGCATGGTTTTAGCATTAAATAACCCAAGAAGACTGATAAGCCATTAAGCATAGAAAGCACCTGCAACAACAACAGCAACAGCAGCCTTCAAAGAGATGGCAAACGATCTGAAAGCAGCAGCAATTTCAAAGCAATGTCGAATGATCACTAAGCAGCAACAGCAGCAACTTTAACGAACACATGATCAACTGAAATATCTGATTGCAACCAACCACACTATGAGAAAACATTTAACTGCAGTATGCGATGACAGCTTAGTACAATCTCTTTACATCAACCGATCATGATCGAGAATAAATTTTTTTTTTTTAACTTCAAACATATTTCAACATTGTTGTGTTATTTCTCTATCTTTTCCGAATACCGTGAATTAGGATACTTTAAAGACGACTAAGATCGGATATGGCCAGTGCTCATTTGCAGCTTGTATTGCTCCCGCAACAGTTTCTTGAAACCATATAGGTGCTTGTAAAAAAGATTAACTTCGGCATTAAATAACCCAACATAGGTTGAAATGCCAAAAAAACAACCAACCAACCAACCAATGCAATTGACTTAAATTTGATTTTATTCAAGATTTTTTTCGAATCTTGAGCACTTTTTCAAACTCCTGTTGTTTACGTGTCCATTGATTCTAACCACAAATAAATAATCAGCAATCAGGTGTGTTGCCATGACAATAGTTACAACGAACAGTGTTTTGTCTCTGCTTGTCAGTCTCTCACAAAGTCATGCGAGATTACGTTTAGCTTGCGTACGAGACGTGGGTGCTCACCGTAAGGGTAGTGTTAACGAGCTCATCTCAATGACTATTGCTTTTATCAGTGAGAATAATTATGATTATGTACCTGTCATAACTGGTCGGAGTAGATACTGAGATCAAGAATTTTCATTACTTGATGATATAACCATCTACGCTGGGTAAGAATTCGAAATTGAGAGACACCGAGAGATTGACAAACAAAAGTAAATAAAATCACATTTTGTTATACTGTCATCTACAGCATCATAATGACACAATAATAAAGACGCAGGAAGACTTCTTTATAAATATATGTACCTCTCACTTTATTGTAAGAGTTCGAAAAGGTTATTCAAGGTTTGTGTGTGAGAGGGAGCTGGAGACCGAACAGAAACTTCAATATTTTGACCCCTACTCTTATGGCCGTCAGCGTTGTGTCGTTCTTGTTCTCCTGATGCTCAACCGGAGGCCCAGAGGCCCACTCTGCTGGGTGATGGCTTTCTTTACTGCATCTTATCAGCAACTTCTCTGGACCCCAACTCATCAGGGCCCCAAGCCCATTCGGCCTGGTGTGGCTTTCCCTACCACATTTCGTCTATAACTCCGACTCCAACTGTAACTGGAACTCTCTTGACATCTGTCTTGACTGAGTTATATAATAGTTCACGCCCACTCAGTCGCCTACTCGATCTTTGAAATCGCATGTTTGATCGTCATCAAGCGAAAATAACTGTCATGCAGTTCACAGGTCACTCTCTTCCGGTGCATAAGTGTACCATGGGAATTTTTTTACCTCGTCCCATTTCGTCAGCCAATTTCCGCCCACGCGATTTCCTCTCATAACTGCCATTAGAATGTGTCACTTCCTTTAGGTGCATCACCTTGGAATGGCATTTTTGGCCGGGTCGAAGGCCAAAATACAACAATTTCCTAATCTGAATTTTGAAAATAAAGTGTATCTACAATCTTTGTTGTTAATTAAAAAAATACCACAGCTCTGATAAACGAAGGCTGAAAAAAAGATATATAATATCTATATTATAAAAAATAGAGACTAAACAGTTTAATAATAATAATAATAATTAGCTTCAAAAAGAATGCAGCAAACTAGAAGAAAAGCAATACAAGAACAGATATAACTGGGTGGGAAAAGTGATCTTCTGGGAATTGTGCAAAAGAATAAATTTGACCATTCTCTAAGACAGATTTAGATTTGTGCATATTCCATTATATGGTCTAATCTGAATCTGTCTTAGAGAACGAGACGCAGAAATTCTCTGGTATTTTGAGATAAAAACGGATCGCGAAATCGTGACCAGCAGGCAAGACCTAGTGTTATGGAGAATCGAACATGTCATCTCGTGGATTTTGTCGTTCAAGCAGATCTATGGTCCGGAAGGGAAAATGAAAGAAAACAAAAAGATAGACAAATACTTGGATTTTGCCCGAGAGTTGAAAAATTGTAGATCTTTAAGGTGACTGTGATACCTATTGTTATTGGAACTCTTGGAACAGTCCTCAAAAGCCTGGAAAAGAGAGCGGGGTAACTGGAGATCAGAAGAAGAATTGAGACAACAGCACAGTTAAAATTAGAGTACTTAGACTTTGGGAGATCTGAGGAGACTTGCTTTCACTCAGTCTTTAGTGAAAAGCCACAAGTTAAAGATGGTGGGACAACTCGCAAAGGGAATAACAATATTATAGAATGCTGAACAATTATTAGAAGGGTACATGTAGTATGTTTTGTATTAAAGGTCTATGAAAACGAAAATACTTTTAATGTTACGTAATACACAAACACACACATACACACACACACGTACGCACGCACGCACGCACATATATATATACATATGTGCGTGTGTGTGTTTAGCAAAACCCTCCAAAGGAGCAGGATTCGACACAGGGTCGATTTTAAGAGGAGGTTGATTTGAAATCAGAGTTTTTCTTCTTAATCGGTTACCATATCAACATTATAGAACCAAGTCAGCTCTACTTTTTGCCTATAGGTAAGGGGGGAATAGTTGGATTCATACCTTTTCTAACGATATTAGCGCTTTATCAAATGCAAACTGCTTGGTCCAGGAATTGATATCGAATCACCGTGTCCATTTCCTAAAACCATAACCATTACACTACAAACGCCTTTATATATATATATATATATATATATAAGAAATATCAAAAAATTTAGATCAACTTAAAAACAATGATATAATTAAAAATATACTAGATGCAACAAAAATCATTAAAAGCAAACGACAACCAAAAAAATTTGAATCACTTGCTAACCTCATCTAAATGCAAAAATAAAAGATATGGAGTATGTAATATAATCAGAGAAGGAAAACCCAGTACCTTAGAAAACCTGAAAACATTAATAATAAATAGAAATTTACGCTGCAATTAAGAAAATATAGCTCAAGCACTTAACAAGGGGCTATCTTTGCATAAAAGCAACATTAAACTGCCAGAAAATAGAAATGTATCTATACCTATATAGATGTAGTAAGGGAACCTTAAAAATAATGCCCACATGACTGACAATAAGTGGAGGACCAGTAGATCACTCTGGTGCGAAAACTCAAATAATAATAATAATAATAGAGTCTCGGGCAGTTTTGATTATGTACAAGGAATAAGCTTTGGAATAAAGCTCCGATAAAACAAAATTGACGAAGCACTCGAAAACTCTCATCCTGCAGCTGCCATACTCTTCGACCCGTTTTCCCCCATAAATCCGTAAATACATTTCAAAAGGTTGTTAATACCAGATAATAGAGAAAAAAAATTGCTACTAGATCTGAATACTCTTCCTGAAAAACGATAAAAATTTTTTAAAAGACAATAGAAGATCAGGTTTGTTCATCCAATTCCGAAATTGAAGTTGTTTTGAGCAATTGGGACAAAAACACAAAACAGAAATTTTCTTCATGAAGAAATTTTCTTCATTTTTATGCAAATAGCCAGTTCTATTGAAACAATTCAGTTTAGCAAGACTACACAGTTTAATTGCCAAAACAGTTCTAATTCAACTAATTCAGTTTAGTATTAGTACAGACTTTGTTTACACACAGTTAAATGTTAAAATACTTCTATATTAAACAATTCAGTTTAGTGTAAATAGAGTTTCAATGTCAAAAACAGTTCCATTTCAAACAATTCAGTTTACCATAAGCACGCGGTTTAAATGTAAGTACAGTTTAATTTTCAAAACATTTCTATTTCAAGCAATTCAGTTTAGTCAAACAGTTCTAATTCAAACAATTCAGTTTAGCATAAGTATGCAGTTATTTTTTTAACTCATAGATAGGATCCTATGAGATGCTACCATTCTAGGCCAGAGTGGACCTGGGAGCAATAGCAATGAAGAGGTACTTCACATTCCCAAAAGCTCCAGCATCACTTGAGCCTCACCATCAAATTGTTTAGTGTCATATCCAGAGCACTCGTTGGGGGTCTTAACCCTCTGCTGAGAAGCAGTCGGTGTATTCTACAGCCCCAGCCAAATGGGCAAAGCATCTTTGGAAAAATTTATTGCAAGAAACGGTGATTATGTTGAAAAATAAACTTGGAATTTTGAGGGCAAACAAATGTCCTTCATTTTGCTACCAGTTTCCTTGTTACATCTATCTTAAAACTAGTTTTCATTGGATTGGAGACCTTATTTATCAATCAATTCTCATTTATGTAATAATATAATATAATATAATATAATATATGTATGTATGTATGTATGTATGTATGTATCATTCCATTATCCCTTACACAACTTTTTATTTTTTTTATTTCTTTCAAACAATCTTTAAAAATCTATTTGCTATTTAGACTTTCTCTCTTCATAAAATTTTCTTAGAAATTCCGAAAAGATCAGTTTGATAACATTACTGCCAGCTGCAGTAGCAGCAGTAGAAGCAGCAGTGGGAATCGTAATGGCCAAAGAAAAGATGGCGACTTCGACCGTGGCAGTGGCGGGAAATGCTATTCGTTGGCGGGAACGGTAAAAGGGACTACAATTAGAGACAGCAAATGGAGGGAAGAAGAAGAAGAAGAAGAAGAAGAAGAAGAAGAAGAAGAAGAAGAAGAAGAAGAAGAAGAAGAAGTGAGGGAGGTACAATGGCGAGAAATATACAAGCGTTTGAGCGCTCTTACGGCAATGGCGAGCGAGCAAGCATCCTAGTTGAAAAATCAATATTCGTATCTAGATTTAATCTTGTTATGTGTCTTTCGTTCGCTTTTTCTTCGTCGTTGGCTGCCTCGCTTTTCTGGCACGGAGGAGTGGGGAAGAGAATTGGTGGAAAGACGTACAAATGAAAGAACTTTGTTTGCGGGCGATCGGCTAGAGAGAGAGAGAAAGATAGAGATAGGGAGAGATAGAGAGAAGCAGGCAGAGCAGCGGTTGCTATAGTGGCTTATGCAAACAGTCTAGAGATGCAGGAAGAACATCAACCCGATGTATGTATTTGAGTACATAGAATGGTTGACGTTCTGCCTTCAATAAATGGGATTTTTAATGTATTTTTTGTTTACCATGAAATTGCTGATTTTCTTTCAATTTAACATATTAATTAAAAAACCCGAGTACACATTTGAATTATAATCCAACTACTCAAGAACCCGCTGAGCCCCTGTTCTATCAACTGTCCATGATGATATTGATGCTTGTATTTAGGAAGAAGTGAAAGTTTCTTATTAGCATTTCAGAGCTCTGTCGTATCGAGAATGTGAAAGATTGAAAAATGACGTTCAGAACGATCAGAGAACCCATATAATTTTGATTGCTTGGCAAATTAGACTTGAAATTGCTTTATCCTCCAAACTTGACAATTTTTAGTGGATAGTTTAAATAAAAATCTCATTATATTTTGTTACACAGTCGGCTGAGGCTGTAGAATACAAAGACTGCTTCTCTGCACATGGGTAAGTCCCTCCCCCCAACGAGTGTCTTGGATATGACACTAAACAATCTGATGGTGAGGTTCCAGTAATACTGGAGCTTTGGGGAATGCGGAGTACTCCATCATTGCCATCGCTCCCAGGTCCACTCGGGTCTGGAGTGGTAGCACCTGATAAGGGTCCTATCAATGGGTTAAATAGATCTAAACCGTGGTTTCTTAACTTGACTGTTTTTTGCATTTAAACTGCGTATTCATACTAAACTGAAAACTGAATTGCTTGAAATAGAAATGTTTTCGACAAATAAACTGTGTACTTACATTCAAATTGCGTACTTATGCTAAACTGAATTGTTTGAAATGGAACTGTTTTTGACATTGAAACTCTACTTACACTAAACTGAATTGTTTAATATAGAACTGTTTTGACATTTAGCTGTGTGTAAATAAAATCTGTACTTATACTAAATTGAATTAACTGAATTACCTCTGTTTGACTGAACTGAATAGCTTGAAATAGAAACGTTTTTGTCAATTGAACTGTGTACTCATGCTAAACGGAATTGTTTGAAATAGAACTGATTATTTGCATAAAAATAGATTTGGCGTTAAATAACTCACAAAGGTTGATATGCCATAAAATCCAACCAACCAACCAACCAACCAACCAACCAACAAATCATTATGTTTTGCCGGGTTATGGTAACGTAGATACATGTATATATATATATATATATGTACATATATATATATGATGTGTGTGTAACTGATGATTGACTTGGGTCGTGAAACTGACAGTTGTACGAGACACGTTTGATGGCGATGATTTTAACTGCTTTTTCTTTTTAATAATGATTTTTAATCGTTGCCAAATATTGTGGCATTAAGTGGTTCTATCTTAGATATTAAGTACTATCACAAAAACAACTTGAGTTTTAATCTAGATATTACCAATAATATATATATATATATATTGTGTATGCGTTTAAAGAATGTTAACATTTCTGTGGGAGTTCTTTAATGATATCAAATCCCCAGGACTTTCAGAGTATTTTAGCCGATCTTAACAATACTGTGGTCTGAATGGTCTTGATTCTTTCTTCGATTTCCAATCCCCTTGTCTCAGTTACAAGCCTCTAGGGACTGTTCAAAGTGCACTAACTATGAATGGTATCACCGTCACTATCATGTTCCACAGCCTTTTCAGCCTTCTGGCAAGATCCAAGTATTTGTCTTTCTTATAAATATAACAGACGTGCATTCTTCACACCAACACATACACACACTTCTTTCTTTCTTTTTTTCTTTCTTTCTATAAATATATATATATATATATATAGAGAGAGAGAGATGTTTGAGGCCAGCTCAAAAGTTTGCTCTTATTAAATTTGCTGTAATTAAAGAACATGCATTACTTTTAGACTGACCTTCGTCAAAGAGACTTTTGTATATGGTGAGTATGAGGCATTTATTCTTTTGGCTTATTAATGGGTACAGAGAGTTACCGACCTGGTAGAACCTTTGAACTGCACCAGCAAGTGTCCGTTTTTTGATCTTCATCTAAGAGTCTGTAATTATATCAGACGTCACCGGTTGGGTGTCCATTTATGGGAGTGCAGAGGAGGAAGAAGAAGCAAGTAAGGTTGACCAGTGCGCGAGGACCTTCATAAAGGACACAAAAGGTTGTGTGTGCATGCGTGTGTGTGTGTGCGTATGTGTGCCTACGTCTTAATTAGAAGTGGAAGCCCCAGGAAATCTTATCAAATTACACCCGGCTTGCAAGCAAGATTAGATCACCGACCAACTTTGAAGATGGCGCCAAATGAAACGGCGGGAAACAAAGTCTGAGGGCGATCAGACGTAGGCAGTTTATTAGATTGGCGGTCGGGGGTTTGTCCTTGGTTGGAAAAATGACGGAATCTTAAATGTTTTTGTTGGCCAGTGATTTACTGAGAAGGTCATATAATTTAGAACAATTTAGAAAAAAGACCCCAAAATCTTTCTCTCTCTCTCTCTCTCTCTCTCTCACACACACACACACACACACATATATATATATATATATATATATATATATATATATATATACTCGAGTTATAAACGATTTTAAGAAATTAACAACCTCTAATTTTTAGCCACAAAACCTTATTTTTATGATACATTGTCTGTAATAAACAACCCCTAACTTTAGTCTATGCTAGCCTACAAAGATATTCCTTCAACATCCAATGACATAAAGAGTAAACATTCAAACACTTATTTATACTTTCAAAACAGTAATACAATCACAATCAATGTTATGCTGCAAATAAAGAATGTAGTCTAGACCTTGATGTAGCCTACCAGGTTTACTTGGATATTCCAAATATACTAAAACCCCATCACTGATACACAATAAGCATTGAAAATGTAAAAAGGTATCCTTGGGAGGCATTATTTATTTTTTATTTCTTTTTTATATAAATAACATTGGACATCATATCCATGACTCTAATTTCCCATTAGTCTGACCCAACGTGTTTCTACATAGTCTTGCTGATGCCTAAACAAAAGCTTTTGGTTAAGCTAATGAAGTTTTACGTAAATTTGTTCAATATTCATATTTGCATATATCATTTGTAAGGGTGTTATAAATAGTTAACAATATTAGATAAAAACCTCTTTTTTATCTTAACTAAAAACCTTTGTTTAGATATAAGCTATTCAGGGATACTTTGGATGGAAGTTAATACTAAGGTTAGACCTAAACAATGTTTTTCTAATTATATCTTGTAATGAACGACCCCTTGTTTTTGAGGTGAAAAATTCATCTTAAAAAGTCATTCATTATACGAGTATATATATACAGACGAGTATTATTCAAAAAGTTCGAAGCCTCACCTTGAGAGAAGAAACATTACTGAATATTTTTGCTGACAGTATTTATAAAAATGGAAAAATTCTGATTTCTATCTTAATTTCTCTGCAGGTGAGGCCTATAAAAGTGAAAGCGACTGAAATTTGGGTGAGGTTTAGAACTTTTAAACGACTATATATATATATATATATATATATATATCTTTTCATCATACAACGTGTGGAAGCACGTGCGATACCCTAGCCTCACCAGCCGCCAACCAATTAATTTCCAAACACCCTTATATATATATATATATAGTTTGTAATATTTATAAAGAGTGCTCGTGGCGCGAAACTGACAGTTACCATACACTGTTGTCTTAACGTCTACCCTATCCAAGCTAATGTATATATATATATATATATATATATATAAGGGTGTTTGGAAATTAATTTTCTTTTACTTGGCTTTGAAGTAGTTGCGATAAACGTTTAGTCGAGGTTAGCCTTTCAGCGTGACTCAGAGTGTATATAAATTGATTTATAAAAATTGAAGACCATGGGTTTCCGTAACAGTCACCCACAAGGCACTCAGTGGACACGCCCACTATAATTATCTATTGTCTTCCTACAATAAAAGTGAAATTCAATACGTTTCTGTGAATAAGCTTTTATTTGATACGTAAAGCTAGCAAGAAAGAAGATACAAAAATTGGGAATGAGACGTCGATGTAGATAACTTCTTTATGATACTGACGCGCAGGTAAAACTATTAAACATGTAGTTCCCCCCCCAAAAAAAAACGAGTGTCCTGAATATGGCACTAAACAATTTGATGGTGAGTCTTCAGTAATGCTAAAGCTTTGGTGAATGCGGAGTACCCCTTCATTGCCATTGTTCTCAGGTCTACACTGACCCGGATTGGTAGCTCCTGATAGGGTCCTATCTATGGATCAAATAGAACTAAACTGCATACTTATGCTAAACTGAATTGTTTGAACTAGAACTGTTCTTGACATTTAACTGTTTGTAAACAAAAACTATACTTATACTGAACTGAATTGTTTGAAATTTAATTCGGCTTTAAGTGACCCCAAAAGGGTTGATACACCGTAAAACAAAACAACCAACCATCACGCGAAATTTGCCACTGACACAAACCAAGGAACATTGTGAGTGTTCTTGCTGCTACTTGATTTTGGAGAAAATGAAATAATTGTTTTTATGCCTCTATTCGTATACCTGGATGGGTTGCTATGGTAGCGGAGTGTATAATTTTCAACTGTTTGTGGGAAAAGACCCTCAGAGGCAAGGCCAGATAATGCTACAGTGAAGAATTGTAATAATTAAGTGCAAATGATTCGACAATAAGGACGGCCATCTTTACATTCTTAAGAGAAATGCCTAACCACAGGGTGTGTTAATAGGATCCCAATGTTGTTGTTTTTTAAGAAAATGACCTAGTACATTTTTATATAAAACAAAAGACAAATATTAATGCAGAGACAAGATTAAATTCTGCCCCTGGCAAAAATCATAAAATTACTATATTTAGTTTGCTTTGTTTCTTTTTATTTAGCAGTAAATCAACTAATAACAAATAACACGCAAAACATTTTTTCTTTCATTGCTAAATTTTCTAGTTTTAGAAAATATACTTTAAACAAACTAGATTTAATCATTTGAATTAATGGTATAATTCTTTTCCAAGCTATGCTGGGGGAAATCTTATGAAATAACCTAATACTGAGGGAATAAATCATGAAATTCATTGACATAAAATAGAAATAATCCATCTTTTATACGAACCTTAATTCTTTCAGGTACATCTATCTATCTATCTATCTATCTATCTCAGTCTGGAGGTGTCCTCGTAGTAAGCGAGTTCGTACTCCAATCCCACTATAACGTTCACCTTCGAACAAATACCCATGGGGAAGCTACTAACCCCCTTATCCTCCAAGCTATGGGTTAAATAGTACCACTACTGTTCTTCTAGGAGAATAGCTTTGGCATTAAATAACCTACAAAGGTTGATATGCCATTAAACCAAGTAACCCAAATTATTTGTCTATCTATCTTCCAGTTTTATGTTTTTCATTTCATACTCAACGGCTTTCCTAGAGTAGACGAACAAACTCAATGGCGTTTTGCTGCCGACTGGGTTACTTCGGGGGAGAGTGTCACAAAAGCTCCATAATATTCTATATGCATGGAAGCTAAGTCTCATCAAGGCTGCGCAACCGGCTCTTGAGATATTCAAATTGATTGGATGCGTTCTGGACCGACATCGTCTCGTCATAAAATGGTTGGCTCTGATTGGCACAGCCAAATCTAATTTTCCCGATTCCATTTTTCCGAATTTCCTTCGGCTTCATTTCACAGAAAACCAATTCCATTTTTCTTATCTTTCCTCCTTTGTTACTCTGCCAGTCTTTTAGACACCTCGGTCTCTCTCTCTCTCTCTCTCCCTCTCTCTCTCTCTTTGACCGCTAAATGATCGCCTCTTTGAAAATGGTCGATTTTTCCTTTGAAGTGACCAACGTCCAGTTCTGTGGAATTGTCCGATTGGATTTGCTCTAAACCCCGTACTCTACACCACTTTTTGTTGATCAGTGATTATTTTTGGCAGCTTTGTGCAAAGATTGATTATTTTGTTCGGCAGAGCGACAGTTACGGTCAAAGCGCGAGAATAAGTCATTTGGGCACATTCAGATGTTTCACCACTCTCTAATATATCTCATTCTGCTTCTATCTATCTATCTATCTATCTGATGCAAGCGTCTAAAATTAATGGATCAGTTCACGTACCTCGCCAGCAGCATCTCATCAACAGAAAGTGATGTCAGCATACGCCTAGCGAAGGCAGGGACAACTGTTGACAGGTTATCAGTCATATGGAAGCCTGAACACTCCGATGAAATAACACAGGATTTCTTCCAACCTGTGTCTGTGTCCATACTACAGTATGGATACACAACATGGATGCTAACAAAACGCATACAGAAAAGAACTAGATGAGAACTACACAAGAATGCTGTACGTTGTCTTGAACAAATCTTGAAAGCAACACACCACAAAACAACAGCTGTAGGACCACTTAATTCTCATCTCACAAACCATTCAAGTAAGACGAACAAAACATGCGGGACACTGCAAGAGAAGCATGGACGAACTCATAAGCAACGTTGTCTAATGGACTCCTACACATGGACACCTTAGTTTTGGCCGACCAGCAAAAACTTACTTTCATCAGCTTTGTGTGGACACTGGATGCTGC
This sequence comes from Sepioteuthis lessoniana, assembly GCA_963585895.1. Classification (NCBI taxonomy): domain Eukaryota; kingdom Metazoa; phylum Mollusca; class Cephalopoda; order Myopsida; family Loliginidae; genus Sepioteuthis; species Sepioteuthis lessoniana. The sequence goes on along the minus strand of OY757936.1, from coordinate 31,779,946 downwards.
CTAGAAGACTTGCAAGAAGCGATGGATGATTGGGACGGATTCCGAGAAGGAGTCTGGGAACTCCGTGCTGCCAGTGCAACCGGAGGAAGATTATCTATCTATCTATCTATCTATCTATCTATCTATCTATCTATCTATCTGAGCTCTTATGTTCTTTGGTATCCGACAGGCGTGTATTGCAATTGGAGATTTGAAGATGGCGTAAGTTTTTTTTTCTTCGGTATCATTCCGACTGGAATATCCTAACTACATCTTGCGACTGGAGCTAATAAGCGAAAAACTTGTAGTTTCATAAAAACGAAGCAGTGTAACGAGAACTTTTAAAAAACAAGGGTCACTTGTACTGATATTGGAAAGAAGATAGAAGGATCAAAAGGAGTGGGTGGGTGAGTCATTGAGGTTGAATTGATGATAAGCAGGTTAAGAATGTGGGTAGGGACTTAATGCTGTATGAAAAAATTCATAGGTCAGCTCTCTCACACACACACAAAATTTATAACACATATATATATGTATATATAAAGAGACAAACAAATAGACAGAGGCAGGGTGAGGGAAACAGATAGACAGATATATATATATATATATAAACCCAAGAAATCTTTTCATAAGAGGCTTAGTCATTAGAAGTTGTGAATAATGTTGACATGTTAATCAAGATTTGCACCAGGATTAATGACTGTCATTCAATTTCCAACAATAATTGGGTTTTTTTCTCATTGTATATTTTTAAAGAGATAATTTAATGTTCAAGTAGCGATTTATATTTTCACCAATTGACGTAGAAGTTTCCAACGTTTTTTTTCTTTCTCGAGAAGAAATTCTTTTGTTAATAATTTTCACTAGTATCTTCTTTCATCTTGAGTTTTTGTCGCAATTCATTCAGGACGTCAATCTACTACGAGGAGAAACAGTGTAGATGTGAAATGATAATCATAATAATAAAGGATAATCACTCGATGAGATTCGATCTTAAAGTCTCATATGCTTGAATAAAACTAAGATGAATCATTGGGTTGTAAAAAATAGCCCTCAATGATTTGCGAAAGCCCAAATTAAACTTATAAACACATCCTTTTTGTGAGGTGCCCGTGGTGAAATGGTTATTGTCGTAAGAAATGGACACGGCGACACGAGTTCAAATCCTGGACGAGGCTGGTTGCATTTCACATCGCACTAATACCCTTGGCAAAGGTATGAATCCAATTATTCTCCCTCCAGCTATGGGTAAATAGTAGGGCAGACTAGGTTCTTCTGCCTTGGTGAGGCAACTGGTCTGGGAGAAGGAAAACTCTGAATTCAGACCTGTTAAACTCCGCTTAAAAATTGACCTTGTGTCATATCCTGCCCGAGCGGAGGGGTTGGGTAAATATGATAAACACGTCCTTTATGTTTCTAGTCGCCATATTTTCTGATACTCGTTCTGTTGAAAAGATGTATATCTATATGGATGTATATATTTACTAAGCATTGTCAGACACAAAGCCGCAGAAGTGGTGCATCCAGTGAGTAGCAGACTCGAAAAACTAACCATTGCTCAGTGGAACGTATGTCAGTCTGTAAAAACGTATGCTTACTCTGTTTAGTCTAACAGAAAACCTTAATAGAAGAACACTAATTGAAAATCAAATTCACTTGCAATAACTTCAAAGAGAAACCATTGTTCATAGAAGATATGCATATCCGTTTAAACGAAACTTAGTGAGGCGGAAGGCTGAAATACAAGAGCGTTAGGTTAGGATCAAATATACTTCTTAAACGGGGTTTAGAAAATACTGACTGTATCTCCTGCTGTGGAGTAAGAACCCCATCAAAAAAGGGTCCACCCGGTCATGTACTTATTTGAGTCCTGTTTTACGGTTTATTCGTATTATATAAGAATAATCTTTATTCGTGACCTTTTGAGATGAGGCTTCTTAATTTGAGAATTAAAAAAGGTCTCAAAAGGTCATCAATAAAAACAATTACAAATTCGGTACGACTACGCAAGACCAGATTAGGAGAACAAATAATTGGATTTATAAGACCAAAAAATCCAACCTTGATCGCCCTTCGGGGCCCGTGTCGCAGCGGATAGAGGCGTTGAGTTTCTACGGTTCCAGGTGAGCATTGTCAGAAGATAGCGGTTTCAATTCCTACACAAGCCGGCCAGAGGTTTACTTGGTCAAAAACGTGGTGCGATACACAACAACTATGGAAGGCAGTAATTACTGGGGATACGGTTACAAGACTCAGCATTCCTATCAGAGGTCGCGGTTAATCACCCGAAGAAGGCCAGAGGTGAAATTTGGCCGAAACGTAGTGAGAAAAAAAAAAACAAAAAAAAAAAAAACAACTACCAAGATGAGGATAAAAAGTCCGCTATGAATAAAAAAAATTAATTCTCAAATATATAGGAATACTTGATATGTAAGTTTGTGTAAATTAGTTTCTAACTGTTATCGTATATTTATTGCAAATATCTCTAGAGATATTTACATTAAATATACGGTAATGAGGACCAGTCAAAGCGTGTGGTTTTAGCAGTTTGTAAGAGGAACAACACATGCGGGATATCGCTGTAGAAGTAAAGACGAACTCGAGTGATGGTCTCCTACACATGGACATGCAAACTCCACAAGACACACAGTTCGACAATGTCGAAAGCTTCAAATTTATCCGTATTATATAGGACTTGGTTTCTTTTATTTAATGGCATATCAACCTTTGTAGGTTATTTAATGACAAAGCCATCCTTTAAGAATAACAGTAGTGGTACAATAGCTGGGAGGAGAAGGGGGTTCATGCCTTTCCCAAAGGTACTATTTACCAACCCCTCCGCTCGGGCAGGATATGACACAAGGTCAATTTTTAAGCGGAGTTTAACAGGTTTGAATTCAGAGTTTCCTTCTCCTAGACTAGTTGCCTCACCAAGGCTGAAGAACCTAGTCCGTCCTACTATTTACCCATAGCTGGAGGGAGAATAAGGGGGTTCATGCCTTTCCCAAAGGTATTTGTCCGAAAGTGAACGTAATAGCTCGACTGGAGTTCGAACTCGCTAACTGCGATTCCGCAGTCTAGCGTTTTAACCATTACACCACAAGGACTCCCCTTATTATAAAGGAATTCTTGATATCCGGTAACTGTGTGTAAATTATTTGAAGCTATAATTATTTACTATGGATTATAATCAATTACTGGAAACCGTATAAACGTGTGCAAACAAATGACAATTATTAATTAGAAATAATTACTTGAAACTACATAGTTATTAACCGGGCCATCGGCCTAATGAGTTGAGTGTTCGCCAATGGTCCGGGAGACCAGGGTTCAATCCCAGGTCGAGTACCAAAGACATTAACACAACACTTAGCACTATAAGGTGAGGATCAAGGATTAAGTGGAGCAATCCTGCGAATGGAGTAGCGCCCTCCCCTATACTTCGGTGTAGTAGCTATTGAAAAGGGAACCTTCTGGTCGCCCTCGAATAAGATCGCTAACTTTACTGTATATAATTATTAGTATAAGATAAGAATACTTCAAACCAAACAAATGGGCAAATTATTTGCTTTAGATAGGGATACCTGATGTATAACAGTGTAAAAAAAACTTTTAGAAACAGCTACACTAAAACTGGAAAATAAATGTCCAATGATCATAATTCTCAGACCTCTAGGTATAAAATAACCCTACACGGGTTGACATATCGTTAGGATCAATCAATTGATCAATCAACAATTTCAATAGCCATCATCATGCCTTGTAAATTTTGAATATACATACTTTTATAAAGCTACGCAATATTATGGTCTATTAGGAGATATTTTAGAATTTGTATTTTTTGAAGAATAAAGGTTTTGGCAAGGTTTTCATTGTGGACTGAAGATAATTAGACCAGGTCATTGATTTTTTTTTTTTTGTTAAAAGGATCGTCAACCCCTTTTTTTCCTGGTATTTTCAGACGGAACAAAGAAATGTTATTTTTCTTTATTCTGCTTTTTCCTGAACTAAATTTCGATGCACGGTGTCGTTGTCGTCGGCTAATGAGAGAACTAGTTGAATAATTATTTTCGATTCGGCAAAGATGAAAAGATTCATCAGAATTATATCAAATCATTTTATCGATTAATCAAAATGTTTTCTGTAATTACGCTGATAAAGCAAATTTATTTATTTATTTAATTGGATCAAGAAAGAAGGAAATATTCTCAAAACTTGCCTAATAAAGAAAATAGAAAACAAAACAAAACAAAAAAAAACTAAACAATACAAAACAAAAAAAAAAAAAAACCGAAAAGTCAAAAAGAGAAAAGAAAAAGCAGAAGGTATAGAAAAGTATAAGCATTCAAAAATAAAAACAAAAATAATAAAAAGAAATGGCTAAAGAATTTAAACTGAAGTTATAAGCAAATTATAAATTAATCTAAATCCTCGGAGATTGATGAAATATTGAATAATTCTAATGAAGCAGGAAAAGTTTCCATATTATTAATTCACTTACATTGCCTCATATATATATATTAGATTATTATTTTGTTTATTCGGTCGGTTGTAATTCTCGTACGCTATTCCATATTTTTCTCTGCAACATCTTATTATTCTTTTTTTACCCATTTTGTTCATTCCTTTAGACGTCTTCTCATACTTAGCCGGCTGTGCGTTTCCGGGAGTTCCCTGGAACATGGATAGAAATTAAATGTGGAGCTTTTGACTGCTCTGGGCTGACTGATTTAAAGTCAAAATCTAATTTCTAACGTCTAGGATTTGTAGTCACCTGACTTTAACCTCTCCAACGAAAGCCAAGCTTTCAACCGACCTTTGGGTTACTACATGTCACTCAAACTTAGTTGACCTTAACTAGGTATAACGGTAACTGCTTTTAGGACAACTATTTAAATCTTTTTAAAATACTCAACGGCATTGCCATCGATCCCAGGTCCACTCTGGCCCGGAGTGGTAGCACTCGATCGGGTCAAATAGAACTGAACTGTGTATGCTAAACTGAATTGCTTGAAATATGACTGTTTTGACATTCAAACTGCTTACTTATGCTAAACTTAATTGTTTGAAATAGAACTGTTTTATATGCTAAACTGAATTGTTTGAAATAGAATTGTTTTTGACATTGAAACTGTACTTACGCTAAACTGAATTGTTTGAAATAGAATTCTTTTGATATTTGACTGTGTGTAAACAAAAACTATACTTATATTAAACTGAATAGCTGAAATAGAACTGTTTGACTTAACTGAATAGCGGAATAGAAATGTTTTTGACTATTAAACCGTATACTAATGCTAAAGTGAATTGTTTGAAATAGAACTGTTTTTTGTATAAAAATGGATTTGGCATTAAATAACCTGCAAAGGTTGATGTGCCATAAACCCCAAACAAACAAACAAATAAACAATACTCAACACTTCATGCTAAATATAAGATTCTGTCAATTTATTATTTTGTACACACAAAAGAAGCTCTGAAAGTAATGCCTGCTATTTTCTCCACACAACCAAGAATAGATAATAAGCCATGACACCGCTGGATAGAGTAAGTTTTCAGCAACAAAACATTATTCTAATTCACATTTGATAAGATTTGTTCGAATATAATTCCTGACAATCTCCATACAGCGAGAAAATTTTAGTCGTTTGTGTTTAATACGATATATATATATATATATATATATATATATATATATTGACCTAAGTGGGTCAGGTGTTTGGCCCGGGAGACCGGGGTTCAATCCTAGGTCGAATCATACTATAATCATCATCATCATCATGTCGCACCATCAGCACGGATATCTTTGACCCTCTCTCGCCACCCCTCCCTATCGTCCAGTGCTTCCGGCAGGTCTTTGGGGCTACATCCCGTATCGGCACAGAGCTGTTGTATGTAGGTTCGAGCTGGTCGTCCTGCTTTTGCTCGTCCATATGAAGGGGTCCACAGAAGTACATCACTTATGAGCTCGTCCCTACTTCTACTAAACTATCATCAGGACCATGAAGAGTGATATTAACGATTTTAAGTTAACGATGGATGTTTCTAAACATCGTTAACTTAAAATCGTTAATATCACCCCTCATGGTACTGATGATGGTTTTGTAGAACCGAAACGCTATACTGTCAACCTCTCAATAAATCTCTCCTTCCACTTGGATCGTTGTTATCAGTCTTACAACATATATATATATATATATATATATATATATATATATATATATATATATATATATATATGTTGTAAGACTGATAACAACGATCCTGCATTGAAGCAGGTGTTAACGCGGGTGCTTCAATGTTACACCCAACCAACCCATGTGCTGAGCCGAAAGGTTCTCAGCCTAACTAAACTCAAAGGCATGAACCAAAATCCCTCGGCTATTTTATAACAGTCTAACTTGTATAGTTTTCGTGATGGGAGGCAAGTGGCCGTATAGTTGGTGTCTTGTGGGGTGTTGTCGCCAGGACTTGTTCAATATTGCTCTCAACATTCTTGTGTAATTGCCGTCTAGTTTCTTCTCCAGCCGTTTAGTTAGCGTCCATGTAGTGCATCCATATAGCAGTATCGATACGACTGCTGCCTGGAAGAAACTGCGTTTCATTTTATCGGTCAGGTCTGATTTCCATATGATCGAGAGCCTATCGATAGCTACCCATGCTCTCGTTAGTCGTGTGTCGATGTCTTTTTCGGTTGATGAGACGCTACTTCCTAGGTAGGTGAATTTGTCTACTAGTTTCAGAGAGGCTCCGTCTAGTGTGGCAATGTTGCGCGTTTGGTTGTAACACATATATTCAGTTTTGTGTGCATTGACATGGAGGCCAATGCCTGCTGCGGCTCGTTCAGTGACCATATATTTATTGTTAATATCTCTATAGTTACGTGAGGACTAGTCGTAGCGTATGGTTTGGGCTGTTTGTAAGAGGAACAACATGCAGGACATTGCTGGAGAAGCAAGGACAAACTCATGTGACATTCTCCTATGGACTCCAACACATAGACACGCCAGTGTATGTGACAAACTCCACAAGACACACAATTCAACAATGTTGAAAGTGTCCACATATAATTCCAGGCACTCTCAACAAACAACAAGGAACTCAAATTCTGTCGGGAACTACAAGTTCATTTGATTTTTACATGTACGTCAGTATTCCAAAGAAGTTATCTACAATGACCTCTCGTTCCCTACTTTTGTATCTTTTTCTTTTGCTTAGTTTACACTTTAAATTAAAACTAATACACGCAATTGTGTTGAATTTCTTTTTATTTGAGAGAAACAATAAATGATTATCCTCTTAGAGAATTGTCTTGTCCGTTGGCTGCCTGGTGGGTTTTCATATGACAGTCACAGAAACCCATTCTCGGTCTCTTCTATCTCGGTTCTTTGAACAGGATAGATAAATCACGGACTCTGCCAGGGAATAGTAAAGGCACGTTATTATTTTACTTTCACCTGATCAAATAATCTTTTCTTCCATTTCGTACTCCCCTTCTACATACTGCTTGTTCTCGAAGCAATGCGTACATATTCCTAGTTGTAAGCACACGTTTGTGTTCTTTCTTTTTCATATCATTGGTAAGAATATTATGCATATAAAAGGTTAAATATTCTTGTATGTACAAATAAATTCATCAAGTCTTTCTTTCCGTGGTGTTCACTGTTAGTATATAACACACATACAAATACTATTATTGATTCCTAGTAAGTGGGACTCGACAAATATCAACTTTGCATTCTCTCTATTATCAACTTTCACTTTATATGCACTCTGAATCGTTCTAAAATGATTACCACGACGAAACGTTTTTTGTATTGACTTCAAAACTTTATAACGAGAGTAGCGTCCGAGTTAGAGCGGATGATACGTTCTGGATTCGTAACAAAATCCTGCCTAATGTTGAAGCAGAAGAGTTTTCCGGGTGTCGTGATAAAAAGTTTGATACTGAAATGAATTATTGATAAAACAAGTAAAAAGCAAAATAAACAACAGGAATTTGAGTTAAAACAGACGTTGTCTTTTTATAAATTAAATTTGGTAATGAGCAGCAGGTTACAAAAGGTATGTTGTGTGAGTATTAATCATTGTGTACAGCGTACGTAAATGTTTTTAAAATGCTTATTTTTATTTGCTCGTCAGTCCTGAAATTTCTTCGAGGATAAAACTTATTTACTGTTGATTACTTTTGGTTCATTTGTCTTCCGGGTACTGCCGGGTTGCTACTGTAGTGCCTGGGTATTTTAGTCTAGCTTTTAGCAGGTAAAATAAGGGAAAGTTATTTCTGGAAACCATTACACATGTGTTTTTTTCTTTTTAGATTTGTTGGCACGCATGGCTTAGGGACCATTACAACCTCATAAACATGTAGCAAGACTCACAGCAAAGCAATATATTAAAAAAAATGTTTTTTTGTTTCAGATGTGTCCTTTATTCGTTAAATGCCAACGATCTTACTATTTTGTGGAACATTCCTTTTTTTAACTAACAAAAATACAACGGAAATATATTTCGGTGGCGTATCAGTGCGTGTTGACATATTTCGAGAGACATTTGTATCTTGACCTTTCGAATTCACTATCAAATAAAACGTTCCTTGAAACCGAAACATCTTTTCCTTTTTATCTCCAAGCAAAATGAAATCCCGTCTTCTCTGACTCGGTCTCGTTTGTTCTAACGGAACAAGATTAAAGAATTCTCAGTCTCTCTCGGCTGGATACATACCATTGAAGCCTGACACACATAATGCTTGGTCTCACTGAGCGATCAGAGAATATTCCCTCTTTGAGGTTTAAATTTGCGACGAATTCCTCTTCTTTAGAAATGGTTGTTCCCGCACATTCTTCCTATATGAATTTGTAGACCTCTAACAATAGGGAAAGTGAAGTCGCTTTAAAAAGTTAGTGTTCATTCTGTACTAATACAGTTAGCATAACGGTTATCGCCCAGGAAAACGGACACGATGGGCCGAGTTCAAATTCTGGACTAGGTAGCTTCTGTTTCACTTCGAATTAAAGCTCTTGGGGAAGGCACAAATCCAACTGTTCTAATACAACTTTCGGTCAACTAAGATAGACTGATTTCTCTAGCCTTGGTTAGGCAGCCGGTCTAGGAGAAAGAAAAATCTGATTGAAACCAACAGTACTCTGCTTAGAAATTCACATTGTCTCATAATTTACTCGTAACGGAGGATTTAACCCCTTCACCACGAGCAGGATGTTACACAAGATGACCATTGACTAAGCCAAAGCTAAGCAAAGGTAATTTACTTGTGTTGAAGGTGCGAGTTTGGGATGAGCTGATAACAGAAGAATGGTGCTCCAATGTGCCACAGATTCTCTTGAACAACTTTCCACAGGTTTTGAATCTAGAGTTCTTCTCCTCCAAGACCATTTGCAGTAAAGTCCCTGTGGTGTAATGGTTAACGTGCAGCACTACGACATCATAGTAATTGAGTTTGAATTCCAGCCGCACTATTACGTTCAATTTCGGACTGATACTATTGGGAAAGGCATGAACCGTCTCATTCCCCCAGTTCTGGTATCACTGCTATTCTTTAACAAGGCTTTGGCATTAAATAACCCACGAAGGTTAATATGCCATTAAACATAGAAACCAATCAACGAACTAGACTAGTTGTTTTTTCGGTTCTAACAAGCCCAGTAAGTAATAGATATATACATTTCCTAAAGGTCATATGAAATTTCCTAAAGGTCATGGCACATTGGAGCACCATTTTTCTGTTATCAGCTCATCCCAAAATCGCATCTTGAACACAATAAGTAAATTACCATTGGTCATCATCGATTCTGATAGACAAACTTCATTTATCATAATTTGTGCCATTGGATGCACATTTAGCGTAACGGTTATCGTCAAAGAAAATGGTTTGATTTTTTTTTTGTTTTTGTTTTATGGCATATCAACTTTCGTGGGTTAGTTAACACCAAGGCCATCCTCGTAGAACTGCAATGGTACTATTTAACCCAGAGCTGGTGGTGGGGATAAACTGGTTCATACCTTTCCAAAGGGTATTAGTCTGAAAGGGAACGTAATAGCGCGTCTGGAATTCGAACTCTCTTACTTTGAGGCTGCAATCCAGCACTTTAATCATTACGCCATGGGGATTCCTCGTAGAAAATGGAGTCGGTGATTCAAGTTCACACCCTGGTCAAGGCTGACTGCGTTTCGTTTCAAGCTAATCCATCTCTTCTCTCGCAGCTATGAATAAATGGTAAGCCTGATGGGGTTCTTTAGCTTTCGTTAGGCAAACAGAACCAGTATAGAAAAGGAAAAGTCAATTTTAAGCAGGAAAAAAAGAACTTGTATCGCACGGCCGTTATGCATTTTAACCTAGGATTCGAGTGTATTATCTGTACCCAATATCCAATCTTCCTGATTTATGCTATTATTCTGTTTGTATGTATGATCGTTATACTTTTTAAACCAAGGATCAGGATGTCGTATCTGCTTTGAACTTTGATTATAGAAATAGGTCATCTCATAATTTAAACAACACAAGATTTTTCGTCGAAATTCCCGGCAAAAGCCTCAGTCATTTTGATAATTAACAACACTTCTTCATTTTTTATATATTATCGGCAATGTTTTTTTTTTCTTTTTATAGATATAACTGGCACTTTTCTCTTATATAATTCGTTAACGTCCTTCTTCTCGTTTGTAGTCGGGTTGTAAACTAATTAAAAAAAAGCTTTAATTGGGTTCTTTCTTGAGAGCAGTTTCCCAAGGCAATATCAATTAATTGTATACTAATTGAATTTCCCTAAAGTACCAAGACAATTGGTAGATGACGAAATTTGATTTTAGTGTTGATTGCATTATTACTCTTTTAAAAGTACTATTAGTTCTTTCTCGCTAATATACTATAAACTCTATTAAGTCATTTACTAAGCTTAGTTTAATTGTGATTCAAGGCCAGAAATATGCAACACCCTGTGAGAATCGAACTCACAACCAATGATAATCCTTACGCTATGCGAAACACCTAAACTATATATTAAGCTTAGTTTTACCGGTTCATTAGCCTAGAGTGTTCGCCAATGGTCTAGGAGACCTGGGTTCAATCCCAGGTCGAGGCACTTGATACCTCCTTACTTAACACTCAGCATTATAAGGTACGTATCAAGGGTAAAGTAGAGCAATCCAGGGAAAGGAGTAGTGCCCTTCCCTACACCTCGGTGTTGTAGCTATTGAAAAGGGAGCCTTCGGGTTACCCTCGACTAAATTCGCCAACTTACATTAGTTCTAGCTCGAGGCCAGAAGTGTCACAAAGAGAATCAAATTCACTTTTTAATTGTAAGTGGTCACCTACCAAGCAATGGTCTACAATCCTGTCTTGTTACTCTTAACACTATGAGAGTCACCTATTTTTATTTACCTAGCTTAGCTTAGTTTTACTCAAGGTTAGAAGTTTGGGGGACCCAGAGAGAAATAATTTAACTATTAATCTTATTTACCAACCACTCAGCTCGGACAGGATATGACACAAGGTCAATTTTTAAGCGGAGTTTAACAGGTTTGAATTCAGAGTTTTCCTTCTCCTAGACTAGTTGCCTAACCCTGGCTGAAGAACCCAGTCTGTCCTACTATTTACCCATAGCTGGAGGGAGAATAATTGGATTCATACCTTTTCCAAGGGTATTAGTGCTACGTCTCGTCCATGATTTGAACTCGTGTCGCCGTGTCCATTTCCTACGACGATAACCATTACACCACGGGCACCTCCATTAATAGGGTATTAGCCTAACTCACTAATGATAACGCCATACGAGATATGAAAACAATTTATTTAGCATGGTTGAGCTATGGCTCAAGTCCAAAAGGATGAGGAACACTACAATAATCGAATCCACTTCTCAGTTGTAATCGTTCTGCGAGACTAGCCTGCTAATCCTAACATCACGATGTTGTACCAGCACAAAAGAACTAAGTGTGGCTTAGATTTGGCACAAGGCCCCAACTGTAGGGTACCTAACAAGTTCTGAACTCAATACCCATAAATAACCATTATAACACAACGAGATGCTCATCTGATTTCATGAATAAATCGAATTACTAGTAATCTTAAGTTACATGGTACTAGTGGCTCTATACGAATAACTTCCATTTGTTCGAATTGTTCATCTACTACGTAACTATAATGATTTTAACGATGTCAGCATCATCTCAAATAAAACCAAAACGAAGGACAGATGACTTTTGTACATGTATGGAGACAATGAAAAGTCAGTAACCCGTTTCGTCATTGTACAGGGTCCGGTAGAATGATATTCTGGATTTAAAATTTCTGCCGCTCAGGGTCACCGAGTGGGTCGATGTGTCTTTGAGCAGCAACCATTCTATTTCAGTTGGTATCATTGAGTGGAATGGTGAACATCATGCGTTTGTGATTGAAACTCATCTCACAACGTGGTGAAATCCCGTAACCGACTCACTCACCAGAGTTGTTCCTTCGTGATTACTTCCCCTGAAGGCTCAAGTCTTACACATCGGTCGCAGACAACCGACACACTGAAAGATTTTATTCGTCATAAAATCGCTGCAAAGGCAGTGGCAATGACTTGGCGAGCGCAGCAGAACTTCTGGGTGAGGCTTCAGGTTGAGACTTCATATAAAAATTTATTTCTAAGAAAAAAAATCAAGCCGACCACGTGCAGCTCTTGATTTGGCCAGAGTGGAAAAGAGAGATGGAATCTCAGACAATACGGCACCAAAAAGCTACCTCCTCCTTTTGTCGAGAACTACTATTTGACTCTCAGTACGAATTCGGGGACCGAACTCTGAAGGCAGGAAAAATTAGCCAGCAGATGGGTTTCGTCACTTGCTTCTAGAATGGAGCTTTCCAAGAAATAAAAAGTAAAATTAAACGAAAGTCGACTACTGAAATCCTACCAAGTTAAACAACTGAAAGAAAATTCAACCGAGAACGCTGCTGAAAAGAACTTTAAAGAAAACTCGCAATTTAATGAACTCTGAAACATTTCGATAAAACCGAAATCAAAAGAAAGATACTCAAATTCAAAGAACTTTGTTTTTCAGACACACTCTCAGACAAGTTCCAGGAAATTGCACCAGAATTTGCCACGCTTTATCTTTCCTATCCTTTTCTTTCTTGTTTCTTTTGTATAAAATTCTTTTTCAAAACTTTATTGTCTGTGTTATCTTTTCGAATCAGTATCCGAACAAGAAAGCCGCGGAACTTACTATTTAAACTTATTGTCGAACTTACCGTTTAATATTGCACACTAAATCCCCCTAAAAATATTACCCAGTTAAGTACTAAATTTGACTTTAGTGCCTCTCACTTCATATCAAATTTTATCCTATTAATTTTCTTTATTCAATAATATATAGCTGTTGAGGGTAAGTATTTCGACAATATAATTTTTAAAACAAAATGTTGACAATAATAAAACAAAATGGCAAATGTTTTGTTTCTTCTAGTAAAATTAGATTTTTAATTGGATATGTGTTGACTTTCTTTTTTATTTACATTCCAAACTCAAGATATTATTCTGCCTGACCCTTCATTAACTTCGGAACGAGGCTTCAGAAATATAAAACTCGTAAAGGGAAATATTTAGACGATAAAATCTTTAAAAGAAAGTGACGAAAATAACAGAAGCTCCGCTAACTCGCAAATAAAAGCATGGCTTTGTTATGAAAGTAGAATGTGTAGCAAATTAGCGTAACGCGTTAGAGTAACAAGATGCAGCGGGGGCGGGGCTCCCTGTGGCGAAGCGTCGAACGTGTTGAACTGCGGCCTCGAAGTAAGCAAGTTCGAACTCCAGTCGTGCTATTAAGTTCAATTTCGAACAAACATCATTGGGAAGGGTATGAACTTCCTTATACCCCACAATTCTGGGTTAAATAGTATCGTTGCTGTTCTTCATCAAAAATGGTTTTGGCATTACATAACCCACGAAGATTGATATGTCATTAAATAAAGAAACTGAAACTGAAACTAAAATGCAGCTTGATATTGTAGTAGAAGAATCTTCCTGATAACTATGACAAAAGGTTGATGCTGAAATGAATTAGAAAATTAATCAAGCAAACTTTAATGCAAATAACAGGAGGTTGAGTTGAACAGATGATGTCTTTTGATGTATTTATATATTTTTTGTAATAAATAATAATTGACAAACGTCTTCGTGCGTATTAATTTTGTATGCGTGCAGCGTATTTAAAGAAAAAAAATTGAATCTAAACTAGTTTCGACTTAAGATCATCACCCGAAAAAAAGTTTTAATAAAGAAAAGTTATTTAAGGACTTTTTAAAGAGTTATTTCTTTCATTTGAGAAGCCCCTAGCCAAGTCAGCTGGGGCTGCAGAATACACCGACTGCATCTCTGCAGAGGGGTAAGACCCCAATCAATGAGTGTCCTGGAGATGACACTAAACAATCTGATGGTGAGGCTCCAGTAATGCCGGAGTTTTGGGGAATGCAGAGTACCCCTTTATTGCCATCGCTCTCAGATCCATATTAGTCTGGAGTGGTAGCACCTGATAGGGTCCTTCCTATCTATGGGTTAGATAGAACTAAACTGTGTGATTATGCTAAACTGAACTGTTTGAAATAGAACTGTTTTTAACATTTAAATTATGTACTTTTGCTAAACTGAATTGTTTAAAATAGGAATCTTGGAAGCAGCATCCCACAAAGCAGCAGCTCTACGGACACCTACAACCCATCTCAAAAACCATCCAAACTAGACGAGCAAGACATCATACGGGCAAGCATCATACGGGCAAGACATCATACGGGCAAGTAAGGGTTGGGCGACCAGCTAGAACCTATCTACATCAGCTCTCTACTGATACAGAATGTAAGCATGGAAGACTTGCCGGGAGCGATGGTCGATAGGGACGAGTGGCCGGAGAGGGTCGGAGAAATCTGTGCCAGCGCCACGCTATGATGATGATGATATGCATAAAAATGGATTTGGCTTTAAATAACCTACAATAGTTGATATGCCATAAAACCAAACCAAGCCAAAACTTGAGAAGCTCCACCCCCCACAAAAAACGAAGAAAAAAGAAAAATATCGAAAAATGACCCAATGATATAGTCAGTCAGTCAGTTGATTGAAATAGCAAAAATATACATTTATATATACTAATATCTTCATCTGCAAAGCCTACGTTTTGCGACTAACACTCAGCAAACATTCGTCTACTTTCGAGTTTCATGAAAAAAAGTCCCCGTTGTGTAGTTGCGAACTTCGTAGCAAACGAGTTCGAAATCCACTCACGCTATTAATTTACGCTTTCTGACTAATACTCTCGAGAAAGGCATGGAATCCCTTATTCCCTCAGCTATGGGTCAAATAGCACAAATGCTGTCCCACAAGGATGGTTTTAACATTAATTAACCCGTTAGAGTTGTCATGCCATAAAACAAAGAAACTAGACCATCATTCGTTAAACTATGATTATTATTTTTTTAGTAATCTTTTTGCCAACGGTTGTCAGAAATAGCGAAAATACTTTAGAAATATGTTGATATGATCATCTGCTGGGCCAGGGTCATGTGACCCAACATAGCAAACATTTGTGCTGGGGTTCGCATTTAAGTCTTGAACAATCATCATTTCTTTTTTTGGATAAGAATAAAATGTTTAACCGTTTACATTCTTTTTCGATTGTTGTTTTGTTTACAAGAAGCTCACCCGATCAATAGGCTCTCCTGGAAAAAAAAAAAAAAATTTAAAGAATAAAAAATAGAATAAAATGTTTCTAGCCCAGATCGCTGCGTACAGAAAGATAACGCACATTCCATAACAATAGCATCATTCAAGCGACTAATTTATTTTCGTTGTTATTTTCCTTTTTTCTTGTCTCATTCCACCAATATTAATCATATGATTACTATACACAGGAACGTGGCCTCATTTTCAGCGCGTACATGTGCTCGAAAACACACACATACATACGCATACACATACAAACACACACTTACTCCCGTCGGCGGTGTTTAAAATACACTAACTGCATTCCCTGTAAAGGGGAAATTCCCTCCCTCTCCAAAAAAAATAGGACTGTACTGAGTATGACAGTAAACTGTATCTGGTGGTGAGCCCCCTGTTCTGAAGATTTGGGAAGTATGGAGAATCCCTTGATTCCAGTTCTATTCGGACTCGGATTGGTTGTACTTGTTTGGGTCCTCTCTAGAGATCAAATAGATCTGTTTGAAAATTATTAGTATTTAATCGCAATACATAAAACCATATAACTGTGTGCAAATAAATTATTATAATCAAGTTGGAATAGTTACTTGAAACCATATAATTGAAAAGAAAAGAAAAAAGAAAGGAAAAGACAAGAAAAGAAAAGAAAAGAAAGGAAAAGACAAGAAAGGAAAAGAAAGAAAAGAAAAGAAAAGAAAGGAAAAGACAAGAAAAGAAAAGAAAAGAAAGGAAAAAAGAAAAGAAAGGAAAATACAAGAAAAGAAAAGAAAAGAAAGGAAAAAAGAAAAGAAAGGAAAAGACAAGAAAGGAAAAGAAAAGAAAAGAAAGGAAAGGAAAGGAAAAAACAAGAAAGGAAAAGAAAGGAAGAGAAAAGAAAGGAAAAGAAAGGAAAAGAGAAGAAAGGAAAAGAAAGAAAAGAAAAGAAAAGAAAAGAAAAAAGACTGATCTCAGCGGAAATAACCCAAAAATGGTTAACACGTAAAACTGACCAATGCACACACACACACACACACACACACCATTCAATTGTATGTGTAATCTTCTCTTTCCATTCACCCCCACCCCAAAAAAATGTCGAAAAAATATGTTCCAGGTTTTATATACGAAGTTAAGATATCTGTTCAGATAATCTTTACCTTGAGTCACAACCCCCAGGGCTTCGTACAAATATTGCTAATCTACGACGAACTCGAGTAAAGATTCCTAACTACGAGTGAAGAATCTTCATGTTTAAAGGAAATGTTGAAGTTTGACGGGCTGTTAAGTAACACCGGTTTCTGTTAATTCCTCGAAATTAAATTAGACTTATACACGAGTAGTTAAAATACGTTTCCTAAAATTTAACAGTAGACGAGTACATAAACTCGGCCTCACAAATTCGACCTATACACGAATATATGAAATAGGTTTCCAAAATTCAACCGATACACGAATATATGAAACAGATCTGCAAAATTCGACCTATACACGAGTATATGAAACAGATCTGCAAAATTCGACCTATACATGAGTTGTTAAAATAGGTTTCCAGTTCACGAGTATATCAACTTGATCTTCAAGATTCGAGTATGCACGAGTAATTAAAATAGGTTTCCTAAAATCTACCAATAGACAATCTAGGTCTCCATAAATCGACCTATTGGTTTGGTTTCTTTGTTTAATGGCATATCAACCTTTGTAGGTTATTTAATGCCAAAGCTATAATCCTAGAAGAACAGTAGTGGTACTATTTAACCCATAGCTGGGAGGATAAGGGGGTTCATACCTTTCCTAAAGGTATTTGCCCGAAAGTGAACGTAACAGCGCGACTGGAGTACGAACTCGCTTACTACCATTCCGCAGTCCATCGCTTTAACCATTACACTACGAAATCGGCCTATACACAAATATATTAAAAAATAGGTCTCCAACGTCGCGTTATACTCGAGTATATTCGATATTTTTTTATTTTTCGACATTCCAAGTTGCTCGCCTCACCACACTGAGCTAATAATTCTCTTCCCACGCAAAAAAAGAAAAAAAATTCACACAAAACCGAAGAACCTCAATTTTCCAATTAACGGACAATTCGCTGTCATCAAATTTTCAATGCTCCTCCCATCAAAGAAAAAAACCCTTGAGCATTTTATTTCTTTATTAGAGTTGGCCAGAAACAAAGTTAAAATGAAGGCAACGCCCCACTAGTTAAGAGACACTTGTAATAACATAGTAAGGTTTAGATAGAAAGAATTTCATAAACCAGCAACGTCATATTCTTCTTTTCTAATTGAAAAGAGAACAGGCGGAAGTGATCTGATTGTCCCTGGATATGACGCATGCGTGGTTCCGAGTCTTAAATGCAATGACCCTGAATACACACTGTAGGCTGCGTCCAAGCAAGATGACCTCTCTTTCTCTCTCCTCGCGTTACAGTTACACGCAATGATTTTCAACAATACACCAGTCTGGGGAAATAGTGAAAACATGACAACACATTGCAGTTATTTTCACATCAATAAAGCTCGATAGAAACAATGAACCAGCGATTTGCATCGCTATAAATGACACAGAAAAATATTTTCATGTCACCGTCACAGAATTTCGGACGCTTAAGTTGAATCATTCTTTCACATTTAGAAGGCAAAGAATTCTAATTAATGTTAATGATCCTTCATCTTCCTAATTCTACTTGCTTTTATTACATTCATTTTAAATAATTTTGACTAGTATTATCTTTCATCTTCCTAATTCTACTTGCTTTTTATCACAATAATTATCATTAACAATTTTTTAACTATTATTCTTCATCTTCCTAATTCTACTTGCTTTTTTATTATAGTTCTTATTTATAGTTTTGTCTAGTTTTCTTCTTCACATTCCAAATCCTACTTGTTTTTTATTACAATAATTACACTGGTCAACATGATTTTTGGTGCCAACGAAGAAAGACACTTTTTTTTTATGGTACTGAATCCGAAAATTACTTTAGTTTTTTTTTATGGTTAGCTACCGTTTTTATCGTGCTGCAATTGCCCATTTTTTGGAGAATAAAGATCAATTTACGATCTTGGCTGATCGCAAAATTTAGTTAATAAAGGTCGTAGAAACCCATCAATTTTCAGGTAAGCCGAGCAATTTATGTTAGCAACCTGAAATAAATTATTTTTATTAGAAAAAAAGTGTTTTTGAGTCAAAATTCCAAAGTACCGAATTTTTCCAATTTATCGCCAAAATTCAAATTAAATAATAAACTTTATCAGTAATACACTTTAGTGAAACTGATGTTTAAAGTGAAATCAAAAACAAATTTGAAACCCTAAAATCTTCTGTTTGATATTCATAAATTTATCCCATCACGTTTCTCTCTTCTCTACGGAAGGAAACCAAGCACATTGAGAACTATTGTTTTAACAATTGCAAAAATAGTATTTCTCAATAAATAGACCAATATTTGTTGGTTTAAATAAGAATTAAGAGGTTTTTACAATTTTACTTTGAGAAATATTGCCCTCAGTCAATATCATATACAGTTACGCACCAAATTATTCGTACCTCGGTACAATTTTTGAATATTTTTGAAAAAACATTTCAATAAGAGAATATTTTTAATAATCCTTAAAACCCTTTTGATACACTAGCTGTCTAGAATTATCCTTCAACTTCCTTATTCTACTTGCTTTTTATCACAATCATTATTATCAATAATTTTGACTAGCATTACCGTTCATCTTCCGAATTCTACTTGCTTTTTATCACAATCATTATTATTAATAATTTTGACTTATATTATCCTTCAACTTCCTTATTCTACTTGCTTTTTATCACAGTCATTATTATTAATAATTTTGACTAGTATTATCGTTCATCTTCCTAATTCTACTTGCTTTTTATCACAATCATTATTATTAATAATTTTGACTAGTATTATCGTTCATCTTCCGAATTCTACTTGCTTTTTATCACAATCATTATTATTAATAATTTTGACTAGTATTATCCTTCATCTTCCGAATTCTACTTGCTTTTTATCACAATCATTATTATTAATAATTTTGACTAGTATTATCGTTCATCTTCCGAATTCTACTTACTTTTTATCGCAATCATTATTATCAATAATTTTGACTAGTATTATCGTTCATCTTCCGAATTCTACTTGCTTTTTATCACAATCATTATTATTAATGATTTTGACTAGTATTATCCTCCAATTTCCTAATTTTACTTGATTTTTTATTACAATCATTATTATTTATAATTTTGACTAGTATTACTATTCATTTTCTTAATTAATCGATTGGAAAATTACTAAAATAGAAACAATTTAAATAAATTTTTTGAAGGAAGAATCCGTCCATTACAAAAGTGAAGAAAATATATATAGTTTTTTTTTTTTTAGATCAGTTTGTTTTTTTAAAAAAGTAAATATGTATGGATTGTTATGACTGAACCAAAGTTTTGACAAAATGAATGGAAAGAAGTATATGAATATTTTTTGGAAAAAGAAGAATGTTAAAAAAGTACGATTGACTAGCGGTGTCGAAAAGAGAATTATCTCTCCTTGGCTGACAGGTTACTGAGTGTCACGGCTACGGAATAACAGACAGATGTGAACTTAAATGAAGTTCCCTATTCGTGAACATTTTTTTTCTTCTAAATTCTGTATCCATAGGCAAGTTTTATTTTTTCTTCAAATTATTTAGCAAATTAGCGTTTCGTGACGCTTTTATCACGTGAGAGAAATAACTGCCTACTGGTAGGAGTGAAGTCAGGTGAAATATCACGGGGGGGGGGTGAGAGGAAATATCTGCCTCTTCAGTGAAAGTAATAGGAAGCCGATAACTGAGAGTGGAAACGGAGTGAAGTGAAACCAATTATTAGATTCAAAATTAGGAAGAAATTGATATTATTGATATCACTACCCCTCCCCAAATAGGAAATGAATTACATATAAACTGAGATTTTTACTCGCGAAGTAGATCAGTGAAAAGCAGTTACAGGACTCCACGTCTTTCGAAAAAGCCCCCCTGAGATTAGACCTTTGACCAGACTCACTAAGTTAACACTTTGAATTGCTGATAGCTGATCAACTGAGAACTGTATAAAAAAAAAACAGATAACCATAGGCTTTGTTCGAGACACTGAATATGAAGAATTTAACTGACTGTTAAATTAGAGACGAGGCCTCCGTGTCACATGACTTATTAGCTGCCTGGAATATAATGATATAGAGACAATATCTTAATGAAATTACTGTTTTTGCTAGAAATCTATGTCTTGCTCTATGTGTTGCATCATGACTATTTTTTTTCTTCGTTGTGTGGTGTCATCCTTTGACTGTCCGATTGGTGACTTTGTTAGTGACCGGTATGTCGTCCTGACCAACAAAACATAACGTTGGAGGGTGGGCATATCTGCGGTAAATCAAGGGGAACCGCCAGTGGATAGAAAGAGGCGTCTGGTGACGGTTCATACTTTGTTTTTATCACTATAAAATATGGGCATATCGGTCATAAATTAGACAGAACTGTCAGTGAATAGATTGAGACGGTCTGGCATCGGTTCATACTTTGTTTATGTAGCAATAAAGGATAGGTATATCGGTCATAATTCAAGCAGAACCGTTGGTGGACAGAAAGCGACGTCTGGTGACGGTTCATACTTTGTTTTTATGACAATAAAAGGTGGGCATATCGGTCGTATATTAAGCAGAACCGTCGGTGGATAGAAAGAGACGTCTGGGACCGGTATATACTTCGTTTTTATCACAATAAAGGATAGGCATATCAGTCGTAAATCAAGCAGAACCGTCAGTGGTTAAAAAGAGACGTCTGGGGCCGGTATTGGCCTTGTGGGTAGAGTGTTTACCAATGGTCCGGGATAACTGGGTTGAATCCCAAGTCGCGTCAGACTTTAAAAATGGCACTTGATACCTCTTTGCTTAACACTATAAGGTACGTTTCAAGGGTAAAGTGGAGCAATCCAAGGAAAGGAGTAGCGCCCTCCTCTACACCTCGGTGTAGTAGCTATTGAAAAGGGAGCCTTCTGGTCACCCTCGACTACGGTTGCCAACTTTACTTTTACTTATATCGGTCGTATATTAAGCAGAACAGTCAGTGGATAGAAAGAGGTGCCTGGGACCGGTTCATACTTCGTTTTTATCACAATAATCATTGATAATAATTTTGACTACTATTGTCATTCATCTTTGTAATTCCAGTCAAATTTTATTACAACTTTCTCGGTTGATTGATTTTAACGTCATCACAACCGGTGTTGGGTCAGTTTATCTCTACATAACGTACAGTGCACGTTTGTATTTACATTTTTGTGTACTTGTTTGTCAAAAGTTTTCTTTTTTGCGTAGTTATATAATATTAGGCATATCCAATCCAAATAATTTGCGAATAGTTGTATGGTTTCAGTATTCTTATTTCATATTAATGATCATCCGGTTTGAAGCAATCATTTCTATTCTATAAAAAGTAAAGTTTGTCGAGGGTGTTCCGAAGGCTCCCTTTTCAATAGCCACTACATCGAGGTGTAGTGGAGGGCGCTACTCCATTTCCTGGATTGCTCCACTTTACCCTTGATTCTTACTTTATAATGCTGAGTGTTAAGCAAGGCGGCATCAAGAACCATTTTTTGAGTCTTTGGTATGACTCGATCGGGGATTGAATCCCGGAATTATTTATTTGCACATTTATGGTTTCAAATAAGTAATAATACTCCGTCGTAAACAATTATAGCTTCTAATAACTATTCTTAATACAAATAATTTACAGTTATATGATATCAAGTCTGCTTATCTAATTCAAATAATTTTTAAACAGATTTATTTGAAAGATAGATGGGACCCTAACAAGTACTATCAAAGCCCAAATGTATTTGGGAGTCATTCTTACGAAGAAGTGTCTCCACACTATCCAAATTTACCGAACTGAAGCCTCACTGTCGGATGCAGTTTAATGTCATATCCAATCAACAACGGACTGATTTTGTGTAAAAGTAATTGAAGAAATTCTTATTTTTTAGCTTGGTGGCTAATTTCTTTTGCTTAACACCGGAATGAAAAGTCTGTTATTACTTGTATGGAAGAACGAAGAGAACAGTACAAACGACGACGACGATAACGACGACGTCAACAATGAAGAAGAAGAAGAAGAAGAAGAAGAAGAAGGAGGAGGTGGGGGAGGAGGAGGAGGAGAAAAAGAAGAAGAGACCCTGGTAGAAGTAGTAGACGAAGAAAAATTAGATGAAGAAGGTATACGGGAAAAAATAGTGGAATGAGTAAGAAAAAAACGGAAAATAGACGAAAGAGAAGGCGTCAACGAAGAAGAAGAAGAAGAAGAAGAAGAAGAAGAAGAAGAAGAAGAAGGATTTCCTATTTGTTACAAGAGAGAGAAAGAGATAGATAGATAGATAAATAGATAGATAGTGAGAGAGAGGGGGTGGAGAGGAATAAAAGAGATGAGGAACTTCAAAGAACCATTCAGGGTTAAACGGTCAAAGATAATAGAAATTGCATTCCAGTAGATAGCGAGAATATTACGTGTACATTGTGACATGTATTCACCAGAGAGAGAGAGAGAGAGGGAGTAGAGATAGATTGAGTAGTAGAGAGAAAGGGAGAGGGAAACAGAGAGGGGTTAGAGAGAGAGAGAGAGAGAGAGAGAATGAGAGTAGTAAGGAGAGTTGATATCAAGGATAGAAAAATTGAATGACTGAATAGAAAAGAAGGGAGTAAAATAGAGAGTGAGAGAGAGATGGGGAAAGAGAGGGAGAGAAAATAAGAGACAGAAAGTGAGAAGTGAGAGAAAAAAGAGGAAAAAGAAAGTGGTAGAAAGAAGAGAGAGAAAAGGTGTGGGTAGGAAGGAAGAAAGTGAGAGACAAATAGAGGATGTGTGAGGGCAAAGGAGAAATGAGAGTGAAAGAGTGAAGGAGAGAAAGACTGAGTCAGCGGAAAAGCGAGGAAAAGGGATGAAAGATATAGAAGAAGAGGGAGTGGGAGGAGAGGAGAGAGAGGAAGAGAGATATATGAAAAGAGAGAGAGAGAGAGAGAGTTTGCGTGGAGGAGACAGAGAAAGGAAGAGAGAAATAGAGGGCGAGAGCGTGAGAGTTAGACAGGAGAAGTTAGAGGGAAAGGGAGAAAGAAAGTGAGAGAAAAGAAGAAAGAGTGTGAGGAGGAGAGAGAAACGAGGAGAGAAAAGAAGTGAAGGGGAGAGGAAGAGGAAGGTAAAGAGGTGGGGAGGAAGGCAGTAGAATATAGAGAGAGGAAAAGAGGGAGGGAAGAGACGTAAAAGAAAAGGTATGAAAAGGTAGAAGCAGAGGAAGGAGTAGGGAGAGAAAGGAAGAATGAGAGAGAGAGAGAGAGAGAGAGAAAGAGAGAGAGAGAGAGAGAGAGAGAGAGAGAGCAAAGACAGAAAATAAACTTAAATAACGTACCTCCTCCACACAAATACCCATATACGTGCACACATAAATACCCCCCATACACACATAATGAACAGTTTAACATTTTTCTGAGTTTTTGCTATGATCAAATTACTGTGTAGTACATAGGATCAAAATACCGCTCTCCATACTAAAGATCACAGTGTAGTATCTGTACCTGTGGAAACCCTGTTGTCGATAATATGGAAACCTGATGTCTCTGATAAAAAAAAAATATGGGGTTTCTTTTATGCAGTGACCATATCAGTATTACTGCATATTTGCATCACTTGGACCCTAACGAAATGTTTTGAGAAAAAGTTAGATGGGAACTGCACAAGAATGCAATGTGCTGTTTTGAACAACTCCTGAAAGCAGCACACCATAAAACATCAACTGTAAGGTCACCTGCCTTCCATCTCAGCCATTGAAGATGACCAAGACAAACTGGGCACTGCTGGAGAAGTGACGTTCTCCTACGGACTCCAACACGTTAAGAGAGAGAGAGAGAGAGAGAGAGAGAGAGAGAGAGAGAGAGAGAGAGAGAGAGAGGGG
Source organism: Sepioteuthis lessoniana (assembly GCA_963585895.1). Classification (NCBI taxonomy): domain Eukaryota; kingdom Metazoa; phylum Mollusca; class Cephalopoda; order Myopsida; family Loliginidae; genus Sepioteuthis; species Sepioteuthis lessoniana. Next base: position 31,755,290 of record OY757936.1, on the reverse strand, counting down.
GGGGGATAGTTACAAGATAGAGGGAAAGAGAGTGTGTGGTAGAGTGAGAACAATAATAAGAGAGAGGGGAAAAAGAGAGAGTGCATGAAATAGCGATATTGAAAGGAGGATAGAGAGAAGGACTATAAAAAGGCAAGTATGAAAGAATGAGAGAGAGAGAGAGAGAGAGAGAGAGGTTAACAGAGATAAGAAATGAAAGAGCATTTAAAAGAAAGAAAGAAGCAAAGATAAAGAGAGTGACGGAGAAAGTGAGCGAATGAGAGCATGAGAGAGAGAGAGAGAGAGAGAGAGAGAGAGAGAGAGAGAGAGAGAGAGAGAGCAGTGACAAGATAGAGGAAGAAAAGAATATGGATGATATAGCAATATCAAAAGTGGATAGAAGGAATAATTATGATAAGAGAAGGTTAGTGAGTTGGAAGGGAGACGGAAAGAAAGAAAGGGAGAGAGAGAGAGGGGGGTAATAAACATAGATAGAGAAAGCTCATTCAAAAGAAATAAATAAAGAAAGAAGCAAAAATAAAGAGAGAGACAGAGAAAATGTGTGTGTGTGTGTGTGTGTGTGTGTGTGTGTGTGTGAGAGAGAGAGAGAGAGAGAGAGAGAGAGAGAGAGAGAGAGAGAGAGAACTAAAAAAAGTTCAAGAAAACTAAAGGGAGTGGGACATAATAGCGAAATCTTATATCAAAGAAACAATTCTTTGAAAACCACAAATAAGAAGAAATACTGATCCCATGGTATGAGGTAAACACACACACACACACAGACACAGATACAGACACACACACTCGCAGAGAGAGAGAGAGAGAGAGAGAGAGAGAGAGAGAGAGAGAGAAGGAGAAAGAGATTGGTATTTTCAATAACATTGGAATTACCACTTTCTTCCAATGACCTACACTGGAAAAATCAATACATGTTATATTGTGAGCACGTTGTTGACTTCTGCGACATATTCTCGATGTAAGTCTTTAATTTTCACCAAATATCTACAATAATAATAATAATAATAATAATAATAATTATAATAATAATAATATTTATTTATTTATCTATTTTATCTAATAAATCGACCGTCCTTCCATTCTTCCAGAAGCTCCTTGCCTTTTGCCGACTCAAAAACGTTGTGATCATCTTATTTTTCGCTTCTTTGCAAGATGGCGACAATAATTGAGTCGATAGTGCGCATGCGTGCGCAATATTGAAACGCGATCACATGCACTTTTGTTTGCACGGCCGACGCTTGGATTTCTTTAAGCGCGAATCAGGTTATCTTGGAGAGAATAATCATAGAGTCAGCCGAAAGAGGCGACTGTATTGAAGACACACCTGCCCAGCGTCTTCGATAAATTCTACTGAAAATTAATATAACACACCTACATGCCCTTAGCAGCTTCATGCAAGAAAGTGTGAGAGAGAGAAGAGGGGTTACATTAGGTAACTGATATGAATCAGTTATCTGTTCCTATTTCAGATATACGTTTAATGTAATTATATCGGCGCTGGTTGTTGAACAGAGGTAGCATATTATTTTTGAAGACCGTTGCGAGTGAATTCACTTCTCACAAGGTGCTCTACTTTCGTGTCCTTGTGTCAGTTTTAGCTAAGCTTTTAAAAATGCACTGCTCCCTTAAATGTGTTCCTGCGTTCAAAGGTTTCAGTTGCTGATAGAAAACCTCCACCAAATAAAGAATTCATACGTTTAATGAAAAAAGACGATTTAAAAAAAGAAAGCAAAAAAGTCGATTCCGAAAGAAAAAAAAAAAAAGAAAAGTCGATTTCAAAAAAAAAGTTGATTCCAAAATCGATGTTTCGGTTTCGGTTCCTTTATTATGGCATCTCAAATTTCGAGGGTTATTTAATACCAAAGCTATCCTTGCAGAAGTAGTGGCATTATTTTACCCAAAGCTGAGGGGATAAGGGAGTTTATATCTTTCTTAGGGGTATTAGTCCGAAAGTGAACGTAATAGCGTGACTAGAATTCGAACTCGCTTACTACGATATCGCAGTCCAGAACGTTAGCCACTACGCCAAGAGGACTTTCCCCTCACCTAGATAAATGAGAATTCCGGCTATTAAGATAGGCAAAATAGGTCGCATAGAATTATATGTTTTGAAGTATTCGTACCTAACTCTCATAATTTAAATACAATTGTTAGAATTTGAGTCAAAAATATGGTTTCAAGCAACTATTAAAAATTATCCTTTGCAAACTATTGTAGCCTCAACTTATTATTCTTATTACAAATATTTTGCACAGAGTTGTATGGTTTCAAGTATTTCTATCAAATACTAACAATTTGCACAGTCATATGGTTTTAAGTATTTCAAGTTAACATATGCTTTCAAGTAACAAATAATAATCATAATCTTTTCCAATCAATTATAGCTTCAAGTAACTATTCTCAATATAAATAATTTGCACAAGGTTATATGATTTCAATTATTTCTATCTATAACATGTAATTTATAAACAATCCTATGGTTTCAAATTACTACTCTTATGAATAGTGTTAATCATTTGTTTGCTTACAGTTTCAAATATTTCTATTGAATACAAGTAATTTGCACACATTTATATAGCTTCAAGTATTTCAAGCAATTGTACAGTTTTGAGTAATAAACACTTGGGTTATCCCCCTTGTCAGATACTCAGGACCACTCTCGAAGTGGACGAGGGAAGAACATCAGCAAATAGACCAGAGAACAAGAAAACTAATGACGGTGCACAAGGCCTTACAAAGAGATGACATAGACAGACTCTATGTGTCAAGAAAAGACGTAGGAAGACGACTCACGAGCATTGAAGACAGCGTCGATAAATCGATACGACAACTCGAAGATTAGATGAAAAAGAGCGAAGAAAAAGTAATTAGAGTTACCAGAAGCAATACAAACAATACAAGGATCAACAGAATAACAATAACTTGGGGAAAAAATCAAAAGAAAAACAACTGTATGAATATTTTAAACGACAAAAAAGCGAAATCTCACGCGAGAACACTTGAATAAGAAAGGAAAATCTTTTAGCGAGAAATTGAATTTCTTGTCTTTATTGGGAATCCTTTTGAGGTGAGGCTTCTTAATCTGAGAATTGATTTTTTATTTATTGCGGACTTTTTTGTCCTCATCTTGGTAGGTTTTTTTTTTTGTTGTTTCTTTTCACTACGTTTCGGCCAAATTTCACCTCTGGCCTTCTTCAGGTGATTTACCGCGCCTCGGATAGGAATGCTGAGTCTGGTAACCGTATCCCCAGTAATTACTGCCTTCCATAGTTGTTGTCTATCGCGATAGACAACAACTATGGAAGGCATTCCTATCCGAGGTCGCGGTTAATCACCTGAAGAAGGCCAGAGGTGAAATTTGGCCGAAATGTAGTGAAAAGAAACAAAAAAAAAAAACAAAAAAAAACAAACAAACAAAAACAAACAAACAAAAACTACCAAGATGATGACAAAAAGTCCGCAATAAATTAAAAAAATTAATTCACAGACTAAATTTCTTGTAATAGCAACACAAAACAACGCCATAAGGACCAATTATGTTAAAACAAAAATAGATTAGACGCAACAAAATAGCAAATGCTGGTTATGTGATGATAGAGACGAAACGATCAAGCATATAATAAGCGAATGCAGTAAGTTATTGCAAAAAGAGTATAAGACAAGACACGACAGGGTGGAGAAGGCGATCTATTGGGAATTGTGCAAGAAATTCTAATCTAACCATACGAACAAATGGCATATGCACAATTCACTATCCGTCCTGGAAAATGAAACGCACAAACTCCTCTGGTATTTTAAAATACTTACGGATCACCTAATCTCAGCCAGAAGACTAGACCCAGAGATAGTTAACAAAAAAAAAAAAAAAAAAAAAAAAAAAAAAAGAAAGAAATTAAAAAAAAAAGAATCTCCTGAATAGTGGATTTTGCCGTCCCGGCAGACCACAGAGTAAAATTAAAAGAAAGCGAAAAGAGATATAAGTAACTAGACCTTGCTAGGGAACTAAAAAAACAAACTATAGAACATAAAGGTGACGGTGATACTTATTGTAAATGGTGCACTAGGAACAATCCCCAAAGGATTGGTAAAGGGATTGAGAAACTTGGAAATAAGAGGACAAGTGGAGATTATCCAAACCACAGAATTATTAAGATAACCCAGAATGCTGAGAAGAGTTCTGGAGATTTAAGTATACTTAAAACTGATATGAAAAACTCCCAAGATGACAATAACCCTTTGTAAACTATTATAGTTTCAAGTTACTATTAATACTAATGATGAACACATAGGTATATACTTTTAAGTATGCCTATTCAATTCAATAAATTTTTGCGCAGGTATATAGGTTCAAGTATTTCAAGAAATTATGTTTTCAAGTAACCAAATAAAGGAAAGGTTATCGCGTTGAACCGGACAGATACTTGGTAAAAGTCAAGTAGAAAAGGAGTAGATTGATAAATCATTGGGTGTGATAACAGATATGTTTTTAAAGGCTTTGGTGAAATGAAAAAAAAATGCAAAGAAAAGTGAATTATAAAGAAAATAAAGACCAACATTCAAACTTCTTACATGTATTAAATTGGATTAAGTTACTCGGGACGTCTTAATCAACCATGTAAAGAGATATACAATTGAAATTTCTCCAGGGGTTGGTATCTACGCCTTACTGGGAAGTAAAAGTCGGCCACCGCTGAGAATCATTGAACGTTTCTCTCAACCGAATCCAATGCTGGCCCGATTCATGCGGTTGGTAAAGAGTAAAACTTCAACTCCTGGTCGGGGCAAAGTAACTTTTTTGAAGAAGTTAAATTAATAAAGAGACCGACACCTGAGTGTGAATAGGAAAGAAATAAAGGAGAATGACATATCAATGATTTTAAAACCAGTTTTGTCATTAGATATCAATGATTTTATTTTGTGAACTTCTTATCTTTTTATACATTGTTCTGTTTTTATGATATGGTTACTGTTTTCTATATGCTTGTATAATTGAAGAAACATCGTAGGTTAAGCGTTGAGGTGGACTTCTAATAACAAAAATAACAAAAAAATAGACCGACAATATAATAAAGAAGCCCGAAAATTTTATTAAGTAAAGTTTTTGAATAGTCGTAATCGTGTATTTGGATAAAGTTTACTTTAAGAAAAGGTGTTTATATATATATATATATATGTATATATATATATATATATATATATATACATTTTTTCTTTATATATATTGGAGGTGATTTGATTTTAAAAAGACATTTCTATTAATTTTTTTCTTGTTGGCTCTTGTGAGTTTATGTAGTAGTTCATTTCAAATGAAATCTCATTATTTGTCCACTATTTCTGCTCCACGGAGCAGAATGAGAACGAGTCTATGTGTCATGTTCAAGTCGTGTTAGCTCCAATTTTAGCAGTTGCACGAAATGACCCCGTGACCCTAAATAAGGCTACTCGTGGAAAAAGGGAACAAAGGACAAAAGACAGGAAGAGAACTTTCTCGGCTGTTGTGGAATTGGCTGGAATATTCAAGAAGATTCTACAACATTGAGATGGCTATAAAAGAGAGTCCCTCCTAAAAGAGGAGGTACCTTCTCACCTGAGAACAGAAGATAGATTTCCGTGCCGACGGAGAAAAGTTTTTCCTTATCGAAGGGTCAAAGCAGGATTTTTACCTGCTGAATTCAAAAAGAAAAAAAAACCGTAGAGAAAAAAAAATAGCCGTCTCCTCAGCAAATATATATATACATATATATGCCGAGGAGACGGGTATTTCATTCGAAAAGTGACTACGGTAGAGAGAAAAAAATAAAATAGCCATCTCCTCGGCATATATATATATATATTGGCAAAAGATATTAACTTTTTAACCGAATATGTTTCGCTATATTGCATTTTCCAGATCATTGTTTTATTGTTTCTTAGAGAAGAATAACTGCTGATTCTTTTCATTGGGTATGTTTTATAATTTTTGTTTTGATCAAAATTACGTTTTTCTGTGTTTTTGTGTCGTTTGTTAAGAGTGCTTGTTTGTGTTCATAAATCCTCTTTTTGATAGATCTGGATGTTTCTCCAATATATGGTTTATTACAAGTTGCACATCTGATTGAATAAACTTCCGGAGTGGGATCTTTATTTTTAGTTTTATTTACTTTTTGTTTATTATATCATTTATACGAGGATCACTAAATAAGTTTCCAGACTTTTTTCGTGTGGGCACTTTTATTGAGAGTACACACATGAAACTCTAGTCACCTTCGAAGTAATCTCCTCGGGCTGCAATGTAGCATTTTTTCGAAGTTTAAAACAGAATTTTATTGCATATCGTTCTTCCTCACGCCCGGATTGTATTTTTGAAATTCACCAGCTGTGACAATCAGGCTTTGGTAGGATGTATTCCAATTGCTGTTGTAGCTGTTCATTTTAACCTGAAATCATAAAAATTGGTCAGTCAACTCATAAGATGTATAGCAATAACATAGTGAATTTTCAAGAGTTTACGACAATTTTAAATGCCTGCACAAAAAAGTCTGGAAAATTATTGCAGGCACCACGTAGTTTTTGATATGCTGTCAATAATTTGTATGTCTGAGACCTGTATTATATTATTGAGGTATTTTGGTTATTGATTTTGTGAGTTGTATGATTCTTCTGGTTTTATTATTTTTCGTCTTATTGGTATTGTTATTGTATATTTTGCAGGCTTTTCTTTTTGCATTAAGTATGAAATATATAGGGTAGTGTAAGAGTTTGAAAGTATTTCTTATCTCTTCTTCTTCTTCTTCTTCTTCTTCTTCTTCTTCTTCTTCTTCTTCTTCTTCTTCTTCTTCTTCTTCTTATTCTTCTTCTTCTTCTTCTTCTTGTATATATTCAGAACAGAGCATATTCCAAGAGCTCTTAAATAAAAACTTATGAGTATGCCGGATTTTATTTCCTTTACGTGATGGGATTAGAAATTTATTTGGTATTTCTTGTTTGTAGAGTTGCCGTGTATATTGAATTCAGTGTTATTACACTGTGGCATAGTGGGTAGAGTGTTTGCTAATGGCCCGTGAGACCTAGGTTCAATCCCAGGTCGAGTCATACCAAAAACTTCAAAAATAGTACTTGATAACTCCTTGCTTAGCACTCAGCACACAGGTATGTATCAAGAGTAAAGTGGAGCAATCCAGGGAAAGGAGTAGCGCCCTCCCCTACGTCTCGATGTTGTAGCTATTGAAAAGGGAGCCTTCGGGTCGCCCTCGACTACTGTCGCCAACTTTACTTTACTTTACACAGTATTAAAATGTTTTGGTAGGGTCGAGTTTTGTTCGTTTCATCATCATATGGGAATTGGGTATTTTTTCTATTTTGTTAGTTTGTTATTTTTGATACTCAGCCCTAACACCCTATATTTCAGATATATCGATGACATGCTATTAATCTATCCATATAAGGGGAAATATAAAAAAAGTCAGAGAGTTTTCAATCAGATGTGCAACTTGTAATAAACCATATATTGGAGAAACATCCAGATCTATCAAAAAGAGGATTTATGAACACAAACAAGCCCTCTTAAAAATCGACACGAGCTATGCCCTAATCCTACACAGAAACACAGAAAAACATAATTTTGATCCAAAGAAAGCAAAAATTATAAAATATATGCCCCATAAAAATAAATGATTAGCCATAGAATCGGCAGTTCTTCTTCTCACAGAAACAAGGAAACAACGATCTGGAAAATTTCAACTATCTCCAACTCTGTGTCAATTGATCATCATGGAACATAACATAAAGAAACAATTACGTTGAATTAAAAACAAACGCTACGTTGTTGTCAACAACATAACATAACATAAAAACAACAACATTCCTTTGCATATTCATCGTTAAAAATGCTATGCAATATAATGAAATATGTTCGGTAAAATATAAACGTCTTTTGCCAAAAATTTTTCCAGGTTTTCATTAATACCATACACACACACACACGCACACACACAGACATATATATATTTATATACCTGTGCACTTGAAGAAATGAAATTCTCATGTTGATGTTTTGTGCCAGATCTTTTTTTGGGGGTGAGGTTGACTGCATATGCAGGTACTCCAGCGTATAACCTCTATGCGTCTTTATGCGTAGGTAGTGCTGTGATAGATTAATAGAAAGAAACACACACACACACACACACACACACACACACACACACACACACACACACACACACACGTATATATATATGTAGATAGATAGGTTGACATGAACAGAATCACACCGAACAAGAACAGATTTGAAGAAGTCCTGTTATTTTTGGTGTTTTTGATTTATATCAAAACCCATTACAGGATGGAAATAAATTTATAATCATAATGTGACCGGTTTTTGTTTTTTCTTAAATATATATAGAGAGAGATAGATAGATAGATAGATAGATAGATAGATAGATAGGCAGTGAATATGGTAATAAATCTGGCAGTATAAGAAAAATAGAAAAACAAAGCAAAATTTGATTAATCTATTATGATGGAAACTCAACGTTAAACTTTTCCGTTTTAATAAAATAAAACCTATGTATCTCAGTTCAAAATACATTTTCACCATCTCAAAGTCCTCAAGAAGGTTATTAAAACCGAAACATTTAACGTTAACTTTCTATTAGAATAAATTCATCTAATTTAGAATGCTTTTTTCTTCGCATATCTATCTATCTTTCTATCTATCAACTAATAGATATGTAAAGAAAAGATAAACAGATATACCACCTCCATATATATTTTTGCACGTGCGCGCGCGCGTGTGTGTGAGTGCAGTGTCTTTGTCTGTGTCTATGTTTACCCAATACTTCCGCATGAGAAGGATATAACTCAAGAACATTTTTAAGGCGAGTTCAAAAGGTTGAGATTCAGAGTTTTCTTTCTCCTAGTCTGGTTGACACACCAATATTAAACAGCACTATTCACCCGATTATCTACTTATAGCTGAAGGGAAAATAGTTGAACTCAGTTTTTCTAAAAATCTCCTTTCATCGTTACCACCCCCCTCTGCGCGTGTGTGTATATATATATATATGTAAACAAATATACATACATTTATATATATATATATATATATGTGGTTGACAATAGATATATATACTCCCCTACCCCCGTAGGGTTGAGTTCTCTAGCGAAGAAGTATTCGTGTTGCCATTAGCGCCTTTGCAAGTCTCTTCGTATTTGAATTGAGATCTCGGCGGCCGTTTGAACGGATGTATGTAAACAATACTAATTGTGATTCATAACCGTTTAAAAATGTACTTCTTAGCTAATTTCTCCTTGTAGCTAAATGGTTAGAAGCTCGGCTTGGTGTTTCAGTCAACCGGGTTTCGATCCCAGCTACGGGGAGATACCTGATGAGTTCTGATAGAACGAAACAGATCTGTCTGTGGATGACAATAGATATATATATATATATATATAATGTGATATATAGATTAAGAGGGGTGATATACATAGAGTTAAAGAGACAAAGTAATTAATTTGAGAGGCTTAAACATAAAAGCTAAGATATGAAAAACCAGATTTCACGTAGAAAAAAAAATAAAGGAAAGAGTTTCAGCAAGTAAATAAATGAAGCTCAAATGAAACCAAAATCCTCTTAAAGGAATAAAGAAAATCCGACAAGGAAAAGAAAAGAAACGAAAATCCCCGAAAATCTTGTATTTTAGCGGCGAAGCCATAAGTGTATGGCTGTCTTTTTGATGACGTCAAGACTCAAGCTTGATGACAGCTCAACGTTGTATCGGCAGCTGCGATTGCTGCTTGAAGATGTCATGTGGCTTTGTCTAATTTGCTAAACTTGGAGGTTTTTTTGTGGCTGTGTTGACGTGTTTTGGCTTTTACGGCATTGTCTTGGGGAATTAGATTACTCACTTTTAGGACGAAGGAGTGACCAGAGATAAGAGTCAAACAAATTAGAGGAATGAAAACTGTCATATAGATTGATGGAAATGAATAGATAGATAGATAGATAGATAGATATGAAAAGACTCAGATAGATATTTTCATATATACGTTTAGTTTGTTTCATGGCATATCAACCATCGTGGGTTACTTAATGCCAAAGCCATTTTGGTAGAAGAACAGTAATAAAAAAACAGCTTGTGACCTTAGTCGAGAGTGTCCCAAAGGCTTCCTTTTCAATAGCTATTACACCGTGGTGTAGGGGCGGACCCTACTCAATTCCCAGGATTGCTCTACTTTACCCTTGATCCTCACCTAGTGCTGAGTACTAAGCAAGGCGGCATCAAGTACAATTTCTTAAGTTTTTGGTATGACTCGACCTGGGATTGAACCCCGGTCTGCAAGACCATGGCGAACACTCTACTCAATAGGACAATGACCCGGTAACAGTACAATTTAAAAACAGTAATAGTACTATTTAATCCACACATAGCTGGGATATATATATATATATATATATATATATATATATATATATATATATATATAATCCTAAAATTGAAAACCAACATTCCTTTGCATATTCAACAACCTTTGTTTGTCTTGTGGTGTTTGCAGTCAAAGCATTGACCTGTTTTACGTACCGCAGCAGGCAATAAAAATTCTTGGTCACAATATTTACTTTTCCTCGTCATGGTTACCCCAGGGTCCCCGGTGTGTGGGGGGACTTCAACCAATGAAACGATGGCTATCCAATGGCAAAAACATTCGTACAAATGAAAGCAAGAACATAACCTTGCTTGAATTTATTGGAGACAAAGTAAGTAGTAATGTTATGAACCGATTTCCGACGCTTAACCCCCATTTTCAAGGCCTCACTGTTTGATAACGTCTAAAGCCACGAAATGACTATAGCAGGAGGCGAATTTCATAATTAAAAAAAAAATCCCTGGCCGATAAAATTAAGGGCTCAAGACTTGCAACAAATATACACGGAAACCAGTAAAAGAAACCTTAAGAAAAATGAAGCCTAAGAAAATAAAATTTAAGAAAAATAAAGCTTTAGTAAATTAGGTTTAAGAAAATAAAGTTGAAGAAAATATCACTTTGGAAAAATAAAACTTAAAAAAAAAGCTTAAGAAATAAATTAAAAGAAAATCAAGTTTAAGAAAAATAAAGCTGAAGAAAAATAACGTTTATGAAAAATAAAGCTTAAGAAAAATAAAGCTGAAGAAAAATAAAGCTGACGAAAAATAAAGCTTAAGAAAAATCAAGTTTAAGAAAAATAGAGCTGAAGAAAAATAAAGCTTTAGAACAAAAAGCTTAAGAAAAATAAAGCTGAATAAAAATAAAGTTTAAGAAAAATAAAGCTGAAGAAAAATAAAGCTGAAGAAAAATAAAGCTCAAGAAAAATAAAGCTCAAGAAAAATAAAGCTTTAGAACAAAAAGCTTTGAAAATAAAGCATAAGGAAATAAAATTTAAGCTTAAGAAAAATACGGCAAATAAATAAATAAATAAATGAATAAAGCCTACAAATCAGCTAAGCTTTATGACTTATGTGTGATTGTCTTCGCGAATAGAGTCTCACTTTGGCCGTGTTTTTTCTCGTTGAACGGACCGGTTCGTCTGTCTTGGACACGTGGTCTTGTTCACGTCAGTCAAGGCCGCCTGCCATATGTGCTGGGGAAGTCTAGTGTCCGATGGCTTAGACAGACGACTTCTTTAACCTCAGGGGTGGGACTGTCCCACGTAGGCTTTCACCAGCTTCGACAGGGTTATGTTTATTACCTGGCGCCTGAGACGCCCTGTTTTAGGGGAATGTCGACGGGACCATGGTATTTTTGGACAGGCCGTGCATTTGAGCTTCGGCTTGTACCACGGTCCCCACATCAAAAATGGCCATGTGCCACACTTTGTCTTGGAGAGACGAACAAATGCATTGATTGTATTTTGACAGAACTTAAGTACTTGCAGCACCCACTTCAACACTCTACCAATAAGACCCCAAAGAGTATCCTTCATTTACCACTTGGCATGACAAGTGCTTCTTAAAGAGCGAGACTTTTGTTAAACCAAGATACTTTTTGTCTAATGTAACCATACCGTCTTGTTCAAGGGGTTTATTTTTCCAATTTTTTGAGAAGAACATTTCAAGAGTAGCTGGCCTACAATTTGAAGAGGCTGTTGAGAAATTTGAAAACTCAGCTTTCTTGGTGAGCAATAAAAGTTTGGTTTGGTTGGGTTGGGTTGATAGCATATCAACTCGTTGGTTATTTGGTTCCAAATAATGCTTATATATATAAATTAAATATATAGGATTTGTAAACACATTTCTAAGGTAACATTTTTAAACAAGCCTGAGTTCATTTTTTGCACCTAGTTAAATGGTTTCAAGTATTGCCATCAAATACGAATAATTCTATTTACTATTAATCATTTGTTTGCACACAGTTAAATGGTTTCAAGTATTGCTATGTTACGCTAACAATTTAAAACCAGTCATTTGAAAATTCAGCTTTCTATGTGAGCAATAAAAGTTTGGTTGGGTTGGGTTGGGTTGGGTTTATAGCATATCAACTCATTGATTATTTGGTGTCAAATCCTGCTTATATATATATATATATATATATATATATATATGTGTGTGTGTGTGTGTGTGTGTGTGTGTGTGTGTGTTAAATATGTATGATTTGTAAGCACATTTTGTTGGTAACATTTTTAAATGAGCCTGAGCTCATTTTTTTTTGCACCCAGTTTAATGGTTTCAAGTATTGCTATCAAATACAAATAATTTTATTTATTATTGATCATTTGTTTGCACACATTTAAATGGTTTCAAGTATTGCTATGTTACACTAACAATTTAAAACCAGTCATTTGTTTGCACACATTTAAATCGATATGTTATGTAAGCGATTAGTTTGTATGTAATTTCACTTTAAATGACTTATAACTCATTTGTTTGCTCATTCGTATTGTAATTGTTTTAATACAATGAAAAGGTTTCAGTTATGGCTATCAAACACAAATAATTCTATTCAATATTTGTTTGCACACAGTGAAGTGGTTACAAGTATTGTGATTTAATACTAATAACTCAAACAATTCAGTTTAGTATGTCATTTGTTTGCACAGTTCTATTTGATTCATACATAGAACCCTATCAGGTGTTACCACTCCGGGTCATAGTGGACCTGGGAGCGATGTTGGTAATATATCAGTACTCTGCATTTCCCCAAACTCCAGCATTCCTGGAGTCTCGGTATCAGATTGTTTGGTGACAAATCCAGGACTCTCGTATCAGAGCTATTCTTTCCTCCCGTAATTTGCCTTTTATTCTCGATAGCATGAATGAAGATAAATTTGAATAGACTTAAATTGTATGTTCACTTACATGGGATTTTGTGGAGTTTATTCTATTCTCTTTTTCCTCGTTATTCTTTTTTTTTTCGTTATTAGGTTTCCATAACACGTTGGTCGGTGGACACACGTCTTATTTCAGATAAGACCAATTCTTTTCTTTGGATATTCGTTTAAACAGGCTTACTTTACCTCAGAGTGCTGGTTCATTCAAAGGATAAGCTTTTTCTTTTTTCTCGGCATTCTCTGCGAGGCATGACTTTGGAATTTGGGTCTCTTCCATATCCCAAATTCTGTTCTTACTTTTTTTTTCAACGAATAAAAGGCAACTCCGTATGTGTCTTCACCCTTTGATGAATAAACGGCAACTAACTAGTTTCCGTAGTTTGAAAATTCACCACGTGTTGGCTTTTTGGCCGTTTCTTCCTCAGTATCAATTATGGTCGCCGGTTTGCCTCTCCGCTGACGCATACAAGACTAATAAAGAGTGAGGTTCTCCCATGCCCATATCAGCTTGTACTAAAGAGAGAGTTGAAGAGAGACACCTCTCTTTCCATTATTCTGCTTACTACTATACTCTGCTGTGGCCAGAACGTCGTGCCTCCTTTCCCCATAACCCGGAGAATGGCTGAGGGTGTCCTATTTCCTTGTCACAGTCTTTTATTGAATGCACAGGGGTCGCCTGTTCTGATTCCGTTAGCCATAACCGGGTACAAGTATTAAGTATTCCTGTATTGTTACTCGCCTGCAGTCAGGATTGAACCTGCAACCTCCAGATGATTGTCTCCTAAGAAGCTTAGGAAACCAACGCCTATAATCGTTATGCTATGTGCTCACCTGGACATGGCCGGACGACATATCGGCCGAAACGTTGAGGAAATAACCATAAAGATGGAGACAATAGTCTGAAAACTCTTAATGGTGAAAATTTTATCTTGAATTTTAATAAAACTCCTTATAGTAACGGGAATTATTAATAGAGTGTTAGCGATTGAGCCTTAGACAGAATTATACTGCTTGATTAGCTACACAAGGATACTATCCCTTTTAGCCCTGAGCTCGTAGGCCTAAATTTACCCCTGCTGCTTGAGCGTGATCACTGCATCGGGAAGCCGGTGCTATGGTGTAAGAGGAATAAAAATACCACCAGTACACCGATATAACGGGCTGAAATGTTTAAAAGCTTATGTACAATTTCTCTTTGTAATTATTACTTGTGTTTAATTCGGGGTAATTTTAGATTTTATAAAACCGTAAAGCAGGTCGAAAGAAAGAGAGAAAGAAGAATAAGAGCTCTGCTTAAAATTGACCTTGTATCATATCTTACCTGTATTGGAAAGTTTGGGTTAATATATGGAAACGCTACCCTTATTTTCCGTTCCTTCTCACATTGCATATGTATTCTTTTAAAAACTTTCTCAATAAAAACTTTTCTTCTCAAAACTTTTCCCCTTATGGTTAAAAAATGATTGAAAACAAGAAAACAAGAAACAACACGAAAAATTCTTGTCTTATCTCTTGTTCATCTTTCCACACACACACACACACATATATATATATATATATATATGTGTGTGTGTGTGTGTGTGTGTGTTTGTGTGTGTGTGTATATGTGAGAGTACAGGATACTGCTGATTTGAATTTCGAGTTGTTTTTTTTTTTTTGTTGAAAATAATGAAAGAAAACATCTATCTGCTTCCCCTATTATAGAAACCAACAACCGCTGTACCTTAATTATGGCTTTAAAGAAATTGTGGTCGTATTTTTAATTCAGTTTTTCTTACCGTCAAAATCGACCATGTTTTCGTTTGCTCGAAAAGTCGGCCATCTTTTAATTAGACAACACAGAGAGCAAAAAGGTCACTCAATTACTGCGTTCAAAAGTTAAACGCCAGTTGGGAATCAAAAAGTAAAAAATAAAATAAAATAAAATAAAATAAATAACATTAAAGGGCAACGTAGTTTGAGTTCTAACAGATTAGACAAAGGCATCTAAAGTTTCCCATCCCGAATTTCAAGGAAAAGGTCTTTACCCGACATTCATATATATATATATATATATATATATATATATATATGTGTGTGTGTGTGTGTGTGTGTGTGTGTGTGTGTGTGTGTGTGTTATTTTTATTGACATTTTTTTCAGGTCAGAAACCAACAAAGTGAGTCATCATTTTTTCTTCTCTCTTTCAGTCGACACTTGTTTTGTTCGAGGTGTCTGAAGAAACCCGTCCTGTTTGGATAAACGAGGTCAGATCTTTTTAGAGGATAAAACAAGCTTCACTTAATTTAATCTACTCGATATAAAGGATGTTAAAGAACAAAAGCTGAAGCAGAGACACACATAATGCAAAATGGTTGATAGAAATATGCCCAGTAAATAACAAGCGTTGTAGAAAAAAAACCTAAAAGAAGATGGAGAGGTGAGATTATGGAATTAGCACCTAAAGCGAATATTTACAAGGGAATATTTATTTAGCTGTAAATAAGCACATAAAGTTAAGACACAAAATGAGTTTTATTTGATAGCTGAACTTTCTAGCTTTGTAAATATACCTTAAACAAAGTAGATTGAATTATCTAAATTAATGGTATAGTTTTTTCCAGATCATGAATAGGAAAATGTTATTGAATAATCAATTGTTGAGGAAAACATTTTGGTATTCATTCACCAAAGAAAAAATTTAGAATTAATCCTTTGTCGCCCTTTATCAAGCTTTTATGACCGCCTTAATTCTTTCAGGCATAGATTTCACAAATTTAAAGCAATTTTCATTATCAAAATGGTTCCAATTTTGCTTGCTTGAATTTTATGGCATATCAACCACTATAGGTTATTTAATGCCAAATCCTCTTCACACATATATATTGAATATATAAGATTTGGTTAGGTTATTCAATCCTCTTTATACACTCCCCACACATATACATATACATATATAAAATTTTATTTGTAAACATTTTGTTGATTACAGTTCTAAACGAACATGAGCTCATTTTTTTTACGCACAGTTCAATGGTTACAAGCATTTCCATCTATTAGTTTATTTACTGCTAAATAAAACAAAACAAAATTAGTGAACATCCTCTAAGTGAGCTAATTCCATTAATTTTTACAGAGATATTGGATGATTTTCTATACGAATGCATTAAAATGTTTTTTTTTTCTATAGAAATGCATTTCAAAGTGTTTCCCAATGAAAATGTTTGCCTTGAAAATCAGTTGTCAAATTACTGAAATATCCTCTGATAACACGAATATTTTTGTATGTCAGTCCGTTCAATATCTATGCGTATGTCTGTCTAATTTTTTTGATTAATGGCAAATCAACTTTCGTGCGTTATTTAATGGCAAATTATCGTTATAGAAGAACTTTAATGGTTCTATTTCACTCATAACAAGGGGGTGGGGAATCAGGGGTTTCAAAACTTTCTCAAGGGTATTAGAACGAATGGGAATGCAATAGCGCAACTGGAATTTGAACTCGCTTTCTACGATTCCACAGTCTGGCACTTTAACCAGTACATCCCGAGGACTCTTCTCTGCCTGTCTGCAAATCTCCATTTATTCATATCTCCCTCGCTTGCTATTTATCTATCTCAGTCTATTCATCTCTCTCTCTCTCTCTCTCTCTCACCATTAATGTAACACTATACTTGGTCACCAGCAACGGTTAATGTAACAACGACTCTTCGACACTTCACCAATGATGTAACGCCGTAACCTAACCCCAGTGGACCCCCGTCCTTTATAATTTCGGCCGGGATTCTCAAGGGTCCAGTGCTACAGGTCTGACCAAATTCTCTGAGGATCCTCTCAACAATTCACGTTGTAATTGATCCTGTTGAGCGGTTATCGGGTCCAAAGATTTTCTGCTGGTCCACCTGCAGAATCGTCAGGCTATAATCGTGTTAGCATCAGAAAAAAAAAAAACCCCAAACCGATCCGATTTTATGAAAGTTTTTTTTTTTTATATAGGTAGTAACACCAACAATACATGAAATAAACACAGTTCATAAAGAAAAAGTAATTAAATTGAAATGTTCCTTATATACAAAAAGTATCTCGAGTGTTGGTTATTGGAGAGAGGTGGTTTTTATCTTAACCTTTTTCAGTTTAGCAGCTTGTTTACTGATTTTCGTTTATCGGGTTTGGCAACGACACATGCACATGTAGAACACCTGATTCAATCCGATGGGTTTTCTCGATGAATGACATCACATTCACCCAGAGATTATATTCTCACGCCGGGGCTAGGCCAACTCTTACAGGTCAACAATCACTGTACGGACCGGAAGTAATCACCTCGTCTGTCACAGCAAAAAAAAAAAAAAAAAAACCCAAAAAACTTTCACATCGGCTCGAGGCGAGGCGAAGCTCATTTATTGAGAATATCTTTTCCTCCCGTTAATCACGTAATGCCACGCATAATTAATTCATCCGTCTCTAGCACATGTGCTACCTTTTGACATCGCCCGAAGTACAATTTCATGTAGTGATTTTTTTGCGTCCTACTTTCTGATATAAACATCTGTTATTGAGAATAGTATCTATATTTAGAAGTTACTTTTTTTATATCAATACGAATTATATTTCCAATTTAACGAGTAAATCACTTTCGAACAATTATTATCAACAAACAAGAAAGGATTAACCTGTTTATGGGTAATTTCACATGATATTCTTTTTTTTTAATATACAAAGTCCTCACAGCCAATCAACCTCTAGGGTTTTTTCGAAGACGAACCTTTTTTTCACTTTCCGTTATCTATTTTACGGCATATCTATCTTTATTTTTACTATTATTATTATCCTTATTTCGGGGCGAAACTGCCCCTGCCATAATCTATCTATCTATCTATCTATCTATCTATCTATCTATCTTTCTTTCTTTCTTTCTTAGTCCGTTCATTTCTATCTATCTATTGATTGATTGATTTCTTTCTTTCTTTCATCTTTCTTTCTTTCTTTCTTTCTTTCTTTCTTATTTGAAAAGATATTGGAGATTTCGCTATGACCCCTATCCGAATCTTTATTCGGCCTCCTTCCTATTCTCTTTATCAACCCTCTCTCTCTCTCCCTGTCTCTCAATCCTCTCTTTATCTCAATATTCCTATTCTTTCTCCCTCACTCTATTCACCCCTCCCCTCAGCCTTCCTTGTATAAACATCCTGTCACTCTTCTTAATATAATATTTACACAGTATGTTGAGTTGTCGGATGTTTTTTTGTTTGTTCTGTCCAGCCATCTTTGTTCAGAATTCGCCAAAGAAAGAGTTTGTTGCTTTATGCAATTTTCAGATTTTCTCCCAACCAAAGAGAATCGCTTGAGGAATCGCTGACAAGTTTGTAACCTTCTAAGGTTTAAGTTTCCTTCTCGCTTCATCTTCTCCCCCCTCCTAACTCTCGCCCCCGCTTTTTTCCCTCTCCCGTGCAAAGCTTCCACTGACACTCTACTTTAGAACAATACTTCATCCACCACTTTCTTCTTCTATTTTTCCTTCCTTATTTCCTTCCTGTTTTTTTTTTTTTTTTTTTTTTTTTGTCTCAATTTCTTTTCTTCCTGAACTCTCTCATTCCATTTTTTTCAACAGCGTTTCTTTGACCTTACTTCCTCTTTTTCCATAACTTCTTTTGTCTTTTTTTTTATTACTCTTCTTTTTCTTTTTTTTTTTTTTTTTTTGCAAAGCTAAATTCCGTCTTTCTTTGGTAGTTTACCTTCTTTCTTTCTTTCTTTCTTTCTTATTCTTTTTATTGTTTCTCTTTCTTCACTCCTTTCCTTCACACACGATTCCTTTTCTTTCTTTCTTTCTTTCTTTCTTTCTTTCTTTCTTTCTTTCTTTCTTTCTTTTGAATGTTTTTTTTATTAAATAGGAATAGTTAATTGAAACCAAATTATTGAGGGAAGGAGTCCCCCGTTGCGTAGTGGCATACGTTTTAGACTGTGACATCATAGTAAGCGAGTTCGAACCCCACTCGCGCTATTACGTTCACTTTCAGACTAATACCCTTAGTACAGGTATAAATCCCTTCATCCTTCAGCTATGGGTTGAATAGTATCCTTGCTCTTCTTCTACAAGGATGTCTTTGGTATTAAATAACCCACGAAGGTTGATACGCCATTAAACAAACAAACAAACCAAATTATTAGGTAAACAATTAGAGTTGAGAATAATTACTCAAAACAATAATTGTTTAAAAAAGATTAAATCATTTGTTACTTTAAACCATTTTGATATTTATTAAGGTTCCCACGGGACCAAAATAGGATTCAAGGTTGGTTTAATGTGGGAGTAGCAAACCTCTTGTAACGTGAGTGCAAACATTCCTTAGTTTCGTCGGCATTCCCATTTGTGGAAGTCTCAGGCACCGACCGAGCAACGAACCCAACCCTTTTCCGACTTATTTTCGGTGAGGGTGCAGGTGCTGCCTTTGGGAGCAAAGCCCCCGGCAACTAAGCTGGTAGTTTATCACCTTTCCGGCATGAATGTAACCATATAATTGCTTGAAAAGAAAGGCCTTATTAGGCATTAAATAACCCAACAAGGATTGATATGGCTTAAAACCAAGCAAGCAAGCAACCAACCAATTATCCACTTTTCTTTCTCACTTTCTTGTTTCTTCTTCCTTTCATTTTCTACTTTCCCTCTTGTTACCTAATTTGCATATAAGACAGTCATCACACACACACACACACAAACGCATACACACAGAATGAGAGAGAGAGAGAGAGAGAGAGAGAGAGAGAGAGAGAGAGAGAGAGAGAGAGAGAGAATAAAAAAGCTTTATTCGGTCAAATCTTGTCTATTGAGGACTTTGCTAAAGTTGCCACCGGACAACCTCAATTCTGCCTCGAGAAGCAGGTATCGTCACACACACACACACACACACACGACCACACACAGTAATACGTAAATTTAACACACACGCATACACACGTATGCACATACATAAAAGAGGAGTCATGCAAATCTCAACCTAAACACTCGCCAGACTGTATTTTTCGATTTCTCAAATACCTTTCTTTCTTTGCCTTATGATTGACGTAATAAGACGACACGAAACCTTTGGTCACAGATAAGCCTCCATGCTATTAAATATGCATAAGAACTAATGTATATTTATTTATTGTTATTATTATATAATAGCGCTATCACAGGTATTGTGCACTCTCCAAATTATATAATATTTGGTATGCCACAAACCCACCAAGTGAGATATTGACAACCATACACTGTTTTATATATATATATATATATATATATGTATATATATATATATATATATATATATATATATTGTTTTGTTTTCATTTTCTTCTCTTTGCACATCACCATTTGATAACATTTTTTTTTACCCACGGTGCATGTTACTTAATATTAATTAGTCCTGAAGTAAACCTGTTACTTATTCAACGCCTTTTTTTTTCTTTTGTCTTTTTACTTTCTTCATTCTTAACTCAAGCCAATCCTTGTTCACCATGTTGTTGTTGTTGCTGTAAATCTTCCTTCTGATGAAGGATTGTTATGGCGACATTTTTTTTGCTTCGTTTATTTTATTCCAATTTCTGGTTGGCAAGTTTGGTCTACTTGACGACCTATTGGCGGTGTAATGGTTAGCAAGCTAAACAATCAAACCTTCACGAGTGACGTCGAGTCTCATTAGACGCCCAATTCACATATAAGCAAAAAGTGACGTAGATTACTACTTCACGACAGAGTATGAACCCTCCTAATCAGTGTACTGGATATGGCTCTAAACTATCTGATGGCGAGGCTCCAGTCCCGAGCCTTTGGTGAATGTGTAGTACACCTTCATTACCATTACTCTTAAGTCCACCCTGACCCGGAGTGGTATTATCTGATAGGGTCCCATCTATGGGTCAAATAGAACTATCTAATCATTTTATATACTTGAAACCATTTAGCTGTGTGCAAACTAATAAGCTCTGATAAAAGAACAACAGTGACAAATTTGTCATATAACGAAAATGACTATAAAAATGACTATAAAAATGACAAATTAAAGATTTAAAAGAAATATCAAATTTATAGTTTTGTGGGATTATGAGTTTAGGCGGGCTTTATTGGGTAATTTCTAACAGTAGGTTCTGCAGTTTTCTTTTTCGGATAATGATTCAAAAAGATCATACAGACGACAAAGTTTTAGAAACAAATTTATAATATAAACAAAAGAAGAGAAAGGATGAAAAGGATAAAGCATTGCAAATTTGTTGTTCTTTGCGGGAACTTATCTGTATGTGTGTTTGTGTGTGTATGGATGAGACAGAGAGACAGAGAGTCCGAAAAACAAAGTTCTTTGAAAATGAGTATTTTGTAGTTTTATTGAAATGTTGGTAGAATTTTCGTCTTTTGTTTAATTTTAGTTGAGTTTTCTGCAACGATGTCTTTAGTCGAATTCTCGAGTTGAATTTTCAACTTTCTTTTAATGTTAGTTGAGTTTTCTCTTAAGTTGACTTTTATTTGAATTTCTCGGATAGCTCCTTGCCAATTTGGTTACTTTCTAAGGTTTAAAGGAGTGAGTGACGAAACCTTCTTCTGGCTATCTTTTTTTTTTCTGCCTGAACAGTCCAGCGTCCGAGTTCACACAGAGCACTAGCAGTAGCTGCTGACAAATGGTGTGAAGCAGCTTTTTGTACCTTTTTGTCTAGGTTCATTTCTCCCTTCTCCATTCTGAAAGCGCTAAAATCGCTGTTAAAAACCGCATGGGGTCAGTTTTGTTCTATTGTTAGAAATAAATTTTTATACTGGTTCGTTTATTCGTTTACAAATCATATATAAATATATATCTGTGGGCAAACAATAAATTGTCATATCTGACACCATTTAACTGTTCGAGCAAATAAGCTCTAATTCGCTCAAAAATAAAGTTATCTATAAACTATTCACTGAATAATCCCCTACTTATATATATATATATATATATATATATATATATATATATATATATATATATATATATATATATATATATATATAAACAGGATTTGGCATTAATAAGCCAAAAGGTTTAATATACCATTCAACCAAATAACCAAACCTTTCTTTCTTTCTTTCTTCTTTCTTTCTTTGAGCCTACTACCTTTTGTTTGTTTCATTTTAGATATCATCTCAAAAAGATATATTTATCCCATAAATGAGGCCCTTAGAAGTACCTCAGTAGACTTTGAAGTAATGGCAATCTAGGGTGACTCGACACTCCCACCATGTTCTCTAATGGAGTCTTACTCCGGATACAGTTTTATATACGGAAGAGGAATGAAGTATGTAAAAATATAGAAAATATTTTATGAAAACTTTATTCTTTATGCCAAATCAATCGACTTTGAAAGAGAGAGAATCGGCAAGCCTATGTTATAACGAGTACTGACCTTCATATATATATATATATATAATCATCTAATCGTACTGATAGCAAAGAATCCCTTGACTCTCACTCTCTCTCTTTTCTCTCTCATTCTCTCTCTCTCTTTTCTCTCTCATTTTCTCTCTCTCCGTTCCAGTGGTCTATAGCTTCTGGCTGGTCCTCCAGACAGAATCCGGTGTCCGCACAGTGCTGATGTATGTATGTATGCGTTTGCTGGTTGGTCAACATTGGTGTGTCCATGCGTGGGAGTTCATAGGAGACCGTCGCTTTATGAGTTCGTCCCTTCTTCTCCAGCAATGCCAAGCATGTGTTGTTCATCTTACTTGAATAGTTTGTAGCTATATGGCTGCAGTTTTGTTAGGTGCTGCTTCCAGGATTTGTTCGGGACAGAACACAGCATTCCCACCTAGTTTTTTCTCTAAGTGTTTCGTTAAACTCTAAGTAGTGCAACTATATACTAGTACTGACACTGTCACAGCTTAGAAGAACTCCCATTTTATTTTATTAGGAATGGGGTACTCAAAACACACTCTCAGAAAAAGGGAGAATAATCTCTATATAAAACCCACAACGAACCAAATGAAAATCATTCAACTGCAAATAAGAGTGAGTTCAAGTCTAATTGAGTAACCCATTAACAAGGCCTTGTGCCACATATGTTCTTTGACGAAAGCAACAAGTTGGAAACATGCACATATATAACATGTATGTACTTTGACGAAAGCAACAAGCTGGAAACATATATATATAACTCGCATGTAAGAACAAAATGAATAAATTTAAAAAAATACAAATCTCTTCGTAGACATCCCAATTTTAATACACACACACACACACACACATATATATATAGTATATATGTGTGTGTGTGTGTGTGTGTGTGTGTGTGTGTGAGAGAGAGAGAGAGAGAGAGAGAGAGAGAGAGAGAGAGAGTAAAAAGGTAAAATAACACAAAACGCTTCGTCACATATCTTTGAAGACATTCTTACTTTACAGGTAGTTTTATCTTCAAATCTCCCTGGCGAACACTCTACTCACAAGAACGATGGACCTTTTTTTTCAAGAAATTAATAGTGATGGGTTCTTTCATGTCACAGAACATGGTCAGCATCACCTTCTTTATTGATCACTACACCCGGAAGCTTTACCATCAGATGCACTTTAGTGTTACTCAGGACATACTTTCTTGTGGGTAGGTGAGTGGGTCTTACCCGCTCTACAGACGATACAGCCAGTATATTCAAAGTCCTACCGACATGGTTGGAAATTCCCTTGTTATTCTTTGTGTATTCCTTCCGTCGAACGACTTTGATATTTTGACCAGATACGAAGGGCCAGCTGACATGTTTTGGTCGTTCATTCAACAACGGAGAAATGATGCAAAATCTCTGCATATGAAAAACATTGGACAAAATTAGTTTCAAAACAAAAAAAAAAAAAAAGAAGGCTTTTCCCATTTCAGAACGGCGTTTATTTTTGCTTGCTGTGATGGTAAACCTCATTTATTCAAGATAATATCAGACCACTGTAATCTATTTATCTATCTATCTATCTATCTATCTATTTTAATCTGTTCATTTCTATCTATCTGATATATCATGAAACTCTAAACCAATATATATATATATATATATATATATATATATATATATATATATATATATAAAGAAAGAACCAATTTTTTGGTATCATTATAAATTTATTTCAGGTCTAAGATGACTCTATCTGGAGAAGGTCATCTTAGACCTGAAATAAATCAATAATGATACCAAAGAAATGAATTTTTTTTTTTTATCTTTATATAAAAAATGGTTTTTGCTCTGCACACGAGTTTTGATGTATTTTTAATGCCAAATTAATTATACAGTCGATAGCTGTTGGCATTGAGCACTGAAATTGGATATTCCTATCCCTTGGATTTTTCCTCGGATTATATATATATATATATATATTACAGATATAGATATATATATATATATATATATATATATATATATATTACAAATATATATTACATATATATATATATATATATATATATATATTACAGATATATATTACATATATATATATATATATATATATATATATATATATATTACAGATCGGTATAAACAGACTGATATATATATATATATATATTATATATATATATATATATAATATATATATATATCAGTCTGTTTATACCGATCTGTAATATATGTCTATTCATATTCTTAAATTCGTATGCTCTGACGAGGGTTTAAAACTGGAATGTTTAACCTGTGCAAATGATGAAATCTTTTCCTGGAGACCTTGTTTTTTCATATTTGCACATTTTCATACAGTCAGTTTTATTGATCTCTCTCTCTCTCCTCTCTCTCTCTCTCTCTCTCTCTCTCTCTCTGTATATATATATATATTTATATACATATATATATATACATTTTCTAAATTTCGGACTTTGCCTCACCCAAGAGCTACGAGTGATGAATAGTACTGCTACTATACTTTTTCAAGGATGTCTTTGGTATTAAATAACACACAATATGTCTTATATTAATGTACGAAGCTTTTTGCTTAGATGCGGCACAAGGCCGTATGAATGTGGCACCCAATGTAACTCAGATTCATTCGTGGACATTTGCTAGTCTATCTTACATCACTTGAGGCACCCATAAAAAAGAAACCGAACCAAACCAAAATTATCTATGTCCGCCTGTTCATCTCTCTCTCTCTCTCTCTCTCTCTCTCTCTTCACATTTATCCACTTTTTTCTGATCAAATTTATCTATCTATCTATCTATCTATCTATCTATCTATGTCAGTCTGTCTATATTGCCCTCTCTCCCTCTCTCTCTCTCTCTCTATCTATCTCTCTCTCTCTCTCTTCACAGTTATCTACTTTTTTCTGATCAAATCTATCTATCTATCTATGTCAGTCTGTTTATATTGCTCTCTCTCTCTCTCTCTCTCTCTTTCTTCACAGTTATCTACTTTTTTCTGATCAAATCTATCTATCTATCTATCTATGTCAGTCTGTTTATCTCTCTCTCTCTCTCTCTCTCTCTCTCTCTCGCTCGCTCGCTCTCTTCACAGTTATCTACTTTTTTCTGATCAAATCTATCTATCTATCTATCTATCTATCTATCTATCTATCTATCTATCTATCTATGTCAGTCTGTTTATCTCTCTCTCTCTCTCTCTCTCTCTCGCTCGCTCGCTCTCTTCACAGTTATCTACTTTTTTCTGATCAAATCTATCTATGTCAGTCTGTTCATGTCGTTCTATCTCTATTTCTTCACATCTATTTCTATCTCTTTCTGATCAAATCTATCAATCTTTCTATCTATCTATCAAAAATTAGTTCACGGCTTTTTATGGCGCGTTTAACTTCCAGCTGTTTTTTCTCTTTCTTCTCAATTTTCTAGGTTTGTTTGCTACATATGGAAGAATCACTTTCCACTCCACACTTGCTTCAATCACGCATAATTCACGTGTTACCATCTTTTGCTCTTAAAACCCCGTCCCGCCTTCTTAACCCATCCCTCCGTACGCGTCATGTTTGTCTTTTCAAGATGGTCGGTGAAGACGAAGAAGAAAAAAAACTTTTGTATGCTTCTGTTTACATCTCAGGAGCTTGAGTATATTTTCGGGGTGTCGGCAATCCAAGAGACTGGTGTTGGCGAGGTGGATGTGTGTGTATGTGTGGGTGGGGGTGTAGGGCTGAGGGTCGTTGGTGGAAGTTTTAATTTGTTGATATTAAGAGCAGATTTTAGAAGGTCGGGAATACAAAGAAAAGACAAAAAAAAGTTTTTTTTTTAAAGTCTAATGTTACGAGAAAGGCATTCTTTTCTTTAGAACGTGAGAAAATTTGAGTATATTTGTGTATTCATAATGAAGGTACACACAGACACATGGAGAGAGAGAGAGGGGGGGAGAGAAGGAGATGAGAGGGAGAGAGAGAGGAGGTGAGAGGGAGGTGAGGTGAGACAGACAGACAGACAGATAGAGAGGGAGAGAGATAGAGAGGGAGAGAGATGAGAGGGAGAGAGAGAGGAGGTGAGAGGGAGGGGAGGTGAGACAGACAGACAGATAGAGAAGGAGAGAGATGAGAGGGAGAGAGATAGAGAGGGAGAGAGATGAGAGGGAGAGAGAGAGGGAGATGAGAGGGAGAGAGAGAGGTGAGAGGGAGGGGGAGGTGAGACAGACAGATAGACAGACTGACAGATAGAGAGGGAGAGAGATGAGAGGGAGAGAGAGAGGGAGATGAGAGGGAGAGAGAGGAGGAGAGAGAGAGGGGAGGGGAGAGAGAGAGGGGGGAGAGAGAGGGAGATGAGAGGGAGAGAGAGAGGTGAGGTGAGAGGGAGGGGAGGTGAGACAGACAGATAGACAGACAGACTGACAGATAGAGAGGGAGAGAGATGAGAGGGAGAGAGAGATAGAGAGATGAGAGGGAGAGAGAAAAGGAGATGAGAGGGAGAGAGAGGAGGAGAGAGAGAGAGAGAGACAGACAGACAGACAGACAGACAGACAGAGAACTGCCGATGAATAAGTACACTTCTAGCAAATTATTAGTCTAAAGTTCGGAGATAAGAACTTGTTATTACTCGGTTGCTTAAATAACATTTCGGCCACTGTACCCTCTGGCCTACTGTGATAAATTTCATGGAATTTCGAAGCTAAGTTTTTATCTGATAATTTTGACGGTAGAGAGCGATGTCTTGTCCCAACTCTCTCTCTCTCTCTCTCTCTCTCTCACCCTCTCTCACCCTATCTCTCTGTCTATCTATGTTCATATTCATTACGTGAGGTAAATATTATTTCCTTTCCTCTCAACATTTCAAATTTCTTTTAATCCTTCCTAACTCGGCATAAAAAAAAACTAAATCTCCCGCTCAATAAATATGAAAGCTTCTATCTTCTGCGGAGATTGATCCCATCATTTTCAAGGGAATAACAAAGCTATTATTTCATGGGAGAAAGTGAATACATACAAAACACCGATCTATCCAAGGTGTACATGGCAGACTAAAAGACAAACGGTTTTGAGGAGAACAAAAATATCGGAACTTTTAAGAACGGAGTAACTTTTTTTTAGAAGTGGTGGGGGGGGAACTTTTATTACCTGTCAATAATTCTCTTAAATTTTTAATGGACAAAAAGAACGGCATAGAAATTTGACAAATGGCCAGTTAGAATCAGAAGTCAGAGTCGTTATGAATTGGAAGTTTCGGCCATAAAATATCTTCTTGCCAGCGCATCAGACAAAGGCAATAGGTTGAAGAAAAGAATTTCTTTTTTTCTGTTTCTTCATTTCTTTCCTATTCGTGTTTATTTCTTTTTAAATTTTTTTTCTTTCACTTTCTTTCCTTCCGTATTTTCCTTTTCTTTCTTTCTTTCTTTCTTTCTTTCTTTCTTTCTTTCTTTCTATTGCCGCTGTTTCTTTTTTCTTTCTAGTTTCGCTTTTTTCTTTCTTTTCTTTTTTTTACTTTTTTTATTACTTCTTCTGTCTTTCTTCTTTTTTCCTCTTTTCTTTTACTAACTGTTTTCTCCATTTTTATTTATTTTATTTTATTTTTTCTTATTCTTATTCTCTTTTCCTTCTTAATTTCATAATTCTTATTTCTCGTTCTTCTTTTCCTTCATTCCGTCTTTCTTTCTTTTTTTCTTTCTTTCTTTTAACCTTAGTGTAATTATACTCCCGTCTATTTTTGAGCATTGACTCTTAAATCAATGACCGTAATGGATCCTATGCCCTCCTTTCGCGGACCAGTTGGTGTCTGAATACGAAATTGGGAATGTATACTAGCTGAATTAAAAGCCAACCTCTAGTGTTATCTTTATTTGTTGTCGGTATTTGTCGTTTGTCCCCCGAGTGTAGCACAAGGCCCTGTCGGTATTCCCCTAAAAAGAGGAACCTCAGGTGCCAGACGATAAACCTAGCCCCTTCAAGGAGGGTTAGAGCCCATGGGGCCGTCCCCCAGAGGCTCAATGATAACTGCAAATGAAACCAGGATACACCCAATTTGATCTGTGTACCGGCCAAAGCGGCCGACCCAATTGTGTCACAGCTCAGTGACTCCCAAAAAGTAGTGCATACGCTATACTCTGTTGGGCTTTCCCGTGTTTTATTGGCCTCAATGTGACCTTTAGCCATCGAGCAATAGTATAAAATACTCAGAGCGTGTTTCAAACTCGATAGCAGTACTATCTCATGATACTGACCTTAGCTATGACCCGGAACTACACTTTGACCTTGTGTTTATAGTAGAATGGAAAAAAGTCATAAAAACGTTTTTCTTAAAATAGATAAGTGCTCAAAACACCCCAGTAGAGCAGGATAAAACCTAAAATTAAAAAACAAATTGTCAGTCTCATGACTATAAATTTCATGTTTTTAGATCCTTCCCCGCTAAAAAATCCTAATCTTCTGATTAAACATTGTCAAAGTTGGTGACTATAGTCGAGGGCCACCCGAAGGTTCCTCTTTCAATAGCTACTACACCGAGGAGAGTGCTACTCTTTTCCCTGGATTGCTCCACTTTACCCTTGATCCTCACCTTATAGTGCTGCGTGCTAAGCAAGGCAGCATCAAGTATCATTTTTTGAGTCTTTGGTATGACTCGACCTAGGATTGAACCCAGGTCTCCCGGACCATTGATGAATAATCGACTCATTTGGCCAATAGATTTTTCGAACAATACAAAATATGCATGGAGTAGGACTTGGGGGAATATACCCCCCATTTTTAGTATAATATATATATATATATATATATATATATATATATATATATAAATTGTAATGAATAAGTACCAGGATGCGCAACAAACCTTGAATAGTAGCTTTGACGGAATTTTTATATATGCAACGTGGTAAATGACCGAGATAAAAACCTTACAAATGTTTTCAGAATGTCGTTGAAAACAATCTTTCGTCGCTGAGTGGAGATGTTGAAGACTAGGAACAAATCACAGAAAATCGATCAGTTTGGGAAAATGTGATCTAAGATGGTTGCAAAGCATTTGAAGCTCGGTGAATCGAACAGTCCATCTTGAAACGAGCACTTCAGAAGCAGGACTCAATCTCGGTCCCTGACACTTTTTCAGCCTGAACATGTTTGTAACATCTGGCAGGAAGACCTGTTCATCTAAAGCCAAGGTCACAGTGGGTATCATGACAGCATACAGGGTGGAACGATAAAATTGTCACCCTAGAAAAGACGACATGATTCCATTTTCGTTTAAAGAAAACCGGTTTTCTTTTTTTGTTGCAGACCATCTACTAGTTGGCCAGTTGTGTACAAATCCCAAGAGCGATAGGAGCCTTCTATCATGTCTGAAAGTGACACAATGTTCAACGAGCGAGATCGGAGATACGCCGCTGTACAACTCATGCGATCTACCGATTCAACTTATGACAACAGGACCATTGCCAGCACCCTTAAAATGCAAATCTGGATTGCCACGAATAACAGGGACGTGCCCAGGCTGATGAAAACAAAGTTTCCGACTACGGTTATGGTCTGTGGTGTGGTTTCAAATGAGGGCCACATCATGCCACCTCACATCTTCGAAGTCAGCTTGAAAGTCAACACCTAAGTGTACCTGGATGTGCTGAAGAGTATGGCGATCTCCTGGTGCAATCAGATGGCCGGTGGCAGACCCTAGATGTGGCAGCAGGATTCGGCGCTGGCCCACAAGTCCAAAGAAACCCAGGCTTGGCTTCAGAAGGAGTGCTACGACTTTGTACCCTTCTCTCACTGGCCCCCTCCTCCCCTGATCTGAACCCGCTGGACTACTTCGTTTGGTCATACGTCGAGAACATCACCAACATGACCTCCCAAAACACCAAAGCCAACCTGATCGCCGCCATCCGCCGAGTATTCACCGAGCTCCCGCCGGCGCTTGTAGAAAAGGCATGCTCCCAGTTCCGGATCCGTATCGAGGCAGTGAAAACAGTTCGAAAATTATTGACTCCATCTGTATTGTACTGTCATACAAGCAGGCAAAAAGAAAAAAACCCTGGTGGGACGGCCCCCCTGAGGCCAAGTTTAGATTGCAAATATAACCCCCTGGCACGAATGCCAGGTGGACAGCCCGAAGGCACATCTTGAACTGTAAATCTCGCAAATGTGTGAAAAACTACTTTATTGTTCTCTCAGTCTACACTTCCAAGCAAATTGCGTTTAGTTTATAAATTTCGTGAGATTGGGAGGTTAGGATTTAGTCTGTCCATCTTTGTTAACTGCCGAGCATTTAACCCATTGATTCAGAAAATCTCCGAGAAAGTGAAGAACTAGTGTTTTCCGGACTACAAAGAAATTCAAATAGTTTAAATACAAGTTATGAAGAAAGTGGTTGTGTAATTCCGTAGTTAAAAAGAATTAAAAACGGGTTCTGTTTATTAGATATTTCAGGCGTGGATGTCTTGCAGGCACTTACTCCTCTACAGAGGCGCCTCTGGTGGTGTAATGGTTAGCAAGCTCGACTAGCAAACCTACACGAGTGAGTTCGAGTCTCATTTGGGGCCCCTTTCATATGGCCTTGTGCCACATCTAAGCAAAAAGCTTAGTAAATTACCACTTACTCCTCTACAGGCCGTCAATTATCATTTCTGTCAAGGTGGCGAAAGAATTTGTCAAGCACCCATATATACTTTGCTTCCTAAGTTTATTACTAGATGTTTTAATTTGATCAGGCCGGCCTTTTCTGTGGGTTTCCAACTGTCGTTCAATTGGAGCAGAAAATGCTTTGTATCTTCAAATTTATTTGATGAAGAAAGTACGAGAATGGGGGATTTGGAAAAAGAAATATGGAGAGAACACGAGAGAGAGAGAGAGAGAGAGAGAGAGAGAGAGAGAGAGAGAGAGAGAGAATTTGTGAAAGAAAGAGAGAGAGCATGAGAGAAAGATAAAGAAATTGAAAGAACGCACGCGTGTATGAGATTGAGAAGGAGGAGAGAGAAAGAAAAACAAAACGTGACAGAGAACTACAGAACTCTCGTGAAAAATGAACAGAATAGGAGAGAGAGAGAGAGAGAGAGAGTGAGACAGATATGAAAAAATGAGAGAGACCACAAGAGAGAGAGAGAGAGTGTGTGTGTGTATTAGAGAGAAAGTGAGAGAGAGAGAGAGAGAGAGAGTGTGTGTGTGTTAGAGAGAAAGTAAGAGAGAGAGAGAGAGAGAGACAGAGTCAGTGAGAGGAATAAAGACAGCGCATGAAAGAAAGAGAGAAACAGGGAGCATGTAGAAAGAAGAAAAAAAAAGATAAACTTTGGTGGGGAGAGAGAGAGAGAGTGTGTGTGTGTGCGTATGTTAGAGAGAGAGAGAGAGAGAGAGACAGACAGACAGACAGAGACAGAGACAGTGAGATGAATAAAGACAGCGCATGAAAGAAATAGGGAAACTGGGAGCATGTAGAAAGAAGAAAAAAACTGTGTTGGAGAGAGAGAGAGAGAGAGAGAGAGAGAGAGAGAGAGAGAGAGAGAGAGCTTGAAGTAGAGATCAGGAGTGAGTGGGATATATATATAGATTTGAAAAGAGAAAGAGAGCGAGAGAAAGAGAGAGAAAGAGAGACCCAAACTAACAAACTAGGCCAAAAAAAAAAAATGGGTCAACTTACAACTAACGGTAAATATAAGCAAGCAGATATTTATTCGATTCTAGCAACCCAGTAATTGTCTTTTTTGGCGCCCAAATTTCCACAACAGTGAAAAGATGGGAATCACACACACACTCGTATATATATATAGTCATGTGGCCGATCGTATTAAAAGGGAAACCGGAAAGCTCCTTTTTCAATAGCTATTACACCGAGGAGTAAGAGGAGGACGCTACTCCTTTTCCTGAATTGCTCCACTTACCCTTGATACATATCTTATAATGCTGAGTGTTATGCAAGGAGACATCAAGTACCATTAAAAAGAATTTTTGGAATGACTCGCCCTGGGATTGAACGCTGGTCTTCCGGCCCATTTGCGAACACCCTATCTACTATCCACTAGGGTATATCTGTATGTTATTATGGTTACTCAGAGTTTTAATTGTCTTGGGTATGACATTAAACCGCATCTGATGGTGAGACTACAGTTCTGGAGATCTATGGAACGCGTAGTACGCTTTCATTGCCATTACTACAAGTTCCTTTCTAATTCGGAGTGTTAGTACTTGTTACGGTCCCACAAATTTGAACATATAGATCTATAGCAAAATTATTTGTATTGGATAGAAATATTTGAAACCATGACTGTGTGCAAACAAATAACTATATATAACTATACATATAAGAATAGTTATTTTAAAGCATATAAAAAAAGTTGGTGACCTTTGTCGAGAGTGACCCGAAGGCTCTCCGTTCCCTGGGTTGCTCCACTTTATCCGTGATCCTTACCTTATAATGCCGAGTTGTTAAGCAAGCACCATTTTTTGAGTCTTTGGTATGACTCGACCTGGGTTTGAACACCGGTCTCCCGCACCATTAGCGGACACTCTAACCATCTTTTCAATGGGTATTAGATCGGAGTACTCGAAACAACGCAACTACGTGCCAGTTATTCTCATTAGATTAGAATACTTCTTGTTCTCTGTGTGAGAATAGATGATAATTGGCAATTGAAAATACAGGAATTTAGAAATTAATCAGATTTCAACATTAAATAACCCATAAAGTGCTGGTATGCCATTAAACAAATAAACCAAAGCAAAAAGAAATAGTTATGATTACAGTTATTGATAAGTGAATCAAATTTCAGCATTAAATAGCCCATAAGGAGTTGATATGCTGTTAAACAAATAAACCAAAGCTAATATAAATATGTTTACAGTCAAATATATATAAATGAATCAAATTTCAACATTAAAAACCCATAAGGAGTTGATATGCCGTTAAATCAACCACGGTATCTTAAGACACCTCTGGCCCGACACACAGTTAGAAACTGGTTTTCTTTGTTTTGTTTTATTGATAAAAAAATATTGAAAACTTTTTTTTTTAAACTTCAGTAAGTAATTTTATGCGTTAATGATCAAAAGAAAAATCAGGAAAAACGGAAGGTGTTGGGAAAAACGCGCCAAATTACGCAAGCATCACACGAGATATTTTTTGGTGTGTGTGTGGGGGGGGGGAGTGCAGATGAAATCTGTCTATCTCTTCAAAAGTTCCCATTACCGTCTACATCTAAAGGCACCTTCAACGAATGCTGAGAATTTGGAAATCTATAAATAAATGAATGAATAAGGAAAGAATGAAAGAAAGATAGAAATGCCTTAGAGCTTCTCTACAGCAACCAACCAATATCTACTGGGCACCTCAAATGGCGTAATGGTTAACAAGGTTGACTAACAAAAGTAAGGAAACCGTATGTTTATCTTATATAAGTCCTAAAAAAATTTTTTTTTTTCACAAAGTCAGAACCATGAAGGCAGCCAGTTAGATACAAAATCCTTAGAAATGGTCTGGCTCGTGAAGTAACTTATTTCCTAGAACTGTATGTATTAACCATTTATCTAACCCAGCCCTTTTTGATGAGGGCGTAGGTGCCGGTTGTGAAGAAGGTCCCATGGAGGTAAATAGAGGGACCGTAAGTCGTTTAACGGATCTCAATTTCTTACAGCATCACACGAGATAATTCTATTCTTAGGATATAACACGTCCAACGAGATGGAACAAAATTTGCATGTAAGTCAGCGGGGCCATGAGACTGAGACTAAGATGGTATATGACACTATTGAGCCCTGGGGTCTGGAAATCAACAGTGGACGTGACTATTTTGGAAGAGGCAAGTTTCATTAAGTTGCTGGTTAATTTGAGCCAATATAAAAGATAAACGAAAATGCACTACAAGATCTTCACACGATCTCGGGAAACGATTTCTAAAATGAATTTCCAGGACTGGAAAAATTCTGGAAGTATCTCTCAGTTGTGGAGGAGATTAGTTTTAAGGATTGGTTGGTTGGTTGTTCAGTTTACAATTCAGTTTAGTAAAGGTATAGTTTTCTTTTTGCACACAGTTAAATGTCAAAATAGTTCTATTTCAAACAATTCAGTTTAGCATACAAAAACAGTTCTATTTAAAAAATTCAGTTTAGCATAAGTTGACACTTTAGTTCTATTTGACTCATAGAAAGGATCCTATAAGGTGCTACCACTCTAGGTCAGAGTGAACCTGGGAGCAATGGCAATGAAGAGGTACTCCGCATTCCCCAAAGTTCCTGCATTACTAGAGCCTAATCATGAGATTGTTTAGTGTCATATCTAGAACACTCATTGGTGGGGAGGGGGTCTTATCCCTATAAAAAGATACAGTCGGTGTATTCTACAGTGTAAGCCGATTGGGAAATATCATTTTGAAGGAAACGAGTTGTAGATAAATTAATATTATATACGATTGTTGCTTCTGTTTTCATATACTAAGTTCAACTTAGTGTGCCACATTTTGATGGAGATAACAGCTTATAAATGAAAAAAATATCTCCTTTTCTCTAACCACTGAATTTGATCCTCTCCGTGTTGGATAAAATGAAGTAAAAGAGAAAGAGACGTTGAAGCCCTCACGGCGTTACTGATATCAGTGGAGGAAATGGACAAGGAAACAACAATCCTAGATGAGGCTGTATTTTATTTCACGCATTTGCCATTTGGAAAGGCATTAACTCATCTTTCCTCATCCGCCAGCAATGGGTAAATTGTAGTATGGAGAGTAGAAAGATTTGGCTGGGTTATTATTTTTTTTCTCGAATATTTTGGGTTTAGCGTCATTGGCCAAATGAGTACAGTATTAGCCAATGGTCCGGGAGACCGGGGTTCAATCCCAGGTCGAGTCATACCAAAGACTCAAAAAATAGTACTTGATGCCGCCTTGCTTAACACAGCATTATAAGGTAAGGATCAAGGGTAAAGTGGAGCAATCCAGAGAATGGCGTTGCGTCCTCGGTGTAGTAGCTATTGAAACGGGAGACTTCGGGTCACCCTCGATGATAGTCGATTATGGTATCTGACTTTATTCGTTCTTCTTCTTACCATTTAACTTGTTGGCGTTTTCTTTGGAAGGAAGGAAAGAAACAAAGATATCTTGTAAATTTTAACTTTATTTTAGGGCTTTAATGATGATTCTGTGGTGATGAAAGTCTTCCTTGCCCAGTCGGCTGGAGCTGTCGAATACACCGACTGCTTCTCTGCAGAGGGGTAAGACTCCCCCAGCGAGTGTCCTGTATATGACATAAAACAAGTTCCAATAATGCTGGAGCCTTGGTGAATGTAGAGTACCCCTTTATTCCCATCGCTCCCAGCTCTACTCTGGCTCGGAGTGGTAGCACCTGATAGGACCTGATGTATGGGTTAAATAGAACTAAACTGCATACTGATGCTAAACTGAATTGTTTGAATTAGAACTGTCTGACTAAACTGAATAGCTTGAAATAGAAATGGTTTTGACAATTAAACTGTACTTACTTTTAAACTGCGGGCTTATGTTAAGCTGAAATGTTTGAAATGGAACTGTTTTTTGACATTGAAACTCTACTTTCTCTAAACTGAATTGTTTAATATTTTGACTGTTTTGACTTTTAACGGTGTGTAAACAAAATCTGTACTTATACGAAACTGAATCAATTGAATTAGAATTGTTCGAATAAACTGAATAGCTTGAAATAGAAATGTTTTGACAATTAAACTGTGTACTCATGCTAAACTGAATTGTTTGAAATAGAACTATTTGCATAAAAATTGGATTTGGTGTTAAATAACCTACAAAGGTTGATATGCCATAAAAACCAACCAAACAACCAAACAACCAATAAAAAATGAAAGTCTTCCTGAACCAGTAAAAATAAGTCACGTTTCCCCAGATGAGGCATTGAAATGTATTTGTCATTTTCAGTGGTAAAAGTTTGAAGTAAAGGATTATGTCGGGTAGATGTCTTTAGTGAGGTATATTAGCCGAGATGGATACTAACAGGAGAGTCATTTCGGTGATTTGTGAGTTTGAAGGTCTGTCTACTACTGATGGGAGAGTGATCCAGCGTGCCGCTAAGCAGACATGTAGTCTTCCCAACCAGCAGCTGGAGAGAAGTAGTTCTTTTCTGTCCAAGAGGTCATTGCTGAATCAGACAGAGTTTCTTTCTTGGTGCCAATAAGCCTGCGCGGATTTCACTTCCTGCCAGAGGTTTCTGGGTATAGCTACACTTTTGAATTTATCTTATCTTTCTTCCATTTTTATTTCTATTTTTATTAATCTTCACAGTAGTGTTAGCTGGGCTCTTTAGCCTTAGTACGGCAACCAGTTTTGGAGAAGGAAAAGCTCTGAATTCCTTGCCTGAGGAATATTGTTCGGGTGGTAATCTATAACTCTGATTTAAACCAGCCGTATTCCACAAAAAAATTGACCTTGAGTCACATCCTACTCGTAGCAGAGGGGTTAAGTCAATACATAAAAAAGAAAGATTTATAAATATAAAAGAAATCGAAAAATGGGGTTAGAATATGCGGTAGAAAGATAGAAAATACTTGAATAAATGAAAATTAAACAGGGATTCGCTCCACCCTCTTCAGACTTCTCCAGAACTTGAGCCTCACCACCAAAAGCAGTTTCGTATCATACTCAAAATACGGAAATTTCTAGTACACACATACACGCATACACATGCAGACACATATATATATACACACACACATACATATACTCACCAGTCTAAAAGAAACAACTGAATTCCAATTCGGGCTTAAAAAATGACCTTAAGTAGTATCCTACTTGTTCCGGAGGGGTTGGGTAAATACATCCATTCATCCGTCCATTTTGAATGCGTACTTAGCGCAATGGTTATGGTAGTAGGAAATGAAATCACCGACCCGAGTTCAAATCCTGAACGAAGCTAACTGCGTTTTAATTCTCTTGGAAGAAGTCATGAATCCTTCTGTTTTCTCTTCAACTATAGAAAAATTTGGGTTCTTTAGCTTGGTTAGGTAACCAGTCTAAGAGAAGGAAAAACACTGAATTTAAAGCAGATGAATATTAGGATTAAGTGACACTAAATCTTTTCTTATAACTAAGCATTCTCCTCAACATTCTTAACCCGCTGTCCAGTCGTTTTAGATTCCGTATCTTTATGTCTTCATTAAGAAGAGTCAACCGATTGAACCAAGACAATATATCGAAGCAGCTAATCGATATAATTCAAGTGACCACTTTAGCAGACACGAACGAAACGAGAATTTTATCGCATTTTCCATTAACTAATAAACGGTGAATTTTCCACTGGTTGTTCAATAAGCATTAAAACACGGGAAAACACTTCAGTTCATAAACTGCACACTTAAGAAACGGCCCGCCAATACTATTAACTGCACGAATAAAATAAAAAGACATTTAGTGCCTAGTCACGATTCCATACAATTTGTGATAATCTATGTGTCCGTACGATTTGTAGTGTTCTAGGCTTCCATACAATTCGTTGTATTCTATGCTTCTATACAATTTGTTGTAATGTTTGTGCCCCTACAATTTGCTGTATTCTAGGCTTCCATAACATTTGTTGTATTCTAAGCTTCCATACAATTTGTTGTAATCTTTGTGTCCCTACAATTTGTTGTATTCCAAGCTTCCATACAATTTGT
The DNA here is from genome assembly GCA_963585895.1 of Sepioteuthis lessoniana. Lineage (NCBI taxonomy): Eukaryota > Metazoa > Mollusca > Cephalopoda > Myopsida > Loliginidae > Sepioteuthis > Sepioteuthis lessoniana. The sequence goes on along the minus strand of OY757936.1, from coordinate 31,717,034 downwards.
TGTAATTTTTGTGACCATAAAATTTGATGTATTCTACGCTTCCATAACATTTGTTGTATTCTAAGCTTCCATACAATTTGTTGTAATCTTTGTGTCCCTACAATTTGTTGTATTCCAAGCTTCCATACAATTTGTTGTAATTTTTGTGACCATAAAATTTGATGTATTCTACGCTTCCATTTTTGTATGCAAGCTCACTGAAGAAATTTCTGTCGGTAAAATCTTTTTTCAAAATCTTTATTTTAGTTTAGTTTCTTTGCTTAATGCTATATCAAACTTCGTGGGTTATTTAATGCCAAAGCCATTCTTGTAGAAGGACAGTTGTGATACTATTTAAGCCATAGCTGGGGATGGGGAGTAAAAGGATTCCCACAGTTCCCAAGGGTATTAGTCCAAAAATCAACGTAATAGCGCGACCGGAGTTCCAACTCACTTACTTTGGGGTCGCCGTCCAGCACTTTACCCGTTACGGCACGGGAACTATCCCCACTTTTTAAATCTTTCAAGAATACTACATTCTAAGAAATTTAGCCGTGTCGAGAACAAAACCAAAACATAGTGGGTCACTTGGTGAGGATCAATGTTCCGACAATAAGCATGGTAACGTTGAACAAGTTTTGCTGACCATCGCTCTGCTGCAGACGTCTGAGTATATATTAATTCCACTTAGGTTAGTCAGCCACAAAAGCATTTTTTTGTGTTGTATGAACATCTAAAGAAGTTTTAATAACATGGTAAATTGTGGTCTGCCCTGTTACATTAAGAAGAAAGGAGAATACAGGAATGTGGACGAGAATATTGATGAATTTCAACAACTTTAATGACAGCCAGAAAGAGAACCCTTGTACTGTGAGTCGTACAAATAGAAGAAAAACAGTTGCAAATCTTAGAGTAGGAATTAAGCATCTAACCTGAAGGTCCAGTTGGTCTAGAAGGAATGAATAGATGACAAAGGACTAGTCTCCAAAAGAAACAATGGCCCATGGTTAAATGACGCTCTCCTCGTGTTGAATGTTGGTCTGTTCTGCTCTAGAATGAATGAGGAAGAGCCTGAGAGAGCGTTTGCGTGGCCTTTTATAATACCCGGGAAAGTCATCCGAGCAGAATGGCTTAAATCATCCTCATTGGACGAAAATATAAAATCGAAACCTCAACGGCCAAAATAATTCCCGCACTTAATTATAATTTGAAATTCTTTCTTTTTGCAATAAAGTAAACATACCGATATAAAACACAGACACAGACACACACATACGACACATAGCCCAACGCACAGGCATGGACCCACACAGGACACAAATCATCCACAAATATGGACACACAACTACAACCATTCTTAATTTGATTCTTTGCATTTACGGAGAGAATAACAAAAACTTGGGGCAGATAACTCTGACCGGACAATTTTATCATCAATAGTTTTCGAAGGAATAAGATGACGACTTCAACCATTCTTAATTTGATTCTTTTAATATTTGATTTTTAATACGTACATCTTGACAGTCTTAACTGGATGTCTGTGGTTATATATTTTGATCCTAGCATTCCTGTGCATGCCTTGTTTTCTCTCTCTCTCTCTTATTTCTATGTGTAGCGTACTTTTTACATGTGTCAGTTCGTTAAGACACCAGGGGGCTTTTAAGAGAGATGAGCGTTGAGTGATAGTGGCTCTCAATCTTTTTAAGCTCTAGTAACAGGTAACATGATAACAAATAACAAAGTCAACTCAATATAAAACGACAAGAGTTCACGTTAGGCGTGGGGTGATGGTTAATGAGCTCATGTATCAAACCAGTAATCCAGTAACATGGTGGATATCAACTCAGTTTTTTACGTTTGTGTCTTGTGCAAGACTTACGAATTATCATTATTATACACTGATGTCCTCATCACTAGTATCCTCATCTTGGTTGTTACCATAGTCACGTTTCAGTTGGAGGGGATCAGAATCTGACATATCCGCTGATTCCTTCAATCCTTTTATTTTCCCTAAATGCTCTCCGCTTATTATACTGACATCATTCCATTGACATTGATCATAGTTCTTTTTTCACCCTGTTGGTGGGGACTTACGCCAATGGTCAGGGAGACCGGATTTCAATCCCCGGTCGAGTCATACCAAAGACTCAAAAAATGCTACTTGATGCCGCCTTGCTTAACACTCAGCATTATAAGGTAAGGATCAAGGGTAAAGTGGAACACTCCAGGGAATGGAGCAGCGCCCTCGCCTACACCTCGGTGTAGTAGCTATTGAAAAGGGAACCTTCGAACCACCTTCGACTAAGGTCATGAACTTTACTTTTTAGCATACGCCAACTGCATCAAAAAAAGGGGTATTTTAGGTATGATACTAAACCGTATCCAGTGGTGAAGCTTTGGTTCTGGAGCATTGGGTAATGTTGAGTCATCTCTTTATTACCATTACTCCCAGGTCTACCCTCAATCGGAATAATAGTAGGTTCCATCTGGTACACCAGTTGATCTGTTTGAAAATCATCCGTACTGGATAGAAATACTTGAAGTCATATAACTTCCTGCGAATAAACGATGATAATTATTTAATAGAAATAGTTACTTGAAGCCATATTGAGTGTACATTATTTGCATTAGATAGGAATACTTGAAACCATACAACTGTATACAAATTATTTGAATTGAATAAAAAGTAAAAATAAAGTTGGCGACCGTAGTCGAGGGTGACCCGAAGGCTTCCTTTTCAATAGCTACTACACCAAGGTGTAGGGTGCTACTCCTTTTCCAGGATTGCCCCACTTTACCCTTGGTCTGTACCTTATAATGCTGAGCGTTAAGCAAGGAGGCATCAAGTAGCATTTTTTGAGTCTGGTATGACTCCACCTGGGATTGAAGCCTGGTCTCCCGGGGCATGAGCGAACACTCTAACTATTTGGCCAATTGTTCTAAATATCATATGACTAACAAATGATTAGACTAAAAACAGTGCAATTTATACAAAAAAATGTCTGTTTGAAAATTATTAGTATTGGATTGAAATACTTAAAACGGTATAACTGTGCAAACAAATGATTGCTATTATTAAAAAGGTTACTTGAAACTATATCAAATCGTACTGATAGCACAGATTCCCAATCAGCCATCGCTCCAAGCAAGTCCTCTACACGGCATCTAGTGTCTGCACAGAATTGATGAATGCAAACCCTCACTGGTTGGTCAACATTCGTATTTCCATTGATAGAAATGAATAGGAGGATGTCCCTTTTGAATTCATCACTACTTCTCCTGCAATGTCTTGTTTGTTTTACCAAGATGGTTTGTGTTAGGTCAGCCGTAACAAAAATATTGAGTTGCTCCCCTTTGATCAGTAGGGGACAGCTACCTCCCATGACTGGGAATTGTGGGACTGAGTAAACCCAGGCACCATGATATCCAGTGATCGAACACAGGCCTTCTTGGCTACTATTTTCCATAGAGTATTTGTGTGGACATCCCTATCACTGGTGGATCTCATGTAAATATCAAGCACTTGTACTGTTTATCTGTGATGGATGTGATTTTTAACCGTTCACATTCTTGTTGATGGTGCCTGCATAAGTCATGAAATCGACCGTATCACATTTTGTGATATATAGGCAGTTGAACCTTGTGTTGAAAAGTGAAGTGTGCAAACCAAAAACCTGTTTTAAAGTTTTCTCTCTTTCTGCGAAACTACGATACGTATCATGTTTAGTTGGGCCAATTTTTCGTAACAGATGCCTCACTTCCCAATTGTCGGTTTGTTCTCAAAATCCACATTAAAGGGATCCTCAAAACAAGCGAACAATATTGAGATGGTGAAATTCTGTGTTAGAATTTTTTAGAGTTTTTCCTGTCTTAATCAATTTTGTTTGTGAAAGACTTTGCTGTGGTGCACTTAGTCCCTCTGTAAACAGTTCTGTCAACTGCAGTTGCTGTTGCAAAAGCTGCTGTATTGCAGGATCCATTCTTTTCAGTTGTATATAAAATGCGAGTTACAGAAATAAGAAATTTTGTTTTGTTGAACAAATAATTTTTAACGTACCCGAAATGTATTTTGTGTGTACACGAAATCCGACGTCTAAAAATGCAAATCTGAATCCTCGTGCGTGTTCAGAAAGGAATCCAACGTTGTCAGTTCTTTAAGTTGAATCCCTCGTGATGAATATTTTCACGTGTTTTGAAACCCGTCGTCGCCAATTTTGTTACGTTTTTAACGTACAAATAAATGAAAAAGAACACTAAATGAAAAAACAGACCCGGGTGTTAAAAATAACAAGGTATTTTATTTAAGGCAGGGCAGAGAAATGCTTCTCCCGTAAAATTTTAGTTCAAGTTGTGCGCGATCAAGAAAACGGTCTTCAATCCCCGGGTATCAAGGCTGCAGTCCCATTTCTGGTCAATCACTTCCACAATTCCCTGTCACGAGAAGTAACTGTCCCGTATTGACCAAAGGGGAGTAACTATATTATTTTAGGTCTAATCTTAGAGTTTGGGAGATAGGAGGTCAGCGGCCGTACATTTGCTGTTCTGTGGGGTGCGGCTTTCGCAATTTGTTCCGAACAACACGTAACATTTTTGAGTATTTCCCATCAAGCTTTTTCTCTATGCGTTTTGTTAGTGTCGAGGTGATGCAGCCATACAGTAGTACTGAGGTGGCTACAGCTTGAAAGAATTCCCGTTTTAGTTTATCGGGGAGATCAGATTTCCATATTTTCTACATCAGTCTATGCTTTTACTATACGTATGTTGACATTGCTTTCAGTTGATGAGATATTGCTACCATATATAAATTATTAGTATAAGATAAGAATATTTGAAATCATGGAACTGTAAGCAGATTATTAGCTTGACAGGGATACTTGATGACATATAACTGTGCAAATGAATGATTAAAGACAAATAAAAAAGTGTAATTTAAAGAATAAATAGAATGGAACATTGAAAATGTAATTATGATTACCATTAAAACATTTATAGATAAATAAAATTTCGGCATTAAATGACCCATATGCAGTTGACATGCCGTTAAATAAAACAGATTAACCTACTTTTGTAGAAGTGACATTATAATATATTTGGGAATATTATGAATACTTTTTAAATATACCAACTTGGAAACTTTTCTGATCTTATGTTGAATATTCGGGCCTCTTCTTTGTACGATGGCTATATGATCTTTTCGACCTCCATGTAGTTTTTGATTGTAAATCTTTCGCTGCGGGTCGCAAGCTGCTTCTTTGTGTTGACAAAAACAGGGAGACATCTCTTATTGGGAAGAATCAATACCAAAACACTTCTGGATGGACACGTGTTTTATTACTTTTTTTTAAAAATCTAAAATGTCTTTTCTTTTAGATATAACCTGACTAATATGGGGTATTAGCCCTATTGTTCATGGATGGAAAAATATGGGAACTCAATTTTCACACTTGTGCTCATCAACGCCAAGGAAACCATTAGTTAAATTTCAAATTGTTTTTCTTGGATTTCCTGGTCACATGATCGAGACCATCCAGACTTGCAAATTGATTCCGGGGTCATACCCTGTCACTTATACCGAGTTGACTTCACGTCTCAGAGAACAATTTCTTATTCCCTTTTTGAAATTTTACACTACCTTTAAAATAGATGATACAGTGACTCTATTTTTTCACACTTACACACATCACTTAAATTTTCTTCCTTGTAGTTCATTCTTTTGACATCAATTCAATGCTAAAAGAACATTAGTTGTACATTAATGTTGAATTGCTAAAGTGGTGATAAATTAGAGAACAAAAATAACTATTCAACTTTCTCTTATTTTTCATTTTATAAATAAAAAGACGAAACTGTTTCTATATCCTATTTACCAACCCCTCCGCTCGGGCAGGATATGACACAAGGTCAATTTTTAAGCGGAGTTTAACAGGTTTGAGTTCAGAGTTTTCCTTCTCCTAGACTAGTTGCCTCACCAAGGCTGAAGAACCCAGTCTATCCTACTATTTACCCATAGCTGGAGGGAGAATAATTGGATTCATACCTTTCCCAAGGGTATTAGTGCTATGTGAAATGAAATCAGTCTCGTCCAGGATTTGAACTCGTGTCGCCGTGTCCATTTCCTACGACGATAACCATTACACCACAGGCACCTCCAAAACTGTTTCTATATAGATTCTACAAACATCCACTTCTAAGTCAAAATATAATTAGATTTATTAATTAATTAATCAATTTAGAAGAAATATACTTCATAAAACCAATTTCTAACTATGTCCGATTATTTCCTCCAACCGGGAAAAATCGAGTAGCCCTTCTCGTTACCTTATACTCACTTAATTTGCTAACGATTATATATTTTCAATTAAATATTTGTCGAATTGCATTATCAATCTTTTAAGAACGAATGTATCGATAAAATTAAATCATTTTAAACATAATATAGAATCCATTTGACCCAAAGCCTCGCCAATCCTGGGGCGGGTCCTAATGGTGTAATGGTTAAAGCGATGGACTATAGAATCGTAGTAAGCGAGTTCGATCTCCAGTCGCACTATTACGTTCACTTTGGGGCAAATACCCTTGGGAAAGGTATGAACCCCCTTATCCTCCCAGCTATGGGTTAAATTGTACCACGACTGTTCTTCTAGGAGAATGGCTTTAACATTGAATAACCTACAAAGGTTGATATGCCATTAAACAAAGAAGCCAAACCAAACCTCGCCAATCCTGTCGGTGAGTCTTTGAATATGCCGATTATATCCATAACCTGAGACTTAGATCTTCCTGAGTATTGCACAGTTGTATCTCAAGTATTTAGGAACAACAAGATATGAAAAAAAAACAAAAATAAAAAGCAAAAAAATAAACAAAAAAAAAAGACAATAAAAAACAAAAACAAAACAGTTGAATATATAAAAAAAAAACAACAATATTCTTTTTATTTTCTCGCCGACCATTGTGCTGTAGTATTGGTGTAGATTACAACTGACTGTCTGAACATGTGCCCTTTGGCAAGCAGCAATCTTATTGTTTGTTCTTACCCCCGTTTTCCTGAAGAGTCAAACATTCGTTAGGGGAGATAACTCTTCCTTAACATACACTAAATTGAATCTGGTGAAAAGACTACTGTTCTGGAGTTCGGGGGAATGTAGAGTAGTTTTTTTTAAGACTATTACTCCATGGCCCACTTTGACCTGGAGAGGTAGTACCAGTTAGGATTCAATCTATGGATTAAATCGATGTCTTCAAAAATTATTAGTATTGAATAGAAGTTCTGTTGTATAGCAGAGAAAGACATCAACGCTGATGTATGAAAAGATAATCTGCTTTTTTTCTTCTTCATTTATTAAACGAAATGTATGTAAAGATAAAGTGAGAGAGGCACACTCACACGGGAGTGATAGTGTGGTTTTTATGTGAAACCTCTTTGCCTTTCTGCTTCGTTCTCCCTGGGTCGAAATCTTCCCTTGTTTATATTTTTTCTTGTGGTTACACCTCCCACCGACACGTTGCAAGTGGACACGCCACCTTCTAGTATGTCACTAACGCAATTTATGCGGCATTTCCTCCGGTCTCTCCAGTTTCCGTGTAGCTGTATCTTGTTTACTTTAGGAAACAGGTGTACTTCTTGTTGTTTTTCCACTTACAGTCCGACCCTTCTAGTATGCCAGACAAGCAATTTACGCGGCATTTCCACTGGGGCATCTGCATCCTGTTTACTTTAGGCAACAGGTGCATTTCCTGTTATGCCACCTACGCAATTTACGCGGTATATCAAAGGAATCCTTAAGTCAATATCAAACAAAACCATAAAGCTTAGAATAACGCCTCTGTCCCCTCCTAAACAGGGCTGTATGTGGTATTTCACATCAGGTTTTTCAAGCAGCGTTTTTTTTAATGATAATCTTGCAATATAAACTTTTATTCCATCCCCCACCCAAATCACGGGATACCCCTTATCGTAGTGGCTAACGTGTTGGTGTGTGAGATCGTAGTTAGTGAGTTCGAACTCTAGTCGTGCTATTACATTCACTTTTGGCCTTGGAAAAGCTATGAGCCTTCTTATCCCCTCATCTACTTCTAAAAGGATTGCTTTGGCATTAAATTAGCCACGAAGGTTGATATGTTGTGAAGCAAAGAAACCAAACCAACCAAACCAACCAAACCTTATTATCCAACATAACGAGTCACTCTGTATTTTTTTCATGGCCCCAAAAAGACTGCTATGAAAAGCTTTCATATGCTAATTCGAAGAAATATCTTTTTTTTTTCTAAGAGTATCTTCAAAAACCAAATGCATATAGACGATATTACTTCAGAATACAAAAAAAAAAAAAAAAGAAAAAGAAAAAAAGAAACACAAACAAAACATGAAAAATATCTCTTGTATTTCTCTCTATCCCCACCAGCCTGACACATATCTTTCTGACCTTGCAAAGGTCTGACATTTGCCAGATTGATAAACACGAGTTAGAAAAGGTCAAATGTTTACTGATATAGACTTAATAGAATGGCATTGGTTAGTGACCTGCGCGCAGACTTAAATGTCACAAACTTTGGCACGATCATCGTTCAACTGTCGTTTGTTAAGCGCTTACTCATCTGTCTTCTTCCGTCTGTTGTCTGTCTGTAAACACTTGGCCATCTCACCTTCCCATTCACATTCCCTGTCTCTGTCTGTCTTTCTCTCTCCAACTGTCTTTGATCGCTTCCTTTTGTCGTTATTTATCTCAACTATCTTTCAGCACCAGTTTAATCAATCTATATATCGATTTATCTATGTGTATCTATCTTTCTCTTTCTTTTTCATGTTTTTTCAGCCGAAAGAGTATAGAGATAGGTGTAAATTCTACTCTCGTATTTATACCAGTACATTCTTTAACACACACACACACACACACACACACACACACACACACACACACACACACACACACTTTGATATATATATATATATATATATCATGAAGAAAAAACAACAAACCGGTCACATTAGGGTTATAAATTTATTTCCATCCTGTTATGCGTTTTTGAAAAATCAAAAAACACGAAAAAAAAAAAAAAAAAATTAACTGGACTTCTTCAGATATTATCCATAAAATCTGAAGAAGTTCTGTTAATTTTTTTTCGTCTTTTTTGATTTTTCAAAAATGCATAACGGGATGGAAATAAATTTATAATCCTAATGTGACCGGTTTATTGTTTTTTCTTAATGAAATTATTGCTCTGTAATGTCAGTTACATTGAGCTCTTTACAAGGAAAATTTAAATGTTCACTCTTGAATAGTTTTCTTATCCTGATGGAATTACTCCCAACTCCGGTTTAACTGGACCAAATAATACTTATATATATATATATATATATATATTATATATATATATATATATATAAGGGTGTTTAGATGTGTATGTATACATATATATATATATATATATATAAAGGTATTTGATTTCTCATATATATATATATATATATATATATATATATACGTATATATATATATATATATGTAAATGTACAGAGATGAGAAAACACAATCTTCTGTAGATGATTTTATGGGTAGAATTATTTGATTTTATGGATAGAATTTTTTTTTCAGAACGCTAAGTACATCTCACTAATTTGAAACAGAACGCTACCAACGGAAATAGAATGTACTAAAAGTTTCTCGTTTTTTCGCTTCATTTTGTAATTTACTCACCCTGATGAAAATCTAAAAATCGAAACGTTTAATGTTGGCAAATATTTCTTTAAATATAATTCTCCTCTGGAAACCTTGTGTTTTTCATCTCCATGATGCTCATCATGACCAGAAATAAATATATAAATATAAAAATAAATTTTTAATGACTCTAAGCAAGTGATTTTGTTATTTTTATTTTTATTTAAAAAGTTTATATATATATATATATATATATATATATATATATATATATATATATATATATATGAAAAATATTACTAACACATTGATTACTATATCACTTACTGTGGTATTTAAATCAAAGTAATTGGCCAAAATTAATGACAAGAGACTTTCTGCGTCATTTTATAATATAAACATAAAGGTACGCTTTAGTTAACCCTACCCAAATGAAAAGAGTGGAAGACCAATCACAAAAAAAAAAAAGAAAATTTAAATTTGTATGGAAAATTTGTATGGAAAATTCAAATTTGTATGGAAACTAGTATCAGTAATAGTTTATTCTTTGTATGTAATCTTTAAAAGTGAAAACAAACGCGTTAACATGGTTTTTGAATGTAGAAACAAGAAACTGAATTTAAAATTATTTTATAAATAAAATTGTGAAAAATTTTTTAATTGCCTTTTTAATATTCAATGTTTTATCTGGTAATTATCAGAAAATCTCTCATTGCCCCTAAAATGCTAATTTTAACATTTTAAAATTTTATTCTATTTTTTAAAAAATTGCTTTTTTATCCTTACATTTTTACTGAATTATTCAACGCGAATACTAGTGACAAAACAGGAAATTGCTTAAATGAGTGTTACTGTAAGTTTCCGTACTTTTTTCGTCCACCATTTTTTTATATTTAAAAAAAAAATGACCCCTCTAAAAACAGCTATTCATTTCTTGTTTTAGAAATTATAATTTGCGATTAATGAAAAAAATCTTTATTTAACAGCGTATTAAGATTTTGGTTGTGGTTGGAGAAAAGTACGTCAAAATCTTTTGCAAACTTATGGTCATTCTTTTCAAGCAGAAAAAATATCGACACAGAATTATTTTCCTAGTAATTTAAAAGAAAATGATATTTTCTATTAAATGATTGTATTAAAAGCTCTCAAAACATTTTTTAAGATTAAGAAAAAAAAAAGATTAATATTTACATTTAGGGTACTATTTTCTTTTAACAGTATCCAATAAAAGTTTCTTTTTCTTTATTTCATTCACACTTTCAGAATTTTGTCTTTTTATTATATACAAAAAGTATATGCAATTTCATATACCCCCTACCGCTTAAATAGCGCCATACACAGGCGGGTGGGGAGGAAGTGAAGTGACCTGAAAAAATCTGCAAGTTTTAGATAAGATAACTAACACAAAATTAATTCATTCATTAATAAATAAACACTGAAAATCTCATTAAAATCGGATAATTCCCTGATTTTTGGTGATTTTTTTCAAACAGGTGTAGTGATTTGTTAAAAGCAAGAAAGATCCGTTGAGGCCATGTTGTTGGTACTTCATATATATATATATATATATATATATATATATATATATATATATATATATATATATAAGCACGTTTCATTAAATAATAAAGACAAATTTTGTCTGTATAATCTATTCAAGATCCCTTCAAGTTTTCTGGTAAGTGTCTTAGTTTCAGGTTGGAATTGGTAGATGAATTTCTCAAAATTGTCCCGAGTGCTTTCGGACCCTTCATAGGCCATCATCAGGGGTTGCTTGCTTGTGTAAGATGTGTTTGTATTTTTAAAAAAATTATACAGACAAAATTTGTCTTTATTATTTAATGAAATATGCTTAAATGAACGACTTCTGCCTAACCACACACACACACACACACACACACACACACACATATATATATATATATATATAGCCAGGTTTGATTAAATAAAGTTGAATCCTTGTTTTGTTGTTTTTTTTTCTTTCATGGGTCCTTATGTTTTTTTGTTACCATCTTGAAATTTGTTGATGGTTTCTCTAAAGGAGCTATTTGTGTTCTTGTAAAACCATTATCAAGGTAATATATATGCTACAAGTAAAGATATTTAGTATTTAAACTAAATTATTATTTCATTTTTGTTTTTGTTACTAAAGTGAGGCTTGTTTTATCGCCAAGGTGAGGTTAAGCGGTAGTGGCAGTTTATTTTTAAACACACACACACACACACACACGTACACACACACACACACACACACATATATATATATATACTTTACTCAACATGTCAACGAAACATACTCTCGAGTATTTCCTTTTTCTTCTTCTTTAATACAAAATGCATATCAGGCTGTTATTGCAAACATTTTTTCATATTGAACGAATGCCGGAATAAAAATTGCTTTTTTACTGGAATTCGACCAAAACATATAAATCACAAAGAACCAATATGTTAAAAAAAAGAAAGAAAAAAACAACTCATTTTTGAAATTCAGAAATCATATAATTATCCGGAAATTGTTGAAACTTTCTTTCCTTTTTTTTTTCTTTCTTTCTTTTTTATTTCTATTTTTCTTTGTTTTTTTTCTTCTTTGATTTTTTTTCTTTTTTCCTTTTTTCTTTGTTCTCTTTCTGATTTCTCTTTTTCTTTTTTTCTTCCCCTTTTCTTTTCCCCTTTTTCTTCGTTTATTTTCTTTTATTTCTTTATCTTTTTTCTTCTTCCCTTTTTCTTTTCTTCTCTTTCTTTTTCCTTTTTTCACTCTTTTTTTTCATTCGTTCTTTTGCTTTTCTTCTTTCTTTTTTTCTGTTTCTTTTTTCTTCCTTTTCTTTTTCCCTTTTCTTTTTTCTTTTTCCTTTGTTCTTTGTTTTCTTTTTCCTGTTTTAGTTTTCCCTTTCTTTTTTCTTTTTCCTTTTTTTTTTCTTTGCTCTTTTTTCTTCCTCCTCTTTTCCCCTGTTCATTGTTCTTTGTTCTTTGCTCTTTATTCTTTATTCCTTTTCTTTTCTTTTTTCTTTTTTCCTTTTTTCTTTTCTTTTTCTCTTTTTCTTTGTTCTTTATTATTTGTTTTTTTTTTCTTTTTTTTCCGTGTCTTTTTCTGCCAAATTTTGGTTCGCAAAAATAATCATTCTTATTGGCTGATTTCATAATTTAATCCTTTCTCTTGAAAATAAAAATTATTTAAGTTCAGAGAAAAATACCTGAGATTATTGAAAAAAAAAAAAAATGACAGAAATAAGTAAAAAATACTTCACAATAAAATGCTCCCGATCAGTACAAATAGATGGAACCACTATAACACCTTGTTTCATTCATTATGGAACTTGCAGCAATCTAAAAATTGCTTGCTGCCATATCAGGTCTGAAATGCGAGTCTCTAAACGATTGAAATATAACTAGAGTATGTCCTGAAGAAATACCTACCTCAAAAATCATTATAACTACTTATTTCATTCAATACCGTATGTTACATACCATCGAATTATGGCTTTCAAGTCGACTTTATAAGCCTGAAAAAATCTCTGCAAAACTAGGAGGTCGGCTTATACAACAGGACTAAAATCCAAACCATTAACCCACAGACTGATCAACTAGTGAAACAGTACCCCTAACAATTAATATACAACACTTACCGTAACTCCAGCAGACTGTCACAAACATTTCCAACTTAAACTCATGTTTGGTCAACATATTTAATAGATTAACACAGACATCAATTCGAAATAATAATACCACCCATCATGAAAACCATCAAAATTAGACGAACCAGACATGCGGGACACTGCTAGAGAAGTATGGATGAGCTCATAAGTGATGTACTCCTGTGGACCCCTTCACATGGCCGAGTAAAGGCAAGACGACCAGCTCGAACCTTCATACAGCAGCTGTGAACCGATACGGGATGTAGTCCTGAAGACCTGCCGGAAGCAATGAACGATAGGGAGGGTGGCAAGAGAGGGTCAGGGATATCCGTGCGGATAGTGCGACATAATTTTGATGATGAACCCAAATTAAGATCCATTGACCTTTTTTGTAGGTTCGTTGTAATTTACCTATCGATAGAAAACTAAAAGAAAAATCAGTGTTGACCAGGCTTATTGTTGCTTAACTTATTGATTCAGCCTTGCTTAGTCCGGTCGAGACTGCCCATTTCTTACTGTATCTGTTATTATTCCTGAGTGGTCACCCATTTCAAAACTGAGTAGGTTCATTACTGAGGGGAAGGGCGAAGAGGAAGACTAACTGGAGGGGATCTGGTGTAAGATTCCATGAATGCGTTGAGGGTAAGGATTTGGGTAAAGCGGTAGCTGTGAGGAATGATATTCTTCTACTTCCTCACGGTGGTGGTCGATTTAGTTTGGACGAAATGGCTTCTGTTTTTAATTTAAAAGAATCTGATAAATAAGAAAGAACCAGAACAGAGAATGATTGGGTTGGGAGGTGAGGCCAGGACACCGGAGTTGACACAACGTGACAAATACGTTCTGTTTGAACGGGTCTGCAGGTTACAGAGCAAGAAGCGTTAACTGGTGGAGAATAAAGATACCCCCCCCCCCCAGAAAAGAGAAAACAAGCTAAAGATTGAGATTGACTGATAGCCTGCAACATGCAAGGACACAAAGAGATTAGAGAGTGAATTTACCCAATTCCTCTGCCACGGACAGGATGTGACACAAGGCTAGATTTTAAGCGGAATACAGCTCGTTCGTATTGAGTTTTCCTTCCATCGGCACAAAATAACCCGAAAAGAGTTGACATGCCGTAAAAATAATCATTAATTGAATTCCTCAGCCATTTCTAAAGAGCTGCAAACTTTTTTCAACTTTTAAACTCACCAAAAACTTTATCACATTTCCAATTTGAAAGTTGACTTACACATATGTATTTGTCTAGCCCCTCCGTCACGGGCGGGAATCGATACAATGTCATTTTCAAGCGAGTACTAGTCTATTGGCTAAATGGTTAGAGTGCTCGCTAATGGTCCGTGAGACTGGGGTACAATCCCAGATCAAGTCAAACCAAAGAACATAAAATTGGTTGTTTATACCTCCTTGCTTAACACTCAACATTATAAGGTATATGGATCAAGAGTAAGTGGAGTAATCTTGGGTAAGGAGTAGCGCTCGGTGTATTAGCTATTGAAAAGGAAGTTTTCAGGTCGCCTTTGATAACGGTTGGCCAACGGCTGATTTGAGTTCATAATTTTCTTTCTTCTAGATTGATTGCTTATCGAAGTTTAAAGAACTAAATCTGCTCAACTCTTTACCCATAACTGGGTGGAAAACAGATGTCTTCATACTTTTCCAAAGGGCACCAACGCAAAGTGCAGCACAGACTCGTACAGGATTTGAACTCCGATCGTCAATTTCATTTCCTACAGGATAACCTTTACGCTAAGCGCGCCTCCTTTTTAATTTTGCTTAATTTTTAAGCTAAATACAGTTAGTATTCATTCTCCTTGACTGGTTAACTAAGGATAAAGAACACAGCCTGCCCTATAATTTACATGTAAGAGAATATAAAGGGGAAAAGAGACGGATTTATGACTTTTCCGAGGGCATAAGCGCAAAGGGAAATGCATACTACCAAGAAACTTCAAGTCAGTATTCTTAAAACAAATCATTTGCATATGGTTAAATGGATTCAAGTATTCTTATCTAACCATATTTACCCAACCTCTCCGCTCGGGCAGGATATGACACACGGTCAATTTTTAAGCGGAGTTTAATAGGTTTGAATTCAGAGTTTTCCTTCTCCTAGACTAGTTGCATCACCAAGTCTGCCCGACTATTTACCCATAGCTGGAGGGAGAAGGATTGGATTCATACCTTTCCCAAGGGTATTAGTGCTATGTGAAATGCAATCAGTCTCGTCCAGGATTTGAACTCGTGTCGCCGTATTCATTTCCTACGACGATAACCATTACACCACGGGCACCTCCTTATTCTTATCTAACACTAATAATTCTATTTAATCATAATCATTTGTTTGCACACAGTTCTATGGTTTCACTTATTTCTATCGACTACGAATAATTTTTAAACCAACCTATTTTTACCTCTCTGCATAGGACATAGTCGGGGTATTTTAGGCCCCATCTCGATATAAAAACTACAAAGATAAATATGCCTGACTGACAGTATATATATATATATATATATATTATTTATCACTTTTTTCGTGTTTAAAGATATAAAACCGTTTCTCTGATCGCCATGTTTTTGAACTTTTTTTATTGTGCGTGAGTGTGTGAAGACATTTGTCTTTCATTTGGGAAAAACAACAAACACCAGAAGTGATGGCGAATTCTCGGCCGGAAATTAAACGTTCCCACGTTTCATTGGTCAGGTTTGTATCACGTGACATCCATCTTCATTATCTTCGCTCTCCCCCTCCCACTTTAGTCTACTTATCACTCGACCTGGTCACCGTATGTATTTTTTTTCTTTTTCTTCCTTCCTTATTTATCTTTTTTTTTTTTCATTTTTAGAGGCCGTTTTAACGTGAGTTCAGTTATCGGTCACAGGTCGTTATCAATATATTATGATTAGTACTTCTTTAAACAGGCTTCCATTCAGAGAAAATGAGAAAAGTAGTATTTTTTTTACTGAATATTGTTTCCGTTACATATACTAAGTAAAAAATGATACAATAAATATATATATATATATATATATATATATATATATATATCCACATTCGGAGGATGCATTTATTTATATGTGAATAATATGTCAATTTTTTCCTTTTTTTTCTTCTGTTAAACCATCTCTAGGATGAAGTTAGTTTACTATGTTATGATGCTTCACCTGAAGATTATTTCAAATGAAAAAATCAAACAAAAAGAATGAGAAAATTCTTAGCGTTGTTTGTGTGTGTGTTGATCTGTTTTCTAGTGTGAAATCCGTTTGGTGTTCCCCATTTCAGTTTGACGAGTTCTGTTAGCTGAATTTTTGTTAACGTTTTTACCCATTTGGACATTCATGTCTCTACCGATGATTAGAACGTTGTGTTTCGGGATTCTACGAACAAGCTTGTTATAGAAGAAGACGGGGTCCGTTTCATCGCCAGCATTGGTAGGGCTGTAGCAGGAGAAGATCGTTGTGTCTTGGTTGTATTTTCTCGATGTTATTAAGTGATTTTAGGACCGATAATCATACCTACACCTCCTATTGCGGCATTGACTGAGTTTTTCTATGCAAACAAACGTCCATCCATTGCCAGTATCGTGGTATTTTATATCTTATATTCATGATGGTATCTGTGTTCTTATATGCATACTCTGTCTTTGTTATGATCTATTGCAGACGTTGACAGCTCCGGTAGTTGGCTTATTCTATTTAGTCTTAACGTAAAATGTCGCAATTTGTATTATACTTTTACCTTTTAGTAATCATTGGTTTTGTTTGAGTTCTGTAACCGATTTTTCCGAACACTGGAGCCAGAGTTCACACCCGTGGGGATTTAGGAATTAACAATAAAACTCCCAACCGGATGTTGACTCGTCGGCTGCCACATACAAAATGTATAAACGCGTCGCCACGCATAGGCTCCACGCATCCATCCGGTTAAAAATCAGAAAAAAAAGAAAAATAATAAAAAGTAAAGTAGCCAATGGGAAGCGGTCGCGCCAAAATGAGAAGGATTTTGGAGTGACGAATTTGGAGCCGGTGGAGAGAGATAAATACTCAGGTTTTTCTGTGAACTTGGTCAGTGAGGACAAAAGAGACCCAAGGAAGCACGTAAATACGGTAATCAGTTGAGAAGTAACGTCCGCCCTCGAGTTAAGAGTCGAAACTACTTTTCTGCTTGTTCCATTACCTGACCATAAAAGAAAGAGAAGAAAAGAAAAGAAAAAGGAATAAGTACTATTTAAAAACATTATCCTCCTTTCCCCCCCTTTTTTTTTTCCTAATATCTGACTTTCCACCACTTCGAAAATTTACTACTTGTAAAAGGGAACTTTTGAACATTCAAATCCAAGTTGACGCTTTATGTTTTATAAAAATTGTTTAAATTTTAGATGTTCCTTGTTTGTCTTGTTTTAAATGAAGTTTTTCTCATTGTATGTTGTAACACTCTAAACCCAACCAACAAGGCCATACACCTCAGCAGAACGCGCCTCTTTTTTTACCCGCGCGAAGGGCTATGTGGTTTGGACATGTAATTTGAGTACTAAACTTCAGAAAAGAAAGGGAAAACTATGAACCTACACCCACGCAAATAACGCTAAAGCACAGATAGACTACATTCTCATGAATAAGAAATGGATTAATAGCGCATTGAATAGTGAGATATATTCCTCTTTTGAGGGTGGTGTCCTCTGATCACCGAATTGTCACTGCAAAGATACGTCTGAGCCGACGCAGGAATGCAGCGTAAACAACCCCAACCGTACTCTATGACTGGTCCATGCTTAACAACAGAGATCTTACCGGTAAGTATACATTAATACTAAGGAACAAATTTGATGTACTTCAGGAGATATAAGAAACGCTTACTCCAAATGATGAATATGAGAACTTTGTCAATGCCCACATAGAAGCAGTGGCAGAGTGCACACCAACTAAACTATTAGCAAAACATAGAGTCCCCTTGGAAAGATTAGCGGTTAAGAAAAGACGTACCGACGAGAAAACCGCATCCCTATGCAATAGAAGGAACCCAACGAAGGTCAACGCTCAGAAACTTTAGAAAGCACAAAATAAACTCACTACCTTATGCCTAAAAGAACAAACAGAATACATCCCAAATCAGATTAATAAGATTAGAAACTCGATTGAAAATGGACAGTCTAGGATAGCATGGCAGACAGTAAACGGAGTAGACGGAAGGGTACTGCGAGAGCTAAACTGAAAGCTGCCTATCAAGAAGAACGAATACACCTGTGGAAACAACATTGCAAGCATTTACTTGGAAAACCACCGAAAATTACAGAGGAACCTATCACGGAAATCATTATTTGTAACCAACTAGTCATCAAACTAAGACAGTTTACATTAGAAGAACTCGTTGTAGTACGAAGAAAAATTAAAAATAGGAAAGTAGCAGGGTTTGATGAAATATCCCCAGAAGTATAGAACAAAAGGAAATTCGATGACATACTGCTCCGATACTGCAACGCCGTATATAACCAGAACACAATAGACAGTTGGACTAAGGGCTGCTTCCTCCCTTTCCCAAGAAGAGTGACCTCTGAAGAGACAAGAACTACCGCGGTATAACCCTTACTTCCATAGCGGTCAAGATGCTCAGTTACTCAACTGCATAGAGCCTCAAATTGAGAAAATTCTTAGAAAGAACCAAAATGACATTGTAGCAGATGTGGTGCAAAGAGATACATTAGTCGCACACCTGTTTATTATCTGCCTAGACTATGAGTTTCGAACATCTATACATTTAATGAAAGAAAACAGCTTTACGCACGCAAAGGAAAGAAGCAGAAGATACTCCGCACAAACTATTACGGACGCTGACTTCGCCGATGACATAGCGCTTCTGGCAAATACACTCACCCTGGTCGAATCTCATCTACATAGTCTGGAACGGGCAGCCGGTGGCATAGGCCTCCATGTCAATGCAGACAAAACAGAATGTATGTGCTTTAACCAAAGAGGCGACATCTCCACGCTAAATGATGGATCTCTGAAACTGGTGGACAAGTTCACTTACCGTGGAAAGAGCGCCTCCTCAACCGAAAATGACATCAACACGTGACTATCAAAGGCATGGACAGTTATCAATAGTCTATTGATCATATAGAAGTCAGACCTGTCTGATAAAATAAAACGCAGTTTTTTTCCAAGTAGCGGTCGTGTCAATACTACTATATGGATGCACCACGTGGACGCTGACTAAATGTATACAGAAAAAGCTTGACGGCAATTATACAATTGTTTAGCACTGGACCTTGCTGTCCAGTTTAAGCTATAATCAGGCACAGATTTTGGTCCAAGTCCAGCTAGACTCAGCAGGCCCACATTGCACTAAGTAGGCCAATGACCAGCAAAGACCAGCAGGACTCGAGCCTCGGCTCATGCCCGACCTTCCCCTCCCCTAACCCCTCTATAATCGACCTTCGGGTCATGACCTTGTGTCAAGTCCTGTCGGGTGGGAGGCAGAGACAAATATTTGAAGACCTGAAGAGTGGCGAGAGAGGGTCAAGGAAATCCGTGCTAGCGGCATGACATGATGATGATGATATATATGTCTATGAAGAAAACAGGAAAACGAAGTGATTCAAAAGAGATGAATTTATTATAAAAAAAAGTCAACATTAAAACGTTTCTGTTATAATAAACCTTCTTCTGGACTTTAACGAGTGTTGCTGAAACAACGATGGATGTTTTAATAAAATACAATGACATGGGAAAAGAAAAAAAATATATCTACAAAGAAAATTCGTATAACCGTTCAATTATTCGATCAGGGATCTTTTTTGAAAAAATTATCACGTGATTGGGACAAGCAATGAAGTTTAAATGAATGGAACTTCTAGAAGATAAAACGGATTGAAAGAGGATAAAAGCAAAAAATTTGCCAAAACACTCTAGAGAAAGAAGAGAAAAGGAGGGGGGCGAAAAAGTGAAGAAGAAGAAGAAGAAGAAGAAGATTAAAGAAGAAAAAGAAGAAGAAAAGGAAAAAGAAGAAAGAAAGAAAAAGAAGAAAGAAAGAAAAAGAAAAGAAAAGAAAAGAAATAGAGAAGAAAAAAGAAAAGAAAAGAAAAAGAAAAGAGAAGAGAGAAAAGGAAAGAAAAGAAAAAAGAGAAAAAAAACCAAATTAACCACATGTAAATAAATAAAACGGATTTAAAGAGGATAAAAGCAAAAAAATTGCCAAAACACCCCAGAGAAAGAAGAGAAAAAAAGGGAGAGTGAAAAAGTAAAGAAGAAGAAGAAGAAAAAGATTAAAGAAGAAAAGGAAAAAGAAGAAAAAAAGAAAGAAAGAAAGAAAAAGAAAAGAAAGGAAAAGAAAAGAAAAGAAATAGAGAAGAAAAAAGAAAAGAAAAAGAGAGAAAAGAAACAAATGGTGAGTCCATCTGTAGGGGAGATACCCCAACAGAATGACTGTTTTCAAATGAAATTCTGTTAGATATTCCCCATTTCTATTCGGCAGGTTGTGTAAGCCAAATTGGTTATTTTCTCCTTTCCTATTTGTGCATTCATGACTCCACCGATAATTAGAACGTTATATTTGGGAATGTCGAGCAAGTAGATGATGATTATATCCGTTTCATTGCTAGAATTATTGGGAAAAGACAATGGTTGTGCAGGGGTTGCCATTAAATGTAGCACGCATAATTCTCGGATGGTTTAGTTTGGTTTCTTTGTTTAATGGCATATCAACCTTTGTAGGCTATTTAATAACAAAGCTATTCTTTTAGAAGAGCAGTAGTGGTACTATTTAACCCATAGCTGGGAATATAGGGGGTTCATGCCTTTCGCAAGAATATTTGTCAGAAAGTAAACATAATAGCGCGACTGTAGTTCGAACTCGTTTACTACAATTCCGCAATCCAGTGCTTTAACCATTACACCACGAGGACAATCCCCTTCTCGGAGGGTTTTTCCTAAGCATTTTAGTGATTTTAAAGCATGAGAGCTGATAAGTATTCCTACAGTTACAATGGTGGCATTGACGAAGTTTTTCTCCGCAGATACCAAGACAAATGTCCTCCAATTATAGGTATGTAGGTATTTTAAGTCTAGTTCACTATGGCAATATCTATGTTTTGTCAATCATGTAATTTCCGTAGTGGATTCAGCTGCCAATGCTGTAAGCTCGGCTAACTCGTTTATTGCATGTCCAAACATTAAATGTCGCTATGTTAATGTTTTTGCATCGAAGAAAGTTGGGTTTGGGCTCTGTAGGTGATTTTTGAATCCAGGGGCCAGAGTTCAACCTCGGCAGGACGCGCTACTTTTTTTTATTTACGTGAGTGGCGATGCAGTTTGGATGTACGGTTTGGATTAGCGTCATGGTAATCTTTCGTCAGTTGTTTTTGTTTTCTCATTAATAGACGTTACTCTAAAAGATGAGTACCAGTAGTTTCTTTACTGAATTATCTGATCCTGACCATTGACCTATGAGGTTCTTCTGCCCTGCCTCTGATGAAGCTTACCGTTTATTCAACTTTGGATTCATCCACTTTGCTTCACATCCACCATGCTACTTCCTATGTTTTCCATTGTTATATGCTTGTTTGGCTTGCAAAGCACTTTTCTCCCTCCTGTGACCAGCCACAGCAGGAAATCTGTCGGATTTTGGAGAACTAAAAAAACAAAAAATAAATAAATTGATAAAACCAAAGTCCAAATATCCCATTGTATCGTGATCTGTTACATGTGGTATTATCTTAATCAATCATTACACATAGACATAATTATTTTGGGTAATTGTTTCGGAGTTTTTGGTATGAATAAAATATCTTTTATTCCAGTGGAATTTCTTTTATTTCTCAATACGTTTAAATTTATGAATGTCTTTATTCCCTTTCTTTAAAACGGGATTCGTGTAAAAGGAATAATAAGTAAAGTAAAGTTGGCGACCGTAGTCGAGGGTGACCAGAAGGCTCCCTTTTCAATAGCTACTACACCGAGGTGTAAGAGAGCGCGCTACTTCTTTCCCTGGATTGCTCCATTTTACCCTCCATACGTACCTTATATTGCTGAGTGTTAAGCAAGGAGGTATCAAGTACCATTTTAAAAGTCTTTGGTATGACGCGATCATTGCCGAACACTCTACCCACTGGACCAATGAGCCGGTTACTAAAGGAATAATAGATCTACCATATACTTACAAAATCAAAACCACAAAAGTTTTAACTTAGTCTAAATCTGCTTAACCCTTTTTTCTTTTAAATCTTAGCTATAAGGACATTTCAAAATCTTTCACAAATTCCAGTAAATTGTTAAAAATGTCACAGTTCATGTCACAATATAGGAAAATTGTTTTAAAAAGTTTTTGCTGTTCTTTATTTATAAGTATATATATATATATATATATATATATATATATATATATATATATATATATACGCAAAAGAGGAAAAAAAGATTGCGATTATAAATTCAGAATGTTTTTGCTCTTCTTTTAAAATACTAGGTTTTACTTCAATGGACAAGCAAATTTTTTTTGTTGATTTTTTGTTTTTATTTTCTCCGTGAATATATTTGTAAAAAAAAACTTCGTCTTCCTATCAACGTACAATTTGGTCTTTCGAAAGATGAGCAAAACATTTTAAATTAGTTGGTAGATTTTTTTCAAGTTTTGTAAAAAAAAATCTTTACCGAACTATCGAAATAAAATTTGACAATTATCACCCAATAAGCCAGAATTGTTACATTTTTAACAATTTACTGAAATTTGTGAGGAATTTTGAATTGAAAATCAACAAAAAAATTTAGAGAGTTTTTGCCCTCAACTCTATTTTATCTCGATTGAAAGACAAAGACTTTTTAAAAAAATATTAACCCAGAACACAAAAATCAACAATTATAAATTTAGAGAGATTTTGCCCTCAACTGCATTTTATCTCGATTGAAAGGCAAAGATTTTTTTTACAAATATTTACACGGAATTTAAAAAAAAATAATAATCTATGAACATTATTTTAGACAGTTTTTAGTGTTCTTTATAAATATAAATACTTATATATATATATATATATATATATATATATATATATATATATATATAATATATATATATATATATATAAGTATTTATATTTATAAGCATATATACGCAAAATAAGAACAAAAATTCTGTGATCATAAAATCAGAAAGTTTTTGCTCTTCTTTTCAAATAGTAAATTTTACTTTAATGGAAAGGCAAATATTTTTTTGCAAATATATACTCACAAAATTCAGAAATAAATAAATTAGTAAATAAATAAAACCAAAGAAAATGAATTTACAGTGTTTACTCTTTTTTTTTAAAACTAGATTTTACTTCAATAGCAAGGCAAAGAGTTTATATATATATATATACGCAAATTTCGAAAAAAAATCAATCAACAATGTTTTTGCTCTTCTTTTGATTGATTAAATTTTACTTCGATAGTAAAATAAAGAGTTTTTACGAATATATACACAAAAATCTGGAAAATATATCAACGGACATGATTCTACAAAGATTTTTCTCTTCCTTTTTAAAGTTTAACTTTTACTTTTATTGTAAAGCAAAGATTTTTACGAATATATACACACAAATCCCGAAAAAATATCAACATAAATGAAGTTTTTGCTCTTCTTTTGAAAGATTATATTTTACTTCAATGGAATCGTAAAGATTTTTTTTTGTAAATACATTCACATAAAATTCAGAAATAAATAAATAAATAAATAAATAAATAGATAAATAAATAAAACCAACGAAACTGATTTTAGAAAGTTCTTACTCTTCTTTTTAAAGACTAAATTTTACTTCAATGATAAGGCAAACAGTTTTTACAAATATATACGCTTAAATCTCGAGATAATTTCAACGGAAAATATTTTGGCTCTCATTTTAGAAGACTAAATTTTACTTTGATTGTCAGAGAAAGGGTTTTTACAAATATGCACATACGATCTTGGAAAAAAAATTAACTATCATGAATCTACAAAGATTTTGCTCTTCTTTCAAAAGACTATGTTTTACTTCGATGGAAAGGCAAAGATTTTTTTTTTGCAAATATATACACACAAAATTCAGAAATAAATTAATGGATAGATAAATAAAAATAATGAATTTAGAAAGATTTTAGTCTTCTTTTTAATGGCTAAATATTACTTCGATAGTAAAGCAAAGATTTTTACAAATATATATTCATAAATCTCGCTAAATTATGAACGAACATGAATTTACAAGTTTTTGCTCTTCGTTTTAAAGAATATATTTTATTTCAATGGAAAAGCAAATATTTTTTCTTGCCCAGTCGGCTGGGGCTGTAGAATACACCAACTGCTTCTCTGCAGAGGGGTAAGACCCCCGCAACGAGTGTCCTGGATATGACACTAAACAATCTGATGGTGAGGTTCCAGCAATGCTGGAGGTTTGGGGAATGCGGAGTACCCCTTCATTGCCATCGCTCCCAGGTCCACTCTGGCCCGGAGTTGTAGCACCTGATAAGGGTCCTATCTATGGGTTAAATAGAACAAAACCGTGCTTCTTTCACTATACTGATTTTTGCATTTAAACTGCGTATTTATGCTAAACTGAATTGTTTAAAATGGAACTGTTTTGACATTGGAACTGCGTACTGGTGCAGAACTGAATTGCTCGAAATAGAACTGTTTTTGACATCTAAACTGTGTACTTATGCTGAACTGCATTATCTGAAATAAAACTGTCTGACATTTAAATCTGTGTATTGCCCAGTCGGCTGGGGCTGTAGAATACACTGACTGCACCTCTGCAGAGGGGGTAAGAGCTCCCTAACGAGTGTCCTGGATATGACATTATACAATCTGATGGTGAGATTCCAGCAATGCTGGAGCTTTGGGGAATGCGGAGTACCCCTTCATTGCCATTGCTCCCAGGTCCACTCTGGCCCGGAGTGGTAGCACCTGATAGGGTCCTATCTATGGGTTAAATAGAATTAACAGCATACTTATGCTAAAATGAATTGTTTGAGTAAAACTGAATAGTTTGAAATAGAAATGACTTTTACAATTAAACCGTACTTACATTTAAACTGCGTGCATATGCTTAACTGAATTATTTGAAATAGAACTGTTTTTCGACTTTAAAACTATATTTACACTTAACCGAATTGTTACATACAACTGCTTGATTAGTTAGAAATGGAAATGTTTTTGACCATTAAAATGTGTACTTATGCTAAACTGAATTGTTTTAAATAGAACAGATTATTTACATAGAAATGGATTTGGCGTTAAATAACCTACAAAGGTTGATATGCCATAAAACCCAACAAACCAACCAAATATTTTTTCGCAAATACATACACAAAATTCAGAAAAGAATAAAACCAACGAAAAGGAATTTAGAAAGTTTTTACCCTTCTTTTTTTTATGAGGGTGTCCTCGTAGACTAATAGTTATAGCAATGGACTGTGGAATCGTTGTAAGCGAGTTCAAATCCAGTTGTGCATTTATGTTCACTTTCGATTAAATAACCATGGGAAAGGTATGAACCCCGCTATCCTCACAGCTATGGGTTAAATAGTACCAATACTGTCCTTCTACAAGGATGAATTTGGCATTAAATTAACCAAGGAGTTAATATACCATTTAACAAACCATATTCTTTTTTAAAGACTAAATTTTACTTCGATAGTAAAGCAGAGTTGTGTTACAAATATATTCACAAAAATCTCGAAAAAATATCAATGAACAGGAAGTTACAAAGATTTTCCTTTTCTTTCAAAAGACAATATTTTACGTCAATGAAATGGCAAAGATTATTTTTGCAAATATATGCACACAAAATTTAGAAATAAATAAATAAATAGATAAATAAATATAACCAACGAAAATGAATTTAGAATGATTTTACTCTTCTTTTTAAATACTAAATTTTACTTCGATAGTAAAACAAAGAATTCGTACAATATACTCATAAATATCGAAAAAATATCAACGAACATGAATCTACAAAGTTTTTGCTCTTCTTTTGAAAGACTACATTTTACTTCGATTGTAGAGCAAAGATTTTTTTACAGTTACATAGACTTATAATTTTGAAAATAATTTACAAACAGATTTAGAAAGACATATTTCTTCTTTTAAAGAAGAAATTTTATTTTTATGGTGAGTTAAGGATTTTCTTTTACGAGTATATGCCTATAAATCTCGAAAAAAATTCTACGAACTTAAATTTAGATATATTTAACTCTTCTTTTTAAAAATTTCATTTTAATTCGATTGAAAGGGAATGATTTTTCACTAATATATGCATACAAAACTAAAGAAAGAGGGTGCTAATTCAAATTTAGAAAAGTTTTCCTCTCCTTTTATTGACTTGATTTTACTTCAATAGAAGATAAGGATTTTTTTACACACGAAACTCGAATAAATAAATAAATAAATAAATAAATAAACGAACATCAATGTAGAAAATTTCTCCTTTTATTTTCAAAGCCAAAATTTTGCTTCGATTGAAAGCGAAGATTTCTTTACGAATATATACACACAAAACACGACCCCCCCCAAAAAAAAACAACTTCAAACTGAATTAAGTAGTTTTAACTCTTTTTTAAAATACAAAGTTTTACTTTGATCGTAAGCCAAAGATCTTTTTATAGATATATACATACAAAACTCGATAAAATCTACGAACTTAAGTCTAGGAAGTTTTTGCTCTTCTTTTTAAAGAGTAAATTTTACTTCGATAGTAAGGCAATATTTGTTCACAAATATTTTTGCAAAAAATTCGACCCCTCTATACTCCACCAAAATCTACGTACATGAATTTAGAAAGTATTCGCTCCTCTTTTTAAAATCTAAATTGTACTTGAGTAGAAAGGCAACGATGTGTTGGCTTTTTTTTTTTACAAATATATATATGACCAAACAAAGTCGTCCAGCGGATTCAGGTCGGGGGAGGAGGGGTGCCAGTGAGTGAAGGGTACAAAGTCATAGCACTCCTTCTGAAGCCAAGCCCGGGTCTCTTTGAACTTGTGGGCCGGCGCCGAGTCCTGCTGCCACATCCAGGGTCTGCCACCGGCCACCTGATTGCACCAGGGGATCACCACACTCAGGGTGGAACGATAAAATTGTTGTCCTAAAGAAAACTAAACTACTGCTTTATTTTAAAACTTTTATTGAAAAAATCAATTCAGGTAACTTTATTATGTAGTAGAGCTGACATCTATTCAATGTAGCCGCCTTCAGCCTCAAACACCGCCTCGATACGGACCCGGAACTGGGAGCATGCCTTTTTCACAAGCGCCGGCGGGAGCTCGTTGAATACTTGGCGGATGGCGGCGATCAGGTTGGCTTTGGTGTTATGGGAGGTCATGTTGGTGATGTTCTCAACGTATGACCAAACGAAGTAGTCCAGCGGGTTCAGGTCGGGGGAGGAGGGGGCCAATGAGTGAAGGGTACAAAGTCGTAGCACTCCCTCTGAAGCCAAGCCTGGGTCTCTTTGGACTTGTGGGCCGGCGCCGAGTCCTGCTGCCACATCCAGGATCTGCCACTGGCCACCTGATTGCACCAGGGGATCACCACACTCTTCAGCACATCCAGGTATACTTTCGTGTTGACTTTCAAGCCGACTTCGAAGATGTGAGGTGGCATGATGTGGCCCTCACTTGAAACCACACCAAAGACCATAACCGTAGCCGGAAACTTTGTTTTCATCACCCTGGACACTTCCCTGTTATTCGTGGCAATCCAGATTTGCATTTTGGGGGTGCTGGCAATAGTCCTGTTGTCATAACTTGTATCGGTAGATTGCATGAGTTGCACAGCGGCGCATCTCCGATCTCGCTCGTTGAACATTGTGTCACTTTCAGACATGATAGAAGGCTCCTATCGCTCTTGGGATTTGTACACAACTGGCCAACTAGTAAATGGTCTGCAACAAAAAAAGAAAACCGGCGGTAATTTTAACGTTCCACCCTGTACACACAAAACTCGAAAAATTTTGCAAACATCAATATATAAAATTTCTATACTGTTTTTTAAAGATTAAATTTTTCTTTCATTTTAAAGCAAAGTTTTTTTACGTAAATATATGCGAAACTCGAAAAAAAAAAAATCAAAGGACATGGATCTTAAAAGTTTTGCTCTTTTAAAATGCTAAATTTTCTACAATTGTAAGGCAAAGTTTTTTTTTTCAGATGTATACATGCAAAGCTTGAAAAAAAATCTATGAACACTAAATTGGAAAGATTTTGCTCTTCTTTTTAAAGACTA
Organism: Sepioteuthis lessoniana; assembly: GCA_963585895.1. Taxonomy (NCBI): domain Eukaryota; kingdom Metazoa; phylum Mollusca; class Cephalopoda; order Myopsida; family Loliginidae; genus Sepioteuthis; species Sepioteuthis lessoniana. The sequence goes on along the minus strand of OY757936.1, from coordinate 31,688,538 downwards.
GATTTTACTTCAATTGTAAGGCAATGATTTTTTTTTTATAAACTCATACGCGAAAAATTTGAAATAGAATGTGAGCATATTTTTGTAAAAAAAATGTTTACCTTACTATGGAAACTATATTACTGAGTACAAATTGATTTTAATAAGAACAGTTACTTGAAGCTGTAATTGTTTATTAACGATTATAATACATTTATATTTGCAGATTTTGTTCAGCTATTAAGTAATTTTGCTCATAGGCATGAAATATGAGACCCTATGAAAGTGAACCTGGGAGCAATGGCAATGAAAGGCGACTCCATAATCGCCAGATCTTTAGAACTACGGCCCTACCATCAAATGCTGTTTAGTATCATAGCCAGGATATCTCTTTTTTTTGGGGGGGGGAGAAGTTTTGCCTCTGTGCTGGGGGATACTATCAGCTTATTCTAAGCCCTGCTGACAGAGCATGAACTACTTTGTGTCAGAAGCGATCCAAAAACAATTCATTAAAATTTTTTACGTTTGAAAATAACTCAGAGGTAGTCCTTGTAACAATCGGGCTAGTTTGCGATATCTTATTAAGCAAGTTCGATCCCCAGTTGTGCTATTACGTTCACTTTCGGTCTAATATCCTAGGAAAAAGGCATGAATCCCCTAATCTCTTTGTCATGGGTTTAATAGTACCAGTAATGTTATTCTAAAAGGATAGCTTCGGAAATAAAAGACCCACGTGTTTAGCTGTTGTGTATTTTTTGAACATTTACATGAAAGATAGAAACCTATCAAAGTGAATCTGGGAATAATGGCATTTTTTTTTTTATTAAACTAAGAAACTGAAACCAAATCAAAACTATTTCTTTTTTTTATAATGTCTTTAAATATATATGGCGATATTTTCGTGAGACCATTATCTTCGAACTGAATCTATTTGCTGAGTTCGTTGACTGTATATATTGCAAAGAATGACATCTAGTTATGTGTGTGTGGTGTGTGCACGCACACACACACACACACACACACACACACACACATATATATATATATATATATATATATATGTGTGTGTGTGTGTATATATATATATATTGTCAGGGAATCTTTATCTTTGAGAGAACAGATAAGAAATATACGTCTTTTTTCTCAGGAGGTTTTTAGAGGTCATGCGGGAATTTGCTTTATATATATATATATATATATATATATATATATATATATATATATATATATATATTTTAATCTTATCTTATACTTACCTGATACTTACTTTTTTTTAAATCTAAGATAGTGAGAAATGATTTTTAAGGAACATTTAATGAATCTTGGAGTCTATCATTATCTTTATACTTTTTGTGTATTCATGTATAAGGAATCACACACACACACACACACACACACACACACACACACACACACACACACATATATATATATATATATATATATATATATATATATAGATCCACCATTCCGATAGACCACAGTAGAATATACAAAAATGAATCTTGAAGATGTATGCATTATATATATATATATATATATATATATATATATATATATATATATAATCATGCTTATTTAAAATGTTGAGCGCTTTATATAATATATAAAAAGCAAGAGTAAATAAAATATATATCTAACGCGCGTACACACACGCGCATTCACATATGTATATGCTTATATATATGTATAATCGCATATATATATATATATACAGAAATATATTCTGTCTGATTCATTTCATTCATACACACACATATATATACACACATTCAATCCTTCAACATGAGCAATATGTGACACAAGGTTAATTTTTTCAACAGTTTTGAACTCAGTTTTCCTTCTCCTAGTCTGGTTGCCATACCAAGTATGAAGAATCCAGTTTGTCCAACAATTTTACCCATTGATGGGGGTGGAGATTAGTTAAGATGCATACCTTTCCATTGGGTATTATTCCAATGTGAAATGCTGACAGCCTCGTCTAGGATTTGAACTCTGGTTGCTTGCCGTCTCTCTCCTTCTCTCTCTCTCTCTCTCTCTCTCTCTCTCTCTCTCTCTCTCTTATATATATATATATATAAGTTGGCAACCGTGGTCGAGGGCGACCAGAAGGCTATCTTTTCAATAGCTACTACACCAAGGTATTGGGGAGGGCGCTGGATTGCTCCACTTTACCCTTGATACGTACCTGCGTACGTGCTGAGTGTTAAGCAAGGAGGTATTTTTAAAGTCTTTGGTATGACGCGACCTGAGATTGAACCTAGGTCTCCCGGACCATTGGGGAACACTCTACCCACTGGACCAATCAGCCGGCTCTCTGTTTCTCTGTCTCTCTCTGTCTCTCTCTCTCTCTATATATATATAAAGCTCGTTGAGTAATTGATTTACACCAAAAGCGCCTCCTATATATATATATATACTCTCAGGCATATACATATGTATATATATATATATGTATATAGAAGGAGAGACACGCACATACACATACACACACACACACACACACACATATGTATATAAACACACACTTGGTGTTTATTTCATATTCAGGACACCCTGGATTATGAAAAAGGAGGTGAGGTGGCGTTTGTGATTCTCTCCCAAATACACATTGTCTGTTTCCATTTTTGGAAATATTTGCCAAACGAATTCTTTGTATTGATAAGCAACCAATAAACTGGAACAAAGGAAGTGCGACGTCCGCAAGAAAACTTATCTCTGAATGGCGGTCTAACTCATAAAAACATCAGCCTGTACTTCTAGGAAGTTTATTGTCATGAAAAGATAGCGTTAGTTTATGGGTTTCAGGCCGGTCCCTCCTGTGTGAAAGCTGCCCACAAACATTATCTTCAGACAAACACGTTTTCTGGCCTTATTTCGACGTTCTTCGAAACAAATTCTAAAGATTAAGATTTATCCCACCGGACGAACATCCATTTTTATATGCCAGCATTGCCATTTCTATTCATTTGTAAAAATTCCATTCTTTAGAATCAGAGTTTTATCTCTTAGTTTTGACCTCTTCGAAGTTCTTCAGAGGAATAGTCACACTCTGGAACTTCACTTCCGTGTTTGGTATTGTTGTTACAATAACAGTCCGGTTTGCTGATCATTTAATGGCTTTTTCTACAGACTGTTCCAGAAGAACAAAATTCTTAAGGAAGGAAAGTTATCTTTTTTTTCTTCTATTTTTTAAAATCTCAGTCTGTTCACATCTATCTAGGTTAGGTTTGGTTTGGTTTCTTTGATTCAAATGACATATCAACCTTCGTGGATTATTTAATGCCAAAGCCATCTTTGTTGAAGAACAGTAGTAGTACTATTCAATATTTAGTTTGAAGGAGACTCTGCGGATTTTATACCTTTCCCAAAAGTAAAAGTCCGAAAATGAAATAGCGCGAACTCGCTTACTACGATGTCGCACTTTTGCAAGTTAACCACTACGCGGCGGAATCTCCGCCTATCTTTTCAAGTCTGTTTATATCTATCAATCTGTCTCAGCCTGTCCACATCTACCTGTCTAGTTTTTTTTTTCATAAATATCTACTTATCTATCTTAATATTTTCATATCTATCTATCTATCTATCTATCTATCTATCTATCTATCTATCTATCTATCTCAGTCTGTTCACATCTCTCTCTCTCTCTCTCTCTCTCTCTCTCAATTCTTCATTTAGATCTATCTATCTATCTATCTATCTATCTATCTATCACTTGTTAATACTAACTTTTATCCAGTAAAAATACTTGAACACCTACCCACCTCTGTGAATATGAGGTAAACTAATTTTTTGTGTGCAACAAAACCCCTTTTTACCTTCTGCTATTGCTACCCACACTTCCAGATTCAATAGATGCCTCTCCACCTCCAACACCACTTTGCAATGCCCGCCTCTCTCTTCATTTGCATCTAACAGTCATTGCCAAAAAAACAAAAATAAAAAACAAAAAAATAAAAAAATAAAATACGGCGTACCGAGTTCAAAACCTGGACGAGACTGCTTACATTTCACTTCATGCAATTACCCGTGAGAAAGGCATGAATCTATGTTATTATTTATAAACCGTATATTGTGCCGTTTAAATCGACCTTTAAAGATTAAAAAAAATTCAACAAAACTAGGGGCCGTCTTATACGGCTGGGCTAAAATTTAAACCTTTAGCACAGAGTGGTCTTCCAGTGGAATAGTACTCCTAACAACTGACATAGAATACTTAATGTAACTCTAGCCGACTACCACAAACATTTACCAGTTATACTCGTATTTGCTGAACATACTTAATAAATTAACAGAGAGATTAATATAACAAAATTAAAACTGTCACATAAAATAAGTATCATACTAACGCTATATCACCCACTGTTTCCAACAGTCGATGCACTCACTGTAAATAACAACCGGAACGTTACAGCACACCGGCGGCCAGTCAGATAACTATATTGTTTTTCTGCGCAATTACATGATAACACAATAGATTGTGAATTTATATGAATTTAAGATTTTACATATAATTTTTATGTTTCATATATGACAGATGTAATTCTGATTTCAGAGAAAAAGTACGTAGACCACACACTACTAGAACAATGACAACTTCACAAGACATAATAGTGGTTTATGAAATATGTATATATTGGCGTTATCAATGAATTTATATGGCACGACTTTTTAAATAGGGGGGTGTCCTCGTGGTGTAATGGTTAAAGTGATGGACTGCGGAATCGTAGTAAGCGAGTTCGTACTTCAGTCGCGCTATTACGTTCTCTTTCTGGCAAAGACCCTTGGGAAATGTATGAACCCCCTTATCCTCCCAGATATGGGTTAAATAGTACCCCTACTCTATATTTACCAACCCCTCCTCTCGGGCAGGATATGACATACGGTCAATTTTTAAGCGGAGTTTAACAGGTTTTAATTCAGAGTTTTCCTTCTCCTAGACTAGTTGCCTCACCAAGGCTGAAGAACCCAGTCTGCCCTACTATTTACCCATAGCTGGAGGGAGAATAATTGGATCCATACCTTTCCCAAGCGTATTAGCGCTATGTGATATGCAATCAGCCTCGTCCAGGATTTGAACTCGTGTCACCGTGTCCATTTCCAACGACGATAACCATTACACCACGTGTACCTCCAAAAAAATAGTACAACTACTGTTCTTCTTGGAGAATGGTTTTGGCATTAAATAGCATAAAAAGGTTGATATGCCATTAAACAACGAAACCAAGACTTTTTAAATAAAAGTTACTTGAAGCTTATTTTATTTACAATGAAAACCTTGATTCTAAGATATCACACTGTAATTTAAAAAGTATTTACTCATATTCATTTATAAATTCATTATATGCCACAAGTTATCATGGCTTATTTTTATTTAGACATACTGGGTAAGTTCTAGCTTACCTTCTGTATGTTTGGAGGTCGATCTATACGGCAGATAGAAACGTAACCCAGAATTTTGAGTTAAAATTCTTGATTTCGACTAATCTGTGAGATCGGCTTCTACGATGCAATTTACGGTAATAAACAATAAAGTCATTTTTAAAATGAGTTTAAAGCATATAAGACGCACGGGTGTATAAGACGCACCCCAATTTCAACAGGGCAAATCAAGAAAAAAACAAAAAACAAAACAAACAAAACAAAGAACTAATATTAAACGTGATGAAATTAATATAATGAATATTATGAATGATAACATTTTTTATCTGCATAATAGCCTTTTAAATAATGACAATAGGTAAATGAAAGTTACTCTAAATAGAAGTTGCCAGGTAACTAATTTCGGCCGACTATCGCGAATTTTAAACCTACATATAGCATATAAGACGCAAGGGAATTTTTAAAAGATATTTTTTGTAAAAAAAGTGCGCCTAATATGCCGTCAAATACGGCAACTTTCACATTTTAAAGTTCAAAACCTCCTAAATAACCAATGATCAATGGCTTGAGAATTATGCCATTGAAGGGTTAGTCGACTCTTTCCAGATATCTAGAACTAGAGTCTTTTCATCTGATGCAGTTTCCGTCCAGTCGGTTGGGGTTGTAGAATATACCGATAGCACCTCAGCTGAGGGGTAAGACCTACTCGCAATGTGGCCACGAGTAGTGACCTATAACACTTCACTTTTGCCCCTAATGGGCTAAACGGATGGTCAGAAATGCCTGATCTGATCAATCGGCTGGTCATTTCAAGCTTTGGCACTTATATGATTATCCCGACCATTTTCTACAAAATGCTCTTGTAAGAAACAAATGCTCAACCCTATTTTATTTTAAAGATGTTAGAAGGTCGTTGCTGAGGGTAATTTGTTTTGAAATAGGAATACGTGAAACTATTTAAACTCTGTACAAAAAAAAATTATTCATATTATCAAATGCAGTTTGGTGTCATACTTTTTGTGTGTGTGTTTTTCTCACCTCTTTACAGGGGATACAGCATATTGTGAACCTTGCCGACAGAGTAGTGCACTCTCCTCAGTATTTTTGATTAGTTTTCATAGCAGCAGTATCCGGAGTCTCTATCTGAAGAGCAAATGATAAAATCCTTTTCGTATTTTTCCAACACGATTCATAATCATCTGGTTGAATTTTCTCACTAGTTTCTTTCTGGTTTGTTGAAATATCATTATTTTATTCATTTATTTATTCATTCATTTATTTTAAATATTCGAACATTTTTATAATGTAAATTAATGGGCAATATACAATGTAGCAAAGGACAGAAAACAACGTATTTTGTTTGAAGGTCTTTGAAAATGTGGAAAAGAGAGCCAGTCAGTCTATCACCTAATTCTACTGGGTTTGTTTTTTGAGGGTGGGGAGGAGGGAGATGGTCTCTTTTTTTTTCGAGGGCAACCGAGTACATACATGCGCACGGCGGATGATTTACAGCGGAGAGCGGAAATGCTCCTCCAACACCCGGGGTGGTGCTTGGCAGGACGGAAGCTGCGACACACATCTTTCAAAGGAGCGCCCACATTGGGCAGATGCCGATACGAGTCGTTTCTTCGAATGCCAGTGTGTGGGCAGAAAAGACAAGACGATATTAATTAGGGACCGACGGAAAATGAGGGGTCGGGGTTAGGAGCAGCCGGGGGCATGACATAATTTACATTCTTTCTTTCTTTCTTTCTTTCTTTCTTAAAGAGACTACCAGAATAAAAAAAAACAAACTTGCATGCATATTGGCATGCAAAGAAAGTACATTATTTTTTACGTATAGACATATAGGAATAAGCAGGCTACGTAGATGGTTACATACAATAAAAGTATATATATATATATTGGATAAAATACGAGCAAATTATAAATTGTATTTTATTCCAAAAAATATATTTTGGGGTCTGCAGGTATATTTTTGTATTAAATAGTCATGCACTGAGTACCCATTCTTTGAATATTCACAGTCCTTATTTACTTTATATATATATATATATATATATATATATATATATATATATATATATATATATATATATATATATGAAATGAATGGATTGGTACATAGATATTAACAAATTTAAATAGAAAGATTGGTAGATGCCTAGATAGATATGAAAAAATTGAAATAGATGGATAGGTATATAGATATTAGCACAATTAAATATATATATATATATATATATATATGTATATATATATATATATATACATATATATATATATGCTTATTTCTTTCTATCTATCTCTCTATTTCAAACTGTTCCTATCTACCTATCTATTTAAATTTGTTAATAACCATCTATCCATCTATCTATCTATCTATCTATCTAGATAGATAGATAGATAGATAGATTGAAAGAAATAGACTATCTATCTATCTAGATAGATAGATAGATTGATTGAAAGAAATAGACTATCTATCTATCTATCTATCTATCTAGATAGATAGATAGAAATAGACTACGATAGATAGATATATAGATGGTTATTAACAAATTTAAATAGATAGGTAGATATGAACAGTTTGAAATATAGAGATAGATAGAAAGAAATAAATTTAGATAGATACTAAATTCAAATAGATAGGTATATGGCTGACAGATATGAACAAATTGAGATAGATAAATATATAGATAGATAAGGGAAATAAGAACAATATAAGAAATTGTCAATTAATTTCAAATGCTTGCCACTTAATGAGATGATATCATCTTGATTAAAGCACATGAATTTGTTTTGTCCGAGTTCACGTTGAGACCTGCAGCAGAGAATCGGCTTGATCAGGAGAAGCACTTAATAATCTGCGTAGTCTACACCAGAATTAATTTCTGCGGAATATCATTACTTCTTGCCTTTTTAAAGTGTGAAACCAATTTTGTTTCATTAGATCTATTGAGGTTCGTAGAACATGATCGAACAGATTATAAATAGAATTGGTATCGAAGTATCTTCTTGAAAGACTCCATTTATTGAAAGCGATGTTAACAAACGCATAGGTAAAGCGTAGATTGTTATTGACAGTTTATCTACTATACGGAAATCTGATGTTTCTGAGGAAATAAAGCTGTAATTGTGTTAGTACTACTGCACAGTTGCACCAATCGGACTCTAATGAAACGCTGGGAGAAAAAGCTACCCAAGGATGCGGCAAGCTGTTTTGAAGAAATCCTAGAAGCTTCACCTTAAAAAACAACACCTGTGCGGCCACTAACCTCTCATCTCACAAACCACCAAAGTGAAATGAGCAAGACATGTTGGGCACTGCTGGTGAAGTAAGGACAAACTCACAAGCAACGTTCTCCTGTGGACTCCCACTGATGGACACACTAGAAATAGTTATTTAGTAAAACGTTCGTCAGCACTGTGTGGATACTAGACGCCATCTTGAGGTTTTACCAAGAGCAAAGGCTGATCGGGACGGTTGGCAAGAAAGAGTCACGGGAATCTGTGCTGTCGGCACACTTTAATAATAATGATGATGATGATAATTATGATATCCTCTCTAAATGAATCGAGACGTACTCTTATGATGTGGAATCTTCGATGTGTCAAGCTGGGTTGATATCTTTCACTGCTTGTGTGTGCTCCGGAGGAAGGAGCGCATTTGTGGTTCAGATATTAAAAACACGTCAGATAATAGAAAATAAGGAAGGGTTCTATCTTAAAGCGAATCTTTTTTTCTTTTCTTTCTCTATTTTTAACGCAAATTCATCCTTTTAAAATGAACCCCCTTTCCAGCCAATGAGGGAAACCACGATCACGTGAAAGTCTCTTCTTTTTTCCCACCATCCTCCATATCGTCAACAATACAACTCCCCTACCACCACCACCGACAACAACAACAATAACCTACCGACCCCCGTATACGCAACCCCCCGACAGACCCGGGCATCGACGACACACTCTCAGCATGACTTCACCGTTCAAACGACATAAACAGACAACGATTTCTTTGTGTCATTTCTAATAGGAAAATTTTTTTTAATGTGTCTTTCTCCAGAATGTCACCGAAGAGCCTTTCCATATCGCGTGCTGCCTGGCTGTCTGGCGGGAAAGAAAGAATCATCTTCTTATTGCTATTCATGGCCCCGGGCAACTCCTGGCGAGGAAAATAGCGAATATTTGATAATCAGTGAAAACATTCACAGTATTTAAGAAACACACACACACACACACACACATATATATATATATATATATGTATATATGTGCGTGTATATGTATTCTTACATGTGTATTTAGGCATCAGTTTTTCTTGTAGACATATTTAATTAAAGATTAATTTTTTTGAACCTTTTCATGTTCGCGACCTAGACGTGGTAAGTGAGGATAAAGGTTGTTTAAGTTGCCGATATATATATATATATATATATATATATGTAAACTGTTTTTGCCAGATGAAGTGAAATGACAAAACCAAGAACAGTGACAGGCTCAGCAATTGCAACATATCTGGCATGGAAATATTCCTAATTAAGATTTAGCTAAGGTGGGGGGTAGGTCACCTGATACGGGTGGTGTAAACAAAATTTTTCAAACATCTACTCTATGGTCAATTTAAGAACAGTTTCCATCCCGGCCGGGGGTCGTCCTCTGCTTCGGTATAAGAATAAACTTAACGATAACCTAAAGAGATGCAATTTTGACTCTGAGTCATTGGAAAAACTGGGCGAAAACCGACGCAAATGGAGCAGACATTGTTTCACAAAATTAAAAACCTTTGAAGAAAAATGGTTGCTGAACCGAGAAAGTCTTCAACTCAAACCTCAAACGGACATCAGTGCTGTTATTGTGATTTATTGCTCACAGTAAGGCAGGTCTGAATCATCATGAAAGAGCACATGACAGATTGACTAACTGAAATTACATCCATCGTTTTCGATGGAGATTACATTATATATATATATATATATGTGTGTGTGTGTGTGTGTGTGTGTGTGTATAAAAAAATGATATCGAGATAATCCAAGTAGAAGGAGAGATTTATTGAGAAGCAAAGTCAACACTATAGTGTTTCGGTTCTAATGAACCATCATCAGGGCTATGAGGGATGTTATTAGTGATATTAAATCAACGATGGATCTTTAAATGTACCAAATACAAAAACCTAGGGGAAATTTGTATTAACTAAACGGTCAACTTTTTCTTGTTATACAAATTTTCCGTATGTTTTTGTATTTTGCACTTTTTAATATATATATATATATATATATATATATAATTTGACGCTTATATATATATATATATATATATATATATATATAAGCGCCAAAATAAATAAGCTAAGTGAATGAATATACACTCATAATAAATCCTTGGTTTAATTTTGGTATCTTTGTTCAATGGCATATCGACCTTTGTGGGTTATTTAATGCCAAAATTCTCCTTCTAAAAGAACAATTGTGATACTATATAACCCATAGCTAGGATGATATGGTGGTTCATGCCTTTCCCAATTGTATTTGAACGTAATAGGGCAACTGGATTTCGAAATCGCTTATTACGATTCCGCAGTCCATCGCTTTAGCCATTACACCACCAGGACAACGCCCGCGTCATAAGCATTCAAGATAAGTACATAAAGAAATAGAATATATGTAGAAAACGTTATATATATATATATATATATATATATATATATATATATATATATATATATAAGCAAAAGACTAAAAGATATATGCAAATAAGTAAGTAAGTAAATAAATAAATAATTAAACAAATGCATTCAGAAAAAAACAAAAACAAAACGAAAACGACAAAAACAGAAAACAAAAAATTATAGTCATTTTTGTGCTTCTTAATGGTGGGTCAAAATATTGGGGGTCCTTAGGATGGTAAGATCCCGTATGGATTTAGAATGTGTGTTGGCAGTGGAAGAAGAAAAAGAAATACAAAAAAACAAATTGGGAAAATGAGAAGAAAATGCGAAGAAAATAAAAACGCATGAACAATGCGAAAAATTCAAACCATTTTTTGGAGGGAAAAATGCGCGCATATCGAAACAAATGTCTATGCGCATGCGTAAAAAAGCCCTTCCAACAAAAAAAAAAAAAAAAATCCTGTACACCTACGCTTGAGAATGCACAGGCTGTGAGGGTGTTAGATTGATTTACACGAAGGGATTTCAAAATAGAATTCTTGGCTGTTCTGATTCATGCACCCCAAAAAGACACAAAGAACAAAAAATTTAAATTAGACCGACAGACAGTCAGATTGATGGACAGACAAATAGAGTGGGAATTGGTTTATTTGTTTAATGGTATATCATCTCCTTATGGGTTATTTAATGCTAAAATTTGATTCATTATAAAATGTTTGCTTGTAATCATAACTTTATTTTCAATTGAATTTTTTAAAAATTACACTTTTCTATTTGTCTATCATAATTCATTTTCACATAGTTATATGGTTTCAAGTATTCTTATCTAATACAAGTAATTTGCACACAATAGTACGATTTCAAGTGCTCTTATCCAATACTAATAATTTATACTCAATTATAGGGTCTAAAGTATTTATTTCTATTCAATAATAATAAACTTTTGTTTGCACACAATTATATGTTTTAAAGTAATTATTTCAATTTATTTGGTTTTTTACTGTTATACAGTTTCAAATAATAATAATAATAATAATAAAGACACGACTGGGTGAGGAAAGTGATCCACTGGGAATTGTGCAAGAAATTTGACCACACGAACAAGTGTAATATACACAACTCAGAATTCGTCCTGGAGAATGAAACGCACAAAATTATCTGGGATTTTGAGAGACAAACAGATCTCCTAATCCCGGTCAAAAGACCAGACCAAATGATAGTTAACAAGAACAACAACCAAAGAAGAAACCTACTGAATAGTGGACTTTGGCTTCTCGGCAGAGTAAAAATAAAACAAAGCGAAAAGATAGATAAGTACCTGGACCTTACTTAAGAACTAAAACAAACAAACAATAGAACATGAAGGTGACAGCGATACCAATTGTAATAGGTGCACGCGGAATAACCCTCAAAAGCTTGGTAAAGGAAATAGAAGACTCAGAAATCAGAGGACAAGTGGAGACCACCAAGACTGCAGCATTATCAGAATACTGAGAAGACTCCTGGAGACTCAAGGAGTCTTGCTGTTACTAAAACTCTAGTGAAAGACCATCAGTTAACGCTGGCGTAAAAAATTCGCAAGGGATATAATAATAATAATAATAACTGGGGCTCTAACGCTGAAACGGTGGCTGAGAGTCGACATACTGGATAAGCGAGTGCGGTAAACTTCCTGAATTTGTTATCTTCGTTGGTTTGCTGAAATTTTTGCTTGTTTACGAAAATTAAAAAAAAAAAAAATCTATGCCGTACTGTCGATGTAAAATGTTGTGTTTTCCTTTTTTGAAATGACAAAAAGGGAAAATAGGAAAAAAAAAAAAAAAAAAAAATGAAAAAAAAAAGAGAAAAAAAAGAAAACAATGAAAAAACTGATAATTAGTAAAAGAACGTGAAAAACCCTCAAGAGTAAATGATTTTCAGCTGTAACACTTCTTAACCCTGAAGTCACATGACAGGAACTTCGATATAAAAAGCCGTTAACAAAAACAAAAAAACAACCAAAAAAACAAAAAACAAACAAAAAAAACAAACAAAACAAACAAACAAACAACAACAACAGCAACAACAAAACAAAAACAGGTGATACGAATAATTAAAGAATTGGGAATATAACACTCAAACGATGAGTAAAGATCGGATATTATGGAATACTCCAAAGTTGCTCGAATTTAAACAGCTAAACACTAGTCATAAGCCAATTTACGCACAAAGTAGCAGATTAGGCAACGAATTGAGATTTAAAATCCAATAGTTTTAAAAAGGTGATAGTTGGACTTTTACGAGTTCAACCTTAGTTTAAAACTGAAGTATGAGTGGTGTTTTTTGTGACCTCTTTTTTGTATGAGTAGCCGGTCACACCTGTGATAGGAGCACGGATAATAATCAACCCCTTGGTCTAGTATAACTACAATATAAAACTCATGAAAAATGAATTCAAATCTAAATCAACGTGAGACCAGAACAACAGTTTTTGGTGTCATGATTGTCCGTAGCTCCCTTGATAGCCAACCTGGGAGAACCGATTGGCATCCTGCGAATGTTGGCTGTTCTAATATCACGTGTACAAAAACGACTGAAGTAGCAATATACCACAGAGACGTCAAAAGAAAATGGACATGAGAAAATAACTAAAAAGTAATCGGCTGTTATTTTAAAAGCAATATTATTCAAAGAGGATACAGGAAACGGATAATGAAGATCTGGAGAGAATTCGCTAAATTTAGTACAAGTCTAAGCTAAGTTGATTTTAAAGAAAGGCTGATAGTCTGACCAAGAGAAATTAGAAATATATGGACAAGTAAATCGTGAAGAACATATCCAAAGAGAGCTCCCTAAACAAATTGAAAGACAAAATATTAAAAACCAAATCACCACTGAACATAGAAAACATCAATTATTAACACAAGACTGGACTAATGTAGAATCAAAATAATAAAAAAAATCATGAGTGAACATAAGACGACATAATAATTTCTAAAGAATCAAGACTGGAAAATGTCAAGTGAGAGACTGAAAAAAATAGATAAAATATTGCAACATATCCAATAGACAACATCACCTAACTACGAATTAATCTATGCAGGGGCAAAACTCGACGGTGATAAAATAAAGTTGGCGACCGTAGTCGAAGGTGACCTGAAGGCTCCTTTTTAGATAGCTACTACACCAAGATGTAGTTGAGGACGCTATTTCTTTCACTGTATTGCACCACTTTACCCTTGATCCGTACCTTATAATGCTGAGTGTTCGAAAAGAACAAAAATACAAAACCTGAGGGTAGAACTTTTTTGAAACAGAAAAAAAAGAGATCTGTTTAAAGAAAAAAAAAAAAGAAAAAAAAAACTGGGACAACAAGCGAAACTATTACAGAAGGTGAAACAAATAGGAATACAACGGGAAAAAAAGACGTCAATAAAATAACCACAGATAAGTCTGACAATATAACTAGAAAAATAATAGAAGATATTAGCGAAAGAAGGAAAACTTAAAATATACTGTGATAGGATCAAACGATATTGACAAAAGAGAACTTTTCAAAATAATGAAAGGAAATTCTACTAACAGGTTAGTAGAGAGTGCACAAAGATAAATCAGTAACGAGACGCAACCCCCCCCCAAAAAAAAAACAATTTTGGAGTAAAATATGGAAACTGAAAGAACATAACGGAAATACTGAATGGATAATTAACTTAAGAAATTAGAAGGACTCAAAGAAGGTCTTGAAGCGAACATACAACTATGCTTGCTAAAAGTGACACTCGAGAAAATACTAAATTGAAAAACGTCACGCCATGATGGCATACGTAGATTCTGGTGTAAAAAGATCACGTCCATCCATGATTATTTGGTTCTGCAACCGAGTAAATGCCTATAAGAAGCAAGCATTCTTGAATGGATTTCGTAAGGGAAATCTATCTTGATCAAGAAGGATCCTAAAAAGAGACCATCCTCAGCAACTATAGACCGATAACGTGTTTACCTGTGAGCGGAAAATCTTGACTACACAAACAGAAGAAATTTTTTATAAACTTGAATGGCGCGGACGGCTTAATCAGGAAAGCATGAAGTCAGCATGGCTGAACATATGTGCTGCTTCTTTGAGATATCATATGTTGGACCATGTTGACCTCTTGAGTAGAAATGAACACAATCTGGGAGTCAATAATTGAAAAGGCCAAATCAAATTATTTTTAAGAAAATTGCTTTAAAGATATCAAGAATAACTGATGCCATTGGATTTTACGTTTCGAATTCATCTCATGACGCTTCTAGTGAAACCTCTTGTGATGCTTCCCAGATTGATAAGCATGAAAAACAATGACGTCATTATTTGAATAACATTTCTATATTTCTTGAACGCCTTGTTTGATCAACAGTCAAACTATAAAAATGATTTCCTCGGTTGAATCATTTCTATGCCCAGATAAACAAGAAAAAGCTGAGGAAGGCTGGAGGATAAAACGGCCGAAACGCAGTTTCATCTAACAAGAATAAAGATGAGGAAAACAGTACGAAAAATCACAACCAAAATAAAGAATTAGTTAAATATTATCATCAACAAAAATAATCACCTTCATTTTCAACGCCTGTAGCTCAACATGAAGGCAAATTTTCCATTCCACGTTTTAAGAAATCTGGGTTTTTCCTAGAAAAACGTTTGAAATAATATTTTCAAGTTCTTTAAATATTCTGAATATTCTGCTATTAATGAAATATTCTAATCATCAAACTAAATACAAATCTGTCGGTGCTAAGTCTGGAGAATTTGGTGGATGTTAAAGAACCTTCTTTAGAAACGGTCATATTTTTCTTCGGTTTGTTGGGCGGCAGCCTTAGAAAATGAAAGAGATTATATTTTTCATAATAACATTCAAACAAATTTAACTTATATTTGTTTAAATATACTCGCTGTGGTAAAGCTTAATTACTTTTAGAAAACTCTAATATATATATATATATATATTAGAGTGTAATAGTATATATATATATATATATATGTGTGTGTGTGTGTGTGTGTGTGTGTGTGACAAAAGAACCCCTTCACTCTATTTTAACTTTATTGGTTTCAGTTCTTCTTGACCTTTTGAGATCTGACACCCTTTTGCAGAAAGAGAGAGACAGAGAGAGAGAAGAGAGAGACAGAGAGAGAGAGAGACAGAGAGGTAGAGAAGAAAAATATAACCCAGACCTACTTGCAGTAACAGCTGACTTTATAACTCTTTGAAATAGAAATTCGATCAAACGTCTGTGATATTTAATCTCAGGGTCGAGAAGAGGGCATCTTTCACTCAATCTCTTCCACCCCTATCCCACTCAGAAAGAGATCACGCTTTTCTTTTATGTGCTAATCAAACGCCGAGGCTACTTTTCTGTGATCGGCCAATAAACTTCAATAAACGGCCGTGTATCGAGGTTAGATGAAATATGGCCTCCGATAGTTCTTTTCCTTTTGTCGGCACATTTCCCGCCATTTTCGTCGGCATTCTACACAATATACTAAACATGGCCACCATCTTAGATTTTGACAGGTCACCCGCAGTTGCTGATTAACAAGGAGATCATGAACCGCTAGCGATTGTTCTCGTTATTCTAAAAGAAAAAAAAAAGGTTCGTATCTTCAGCAGCTTTCATAGAAGAGCTAAAAGGTGAAAAAAAAAGAAAAAAAAAAAGAAAAAAGGAATACAAGTTCCTCCACAAAGCCTTGTCCTTATTTTATTCAGACGATTGATTGGTTGGTTGGTTGGTTTTTATGGCATATCAACCTTTGTAGGTTATTTAATGCCAAATCCATTTTTATACAAATGATTAGTTCTGTTTCAAACAATTCAGTCTAGCATAAGTACACAGTTTAATTGTCAAAAGCATTTCTATTTTAAGCTATTCAGTTAAGTCAAACAGTTATAAATCAAACAATTTGTTTACACACAGTTAAATGTCAAAACATTTCTATTTCAAAGTATTCAGTTTAGCTTAAGTACAATATCCATGTCAAAAACAGTTCTATTTCAAACAATTCAGTTTAGTATAAGTACGCAGTTTAAATGTCAAAACAGTTCTCTTTCAAACAATTCAGTTTAGTACAAGTCTATTTCAAGTTTAGCATAAGTACACAGTTAAACTCTATTTGACCCATAAATTGGTGCTACCACTCCGGCCAGAGTGGATCTGGGAGCGATGGCAATGAAGGGGTACTCCGCATTCCCCAAAGCTCCAGCATTACTAGAACCTCACCATCAGATTATTTAGTGTCATATGTAGGACACTCCTTCGTGGGAGTAGCGTCTATTCTACAGCCCCAGCCGACTGATTCAATCAGCTGAATCCAGTTGATGGGATACACTTTTGGCCGGCCGTAGTGTCAGCGGCACGGATCTGGTCGAGTGTGTCACGTCATTGGACATACCTCGAGCCTCAGGGAGCCGTTCCCCTGGCTGTAACACTCCTTGGAATGGTTAGGTTTATCGCCTGGCGCCTGAGTCGCCCCTTTTTAGGGGGAATGCCGACGTGGCCTGAGGCATTTTTGGAGCTGCCGGGCGCGTCTTGGCTTAGGCCCTGCGCCCGGACGCATCTTAAAAAAGGCTTTGTGCCACACTCATCCGCTTAATGAGACGGATGACAAATACCGCCGACTAGGCAATTATTCAAACGAGTATCTTTATCGTTGTTTTTATCACTATTTTCCGGCTGATCAAATGCACAGCGTTCTCGGATAATCCTGTTGGCAGTATTTATAATACATATATTCATTCCCAGAGTAAGAGCAAGACTTCATCCAAAGAGGGTATCCTGGGTATGACACTAAACTTCACCTGGTGGTGAGACTTCAGTCCAGGAACTCAGGGGAGAGTCGAGTACCCCTTTCATTGACATTACTCTCGGTCCACTCAAACTCGGAGTAATAGTATCTATTTGGGTTAAATCAATGGGTGGAATGGATGAGTAAAAATTGATTTGTATACCCATTAATATTCATAAATAGGGTATATAACAGTATGAGGAATGGGACATACCCATAAATGTTCATAGGTAGGGTATATAACAGTATGAGGAATGGGACATACCCATTAATATTCATAGGTAGGGTATATAACAGTATGAGGAATGGGACATACCCATTAATATTCGTAGGTAGGGTATATAACAGTATGAGGAATGGGACATACCCATTAATGTTCATAGGTAGGGTATATAACAGTATGAGGAATGGGACATACCCATTAATGTTCATAGGTAGGGTATATAACAGTATGAGGAAACTGACAATCTTATATACCCTGTATCTGATTCAACAAAATTTACAAAATAAAATTGGGTATAAAACACATAAAAACTTTGCTTGACATCAGATATATCTTAGTTCCATTAAAAAGGTTATTGATTGTTGTTTAACAGGTTGTGGCAGAAATATTCTCCACATTTTAAACTGTCATCTGTGTGGTCCAAGAGAACTTTGGCAAGTGGTAATGGTAGCTCCATCTAGCTTATGTGTTTCGATTTTTTTCAGATACGATCAGTTACGATCACTGTTTGAACTGGTGTACCATGTATTTGCTGTTAAAACGTTTATTTAAGACTAATGAATCTGTAATTGCTATGCAGAGAGTTTTTTGTGCTCACTTCACATTATGTCGGAATGATGCTGTTCCAGATAGAATTTACAACTCGATTTTCGGCTCAGCTCCATGCCATGATTGTAACTGATCCTATATGAAATAAAAATAGTAAGACATTAGCTACATGGAGCTGCCATTATTACTTGCCTTAGTTCACTAGAATCACAAAATGACAGTTTAAAATATGGCAAGTATTTCTGTCACACTCTGAATTAAGTCTCTTATCATTAGCATCTAATATAATATTTCTGAGCTTTATTACACCCGAGATCAAGTCTCATAATGATTCATGACCCTTTTCATCATGAGTAAAAATGGAACAGTCGGTGGGTCGCAAGGAGTCACCTACTACATCTACAGATATAGTGATGAACAAGTCATGTAACCTTTTTTGCCTAATCGGAAGGCACTATAGACTGACCCAACTTCTGCTTCTGAAAATACATGAGTAAAAGTAAAGTTGGCAACCGTCGTTGAGAGTGACCCAAAGGCTCCCTTTTTGAATAGCTACAACACCTAGGTGTAGGAGAAGACACTACAACTTTCCCTGGATTATTCTATTTTACTCTTGATGCGTACCTTATATACTGAGTGTTAAGCAAGGAGGCATCAAGTACTATTTTTTAAATCTTTGGTATAACTCGACCTGGAAATGAACCCTAATCTCACGGGCTATTAGAGAACACTACCCACTAAGACAATGGGTCGGTTGAAAACACATAGTAAGTAAAGTTGGCGACCATAGTCGACGGTGACCCGAATGGTCCCTTTCCGATAGCTACTACACCAAGGTGTAAGGAGAGGACGCTACTCCTTTCCCTGAATTGCTCCACTTTACCCTTGATCCGTACCTTATAATGCTGAGTGTTAAGCAAGGAGGCATCAAGTACCATTTTTTGAGTCTTTGGTATGACTCGACCCGGGATTGAACCCAGGTCTCCCGGGCCATTGGCGAACACATAAACACGCCGGATTCTTTAGTTTTCGTCTCTTTTTTCAACAGTCTTTACGAGTCAATACATATGGCTGACCTTTGGCCTTGCGTTTTAAAATAACTTTTTTTCACAGCCTCACCAGTCAAACATATGACAGACCCATAACCATTCCTCACAGACTTTATCTCTCTTTAACGGTGTCACTAACCGCGGAGTCTTACCCAGAGAAGATTGGCTATGTGTTTTGCTTGCGTACGATGACAGTGTAAGCGAGTTCGAACTTCAGTCACGCAATAACGTTTACTTTCGGACTAATACTCTTGGGGAAAGGTATGAACTTGGTTATTCTTCCAGCAATGGATTACATATTGCCACAACTCTCCTTTTACAGGGATGGCTTTTGCATTAGATAACCCACAAAGGTTAGTATACGTTACGTCGGATATTGGTATTGACTCATGGGGTCGAACCGTTAGATAAATTGTGTAATTGGAATCACGTGACCACCAATATCTACGGTATAAAGTATTCAGACAGAAGTCTCAAGTACTCAGTATTCAGTGAAATTTGATTCTGATTCTGGATTCGGTATCAAATATTTCGGTATTCGGTATTGTACGTCAGTGAAGAAATTATTTCTAAATAGATTACTTGAGAGAATTATTTCGAGAGCATTATCGTGTATTATTCGAAGGATTCGACTAGTACGTTGACTTTACGTAAAGATACTGGAATATTAAATCTCACAAATTGCGAGTTACGAAGTTCCCTTCAGAAAAACTTCACAAAAGTGACGATGAAGATTACGTCTGAACTAACGTTATCATATTTACCCAACCCCTCCGCTCGGGCAGGATATGACTCAAGGTCAATTTTTAAGCGGAGTTTAACAGGTTTGAATTCAGAGTTTTCCTTCTCCTAGACTAGTTGCCTCACCAAGGCGGAAGAACCAGTCTGTCCTACTATTTACCCATAGCTGGAGGGAGAATAATTGGATTCATACCTTTCCTAAAGGTATTAACGCTATGTGAAATGTAATCAGTCTCGTTCTGGATTTGAACTCGTGTCGCCGTGTCCATTTCCTACGACGATAACCATTACACCACGGGTACCCCCCGTTAGTCTGAACTAAGGTTATAAAAAAAAGTTGGCGATCTTAATCGAGAATGACTCGAAGGCTCTCTTTTCAATAGCTACAACACCGTGTGGTAGGGGAGGGCGCTACTCTATTCTCAGGATTGCTCTACTTTACCCTTGATCCTCACCTTATAGTGCTGGGTGCTTAGCAAGGCGGCATCAAGTACAATTTTTTTTAGTCTTTGGTATGACTCAACCTGGTATCGAACCCTGATCTTCCGGACCATTGGCAAACTCTCTTCTCCTTAAGCCATGCCATTAAACAAAGAAACCCAACCATATCAAACTAATATTCTCAACCTCAAAGGCTACTTGCACAGAGAAGCTCCATTTTAACCTCTACCCGGGATTCTATCAATGTCTACTGCAACCACCGCGAAGAAATCCCGTTTTTTTACAAGAGAGATCTGATTTTCACATGATCGATAACTAGTGAATAGAAGACCGCAACTTCGCAAGGCGTATATTGACATCACTTTCAGTAGATGAGATATGGCTACCGAGTGCTGTTAGCTGGCATAATGGCTAAAGTACTAGACTGCTAACCTCGAAGTAAGCCAGTTCGAACGCAAGTCGTGCCGTTCTCTTGTTCTATCCTCCTTTTATTTGTTTTCCCTATTCTTTCTTGTTTTTTTTTCTTCTTTTCTTTCTATTAATGTGAACTGGTATAATATGAACTCAAAGCGTGCGAGTTCGAACTCAAGTTAAGCTATCCACTTGCTTTTCTTTTTTTGCTTCCTTCATTCTTTTTTCTTTCTTTCTAATTTGTTTTCTCTTTCCTTTCCTTTCCTTTCCTTCCTTCCTTTCTTCCTTCCTTCTGTTTTTTTCCTACGGTTTCTTCTTTCAACTATATTGTCAATTCCCCCGCCCCCACACTTTTATATTTCTCTCCATTCATATAATCAATCTAAATTCCTTACCAATAACTGATGAAAATATTTTAAAAATCTCACAATTTCCTTCTTCCACTTTCAACTTCTACTTCCCTCCTTGTTTGAGCTGGCATAATTGCTAACGTACTGGACTGTAACCTCGAAGCACACCAGTTCGAACGCAAGTTTAAAGAATTCTTATATAACAGTTACAATTAACATCAGTCACTTGTTACACACATTTAATTTAATATACAGGATACTATGACGCTGCATAAATAATTATCCCAGGACGAGAGTTCATTTTATGCGCATGTGACGTCGAGGGCAGTCTAGCACTTGACCCTCCGCAAAAATAAGTCCTAGTCAAGACTCCTATTTCGGGCATATGGTAAACTGGCAAATAATGTGGGGGTTAATTTGGGGCTCGACTGATCTCCGACGCTGGCAAGGGGGGTTCCAATTCACTTTCACATACCCACCAAGTCTTTCGTTTTCATACCCCCTCAGATAACGGAAAACATGGACTTCAAGGTTTGAAAATATTAACTGCAGTCAAATTTCCAAAATTCCCTGGTAATGTTTTAAGGTGAATAAGAAATTTAGCGAGAATTAATGAAAGCGATACGAAGCTGAAACAGATATGTGCAAAAGAAGGCAACTCGAAAGATAGATAACACAACCAAAAGATTTCAACGCAAGGGTGCATTTAAAATATAACAAAGTTTTAATAGGCGACGACCAAACAAGTAATTATAAGATTTAAGAAACAGTTCCTTTTTCTTTTCTCGTTTCTTTTTAAAACGCCGGCAATATTAAGCCAACAGGAAGCATCAAACATAAATGTCTCTCAACAGTCCTTTTCTTCTTTCTCCTTTTTTCTTTTTTTTTTTTCTTTTACTTGAGAAAATGCCTAAGTCGTCGGACTGAAGCATGTAACAAAGGTCATTCACTAATTTGCTAATGGTGAAACAGAATCCTTTCAGTTTCTCTCTTTCTTTTTTGAATATATATAATTCCAATATTTAGGAAGGGTAGAAGGAAAAACAGTTTAAGTTGTACTTATCTTTGACAAGGCTTAATTTTCAGGTTCCTTTCTTTTACGGGCGAGTGGCATCTCTAGAATCGGCTGAATCAGCGCCTTTCTGTTGACTTCTGTCCAAAGATTCTGTTCTACTCTTTTTACGGGAGACTTTCCCCGGAGTTGGCTAAATTGGCGTCTCTCTCTCTCTCTCGCCAGAACTAAACTTTCTTTTCCAAATTTTCTCGAACGAAAAAGATGGCATTTTGCACTAGCGGTCTACAGGCCAATCATTTGACTTTTTCCTTCTCCCACCATTGAATCCGGTTATGATACCTGAGTGACCTGGATTCCTTTCTTTGTTTAACAGGTTGCAGGTCATCGAGTGCGAGGAATTGACTTTCGTTCATATCTCCCTTTAACGGTCAGTCTTGGGGCCTGTTGATTCAAACACAGAAGGGTAGGGGAATTGACCGCTCTTTCCCTCTCTCGGTAGCATACCACGTCACAATACGTATGCGATTGGTTTGCAGGTTATTTCATCTTTAAATGAGTTAGAATTAATTTGTTTGCACATGAGTATTGCTAATGTTTCTATATTGTTAAATGCTTTCAGTTATTGCTATCTAACATCTATAATTCTATTCGATATTAATCTTTTGTTTGCACACAGTAAAGTGGTTACAAGTATTGCTATTTAACACTAATTATTCTATTCAACATTACTGATTCATTTGCACACTGTTAAATGGTTTTCAAGTATTGATGTCTATCACTAACAGTTCAATTAAACATCAGTCATTTGTTTACACACAATTAAATGATCAAACAGTTCAATTTCTCTCGTCCAATCGGTTGGGGCTGCAGAATAAACCGACTACATCCCTGCAGAGAGGTAAGACCCCTCACCAACGAGTGTCCTACATATAAAACTAAACAATCTGATGGTGAGGTTCTACTAATGATGGAGCTTTGGGGAATGTGGAGTACCCCTTCATTGCCATCGATTCCAGGTCCACTCTGGCCCGGAGTGGTAGCATCTGATAGGGTCCTATCTATGTGTCAAATAGAACTAAGCTGCGTACTTATGCTAAGCTAATTGCTTGAAATAGAACTGTTTTGACATTTAAACTGCGTACTATATTTTAACTGCGTACTATATCTTAACTGCTAAACTGAATTGTTTGAAATGGAACTATTTTTGAATGCTAAAGTGATATGTTTAAAATAGAACTGTTTTGACATTGAAACTGAACTTACGCTAAACTGAATTGTTTGAAATAGAACTGTTTTGACATTTAAGTGTGTGTAAACAAAAGCTATACTTATGCTAAACTGAATTATTTGAAATAAAACTATTTGACTAAACTGAATAGCTTAAAATAGAAATGCTTTTGATTATTAATCTGTGAACTTATGCTAAACTGAATTGTCAGAAATAGAACTGTTGATTTGCATAAAAATGGATTTGGCATTTTATACCCTACAAAGGTTGGTATGCCATAAAACCTTACCCAATCGACTGGGACTGTAGAATACACCGGCTGTTTCTCTGCAGATAGGTAAGACTCCCCCAGCGTGTTTCCAAGATATGACACTAAACAATCTGATGGTGAGGTTCCAATAATGCTGGAGTTTTATTGCCACTGTTCCTAGGTCCACTCTAGCGCTGAGTGGTAGCACCTTATAGGGTCCTATCTATGAGTCGAATTGCACTAAACTCTGTTTGTTGAGATAGGACTGCTTTGACATTTAAAAACAAACTTATGCTAAACTGAATTGCTCAAATCAATTGGTTGAAAATAACTGTTTTTAACACTGAAACTGTACTTACGCTAAACTGAATTGTTTGAAATAGAATTCTTTTGAAATTTAACTGAGTGCAAACAAAAAACTATACTTATTCTAAACGGAATTGTTTGAAATAAAACATTGATTAAACTGAATAGCTTGAAATAGAAATGTTTTTGGCAATTAAACTGTACTTATGCTCAAATGAATTGTTTGAAATAGAACAGTTTATTTGTATAAAAATTGATTTGATATTAAATAACCAACAAAGGTTGATATGCCATAAAACCCAAACAAATTAATAAAATGGTTGATATGTAATACAAACAAACCAAACCAAACTTAATTGTTTGAAATAGAACTGTTTGATCAGTTAACTGTGTGCCATCAAATGATTGATTGTGAATAGAATTATTCATATTAGATAGGAATATATTTGAAACTATTTCACTGAAAAAAGAGTTCGTACTTGTTTAAAAAATTTATCAACAAAAGGTTTACAAATCGTATATTCAATATATATGAATAAATAGAATTTGCCATTAAATAACCTACAATGGTTGATATGCCATAAAACCAAACCAAACCAAACCAAACCTACCAATAAAATAACAAACAAATAATCTTTATTTGCTATCTGTAATTGGAATCTGAGCAATAGGAGGCTGTAGATTCTCATGACAGACGAGTCAAAAGCACGACATTAGTGATCGATATCTGTAGGTCGGTAATCCGACCGGTCGAATCTTGCTAAAAACATTCCATGTCAGGGCCTGTCACTACATGCCTCTATATTGCTTTTTTGAATGGATCCTCTCCAACAATCGTCATGGAAAGGCTGTCAAGTGACTCTTAATCAAACACCTGTCAAACGAGGAGTGAGAGAGCATTATAATGTAAAACACTATTTTTGGAGGGTGGAGCGTGGAGGTGAATTGGTTAAGAAACGAGGCTTCAAAGATACATGGGAAACATTGTTTCAAATGTTTTTCTCTCTCTCTCTTTCTCTCGCACTATTTTTTATGTTCTCACCTTTGTTCTGTCTCATTCCTCCCTTAATTCTTTTTTTTTTCTGAGCCCACTAATCTCTGTCTGTCTGTCTGTCCGTCTGTTTGTTTCTCTTATGGGTATACTCCATACCGAGAAAATTATCCGTCAGTCAGTTTTAGTCGTCTCCTCTTTTTTTCTTTCTTTCTTTCTCTCTTTCTTTCTGTCGTCCTTTCTTCCTTTCTTTCATTCTTTGCTCTCCTCTTTCTTTTTTTCTTTCTTTCTTTCTTTGCCTCCCCCCGTCCTTTCTTTCTTTGCTTCCCTCGTCCTTTCTTTCTTTCTTTCTTTCTTTCTTTGCTTCCCTCGTTCTTTCTTTCTTTCTTTCTTTCTTTCTTTCTTTCTTTGCTTCCCTGGTCCTTTCTTTCTTTCTTTCTTTCTTTCTTTTTTCTTTCTTTCTTTCTTTCTTTCTTTGCTTCCCTGGTCCTTTCTTTCTTTCTTTCTTTCTTTCTTTCTTTCTTTCTTTCTTTGATTCCCTCTTTCTTTCTTTCTTTCTTTCTTTGCTTCCCTCGTCTTTTCTTTCTTTCTTTCTTTCTTTCTTTCTTTCTTTCTTTCTTTCTTTCTTTCTTTCTTTGCTTTCCTCGTTCTTCCTTTCTTTCTTTCTTTGTTTCTTTCTTTCTTTCTTTGTTTCCCACGTCTTTTCTTTCTTTGTTTCTTTCTTTCTTTGCTTCCCTCGTCCTTTCTTTCTTTCTTTCTTTCTTTCTTTCTTTCTTTCTTTCTTTCTTTCTTTGCTTCCCTCGTCTTTTCTTTCTTTCTTTCTTTCTTTCTTTGCTTCCCTCGTCTTTTCTGTCTTTCTTTCTTTCTTTCTTTCCCAAGTGGTCTGAAACCATCAATTCTTTACTTCTAACCCCCTCTCCCTACACTTGTGTTCTTACAACAGACCAAGTTAAGCTTGGTAAATAACTAAAGAAATGATTTCAAAAATTTATGATAAAGAATAAAAACATTTTAAAGAAACTTTGAATGACTCGAAACAAATTGGGGAAAATAAATAACTAAATGAACTAAGAAATAGTGATATATATATATATATATATATATATATATATATATATATATATAGAGAGAGAGAGAGAGAGAGAGAATTTAAGCCTGACATAAAAAAAATAAGGATTTTAAAAAATCTGAAAATATTTTTGAAAAATTTGGCAAAATAACTAAGGAAAAAAAAGCAAAATAGACAATTGTTCATGAAATTCCAGAAATCGATGTTGAAAAGCATTGATTTTCGCTTTCATATTAATTCGTCGAAATTTGCATTTGTTGACTTGACAAAGAAATTCAAATGTATGTGATATGCAAAGTAGTTGAATCATTCCACTATTGTTATCAATGGCGGACAAACAAGGAGGGAAGTAGAAGTTGTAGGGGGAAGAAGGAAATTGTGAGATTTAAAAAAAAATTTATCAGTGATTGGTAAGGAATTTAGATTGATTATATGAATGGAGAGAAATATAAAAGTGTAGGGGTGGGTGAATGGACAATATAGTTGAAAGAAGAAACCGTAGAAAAAAGACGGAAGGAAGGAAGGAAGGAAGGAAAGGAAAGAGAAAACTAATTAGGAAGAAAGAAAAAAGAATGAAGGAAGCGAAAAAAAAAAAAAAAAAAAAAGCAAATGGATAGCGTAACTTGAGTTCGAACTCGTACGCTTTGAGTTCCTATTATACTAGTTCCCATAAATAGAAAGAAAAGAAAAAACAAAACAAGAAAGAATAGAAAAAAACAAAACAAAAACAAATAAAAGGAAGATAGAACGACGTGACTTGCGTTCGAACTGGCTTACTTCGAGATTACAGTCTAGTCATCATCATCATCATATCGTGCTGGCAGCACGGATATCCCTGACCCTCTCTCGCCACTCCTCCCTATCGTTCATCGCCCTAGGCAGGTCTTCAGGACAACATCCTGTATCCTCACACAGCTGCTGAATGTACGTTCGTGCTGGTCGTCCTGCTTTTGCGCGGCCGTGTGTGGGGATCCACAAGAGTACATCTCTTATGAGTTCATCTCCGCCTCTCCAGCAATGTCCAGCATGTCTGGTTCGCCTAACTTGAATAGATTTCGTGATAGGGGGCAGGTGGCCGTACAGTTGGTGTCTCGTGGGGTGCCGCTGCCAGGACTTGTTGAGGATTGCACGCAGCATTCTTGTGTAATTGCCATCTAGTTTCTTCTCGAGCCGTTTTGTTAGCGTCCATGTAGTGCATCCATATAGCAGTATCGATGTGACCGCTGCCTGGAAGAAACTGCGTTTCATTTTATCGGTTAGGTCTGATTTCCATATAGTCGATAGCCTATTGATAGCTGTCCATGCTTTCGTTAACCTCGTTTCGATGTCCTTTTCGGTTGATTCGACGCTGCTTCCTAGGTACGTGAATTTGTCTACTAGTTTAAGAGGGGTTCCTTCTAGAGTGGAGATGTCCCCCGTTTGGTTATAGCACATATATTCCGTTTTGTGTGCATTAACATGGAGGCCTATGCTTGCTGCTGCTCGTTCCAGGCTATGCAGAAGTGTTTCGGCTTGGTCAGGTGTATTTGCCAGTATCGCTATGTCATCGGCGTAGTCGGCGTCGGTAATTGTTGTTGCGGGATATCTTCTGCTTCTTTTCTTCGTCAGTTCGAAGCCATTCTCTTTGATTTTGTCAATCGATGTTCTAAGTACGTAGTCTAGACAAATGATAAAGAGATACGGAGCCAGCGTGTCCCCTTGTAGTACTCCTGCTACAATGTCGAAGTATTCTGTGTCTCCATCTGGTGATCGTACTTTTACTTTAGTGTTTCTATAGAGAATCGTTATTGCCGCTACGGTTTCTTTAGGTATGCCGTACGCTAGTAGGATTTGTTCCATCTTTCCTCTGTGAATGGAGTCGAAAGCCTTGGTAAAGTCGACAAATATTAATGTCGCTTGTAGGTTCTTTGCCCGTACACCTTCAAGGATTCTGCGGATGGTTAGTATTTGTGAGGTCGTAGATCTATTTCTTCGGAAGCCATTTTGGTTTTTTCTAAGTATGTTGTCGATTTTGGGTTCTATGCGGTTTCGTAGTAGGGCATTGTAGATTTTGGCAGCTATGGATGTAAGTGTTATGCCTCGGTAGTTTTTGGCTAATCCGAGGTCCCCCTTTTTAGGGAAGGGGAGTATGCATCCCTTCGTCCATCTATCTATCGGATTTTGATTGTATACTGCGTTGCAGTGTCGGAGCAGTATGTCGTCGAATTGTCTGGTCTTCCATACTTCCGGGGGAATTTCGTCCAGTCCTGCAGCTTTCCTATTTTTAATTTTTCTGAGAACCGAGTCGAGTTCTCCTTGTGTGAACGGTCCAAGTTTAATGTCTAATTGTTTGCTAATTATTCTGGTGATTGGTTCATGTGTTATTTTTGGTGGGTTTCCAAGTAAGTTTTCGAAGTGCTGTTTCCACAGTTTTATTCTTTCTTGTTGGTTTGCTGCTTTAAGTTTAGCTTTGGCTGTGCTCTTTCTTCTGCTCACTTCGTTTATTGTTTGCCAGGCAATTCTAGATTGTCTATCTTCTACCGAGTCTCTGATCTTATCTATCTGATTTTGAATGTATTCTGTCTGTTCCTTTATATATATGCCTGCTAATTGATTTTGTGCCGTTTTTAGTTTTAAGGCATTTGTGTTTGTTGGGTTTTTTCGATAGTTTTTGGAGGCTGTTTTCACTAGTGCACGTTTTTCTCTCACCGCTAAGGTTTCCCATGGGACTCTATATTTAGTTTTAAAGTCTAGTACTTTACCCATTATGCCATCTAATATAACTCGGTAGTAATATCTCATCTACTGAAAGTGATGTCAATATACGCCTTGCAAAAGTGTGGACTTCTTGTCACAATTTATCGATCATATGAAAACCTAATCTCTCTGATAAAATAAAACGCGATTTTTTCAAAGAAGTTGCTGAGTTAGTACTAGTTTATGGAAGCATTTAATGGTTGCTAGTGAAATTTTTAGAAAAAAAAACTACAAGGGTATTACATAAGAAGGCTACGAGCTGTTTCGAATAAATCCTGGAAGCAATACTCCATAAAACATTAGCTGTGTAGCCACTTAACTCCCATCTCAGAAGTAAGACGAACAAGACATGCGGGACATTAGCCGGAGAAGCAAGAACAAACTCATAAGTGATGTTCTCGAATAGACTTCTCCACATAGATACGCCAATGTTGGCCAACTTACTGTAATATAGCCATGATACGAATACGTGAAATATACGGATATATAAAACATTCACATGCATAGGAATCCCGAAACACTGACGACTCTCTTTGTTCCGGTACGAAACCTTTATTACCTTCACGACACGACGAGAGAGACACACAATTTCTACTATGCTGACTGTTCCATCTAACCCCACCACGCGCGGCGCATCTCGTAGACCCACCTGGCCTGGCCTCGCCCAGATTCGAAAATCAAGTAGCCTCTTCTAGGTTCAAATCTCAACAAACTGCTTTTTTTCAAAAATCACCCAAAGACCTCAGCCCATCGCTTCCGGACATGACGTCATTCACATCCCCAGTACCATTTCTATCCGGGGTTTTTATTATGACATCTGTGATTGTCACATCCTCCCTGCGCGAGCGTGAACACCTGCGCTCAATGTGTGCCCCTACCCGTGCACTAAGCCGAATAGTTCTAAGCCTAACTAAGCCGAATGATAATATATAACCAACGAAAAATGATAATATAAAAAAATCATTCTGCAATTATATAACATTACTTACATCAGCTCTGTACGGACACTGGATGTAGTTTGGAAGACCTGCTAAGGGTGATAAATGATAGGGAAGGGTGGCGGGAGAGAGTCTGGGAAATACATGCTATCAACGCGACTTGATGGTGATGATTAAGGGATCCCATACTTTTATCACAGTATTATATAGACCGAAGGAATGAATATACATACATGGAGGAAGAATGACCATAACAATAGTTTTATAGAAATACATTCATGTAGAAATACATCTTTTTATTCTTTCGGAAGGGGCAAACTCTTCTATGGTGTGAGAGAGACAGACGGAGACAAACTGAAACGGACGGAGACGAAGACAGACTGCTACATTAACTCATAACTTCTTCTTAGCCGCTCTGTTCTTCCATATTCATATTTAGGGCCCCACTTAGAACTTCTGCTTCTCGGTCGGGAGTAGGTACTCAACCGGAGGCCCACTGTTGGAGGCATAATGTTGATTCTCTTCTGGCTGCAAACTGAGACTGCTTCAAGACTAACCGTATCTCACGTGGGCATCTGTGTATATCATTTCACAATGCCCACCATTTCCGTTCAACGACTTGACTGGGTCCTGTGCAGAGAAATCTTTGATGGACGGTTCGGTCAAGGGTCATAATGCAACATCAGTACAGAGACGTTTCTATGTGATTGATTGATTTTAACGGTATGCCAACCGGTCTACAGCTAGTATATGCCTATAGGTTACGGAATCACGTTCGTTGTACGTTCGCATTTTCTTTTTTTGTGGAGTTGTTTCAGAAGGTTTTTCTTTTTGCACATGGTCTAATCGAATTCAAATTATTTTAAACAGATCTATATGACTCCGAGTAAGAGTGGTCATGGATGTAATGGTAATGAAAGGGTCCTGCACACTCCCCAGACCTACAGAACTGAGTCTCGCCTTCAGATGTAGCTTAGTTTTATACGAAGGACATCTAAATGGATTCTTGTATTTCTATCTAACTGTAATAAACATATGGTTTTAATTAAGTAGTTCTATTTAATGATGATTATTTCTTTGCTTGGAGTTATGCAGTTTTAAGTAATCAAGGATAATAATTTTTACTCAAAAAATATGGTTTAAAGTAACTCTTTTTAATATGAATAATTTACACAGTTATATGGCAGCTAGTAGTTCTATTGAATATGAATCATTTTTAAACAGATCTTTTTTATCTATAGATGGGATCCTAACAGGTACTACCACTCCGGGTTAGGGTGGACCTGAGAGTGATGCAATGAAGGGGTGATTCCACACTTCTCAAATCTGCAGAATAGGAGCCTCATCACCATATGTAGTTCAATATCATACCTAGGACACCCATTTTTTACGGGTGGTTTATCCCCCTGCAAAGCATACAGTCATCATATTCTAAACACCGCTGAACGGGCGGATTTCCATGAAATGTTCCTGGTTTTTGTAGCCAAGGTTTCCTTTGTGAAACTGATAGTAATGAGTCACATAATAAAAACAACAGGCAAGAGTCTCACCTGACACATGAGTGCGAAGCTTAAATATTTAACTTCTATATAGCTTCTTGGGGCACTAACAAATTAAGATATCAAATATCATATCACGAATCTTTGTGTGCCTTGACAATCGAATTTGCTCTCGTAACAATTAGGCATGCATACACGCAAGTGTTGTCAATGGCATTCACACAAACATGACCTCGCATGTGCATAGCTGAATGCCGTACTGCTACCAATAAATCTCTCTCTTTATCTCTCTCTCCATATATATAGATACATGTATCTGAAACGTAATATATGTATGCGTGTGTGTGTGTGTGTATGTATATATATATATATATATGCTTCTTATATGCATATATATATATATATATATGTATATATATATATATACATGCTTCCTATATGTATTTCTACGTAAATACACATCTTTTCTATAAGTCTTTTCTGTATATATATATATATATATATATATATATATATATATATATATATATATATAATGTGTGTATGCTTGTTTTTTAAAGAGCTTCTATCTTCAGCAACAATTTGAATGATAACAACCAGAGAAATAATACATACCTGTTCGGCAGAAGACATTCATCTTTTCCTTCTTTAAAAGAAAATCAAGCCTAGTCATGCGCACAACGCTATACAATTTTGACAACGACGTGTTTTTTTTTTTTTTAACAAACCTCCATCTCTTACCACAGATATTTGAAATGTAGAGAGACTTTTTCATTTTTTTTCTAGGCATATCACATTTTCAAATCTCAGGAACAAAAGATTTATTCATAGGTTTAAAAAAATTACTCACTGCAATGGTAATAATCGGCAATGATTTATTCTTAATAAATTTGCGTTATGTAAATCTGTGAGTGCCACTCACCTTCTATCATCTTTGGTAAAAAGAAAATTGTATGTCCACTTCCTTCGATCATCTATTATGAATAAGCAGTATATATATTGTGTGAGTCAACCCTTTTCTACTTTATTGGATAATAAAAGCTGCATGTACATTGTGTGTCAATTCCTTTTTATCATCTATAATGAATAACTGGTATATATATTGTGTGTCCACCCTTTTCTATAATTTATTATAAAAAAGGGCTTATAGATTGTGTGTCCATTTCCTACTGTTATCTATTATGTATAATCGACTTGTAAATTGTGTACTTCCACTCGATTCTATAATCTATCATAAATAAGCCACTTTTAAATTGAGCGTGATAACTCCCTTTTATCATTTATCATAAATAAGCCACTTTTAAATTGAGCGTGATAACTCCCTTTTATCGTTTATTATAAATAAGCCACTTTTAAATTGAGCGTGATAACTCCCTTTTATCATCTATTATAAATAAGCCACTTTTAAATTGACCGTGATAACTCCCTTTTATCATTTATCATAAATAAGCCACTTTTAAATTGAGCGTGATAACTTTCTTTTATCATTTATCATAAATAAGCCACTTTTAAATTGAACGTGATAACTCCCTTTTATCATTTATCATAAATAAGCCACTTTTAAATTGAGCGTGATAACTCTCTTTTATCATTTATCATAAATAAGCCACTTTTAAATTGACCGTGATAACTCCCTTTTATCATTTATTATAAATAAGCCACTTTTAAATTGAGCGTGACATCTCCCTTTTATCATTTATTACTAATAAACCACCTGTAAATTGTGTGTGTCCAGCCCATTCTATCACTTACTTCCGGCATATTTGTACGAACAAACAGCAGTAGATAATAAAGTGGTGAAAAATCAGGGAATTAGCTCATTTAGAGGATGCTCACTTGTTTTTTTTTTTATGTAGCAGTAAATAAACTAATAATAGATAAGACGCAAATCATATTTTATAGCTAAACTTTCACACTCCATTAAATATTCCTTTAACAAATTTGATTAGATTATTTATATTACTGGTATAATTTTTCTCATGCCATGCAGAGGAAAATAATACATATGCGTATATGTTCGAGTGTATAATGATTGTTACGTAATGTATTATATAGTCTGCAAAGGAGGTGCCCGTGGTGTAATGGTTATCGTCGCAGGAATTGGACACGGTGACACGAGTTCAAAAACTGGACTGAATGCATTTCACATTGCACTAATGCCCTTGGGAAAGGTATGAATCCAATTATTCTCCCTCCAGCTATGGGTAAATAGTAGGGCAGACTAGGTTCTTCAGCCTTGGCGAGGCAACTAGGAGAAGGAAAACTCTGAATTCAAACCTGTTAAACTCCGCTTAAAAAATTGACTTTGTGTGATATCCTGCCCGGAGTTGGGTAAATATGATTATATAGTCTGCAAAATGCTGGAATTGTTACGTGTCTACCTAGGCTCATTCTAGGATTTTCTATAACAGTGCTTAGTTTGTTAGAGATCGACTCCTCCTCATGTGACATATACCGACTGAGCTCTCTTCTGCGCAGTTGCAGTCTGTCTCAGTCTCAGAGGAGTCTCAGTCTCAGTCTTGGGCAGTCTCGGAGCAGTCTCAGGGTGCCGTTACCAAGAGCGGTAATATTCATGATTGTTAAGCCGTGGAGGGGTTTCTCCCAGCTATCATTTGTGTATGTACTATTTTCCTTCAATATATTTCTTATCACTTATTTCTGAGTCGTGTTATCATTTCAACCTCCTCTTGACCATAACGATATTGTTGCAGGTTATTCTGTGAAATCTGCAAGAAAGGTTTTAATCTGATGAATACGAAAGCCTAATGAAACCAGTTTCATGTTGTTGGTGAATAGTTTGGTCCCCACAATTTATGTTGGCTCATTATTGAAAAGCAAACGAAGTAAAACGACGCGGACAAAAGAACATTTAAAACAAAGCTATACAAACAAAATTAAATTTATATATCAAGAAATACATAAAAGGAAACACTACAAAACATTACAAATATTCTAATATAGTCTGTTAAACATTCCTCTGTGTGTGTATGTAACTAACACGAATATTATGGAAAAAGACTAAATATTAAAAGCGTCCTGTAGACTATAAAATGTATGTTGACAAAGTATTTCATGCGAGGTATCAATATACAGAAATATAGCAATGTATTCTAGGAGGAACGTGCCTTCTCCCATGTTGGTTGTTTGTCTTTTTCGGGAGTTTGACGAAATTTCTGAGGCTGTGTTCGAGACTGGAACAAGTCTAACCGAAAAGGCAGAACAGGAAAGAAAAAGGTTGCAGAATGTATACGCACCCATGTTACGCGTATTGTGTCTTACTAAGTGGCAAAGTCAAGCTGTTTCTGGAAGTCGAAAATGAAGAGAGAGAGAGAGAGAGAGAGAGAGAGAGAGAGAGAGAGAGAGAGAGAGTGCTGTCTCTGGAAGTTAAAACGTGAGAGAGTGAGTTCTTGGAAGACGAGAGTATATATAGGCAATCCTTTTCATGTAGTCGGCTCAAAATGTGTGGAATAAAATCAAAGGTACGGTCGTAGTTGTGAGCACAAATCACGTGACTTTCCTGACCAATATGTTCCCGAGACTGATTACTTTACCGACGTCCGCCATCTTTGTTTCGGAAACAAGTGCTATCACGGCCATTTAAAAATATAGGAGTGTAAATCCTATAATGTCACAGGCGCTCAATGGTATGGGAAGATTGCTATACCACTGGGAAATATGGATAGCATAAATGATTCGCAATGGTGTTCCTAGCTTTACTAACACTTCTACTGACCTCCAACAGAACACACCCAATACGGTGGGTGATGGAAATCGTAGTGCCTAAAGTGCCGAACTGCAACATCGTAGTAAGCGAGTTCGAATTCCAGCCGGGCTAACACGTTCACTAATACCTTTTGGAAAGGCATGAACTTTTTATCCCCACCAGGTATGGGTTAAATAGCATCACTACTGTTTTTCTATAAGGATAGCTTTGGCATGAACCCACGAAGGTTGACATGCCGTTAAACAAACCAAAACCAAACACTCTTCATTGTGTCTGAATCAACGCCACCAGCTTGCACAACACCCTTTCGAGAAGCCGAATTCATAACCTCATGTAGTTTACCCAACACATCAATGTGACGGTCTGAAGACAAAAGTTATGGAATTTTCATTATGTATTCACTCTCACTCCCCACCTGATGCGGACAGAATGCGACGAAAGGTCAATTTTTATGTGGAGTACACCTGGCTGAAATTCAGAGTTTTTCCTTTTTCTAGATCGATTGCCTAACCCGTATAAAAAAGGCTCGATCTATCTTACTATTTACCCATAGCTATGGAGAGAAGAGATGGATTCATTCCTTTTGCAGGAGCGAAATGAAACGCAGTCAGTCTCATCCAGGATTTGAACCCGACTCGTTAAGTCCATTTCCAACGACGATAACCGTTAAGCTACAATTTCTCCATTCATTCAATTTTCAGTAGATTAATTGAATAGTTTTTAACTGGTTTCATCAAAGAGGATTTTTCTTTTTCATTCCAACTCCTGAATTTGTTATTCGAGTTTTTTCCTGGTTTAGTCAGTTAGCCTTGAAGATTCAAATTGTTATTTAATAAAGTTCTTTTGCTGGCTTCTTTTTGTAATTCTAGCTTGTTTGAGATTAGGGCGGAAGAGTACCTTTCAAAGTAAAATCACGCATACCTTAGAGTGCTTAAATTGTGTATTGCCACCCACTTTTTTTGTAAATAAGCGGTATTTTTTTTAATAAAACATATGCACCAAAATATTTTTGTTTCCTTTCGAATAGAAGTCAACATTTATTTTCCTTCTTTTGTTCGTTTACAGCTCTTTCTCCCGGCAGTTTTAGTCTTACTGTCGCACAAATGCAGACCCCACGTCCCCAGTCCCTGTTTACAGAAATTCAAAAATCCCCAAAAGCTAAAACAAATTGAGTTAATGGAATTATTACAAACGGATTATTAGCCACAGTCCTCCATCCTATCCCTCATCAGTTCTGATCCTATTTCTAGGTCAGAAGCGAAAATTCGTATACCATTACCCAACCCCTATCCTCGAAATCACCCCCACCCTCATCATTATTCGCTCGCAGAATTACAGCAATCTCTAAAATACGCCATCCCCTGCCAATGACCTGATTTCATTCGTTACCAAAATAAATTAATAAAGGATAAATAAATTCATAAAAAAAAGAGAAAAAAGAAACCAACAAAAAAACATTCATAATGACCGATTTATTTTTCACACAGCCTTCCCTTATCACCCACCCCACCCACAATTATTTTCATTATTTTGGCTATTTCAGTCTTTCTTTATTTTCGTATCAGAAATATCACTTCTTTCACAGCCGTATACACTTCTGTATAAGTCGATCCTCATGCAACGTGGCTACGTAAGATTAATTTTTGTTCTTTCAATTTATTTATGCTGCTTTTTTTTTCCAAATCCCATCTGCCAGATCTTCGTTTTACAGTCGAGTAATATTAGTCAGTTTGACACAAGGACAAAAGCATGGAGTACTCAATGAAAAACGAGTTCAGTAATCCTATTTACCAACCCCTCCGCTCGGGCAGGATATGACACAAGGTCAATTTTTAAGCGGAGTTTAACAGGTTTGAGTTCAGAGTTTTCCTTCTCCAAGACTAGTTGCCTCGCCAAGGCTGAAGAACCCAGTCTGCCCTACATCACTGGAGGGAGAATAATTGGATTCATATATTTCCCAAGGGTGCTATGTGAAATGAAATCAGCCTCGTCCAGGATTTGAACTCGAGTCGTCGTGTCCATTCCCTACGACGATAACCATTACACCACGAGCACCTCAGAGTTCAGTAATAAGGGCCTTCGGCTCAATCACATTAACAATTACTCTCAGATCCACTGTGTACCTATTTGAGTCTAATCTATGGATAAACAAAAGTCGGTGACCGTAGTCGAGAGCAACCAGAAGACTCCTTTTTCAATAGCTACCACACCGATCTGTTGGGGAGGGCGCTACTCTTTTCCCTGGATCGCTCCATTTTGCCCTTGATAGGTACCTTATATCGCTGAGTGTTAAGCAAGGAGGTATCAAGTACCATTTTAAAAGTCTCTGTTATGACGTGACCTAGGATTAAACTCAGGTCTTCTGGACCATTGGCGAACACTTTGAAAATTATTTATGTTAGATATATGATTGATTTTAACGGCATTGTGTGCAAGTTATTTGTATTAGACAAGAATACTTGAAACCACACGATTGTGTGCAAGTCATTTGTTTTAGACAAGAATACTTGAAACCATACGATTGTGTGCAAGTCATTTGTATTAAACAAGAATACTTGAAACCATACGATTGTGTTCAAGTCATTTGTATTAGATAAGAATACTTGAAACCATACGATTGTGTGCAAGTTAGATAAGAATACTTGATATCATATAATAGTGTGAAAATAAAGAAAACTTTTGAAAAAAAAATGAAAATGTAAATATAAATGAACAGT
>OY757936.1:31537979-31647979 GCA_963585895.1 Sepioteuthis lessoniana | reverse complement strand
AAAGAAAGGTAAGAAATGAAAACGAAGGACCCGAACATTTCAACGTCAATATGGTGAATTCAATTGGGGCACAAGATCTAAATAAGGAGAGAGTGATTGGTCATATGTAATGTACAATTCTAATATATATATATATATATATATATATATTAATGTTATCTTGATGTGTATATGTGTATTAAAAAAGGGTATCGGGGTGGAAGTTATATTTACCAATAGAGAAATGAAGTTTTCTTGGCATTAAACACACTTGTTCGAGCGAGTTTTGTGTTGGTCAAAGAACTCCAATTTTTATGTGCTGTGACGCTACACAGTCTTATTTCTTTTATGCCTTCCACGTCCTTAAATTTTACTCTTGTGAGTAATTTTCTGTTTAGGAATCAAGAAAACTCTCACTGAGCAATGTTTGATAAGTGTAGAGGGTACATCTTGAAATGTTGAGGCAAACGGAGATGTGAGAGCCCCCCCTCACACACACACACACATAAAAAGAGGAAGAGAGAGGGTGTGTGTAAAGAAGAAGAAGTTTTAATATATGGACAGATTGAGACGTATGCACAGAATGAGATAGACAGAAATATATGAAGCGAATGATAGATATGAACTGAATGATTGGTTTGGTTTGGTTTCTTTGTTTAATGGTATATCAACCTTTGTAGGTTATTTAATACCGAAGCTATTCTTCTAGAAGAACAGAAGGGGTACTATTTAACCTATAGTCGGGAGGATAAGGGGGCTCATACCTTTCCCAGGAGTATTTGCCCGAAAATGAACGTAATAGTGCGACTGGAGTACGAACTCGCTTACTGACGATTCCGCAGTCCATCGCGTTAACCATTTCACCACGAGGACAACCACCTGAACTGAATGAGATAGATAGATAGATAGATAGATAGATAGATAGATAGATAGATTTGAATAGCGTGAGGGAAATAGAGAAAGAAAAGAACTACAAAGATGGGAATAGACTTAGACAGACAAACAAACGTGAACGCGCGCGCACACACACACACACACACACACACACATATATATATATATATATATATATATATATATATAAAGAGAGAGAGAGACAGAGAGACAGAGAGAGATGTTCAGAGCTACATACATTTTAAGAGAGATGCTTCTCTCGCACGGAGATCATACTCTATTAATTGATAGATTATATCTATCTATTTTAGTTTGTTCATATTCTTTTCAGTTTGTTCATATCTATCTATCTATCTATCTATCTATCTATCTATCTCAGTCCTTTCCTATCTATCAACTGAAGTAACATACTCCATTAACGTATATGCCTAAATATTCACTTGTGTGCAAACTTCAAAGAAATATGTTAAGAAATTCTAAACAACAATAAACTGCAGAGGTTAACAATGAGAGAAGCCTGAAAAAAATTAAGTCAATATGTTGCAGAATATTAATAGAATCACCTCGTGATACGTGAGGGCTATATTTATTACGGTTAACTCGACTGTTAAGTGCGATAGACAAGTGCTAGAAAGAAAGAAAGAAAGAAAGAAAGAAAGAAAGAAAGAAATTTAAAAAAAAGAAAGAAATTAGAAAGAAAAATAACAAATGCCCGTGTTATTAGTTCAACCGAACAATATATTTTCAATGCCTTGGTTTTTTTTAACGTCACAATGAATTTATTTCACTGATAAAATTCAAAATTCTCCAAGGTAGTATCTATGTAAGAATGGACCCTCACAATGAATTTATTTCACTGATAAAATTCAAAATTCTCCAAGGTAGTATCTATGTAAGAATGGACCCCACACGACGTGATACTGATAATCAAATAATAATTTTTATTCGCACATAAATTTCATAATCTAAAAAACAAAATCGATAAATTCATCGATACATACATAAATACATACATACATACATATATATATATATATATATATATATATATATATATATATATATATATATAATCAGTATCAAGTCGTGCTGGTAGTATGGAGTTTCCTGACTATATCTCACAATCCGTCTACAATCGTCAGTCGTTCCGGGTCGGTCCTCTTGACAGCATCCAGTGTCTGCACACAGATGATTTATGTAAGTATTTACCAACCCCTCCACACAAGCAGGGTGTGACACAAGGTCCATTTTTAAGTGGAGTTTAATAAGTTTTCTTTCTTCAAGACCAGTTGAAGAGTCCAGTCTGCCCTACTATTTACCCATAAGAGGAGAGAGAAATTGTTGGATTCATACCTTTCTTAAGGGTAAAACAGCCTTGTCTAAGATTTGAACTCTAGTCGTTGTCTCCATTCCAATGACGATCACCATTATACTATAGGCAATGATCTATATAAGTCCTTGATGGTCGGTCAGCATGTTTCGGAGTCCATTAGCGAAGGTCGCTTATGAGTTTGTTCGTATTTCACCAGCATTGCCCAGACTGTTTTGTTGGTCTAAACATGATAGTTTGTAAGATGGGTGGTAAGTGGTCGCACAGATGTTGTTTTGAGGTGTGTTGCTTCTAGGATTTGTTCAAAACACCACTTACCATTCTTGAGCAGTTTCTACATCATTTTTTCTACACGATTTTTGTCTAGGTGGTGCAACCATGCAATAGTACTGACATATTCATAGCTTAGAAGATAACCCGTTTTATTTGATCAGAGCAAATTTCTGCAAAGATACACACACACAGCCGCACACACACAGCCGCACACACACACACACACTCACACACGCATATATATGTATGTAGAAAGAAAGAAAGAAAGAAAGAAAGAGAAAAAGAAAGAAAGAAAGGGGAAAAGAAAGAAAGCACGCTAGACAGGAAAGAAGGAAGGAAGAAAAAACGAAAGTAAGAAAAAAGAAAGCAGAAAGAAAGAAACAACGAACCAACTAACGTAAGCAAGCAAGAAAGAAAAAAGAACGAATGAAAGAAAGGAATATAGTCTAAGAAAGAAAGAAAGCAAGAAAGAAAGAAAGAAAGAAAAATATAAAGAAAGAAAGGCTAAAAAAGAAAGACTAATAAATTAATAAATAGAAAGAAAGATAGAAAGAAAATCTCAGAAAGAAAAAAACGAACGAAAGAAAGACTCATAAATAGATAAATAAATGTCCAGAAAGAAAGAAAGAAAGAAAGAAAGAAAAAAGAAAGAAAGAAAGAAGAATTTGAATCGGAAGAAAAAATTGTATTGTGAAGACGAAACCGTAAAACGATGAAGCGAAGTGAAAGATTAAAAAGTGAAAGTGAACGATGGAGAGAGAGAGAGAGAGAGAGAGAGAGAGAGAGAGAGAGAGAGAGAGAGAGAGAGAGAGTATAATAAAAATAAGTAGTAAGGGTGTACATATAAAGTTCAAAATAAAGTTCTGGTCGAATGGCGCCATTTTGAAATAGCGTTTCAATTGATGAGTCATCTTATGGCTTCCAGAAGTTGCCAGGCATTGTCGATTCAAATCAATAAAATAGAACCATTTTGTTCTAAACGGCCTCATTCATTTTCCATCCGATTTTTAACTGTTTCCAAAGTTTCACTAATTTTTTGCGCCTTTTGTTTCTGTTCATTTTATCTTATTCTATTTTATTTTTTTAATGTTTTGAGTGCAGACATAGGAGAAACCAGAATAGAAACATAGTTGATGATTATTGTGATTATTTAACCTAAATTTTTCTTTAATCTAAATCACTCCTCCATTTTATATACTCGTTGAAAACCCGCACATTGAACAGAACTTTGATTTAATAAGATGTCCATTATTTGAAATAAAAGACGTAGAGTTGCTTTTATTATTATTCTTAAATATTACTAACTCATTACATATTTATTGTAAGATGACCATGTATATATAAAAAAGCAAAATTTTGATTGGTCTCTATGTATTTGTGTAACTTAAGAAAAAAACGACTCATGACAACCAAAAGCAAATATATCCCGAATCAATATCAACCAAGGTAAATTTCATGAAAAGAATTGTCGTGGTAAAGTTGGTATAAGCGAAGACATTTGTAAATTTAAAAAAAATATGTAATAATTAGAAAACATTAGAAAACTTTACATTAGTTAGCGTTTCAAATGTTAATACAAAGTTACGATAAAAATACGCTTACGATATAAGATAAAAAATTGAACCGTTTATCGTAAAAAATAAATTTAAATAACAACGTATATAAACTGTTTATTACAGTGTTTCATTATTTTATAAATTATGACATTTATACTTTAATTCAAAGATACAGTAGAAATAAGCCTACGACATGAAATTTAAACAATCAAACTTTTCATAGCAAAACATCGAATGAAATAATTATATATATATACTTATTAGTTCTATCTATCTATCTATCTATCAATCTCAGTGTATTCATATCTATCTATCTATCTATCTATCAGAAAAAAACATTTTTACAAATAAAATATTGATTTTCTTGTGAATCAATATTTTATTATTCTTGGTGTATTATTATTCAATGAAAATAGATTTTTTATGTATCATTTATGACCAAACTCTGCAGTATTGAATCACCGAATATGTAGCTGTCCAAAAACAAGTAATCTTCTTATATATATATATATATATATATATATAGTTTTTTTTTTAGTTACAAAGTTGTGAGGATTTTCTTTTTTTGTAATAGAGTTTCTCTCTTGTAGAATTATAATACCTAATAATATCCGTTTCGATTCTATGATGTTCCATTTGAATTAATAAAACCGTTATATGTTTGGTTTAGACTAAAATTAACTTTTATATCTATCCTCTGCTTTTCTCTCTTTCTCATATTTTTCCTGTCCTTTTTCTTTGGTTTGTCTCTTGTAGATTATATTTGAACTCAGTTAAAAGCCTGAATGTCGAATGCTGATTTTCCAAGCCAGTTCACTCAGTTGACAGATTTGCAAACCATGATATTTCAACATTTTCTGCACAAGACTTATACGTTTACTTGCAAAACATTCGCACAAATTAGAAAACTTATAAATTAAAAAGAAAAAAAAAATTTTTTAAATTGACATTTAATAAACACGTATCGGAAGTCTTGCCGTTGACATGCTGGTTGCCTGGGAATGACAGGACTTGACAAGTGTTTTTATTCTTCAAGAAACGCTCGAGTTGTCACGATAGATGTTAAGTCGTCCTAATTGAATTTGAACGTGGCCCTTACCTTA
This sequence comes from Sepioteuthis lessoniana, assembly GCA_963585895.1. Classification (NCBI taxonomy): domain Eukaryota; kingdom Metazoa; phylum Mollusca; class Cephalopoda; order Myopsida; family Loliginidae; genus Sepioteuthis; species Sepioteuthis lessoniana. The sequence goes on along the minus strand of OY757936.1, from coordinate 31,642,844 downwards.
TTAACCCACTGTGCTTAGCTGTCAACCACAGACGTCTAACATTTTTAAATATCCTCCGACATAGCTATCCATTTATATATCTTTGTCTGGGTGGGGATCCTCGTAGCGTTGTGGCTAAAGTGCAGGCTTACGACATCGTAGTTAGAGAGTTCGAACGCTAATCGTGCCATTACGTTATAGTCTCGGGAAAGGCATGAACTCCCTTATGCTACTCAGCTGTGAGTTAAGTAGTACAATTACTGCTATTCTACAAGAATTGCTTTGGCATTAAATAACCCACGATGGTTGATATACCATTAAACAAAGAAACCAACTTATCTCAATCTGTTCATTTCTATTTATAAATTCATCTATAATTTTGATGTTTCACAGCTTTTTGCATCTCACTTGGCTGTGGTTGTAGAATATACCGACTGCATCTCTGCAGAGGGGTAAGCCTCCCCCCATTAACGAGTCTACTCGGTATGACTTTAAGCCATTTGGTGGTAAGGTTCCAGCCTTAGAAATTTGAGGAATGTGGAGTATCTCTTCATTGCCATTGTTCCCAGGTCCACTCTGACCCGGAGTGGTAGAACCTGATAGGGTCCTATCCATGTGTCAAATAGAACTAACCATGTGTGTAAACAAATGACTGATGCTAAATTGTGACTGTCATAGAGCAATACTTGAAACCATTTAGCTGTGTGCAAAAAGAGCTCAGGCTTGCTTACGAATGTAATCAACAAAATGTGTTTACCAATCATATATATATTTAATATATATGTATAAAGACGATTTGGTATTAAGTAACATACAATGTGTCATAAAATAACATACAATATGTCATAAAACCAAATAACATACAATGTGTCATTAAATAACATACAATATGTCATAAAACCAAATCTAACCAAACGATTGCTTTTCAACTCTCTAGCAAGATCCAAGTATTTGTCTATCTTTTCTTTTTCTTTCATCTTTACTCTGTTGTCCGTTGGAACTGTAAAATCCATTCAATGACAAGTTCTGTTTTTTTTAATTAACACTTGGTCTGGTTTTCTGGTTAGGAATTGGTGGTCCGTTTGCATTTCAAAGTCAAAGAAAATTTTGTGCGTCTCATTTTCTAAGACAGATTCTGGTTTATGCACGTATGGTCAAATTTTAATCTCTTGCACAATTCCTAGTGGATCACCATTCCCGCCCAGTCGTGACTAAGTCTTGTATTCCTTTTGTGCTAGTTTGCTTATTATGTGATTAACCGTCTTATTTCTCTCTACACATAACCTACATTTTCTATTCTGTTTTGAATAATTAATTTATTTTTCATTGGGTATTAATTTCTTTTTGACAGATGCGAGGAAAAGCATAAATTTCTTTTATTTTTAGAATCAAGCTTGGAGGCTTAGGAAATGTTATTACCGATTTGATGTCAGCAAAGATCTCGAAGAACATTCTTAGGCATCGAAAATTCGCGTTAATATTTCTACAAGATATAATTCAAGACCAAAAAAATCACTGGGAAAAGGAAAAAGGAAAAGAAAAAGAAAAAAGAAAAAGAAATAAAAACGACATTAAAGCTGAATATCGGATGTAGGGAAAGAAATGAGGCATGCTGGGAAATAAGAAAAAGATAAATGAATAATAAGAGATAGGTAGGGGTGCAAAATAAAGACTCCCTGTCAAGAGTAGATTACCTAAGAAAGAAGATCACTGATACCTCAATTTATTAGTAGGAACAAACTGAGATAGATAGATAGATAGATAGATAGATAGATAGATCATTTACAAAGATGGATAGAGAGAGAGTTAGGAAGGAAGAGAGATAGATTAAACAATGTGATAGATGAAAAAACTGAAATAGAAAGAAAGAAAGAAAAAAAGAAAGAAAAGCAGATAGAGATAGAGATATATAAACAGAACGTGATAAATAGGTACTAGCTGAAAAAAGATTAAAAAATCTATCTATCTATCTATCTATCTATCATATTCTGCTTATATCCATCAGTCTATCTCTCTTTCTTTCTACCTCTCTTTATCCATCTTAGTTTGTACATGATCTATCTATCTATCTATCTATCTATCTATCTATTTCAGTCTTTTCATCTATATATCTATCTATGGTCATCGTGATAGCATCGGTCGAGACCGGAATCAAGGTCAGACATGCCTGGAATAAACGGAAGTAAAGCGTGGGGTTGATATGCGCATGTCTATGACATTTTTACCTTGGGATAAGAAATCACAGGATTTTTCTTAATCATAATGTGCAAATGTCCATGAGAAGGACTTAACGCGAACAGTGTTATATATATATATATATATATATATATATATATATATATATATATATATATTAGTGATTCTCCCTTAAACATTGTATCGAGAATTTGAAGGATTTAAGTTTTGGTGCGAACGCTGACCACTAAAAAGGATAATTCAGTTGCAAATTAGAATGGACATTGCTTCGTATATATATATATATATATATATATGTATATATATATTAAATGACTATGAGTAGAAAATCCGGTAAGCACAGTGTGCGATTACAGAACCGCTAGACTGGTGTTTCGACCTTATTTGGTCTCTTCTGCAGTGTATACCGTGATCTCCCCCACTTTATAATCTATAATTCCGCTACCTATATAGATAGATAGATAGATAGATAGATAGATAGATAAAATTTAACGTGAAAAGCAACTCCAAACTGCAAAATTTCTACGGTGCATTATATTATATCACAATATATTAACAACCATAAAAAATAATGTAAGGCAGGGTAGGATCTCATGACTCTGAGTTTCACATCTTCGATTGTCAGGCGAGTTGGCATTTTCTGGATTACATCCTCATCAAAGGATCAAAGACATGGAATTCGGAATCATGGGTTATTACACTGCCGTAATGTTTTTGTAATCAAATACACACACACACACACACACACACACACACACACACACATATATATATATAATGGAGATAGATAGATTGATAGATATCAGTCTTAGGAGAAATAGTAAAATCACTAGTGATATTGACCGTATTTCTAGTAGTAGAAGTAGTGGTAGGATTTTAATAAGGTCGATTCATTTTAAGTGATACTATTTTTTCTCTCCTGCCGAGTATGTTCTTGGTTCGATATAATTGGCTCGTGTTTCTCAATAATTACTGATGCCAATGGCATCACTGCTCGATCATGACTCATCAGGTTTTTCTTATTCTCTTGCGGTTATAGCTCGATGGTTACAACCGCGGAAGAGAGTATCGCATCTGGATGTGGCCGATTGTCTCATTTTAACATCCCCGGTCAGCGACGATCATCTCTTGCCTTTGAATGCAAAAGGAGAAGACATAGTCGCCACCAAACATACCACTATATGTTCCAGATTATTGGGTCACCAGTTAATTTGTGAATCCGCTCATTTGGGACATGTATTGAATCGGTGAATCCGTTTGTTGGGGCAGTTCTGGAAACTATTCGTTTATTTGTGACTATTCAAGAATTTATAAATCCATTGATTTATTTTATATCTGTGAATGAATTTCTTAGTGACAATTCTTTAATTTGTGCATTTATTTATTTATATGGAACAATTCTAGAAACGATATATCTGTTTATTTGGGTCAATTCTAAAAACTGATTATTCGTTTATTTGAGACAATTCCTGAATCTGTGAAGGTGATTATTTGAGTCTCTATGAAATTGATAATTTGGGACAATTATAGAATTTGTTAATCCGTTTACTTGGGATAATTATTGATCCGTGAATGAATTTTTTTGACAGTTCTTTAATTTGTGCGTTTATCTATTTATATGGGACAATTCTAGAAACGATATATCTGTTTATTTGGGTCAATTCTAAAAACTGATTATTCGTTTATTTGAGACAATTCCTGAATCTGTGAAGGTGATTATTTGAGTCTCTATGAAATTGATAATTTGGGACAATTATAGAATTTGTTAATCCGTTTACTTGGGATAATTATTGATCCGTGAATGAATTTTTTTGACAGTTCTTTAATTTGTGCGTTTATCTATTTATATGGGACAATTCTAGAAACGATATATCTGTTTATTTAAGACTATTCTAGAAACTGTAAATTCGTTTATTTGGGACAATTCCAGAATCTGTGTATGTGATTATTTGAGTTTCTGTGAATTTGGTTATTTAATCCGATTATTTGAGATAATTCTAGAATATTTGATTGTGCTTATTTGGGACAATTCTAGGGTATACGAATTTATTTGTGGTCATTTGAGAATCAGTGAGTTTCATCAATTGGGATCCTTCTAGAGTCAATGAATCCGTTTTTTAGGAACAACTCTAGAATCTGTGATTTTGATTGAGTAAATTTTAGAAACTGAGAATTAGATTATTTTGGCTCATCATAGAATCAATGTATCCGTTTATTTGGGACTTTTCTAAACTCAAGCAGACAATGTCGAAGAAGTCAGTGTCACCATTTGGTGAACAAACCATTAGTTTCGTGTTTTTGTAAAGCATCATTATAGCAGTAACTGTTTCTTTTGGAAGACCATACACTATCTTTCCTACGTGTCTGGAATGTTTTGGAGAAATCTACGAATAATGGTGTTGCCTCAAGACCGTTTGCTCATACTCCTTCGATGATTCGATAGATGGTCAGAATCTGTGATGTTGTAGATCGATTTCACCGAAAGGCGTTCTGATTTTCCAAAGAATTTTCTTGATTTCAGTTCCGATACTATTGAGAAGCAGGGCATTTGAAAGTAGTTAAGACAGTAAGAGTTATGCCTCTGTAGTTCAGAATGATTCCGAGGCCACTTTTTCGTCTATTGTGTTTATACACAGCGTTGCATGATCGAAAATATTACTACTACTGCTTAATTACATTTACTATAATTACTGCAACTAATATTGTTTTTATATTAGTATTATTAGTATTAGTAATCGAAGTAATAGTAATTTAGCAGTAGCAATAATAAGTCAACTGTCATAGATATTATAAGCAGAGCACTTGGATCAATCTAATATTGTTATTATTACTTCTGTTGAGCAGAGTGTTGATCTCAATTACTCAAGTTCGTAACGAAGAATCAAGGCAATCATTTTAGATGCTAAGGATTTTTTTTTTCAAAATATGTGCGCTTCTTAAAACTGCTAACTTTTGAAGAGAGATGATATCATATGAAATACCGAGCAGTCTCAGAAATATCTTGAATCTCTTGCCCAGCTTACCAATGACGATGAGGATAACATTAGGGCTGAGTCCAACATTCGGGAGGCACGCTTAAAGTAAATCATTATCATCGTTGAAAATGGAATTGGTGACGAGTTTTCGTTTCATTTAACTTCGTGCTAATGCCCTTTAGAAAGTCACGAATCTGTTCTCTCCTTTTCCAGCTGTGAGTAAATAGTAGGTTAACCTTGGCTTCTTTTATCTTAGGCGCCTAAGAAAAACTCTGAATTCAAAGCAGCTTTATTTTGATGAAAAATTGACCTTGTGTCACAATTCCCCTGGATGGCCTTTCCTACCCAGTCTTGCTTACTTTTGTATTCCTTTTGGGCTAGTTTTCTGCATTTGCTTATTATCTATTTCATCTCATAAGCCACACTTGATATACTTCGTTGTAATATGAATTTTGGTTTTGACATAATTAGTTCTTATGGCATTATTTTGTGCTTCTCTCTTTAGGTTCCCTCTTCTTAGTCATGTCCAGGTAATCTCGTTTGCAATTTCCTTAGTCTTTCAAACCCTGGTGGCTGGGATTGTTGAATACACTGACTGCATCTCTGCAAAGGAGTAAGACCTCCTCTACAACGAGTGTACAGGATATGATTTTAAACCATCTGATGGTGAGGTTTCAGCCTTGGAGATTTGAGGAATGTGGAGTACCCCTTCATTACTATTACTCCCAGGTTCACTCTGACCCGGAGCGGAAGGACCTGATAGGGTCCTATCTAAGGGTCAAATAGAACAAACTGAGCGCAAACAAATGACTGATGCTAAATTGTGACTGTGATATAGCAATACTTGAAACCATTTAACTGTGTGCAAAAAAAGCTCAGGATCATTTAAGAATGTTATTTACAAAATGTGTTACGAATAAACACATTCAATATATATGTATAAAGAGGAATTGACATTAAGTAACTGTTGTGGTCTTCAGATAAGACCGGTGGAAAAACAACTCAATCAACGGGTGATAGGTAAACGTTATTGTATTAGCAGAAAAAGGAAGGCATACAAAGAAAGTACTAGTCGTTCTCGGCTTGCAGTCCGTCAGTCAAATGTTTCGTAAGGAACGAGAAGTTGTCTCCCCCGAGCGAGATAAGCTCGGAGAATATGTTTAGGTTGGACGAGTCCATCTTTGGGGTATGGTAGGATATGTCCCCATAACAGTAACCTACAATGGTTGATATGCCATAAAACCTAACCAAACCTATCCTTAGTCATTCGCTTGGAATATCCATACAGTTTCCGTTGGTATTGCTGTTACTGATTGCTTTAATCAGTCTTTCTTTGTATTTTTTTCTATAATCTTCAAGTCCCTAAATTATTGCATTGACGCAATCCTCAATGCTGGAAAGTCTTTTCTCTCCTTTTTTTCTTGTCACATTGAATCTACGTCATCCCTCGTGTGTAAGTCATCAGTTTCCTTCCTTTTTGGTTCATAGGTCTGAATTCCGCTCTTGTCCATTTAAAGAAGGGTCCAGATTATCTTACCAGGAAGACTATGGACTGCTATTGATAGGTTATCGATCATATAGAAGTCTGATCTATCCAATAAAATGAAATGGATTTCTTTCAAGTTGTGGTTATGTCAGTACTACTATATGGATGTACCACATGGTCACTAACGAAACGCATAGAAAAAAAGCTAGATAGGAACAACACAAGAATCTTACGAGCTATTTGAATTTTGAAATCCTGGAAGCAATATCCCATGAAACAACAGCAGTACGGCCACTTACTTCCCATCTTAAAAACCCTCCAAGTAAGAGGAATAAGGCATGTAGGACACAGCTGGAGAAGCAAAGACAAACTCATAAGTAATGTTCTTCCAAGAACCCCTACACATGGACGTGCCAGTGTTGGCTGACCAGCAAGAACTTATTCACATCAGCTCTGTGCAGACACAGGATGTAGTTTGGAAGACCTGCCGGGAGCGATGGATGATAGAGACGGATTGCTAAAGAGAGAGAGAGAGAGAGTCAAAGAAATCCGCGCTGTCGTCTCCACTTGAAAATGAAGATGCTGATGAGATTTCTGCTACTGAGTTTGGCTATGAGAAGTTTTTTTTTTTATTCTTTAGAATTTTTTCTTAAAAAAACTTTTTTTTTTCATCTCTATTTTTATTCTTCCCAAGTTCTCGTAGTTTTCTTTTTCTGATGTTTTTCCTGATTGGACAGTTTTATATTTCCTTCCGTTGTTTTTCTTTCGTCCTTTTAAAATCCCAAATTCCATTGCTTTATCCTTGCTGTAGATTCTAATTGTTTATATAAGGGTTTCTAGTTCTTTTTTTTAATTCTTTGCAAATATTTTACTATCATCCGTATAGATGAGGGGGTTTATCTTTTCCTGCTATTTTGTGAATTTCTAGATTCCTTTGCATTTTTTAGTATCAAATAAAGTGTCATTATTTTTATAACAGAAAGTTGCAGTGGTGTTTTTTACATAGTGGTCTGTCATTGGAGCTTGAGTGACAACAAGTCTCCTTTGATCTCCAGAACTTATAGGGCCCTATCTATGGGTTAAATAGAACTAACTGCATACTTATGCTAAACTGAATTGTTTGAATTAGAACTGCTTGACTAAACTGAATAGCTTGAAATAGAAATGTTTTTCATGATTAAACCGTACTTACATTTAAACGGTGTGCTTGTGCGAAACTGAATTTTTAAAAATGGAACTGTTTTTGACATTGAAACTGTACTTACACGAAACTGATTCGTTTGATATAAAACTGTTTTGACATTTAAGTGCGTGTAAACAAAATCTGTACTTATATTAAACTGAATTAGTTCTGTTTGACTGAACTGAATAGCTTGAAATAGAAATATTTTTGACAATTAAACTGTGTACTTATGTTAAATTAAATTGTTTGGAATAGAACTATTTGCATAAAAATGGGTTTGGTATTAAATAACCTACAAAGTTTGATATGCCATAAAACCCAACCAACCAACTTATTTGTTATAACAAAATCAAATTCTAAATTTTTCATGAGCATTGCTATTATAAGCATGCCACATTTTCAATCCCAAATTCCATTCCTATATCTTGGATGTAGATTCTAATTGTTTATATAAGAGTTTCTAGTTCTTTTTTTTATTCTTAGCAAATATTTTACTATCATTTGTATAGATGAGGTGGTTTATCTTTTCCTACAACTTTGTGAATTTGTATTTTCATTTGCACTTTCTTAGTATCAAATAAAGTGTCACTATTGCTATAAAAAAGTGGTGATGTGAGTGGGCTTCCCTGTGTTATTTAATTAAGGAATGATTTTTTTATATTAATCATTTTTCGTTAATTATATTTCATCATTCAGTTTGGTTGGGCTTTGAACTATTCGGGTTAAGAGTTCAAGTGCATAATCATTGGGTACAGTTTTACGTTCGCGCGTAAAGAATATGTCAATTACCATTGTCCTAATAAACCCAAGACAGTAAATGGGGCTGGAGTGTGGATGACGTCATGCCCGGAAGAGATGGTCCTGAGAATTTGAGGATTTTGAAAAAGAGTCAGTTGAGAGTTGAGATTAGACCATGGAGGCAGAGAGATAAGTTTCCTACCGTAGAGGCATAGAGTAGGGGATTCAGCCATTGAGTCGAAGAGTAGAGTTTTTCGGCAGAGATGAATTGAGATCTTAAACACCACGAGATGTGCCGAACGTTGGGGGTGGGGTTAGCATAGTATGATTACGAAAGACTTTCACGAATTGTGTCTCTCCTCGTGTCGCTGAGCTGAAGTCAAGAAATTAATAAACGTGTTCGTACCTGAACAACAGAGTCCACCAGTTTTTGTATTTGCCTTTTTTCGCCTGTGTTCTGTTTTTGCATCTGCATACATGTAGTATACAACACCTGGAAGATATCTCTTTGGATTTTTACCTCTCCTAGTTTTTACTTTTGTGATTATTTTTATGATTTCTGCTGATATCTTGAACATCTTAAGACATTTACCAAGGAAATTAGCAGGATTATTATTATTATTATTATTATTATTATTATTATTATTATTATTATTATTATTATTCCTTTGGAGTTTTTCACATCAGCGTTAGCTGATGGTTTTTCACTGGAGTTTGAGTGACAGCAAGTCTCCTCTAGTCTCCAGGATTCTTAGTATTCTTGCTGTTCTCAACAATGCTGCCGCTTGGATAGTTTCCACTCGTCCGCCAACTTCCAAGTCCTCCAGGCCCTTTAATAATCCCTTAGTTACTGTACCAAAAGCATCAATCACAATTGATACAATCGTTGCCTTCATGTTCCATAGTTTTTCAATTCTTGAGCAAAGTCGAGGTACTTATCCATCTTTTCACATTCTTTCAGTTTTATTCTGTGGTCAGCCGGGACAGCAAAGTCGACAATTTTGCAAATTCTTTTTTTTGTTGTTGTTGCTGTTGTTGATTGATCACCTAATCTCGGCCAGAAGATCAGACCTTATAATATAAGGTCTGGTCTTCTGGCTGATATTAGGTGATCCTTGTGTTGTTGTTATTATTATTATTATTATTTTCCTCTTTGCGAGTCTTTCCAACCAGTGTTAGCTGCTGGTCTTCAACTCTCCAGGACTCTTCTCAGTATTCTGGCCGATCTTAGCAATACTGTAGTTCGATGATCTCGGCTCGTCCTGTGATTTCCAACTCTTCCAACCTTTTTACTTTTGAGGAACGTTCCAAATGCATCATTTACAACTGATATCACTGTCATCTTCATGTTCCATTGTTTGTTTTTTTTGTGTTTTTTTAGTTTTCTGGTAAGATCCAACCTGTCGTTTCATTTTCTTTGATTTTCACACTGTGATTTTCCGGGGCGGTAAATTCTGCAAGACGAGTTATCATCAAGTCTGGTCGTCTGATTGGGATTCGGTGATCCGTTTCAATATCCCCAAGAATTTTGTGCTTCTCATTCTCGAGGATGGATTCTAGTTTGTGCATATACTATTGGTTCGTGTGGTCTAAATTTAAACTACTTGCACAATTCCCAGGGGATCATCTCTCCCACTCATTCGTGTCTGGACTTGTACTCTTTTTGCACTAGTTTGCTGCATTCGCTTATTATGTGATTGATCGTTTCGTCTCTATCACCACATAACCTACTCTCGCTATTCTGTTGCGTCTTATCTATTTTCACTTTCACATAATTGGTCCTTATGGCGTTGTTTTGCCCTGTTATCTATGAAGTGATTTAGTTTTATTACTATTTAAAATAAAATTAATTGTTTGATTTAAAATGCACTCTTCCTTTTTAGCTTTCTAATGTATAGAAGCAAAGATGGATAAGAGTTATTTTCATGTGTTCAATTCCAGCTATTGCGCAGCCGGAAACACATGAAAAGCAAGGAATTAGTTTGATTACTGAATGTCATTGGTTCCAGAAATCCAATTTTGGTGATCAGAATTGTCGGTTGACAATAATGAGCAGAGGACAACCACAGTTTGTGCTACGAGTAAGGTACATATCGATCAATTCCCTCCAATTGAAGTGCAATTTTCTTTGGTTAATTCCAAAACAATAAACACTTTCGGAGTTCTAATCAATTTGTTTTTATTAGGAAAGCCAATCTCCAATTCAATAATCATTACGTGCTGTTCAAAGCCAAGTTAAGGAATAATCTCCCCCCTCTCTCTCTTTCGCTATCTTTTGTTTCCTTCCTCTGTCTAATTGCTTGTCTGTCTCTCACACTGCCGTCTGTCTGTCTGTCTGTCTGTGTGTGTCTCTCTCACTGTCCCTGTCTACCTGTCTAGATTATTCTCTCTCTCCCCCCCCTCTCTCTCTGCCTCTCTCTCTCTCTCTCTCTCTCTCTCTCTGTCTCTCTCACTGCATCTTGTCTGGCTTTCTCCAATTGCTCGTATTTCTTCCCGAGTCTGTCTGTTGCTTGTCTCTCATACTGCCGTCTGTCTGTCTGTCTATCACATACACACTGCCTATATCAGTCTGTCAATCTGCCCGTACCTCTCTCTCTGTCTCTTTTTGTTTCTCTATCCCTCACTATTTGTGTCAGTCTATCTTATTCTTTCTCTCTCTCTCTTTCACGGCATCTATCTGGCCATCTCTCAGTGCTTGGCTTTCTCAACGAGTCTGGCTCCAATTATTTCTCTCACTGCATTTATCAATCTATCTGCTTCTCTCTCTCTCTCTCTCTCTCTCTCTCTCTCTCTCTCTCTCCTTCACACACACACACACACACACACACACACACATTGCCATATTTCTTTCTGTCTCTCTGTCTATATATCAATGTCTCTGTTTGTCTCTTTGCCGGCTCTCTCTCTCTCTCTCTCAATGCATGTCTATCGCCAATTGTCTCTATTCCTCACTAGGTCTGTCTATCTCTTCCATTCTCTCTCTCTCTCTCTCACTGTCATATGTCTGTTTCTCTGTCTATATCTCAATGCCTCTTCCTATTTGCTTGCCTCATTCTCTCTCTCTCTCTCTCAGACACACACACACACACACACACACTGACATATGCCTGTCTGTCTGTCTCTCTGTCTATATCTCAATCCCTCTGTCTGTTTGCCTGCTTCATTAACTCACTCTCTCTCTCTCTCTCAATGCATGTCTGTCACCAATTGTCTCTATTCTTCATGTGTGTCTCTTCCATTTTCTCTCTCTCTCTCTCTCTCTCTCTCTCTCTCTCTCTCACACACACACACACACACACACTCTACATCTGCCTCGTTTATTTTTATCTCACTGTTTCTCTTCCAGTGTCTCTGTCTGACAGTCTGTTTCTCTCATGGCCTCTGTCTATCTAACTGTCTGTCCGTCTGTCGCTTCCCCCTCTCTCTCTCTCTCTCTTTTATGCTACGTCTGTCTGTTTCTCTCACAGTTTGTCTGTCTCCCAAAATACACACAAACATACGCACATACACACACGCACACACACATATATATATGTAAAGAGAGAGAGAGAGAGAGAGAGAGAAAGAGAAATAAGAAAATCGTGGTATATTTGGTTTAGAAGAAAATTGACTTTATATATAGACTCTGAATGTTGGCACGTGGCCAAATGTGGGTGAACTGGAGACAGTAATTTAATGACTATATATATATATATGTCTGTGTCTGGGTGTGTGATATATAAGAACATATGCAAATCATTTATATCCTTAGCTTAATTGAGTTCACACTGAGCCAAACTAAGTGGGGCATGATTTATTACTCCCGTCTTCAAAGGAGAGAAATGTTACCTGCTTTAACAATTGCACTTAAGTTTATCTATCTATCTATCTATCTATCTATGTTGGTCTCTTCCCATCTATCTATCTCACTCTTTTCATATCTTCCCATCTCTTTCTATTCAAATCTATCTATCTATCTATCTATCTATCTATCTATCTATCTATCTATCTACGGATATTATTATATATTATCTATTACCAATCTTTACAAAATTGAAACATGAATCTTCTCGGAAATAACCCATTTGACGTTCAGCACTCTTATTCCAGTGAATTTTCTATAAATTAAGTTAAATCTGAAAAACTTTTTAAAATAGTGAACATAGCTCTGCAGATATATTTCTTTTAATATCTTCCACGTGCTCCAATCTGAAATGAATTTCACGTTTAAGAAACAAGCGGGGCTAGAGGTCGGGGTATGTAAGGAACGTGATTTACTCACGCAATTCTATGTTTCGCCCAAAATACTACGTTCCATATTCCTTATTGACACAGACACATCTGTGCTTCTTTTAGACTTCATCTAGACGTGTAGACATCATCACTTTATTATACAATTGATCAGATGAGCACAGGTCTTTATCTGAATATCCAATTTTTAAATAAAAAAATTAAAACTTTAGTCTCTATATAGTTTGACCACTCCTTAAACCGACTTCTTTCTTTCTTTCTTTCTTTCTTTCTTTCTTTCTTTCTTTCTTTATTTCTTTCTTTCTCAGCCTGTTCATCTCTCATCTATCTATCTATCTATCTATCTATCTATCTATCTAATAGTATTCATATCTACCCTTGTTTTTATCTGTCTCAGTATTTATCTTCTTCCTCAATCTTTCCTTTTTGATATTTTTTCTTTCGCCTTTTTATGTCTCATCCATAAAATTTCTTTTTTTTCTTTCGATTTTTACTTGTTTTCGATTGCTTTTTTTTTTTTACCTTTTTTTCTTTTTTGTTTGTCGGTGTGTTTATTTGCTTCTTTCTTTCTTTCTTTCTTTCTTTATTTTTTGCTTCTTTCTTTCTTTGTTTTTGCTTCTTTCTTTCTTTCTTTCTTTCTTTGATTTCCACTTTTTTCTTTATATTTTTTGTTTCATTACAATTCTTTCTTCTTTACACATGTTTTTTTCTTTTCATCTACCCATTTTCTTTCTTTCTTTCTTTCTTTCTTTCTTTCTTTCTTTCTTTCTTTCAGCGCTAATCCCGCTTGTTGCATCCAATCATTCACCATTCAAAATGGCGAACTTGTCCATCATCAATTTCAAGTATCCTTGTCGAAAAAGCATTAAGAAAAATAAAAGGCATAAAAAAGAATGAAAGAAAGAAAGAAAGAAATTCTATTTCATTTCATTTGCTCATTGGAAATCAATTTCTTCTCGGACCGAATGACTCATTATTTTGAAGAGGAAAAAAAAGAAACAAACGGACCCAAATAATCAAGGATTTGACATAATGGCTGTAATTACCATGCAACTGTTTTAATAATGAAATAATAACGTGTGTGCCTGCTGCATCTGTTTGTCAGCAACATGTCGGTATGCGCATGCGCCAAGCGATATTACTTTCCCGCCATCTCTCCCTCTTCTCTTCCAACTGTCCACACTTATTTAACTATCAAGATAACTATCTACCTAATTACATCCAAATTTATCTACCTGCCTAATTAGATACGTACATACGAGTATATTGATTACCCGTACATATAATCAGGGACTGATTGATTGATAAAGTAATTGATAATTTTGAATATATATATATATATATATATATATATATATATATATATATATATATATATATATATATATATATATATATATATATATATATATATATATATATATATATATATATATATATATATATATATATATATATATATATATATATATATATATATATATATATATATATATATATATATATATATATATATATATATATATATATATATATATATATATATATATATATATATATATATATAGTATGAACGAAAGAATGGACATGGAGAAGTCCCCGTGGTTTAGTGGCTGAAGAGCTGGATTGTAACATATGAGTTCGGGGGTTCGAACCCCAGTCGCGCTATTATCTTCACTTTTGAATTAATGCAATTGAGAAAAGTATTAACTACCTTATCTCCCCAATCATGGGTTGAATTGTTCTTCTACAAGCATGGTATTGGCTTTAAATAACCTCCGAAGGTTGATATGCCATTAAACAAAGAAACCAAACCGAACGTTGTTGATTTTTAAGAATGTTAAGATGACAAGATAGGAAGACATTTGTGCGTCGTTGGATTTTAATGACATACGCTTGTACAACACTAATGCCACTCTCTGGGTCTATATAGCTGCAGCCTAGTGACGAGGAATAATAGCAAGATAACTGGTGACTGTGCGAAGTGCAGTTTAAAAAAAAAATTTTTTTTTAATTTCAGAGTAATTTCTCTTTGACTTTTCCCAATCAAAAGATATCTCCAAGTCGGCAGATGTGTGATGCTGGAGCTTCCTTCTTCAGTTTTGATTTTGGAGTCAACTTCTCTGAGGAGGATTCGCCATGGCTTTGTTATTTGACTGGAGCCCCTTTTCACCTGATGAATAAATATTTAGACAGATATGTTTGCCTAATAAAGATGAATTCTGGAAAAGTACTTAAAAGAGAGTTCTTAGTAATTGAGGAAACATGACACCATTCGATATCCAGTAAGACTTAGCAGACATTTTAAGCATAAAGAAGGGACTACTACTATTACTACTACTACTACAACGAATAATAATAATAATAATAATAATGATAATGATAATAATGGGCGTTTTAAACAACTAATAAACAGCATTTCACACCAGAAAACCAGGACATGGCAAAGAAAAGGGAACTTTAAGCGAGAAACAGAATCTCTCCTAATAGCAGCACAAAACAACGTCGTAAGAACCAATCATATCAAAGCGAGAATAGATAAGACGCAACAAAATAGCAAATGTAGGTTATGTGGTAGTAGACGAAATGATCGATCACATAATAAGTGAATGTAGCAAATTAGCACAAAAGGAGTATAAGACTAGACGCGACTGGGTGGGCAAGGTGATCCACTGGGGGATGTGCACTTGGAACGATTCCCAAAGGCTTGGTAAAAGGGTTGGAAGAGTTGAAAATCGGAGGGCGAGCCTAGACCATCCAATTATAGCATAGTTAAGATCGGTCAGAATACTTAGAAGTGTCCTGGAGACTTGAGAAAACTTGCTATCACTCAGACTCCTGTGAAAGACCATCAACAGACGCTTGTGTGAAAAACTCGCAAGGAATAATAATAATCTATATATTAATACAATTATTATTGCCTACTTTCCTATTTACGTCCGTCCTTTGGTGCACGTTATACTAAGGAAAGGTTTGAAACGAATAGAGTTAGAAAAACTCAAATCCATTTACTTTTGGACTAATGCTCTTAGGAAATGTATGAACCCACTTATCCCCCGAGTTATGGGTGAAATAGTGACACTACTGTCCTTCTACTTTGGCTTTAAATAATCCACAAAGGTTGATACGTCATTTAACAAAGAAATCAAGCCAAAAAGTAAGCTATACCAAACCTATCATTTTCTTTTAGTTTACTATTTCTTATGGATTTTCATTCATTCTTTCTTTCTTTCTTTCTTTCTTTCTTTCTTTCTTTCTTTTGTTTACCTGCCCCTCCCTCCATGCAAATCTTTCTTTCTTTCTTTCTTTTACTTATCTGTCCCTCTTTCTATGAACGTCTCTTTCTCTCTTTTTATCTTAATCTTATCTTCATTTGTACGTCGATCCATTCTTTCTTTTATTTATTCATTTTATTGGGTATTCGTCTGTTTGTTTCTTTTCCTTTTCTGTCTAAACTGTCTTCTCTTAAAATTTGTCTTTCCAAACATACTCTTTACACTTATTTTTTCCTTTCTTTTCTTTTGATTTTTTTTTCTTCCTTCATTGCTTTTTTTTGGCTTTAAGCCAGGAACAACAACCAATTGATATCACACACACACACACACACACACACACACACACACACACACACACACACACACACACACACACAAAAAAAAAAACAACTTTCCGTCTATTTCAACAGAATAATGTAAATAAATAAGACTCCTTTTCTGCATACTTACTCAGCCAAAGACAAACATTTTTGCATCAATTTATGAGCATTCGAATATAGGTATTTATACAAGTACACCTACACTAACCTCGCTGGTGTTTTTTCACTGGCAAAATTACCCGTGTACTTATAAAATATTGAAATAAGTTCTTTCCGTTGACAACTTCGAAATGACTAAACAGAAAGAAAGTCTGTTGTAATTAGAGCAATTGTCATGTGAAGCATATACAACTAACACTGCTGTATATACCTATGTAACTTTGTGCTCGGGAGTTGGCATGCGTCACACTTAAAGAGTAAGCGTGGTAGATAGATTAAGCTTAAAAAATCTACCTAATCTGCCCACCCCAGTACCCACTTACATATGTTTTTGCTATTGAGTGGAACTGGTTTACGAAATTAATTATTAGTATATCAACTCCTTCCATAATAAATTCACCACGACCCCAGTCCCAATTATGAAATTAAATACTTATCTACCGGCTCTCCTTGAGATAACTTTATCTGTCCAAGCCATCTGATCACTTCTGTAATACTATAACAATATTTAAGTCATAATTTTACCCTATCAGTGGGGTTACAATACGTTGACAGTATCCCTTACAAAGGGATAAGATCCGTCTCAAAAAGAGTTGTTTGGGGTATAATTCCAGGGTGTCTCAATATATAAGTAAAAGTTGGCAACCGTAGTCGAGGGCAACCCTTTTCAATTGCTACTAAACCGAGATGTAGGGGAGGGCGTTACTCCTTTCCCTGGATTGCTCCACTTTACCCTTGATACGTACCTTATATTGCTGAGTGTTAAACAAGGAGGTATCAAGTACCATTTTTAAAGTCTTTGGTATGACGCGACCTGAGACTGAACTGAGGTCTCCCGGACCATTGGTAAACACTCTACCCACTAGCCCAATGAGCCGGTTGAACTCTACTAATAATAGTGTTATATTCTTTTTTCTTTAAATTTCAGATTTCAAAATAGTTTAACAACAATTAATCCTCGATTACAATGTCTTGTACTTGAGAGGAAAAAATATTTTGCGTCGTTACTTATTTGGAGAAAAAAATTATTTAAAACTGTGCAAGCAGAATTTCGCAGGAGGTTTAACTTAACAATTATCCCTAGAAAAGCCAAATTTATTATTGAGTACACAAATTTCAAGCCAAAAGTCAGTAAACTACCTCAATAAGAAGGCAGGAAATCTCAGATCTGGCAGGAAGTTGATTGCAACATATCTTGACAATGTGGATGCGGAGAGATTCTGTCAGAAGGAGTCCGAAAAAGCCTCTCCAAAGACGTTCCCAAGAACTTGCTCTTTCACATGTACTGTTGGATAAAGTCATTTAATTTCTGCCATTGTTTGGTTTGACCTTTCAGAAGTGATATGATTGCTTTTTAAGACTCAGATAAAAGGTGACTTGATACAATATGAATTATTATATTAATGGGTTGCATCTATTTTGTGACACCCTGTAAAAAACAGTATCCCTTTGGTGAAGCTTCATCTCGGAAGCTCGGGTGAGTGTGGAGTTACCCTTTATTGCTATTAATCCCAGATCCACTCTGATTTGATGTGATAATACTTGTTAGGGTCCCTCCTATGGATCAAATAGATCTGTTTATTAACTGTGTGAAGAAAAGAACTCACCAGAAACTCACCAGAAACGACCACACAAAAATGTTAAGATAAATGTACAATGTACCCGATTCTCTAACATCTGCGAATAAAATAACCCCTAACAGATTGATACGCCGTTAAAATCAATCATTACAATACGATCACTAACTTTAAGTAAATGTGGCAAAAAGAAGTGTTTACACAATAATTAGGCAGACCCTGTTTGATTATTGTAGCAATACTTTTGTTCATATTAAATCATTAATTCGTTTATTTGTACACGATTATCCATTATAGAATATTTTAATACATTCCTTTACATATTAGCATTCCAAAGAAAAATAATTCGTAGTTATTTCGGCTATTTTTTGAGCAGCAGCAGATATTTGTTTGAAGGCGTCTGGTTTCCATCTTGACATCTACGAAATGATTGAAGCAAACGATCAAACTGAACCGCTGTCCACTCATTAAGAAGCTTGTATTTTTTGAATAACGAGGAAAAAGGAATGGATAATAAATGACAGATTGCAGGACGAGCATTCTAATTATGTTCTTCGTTTGGCTATTGAGAGAACAGAGACTTCATACGCTTTTGAAATGACTATAATAATAGCTGATTATAATTGTGGATAGAAAGATGGCGACTGTTATTATGCCGAATCATCTACAAAGATTAACTGACTGGTTGATTGAGTCGTCTTCAACTTGATGTATATCTTTCCTGGTGCTCATTTGCAAATATTTTTTCAAGAATAGCAAATAATATACTAGAGTGAGTCGAAAGTTTTGCAATGTTTTGTTACCATGAGGAACAATTCAACAGCCCCGGTTGCTTATGCCAGGGTCGTGAAAGTGGCCAAGTGTAAAATAATTGGGGTAAATATTCATTTATATTGATTATTTTATTTGGTAATTGATTATATCAATTATTTTATTATCTAATTAATTAGATGTGTTTGAAATCTTTAAGTGGAGTGTAAGTAAAATCGGAAAAGTCATACACATGCATAGGTGTCGACCTGTCAAAATAACGTTGTGGGCTCCGAGGTGCCCGTGGTGTAATGGTTATTGTCGTAGGAAATGGACACGGCAACACGAGTTCAAATCCCGGACGCGGCTAATTGCATTTCACATAGCACTAATACCCTTGGGAAAGGTATGAATCCAATTATTCTCCCTCCAGCTTTGGGTAGATAGTAGGACAGACTAGGTTCTTCAGCCTTGGTGAGGCAACTAGTCTAGGAGAAGGAAAACTCTGAATTCAACCCTGTTAAACTCCGCTTAAAAATTGACCTTGTGTCATATCCTGCCCGAGCGGAGGGGTTGGTAAATATGATAACGTTGTGGGCTCCGGAAACACAAATGTATTTAAAATGGATTCATATCATGTCATAAGTTTAATGGAAATCAAATAAAAATACAATGAAAGGTAGGGACACGTGTGATGATTATAATGAAATATGTAATTTTAGAATATATAAAAAATTAGATAATTTGAAAATTGAGTTAGTTGAGTTCTGAAACCCAAAGAGACAAGTTGGGTGAGACGTTGAGCTGGAAGTGAGATTCGCCCATAAATCCTTGCAACTTCTTATTCTCTTCTTCGTGCTGCGTCAGACTACTAGAATTCGGTTACAGTCTGAATAAAAGAATTTTTTTTTTTATTCTCGAAATCATAATATTCAAAATGGTCCATCGTGTTACACATTCACACAAGACAGTGAGATGCCGAGCTCACCTGATACTCTCCGAGTACTACTTATGGCTTAGAGCACTGCCCCAGAATCCACGGTTTTAGACTTACCTGAATTTGCCTGATCTTCGAGGTTCTTATAACCCATGCGAAATTTCTTCAACTATTTGGTTAATATACAGTGATCAACTATGTCTTCATGTTCCACAAAACAAATGTTTTTGGTTGCCTCTAACCCAGTTCGAACTCATAAAGCATAAGTTCATCTGCGTAACTTCTAAATCATATACGGAGTGAAGAAATGCTCAACGTGTCAGCGCACCAACTACCGGGGTACTACCAACCACAGCGGGTATATTTCACGACTTGAACTGCTTCGCTCACGTACCAGCATGTACTACCAAGATATTGCAAAACTTTTGACTCACCCGAGTTTTATTTGATACAAAATTTTCGTTGTTAAATTTAATACAAAATGCTTGAAAAAATGTTTACATTTCTATGGTATATTTCTCATTGAACCTGGAAATAATTTTAAAAAAAATCTTATCATTTTTTGATAAAGAAATATAAAAGGTGAAAAAAATACTTAGCTATTCACACTAAATTACATCATGAACTTAATTTGTAGATTGTTTTTACTTCGAATATATTTCTCATTGAAACTGGAAATAAATTAAACTTCTAATGAAAAAGCAAATAATTTAATGAGAAATTGTGGAAATAACAATAAAGATGAAGACAATAGTCCGAAAACCCTTAATGATAAAAATCAAGCTTCGTCTCAGAAATTTAGAAAACTAACTTAATGAGACTTTCAATAGCGAGTAACACTAGAAAATATTTACGAGTTTACAAATATATCATCATTATCCTCAAAATAAAGTTGATAATGAAAACAGCTAATAAGTGTAAGTTGGGGAGGCCCCATAGTGTAGTGGCTAACATGCAGGAGTGTGATATTGTTGTAAGAAAGCTCAAACTTCAGTTACACATGTGTGTTCATTTTTAGAGTAATAAATAAGTAAAGTTAGCGACCTTAGTCGAGGGTGACCTGAAGGCTCCCTTTTCAATACTTACTACACCGAGGTGTAGGGGAGGGCGCTACTCCATTTCTTGGATTGGTCCACTTTACTCTTAATGCGTACCTTATAATGCTGAGTGTTAAGCAAGGTGATATCAAATATCATTTTTTGAGTCTTTAGTATGACTCGACCTGGGATAGAACACCGGTCTTTCGGACTATTTGCAAACACTCTACTCATTAGCCCAATGGCCCGCTTGACTAACACTCTTGTGAAAGGTATGGACCTTCCTTCTTATCCTCTATCTAGTTATGAGTTAAATAGTACCACTATCATTCTTTAGAGCCACAAATTTATATTCTTTTAACTGGAATTGTGGATTGGAAATGACAGCACCTTTTCTTTCTTTCTTTCTTTCTTTCTTTAGATAGATAGATAGATAGATCCTCCAAACTTAGTCAAACTGGTTCAAGACTAATATCTTTGTGAAAGGTATGGACCTTCTTATCCTCCTTCTAGTGATGGGCTAAACAGTATCACTATCATTCCTAAGAGCCACAAATTTATATTCTTTTAGCTGGAATTGTAGATGGGAAATGACAGCGTCTCTCTTTCTTTCTTTCTTTCTTTTTTTCTTTCTTTAGATAGATATATAGTGCCTCCAAACTCAGTCAGACTGGTTCAAGACTAATATCTTTGTGAAAGGTATGGACCTTCTTATCCTCCTTCTAGTTATGAGTTAAATAGTACCACTATCATTCTTCTACAAGGATGGTTTTGGCATTAAAGGAATGATAATCTAATGATGCAAAAGGGAAAGGATTATAGTTCTAAATTTAATTCAATAGAAATAAAATAGATTTAATTTCCATTTTCTTACCAATAATAGAAAGCCTATAATGATTTTGCAATAAAACACATCTTTGTAAAAATACAGGGAATTTAAATAAATGTTAACATTCTATGAGAGTTCTTTATGATATTATATGATATCAAAGTCTCCACCAGTTCACCATCCCTGTCAACACATTATTGGAATCTTCCCCAAGTGGTCACTATAATATCAGTTCTGCTTTTCTAATAAAGATATTCTCGTTGAAATATTAACATCTTTTTTAAATCACCAGTGGGAGATTCCAAGAATGTGTCGATAGGGGTGGTGGACATGTGGAGACTGATTGAAATTTTATAAGGACGTTATTCTCATAAGGAAATTAACTCTTTTTAATTACCCTGTATATTGTTTGCCATACATATTTTCTTTCCGCCATATCGACGGGGCTTAGAATGCACTGACTGTGACCCCTACTGAGGGTTAAGACCCCCTCAGAAAGCTGAGTCCTGGCTATGACTCTAAAATTCATCGGGTGTTGAGGCTCGAGTTCCGAAACTCGGAGAAGTGTTAAGTACATTTAATAAACAGATAAACGTATAGTAAAGAAATGTGAACAAACAATTATTTAAAAAATGTTTCATAAATCAAAAGTGCTCAAATGCTGCCCTGCAGAGCAGTATAGAAAATAGTTGGAACGAAAATCTCACTAGCCCAGTCGGCTGGGGTTGTAGAATACACCGACTGCATCTATGCAGAGGTGTAAGACTCCCCTAACGTGTGTCCTAAATATGACACTAAATAATCTGATGGTGAGGCTGCAGTAATGCTGAAGCTTTGGGGAATACAGAGAACCCCTTCATTGCCATTCCTCCTAGGTCCACTCGGGCCCAAAGTGGTAGCACCTGATACAGTCCAATCTATGGGCCAAAAAGAGCTAAACTGTGTACTTATGCGAAATTGAATTGTTTGAAATTAAACTGTCTTGACATTTAAACTGCGTACTTATGGTTAACTGAATCGTTTAAAATAGAATTGTTTTTACATTTTACTGTGAGTAAATAAATGATGTTTAATTGAAATGCTAGTGTTACATAGCAATACTTGGAACAATTTAACTTTGTTGACTAAATTGAATAGCTTGAAATAGAAATGTTTTTGACATTTGGGTCACCCTTGACTAACGTCGCCAACTTACTAATGCTAAACTGAATTGTTTGAAATAGAACTGTTTATAAGTATAAAATGCATTTGGCATTAAATAACCTACAATGGTTGATATGCCATAAAACCAAACCAAACCAAACTAAACTAAAATCTTATCTTCTGAGTTTTATTTAATTACCGTTCATTGACATAATGGTTTGAGTGTTCGCCAATGGTCCGGGAGACCTAGGTTCAGTCCAAGGTCGAGACTTACTAAAAACTCAAAACATGGTACTTGATGTTTTCTTGCTTTACGCTCAGTATTTCAAGGTACGGATCAAGGGAAAAGAGTAACGCCCTTCCATACACCCCGTTGTTGTCGCTCTTGAATATAGTCGGCCGACTATCTATATGTTTACCCAACCCTCTGCTCGTGGCAGAATGTGATACAAGGTCAATATTTCCTGCGGAGAATTCCCTTTTCTAGACAGGTTTCAGAACCAAGATTAAAGAACCAAGTCTATCCTACTATTCAACCAGGTCTGGGGAGAGAAGACAAGGATTAATGTCGTTCCCAGGGTCATTAGCACAAAGTGAAATGGAAACTACTTTATTCAGAATTTGAACTCGCGTCGCCGCGCCTATCTTGTAATAGTTTCATGTTTTCAATGAAATATAGCACAGAAGGCATAAATGAATTGCTGGCTGGAACTGTAGAATATACCGGCTGCATCTCTGCAGAAGAGTAAGACCTCCTAAAGAGCGTCCTATGACACTAAACAATCTGATGGTGAGGTTCTAGTAATTCTGGGGCTTTGGAGAATGCAGAGTTCTCCTTCATTGCCATTGCTCCTAGGTTCACTCTGGCCCGGTGTAGTATTACCTGAGAGGGTCCTATCAATGGGTTAAATAGAACTAAATTGCATACTCATGCTCAACTGAATTGCTTGAAACAGAACTGTTTTGACATTTAACTGAGTGTAAACAAAATCTATATACTTTACTGAATTAGTTGAATGAGAACTGTTTGACGAAACTAAATACCTTGAAATAGAACTGATTATTTGTATAAAAATGGATCTGGCATTAATTAACCTACAAAGGTTGATATGCTATAAAATCCAACCAACCAACCAACCAACCTAGATGAAACTTTTTGATGATAATCCAAAATTTCATCACAAATCGTCTGATGAAACTTTTATTTTCATTTGACGATTGTAGTTTCTATTTTATGGAAAATATTAGAAAATGTAGTTGCATTTCCAACTTTTTAAGAGCTGCACGTGGTGTAATGGTTATCGTCGCAGGATGTGGACACGGCGACACGAGTTCAAATCCTGGACCTGACTGATTGCATTTCCCATTTCACTAATACCCTTGGGAAAGGTATGAACCCAATTATTCTCCCTCCAGCTACGGGTAAATAGTAGGGCAGACTAGGTTCTTCAGCCTGGGTGAGGCAACTAGTCTAGGAGAAGGAAAACTCTGAATTCAAACCCGTTAAACTCCGCTTAAAAATTGACCTTGTGTCATATCCTGCCCGAGCGGAGGGGTTGGGTAAATATGGTCAGCATTTCCAACTCTACTCAGGGTGACATAAAGTTGGCCACGTTAAAAAAAAAACACTTTTTAGGTAGTAAATATTTTCATCTTGAAAGAATTACTGAGTAGACTACATTGTTTACGATGAATGTGTTCTTCTTGTTTGACTTTTTAGTGAGGGAATCACAGTCTCTCATGATATCCGACGCTGTTCATGGTTACCTATAGTTGGCCAGGTAAGAAGTCTCTTTTTAGGTAGTAAATACTTTCATCTTTTAAAGAATTTCTGGAGAGACAATATTGAGTATGAGTAGGATATATGTGTTCTATTTGACTTTTTGGAAAGGCAATTGCAGCCGCTCCGGATTTCCGACTCTGATAATAGCAACATTGAACTCTAGATTTTTCTTATTCTTGCGAGGAATTATAATTTGATATAAAGAAATAAAGGTAAATTTGGTGACCTTAGTCGAAGGTAACTCAAAGGTTCCCTTTTTAATTGCTACTACACCGAAGTAAAGGGGAGGGCGCTACTCCACTCCCTGGATTGCTCAACTTTACCCTTGATCCTTACCTTATGATGCTATTAAGCAAGGCGGCATCAAGTACCACTTTTTGAGTCTTTGGTATGACTCGCCCGATTGAACCCCGATCTCCCAGGCCATTGGCGAACACGCTACTCATTAGACCAATGGCCCAGTATATATACAAATAAGTAAGTTGGTGATCATAGTCGAGAGTGACCCGAAGGGAAAGGATTGCTCCACTTTATTCTTGATCCGTACCTAATTAAAAAAAAAATTTTTTTTCATCATACAACGTGTGATACCCTAGCCTCATCAGCCGCCAACCAGGGTGATAACACAGTTTCGGTAGCTCAAGGCTACCTTATAATGTCAAATGTTAAGCAAGGCGGCAACAAGTAGTATTTTTTGAGTCTTTGGTATGACTCAACCTGGGATTGAAACCCGGTCTCCCGGACCATTGGCGAACAAATAATATTTAGCTTTATATAAACATATAACAATGTTGTCCTATGCTAGTCACGGAGCCCAATGTGGTGTGACTACTCGTCACAGTACTTGTGGCTGATATGTTCGTGACTACCACATTTGCTTCCGACTGTTTGCTTTGTGAAATCCTTCTGTGCCCACGCTGTGTTTGAAAGATCCACGAAGGTGGGTTGACACAATTCAGTCGGATCTTCTTCTGACGGTCAGGTAAAATGAGTGGCTAGATTGTCTAGCAACTCAAAGAATAGAGAAAACCGTTGTTAACAAATAACAAAAATGGTTTTTATTGAAACACATTTGTGAGACAATAAATAACAAGCAAACAATATTTGCTTTCCTGGCCAAAAGAAGAAGAAAGAATATCGTGAGAAGAAGAGTGACAATGAGGTGCAGTTAGAATAACACTAATGTCTCGAAAGTCTGGGACTTAGAATTTTTATAAAGTTTGAAAGTTGTTCGGAGTGCCTCGGGTCTAGAATGGAAGGGATGCTTCTTTGGCAGTCTTCAGTTTTTTCTTGGTCCCTTTTTTCATTTTACCATCCTGTTTTTATAGATCAATATCTGGACTAAAAAAGGTTTCTGATTGGTTGTCCAATTAGGAGTCATATTCCCATTGGTCAGTCAATCTGAGTTCAGGATTATATCTTACAGGTATAGGGAAAACCCTTTTTAGATGCTTTGACCAATGGGAACAGATTTAGAGATATGGGGTTGAACCAAAAATTCTCAGTCTCATCTGACTGGATGAGCCATGCCTAGCTCACCTTTATTTAGGGTGGAGCAAAATTAAATCTCCCTTTTGACATTGACCTTTAAGATAAGGACGAGAAAAATATGTTTTACAAAATGACCTGTCTCATCATCATGATCGATGAAGTTAGTTGACGACCGAAAAATTAAATAAATTCGCGGAACTTTAAAATCAAAAACAATTGTCTCGCACTTAACTGACCTTTAGGAACAATCAACCAGCTTTTTAGGTCAATTTAAGCCTTGAACAAAAAGATACTTATTTTAAGGATCTTTTTGCTTTTGAGATATACATATTAATTTTCATATATTTCATGAATTCTAATTTTTTACATATTGATTAAGTATTTAACCGCACGTCGTGTCACATCCCTCTCCCCACCTACCAAACGTTTACCTGCTGGGTGTCCTCGTGGTGTAATGGTTAACGCGATGAACTGCGGAATCGTAGTACGCGAGTTCGTACCCCAGTCGCGCTATTACGTTCACTTTCGGGCAAATACCCTTGGGAAAGGTATGAACCCCCTTATTCTCCCTCTAGCTATGGGTAAATAGTAGGACGGACTAGGTTCTTCAGCCTTGTTGAGGCAACTAGTCTAGGAGAAGGAAAACTCTGAATTAAAACCTGTTAAACTCCGCTTAAAAATTGACCTTGTGTCATATCCTGCCCGAGCGGAGGGGTTGGTAAATAGTACCTGCTGAATAAACGTTGGTAAGCCAGTAAAATAAGAAAATATATTTGATGAAAGGGCTATTTTACTCATTTAAAACAAATAAATTTCTAACGTCGTGAGCTTTGTCAATGTTGGATTGTAAAATTTTCACTTTAACATTAAGAAATGTTTTAAAAATGTTTAGAATATAAACAATCGGAAATCTTGAGGGCTTTTTAATAAGTGTTAATATATGTAGATTGTCACTGCATTCCATGATTTTTAATGACATTAGTATGATATCTGTTTATAGAAATTTCACTTATACATGTTTGCTTCTTAAGCAGAGATAAATTTTATGAAATAAAGGAAAATAAAGCAATTGTTAGTGACAACTTAAACATTGTTGTAGTATAACAGTGAAAATGAGAGAGTAGGATGGAGAGCAGATGGCTGGAAGAGGTGTCCAGATAAAATTATTTCAGGGAGAGCTGGTGTGCTAATGCTTTATTTCATAACCGATTTGCCTGCTGACCGTTGTAGAAAAATCATGCATATATGGGCTTGGGTCTCGTATAGCTCATCTTTTAGCTTGTTTTCCTTGTTTAATTGTATATCAACCTTCGTGGGTTATCTAATGCCAAAACCATCCTTGTAGAAGGACAGTAGTGGTACTATTTTACCCATAGCCGAGGATCATAAAGCTTTTTCAATGATATCTGGTCTTGGTAAATTTGATTTACTCATATTTACTTTTTAAATAGAGTTAGATTTTATGGAATTAACTAAAAAGAAACCAATTGTTGGTTACAATTTCAATATCATCGTGGTATTTCAGCCAAAACAAGATAAGATAATCGAGAGCGGTTGGCTGGGACAGGTGTCGCGGTGAACTTATTACAGAAGGAGTTGATATGCTATGAATTAATTTCATAAACCAGTTTATGTGAGTGAAACTGGGGTGGGTAGATTAGGTAGATTTCCTTAAGCTTAATTTCTCCAATCTTCTGAGTGTGACGTATGCCAACTCCCGAGCACAAAGTTACATAGGTATATACAGCAGTGTTAGATGTATATGCGTGATAATTGCTCTAATTACAACAGACTTTCTATTTAGTGATTTCAAAGTTGTCAACGGAAAGAACCTATTTCAGTAATTTAAAAGTACATGTGTAATTTTGCCAGTGAAAAAACACCAGCGAGGTTAGTGTAGGTGTACTTGCATAAATACCTATATTCGAATGCTCATAAATTGATGCAAAAATGTTTGTCTTTGGCTGAGTAAGTATGCAGAAAAGGAGTCTTATTTATTTATATTCTTTTGTTGAGAAAGATGGAAGCTTTTTCTTTGTGTGTGTGTGTGTGTGTGTGTGTGTGTGTGTGATGTGTATCAATTGGTTGTTGTTCCCGACCTAAAAAAAAAAAAAAAAAATGGAGGAAGAAAAAATCAAAGGAAAGGAAACAAAGAAAAAAATGTTATGATTATCATAAGAAAGAAAATTTTGAGGGGAGAAATTAAAGTCTCATAAGGAAAAGAAAGAAAAAAAGAAAGAAAGAAAGAAAGAAAGAAAGACCCCTACACACACACACTAAAAAATGGATGATTTGATGAAAAAAAGATAAAATGAACTAATAAAATAAAAACAGAGAATGAATTAAAGATAAAAAAAAAGTATGAGCAAGAGAAAGAAAGAAAAAAAGAGGCACGTGGTTAAGGTGACAGAAAAAAATGAAAGAAACAAACGAGAAAGAAAAATGGAGAAAAAGAAAGAAACTAAGTTTCAGAAGAAAAGAAGAAGGCGTAGTAGAAAGAAAAAAAAGAAAGAAAGAAAGAAAGAAAGAAAGAAAGAAAGAAAGAAAGAAAGAAAGAAAGAAAGAAGAATATCGTAAGTAGTAAGACTATAGAAGCAAGGGATAGAGAAAGAAAAATATGAAAAACTAACAGCAGAACGAAAGAAAAAGATAAACAAAAGGACAGTAAATAGGAAGAAATAAAAGAGGGAAAAAATAGAATTATACTAAACAGAGAGAGAGAGACAGAGACAGACAGACAGACAGAGACGAAGAGAAAGAAAGAAAGAAAGAAAGAAAGAAAGGCCCATAAATTTATAGCAAATACAGAGATAAGCAGACAGATTGACAGACAGACACACTGGCAGAGACAAAAAGACGAAATATATATATATATATATATATATATATATATATATATATATATATATATATATATATATATAGAGAGAGAGAGAGAGAGAGAGAGAGAGAGGCAAGAACCAATCCGATGGAGATATTAAATAAATTTTTTTTTTTTAAAGAGTACAAGAGTACTTAGAATAAAAGAAAGCGTACTTAAATCGAATAAAAATACTTTAAAATCCCCCCCACACACACACTTAAAAAATACTTCTCTCTGAAAAGCCTGAACAAAAATGAAAAATAATATTGAGTCAGAGGGAACAACACCCACAACACATACTCGGTACCCCACCTACAGAAAATCCCCACCCTTCACCCTGACACGTAGAAGGCAAAAAAAAAAACAACAAAAAACATTGAATGGTAAGAGAATAGTTGAAACAATATCTCTAAGCCAAAGTGTTTTTTTTTCAGTTTCTTGGTTTTCTTCAGGAGCTGTCAAACAATCAGAACAAGTTGACCTTGCCGGAAGCTGTGGAATTTAGAACGCTGTACAATGCACTATTAGTGCCTGATGACGTCATAGTCCTGCTTCTTCACAAAAGCGAAGCCAAGTCTCGCTTTTTCTCCTCTAAAATCCCGTTTCTTTCGTAAGAAAGCCTCGGTCAGAGAGGCTTAGAATACTTTTACTATATCCTTTATGCGCCTCGAGTGGTGTAATGTCGAGCGAACTTGAAGAGCAAACCTTTACAAGTGAGTTCGAGTCTCAAGCCTTATGCCACATCAAAGCAAAAATGCTTAGTAAATTACTGAGCGCTTCGGGTGATGTAATGGTTAGCAAGTTTGACTTGCAAAACTTCACGAGTGAGTTCGAGTCTCACTGGGTGCCCCATTCATTCAGCGTGGTGCCACACTAAGCAAAAACCTTCGAGAATTACATTTACTATATCTCCTGCTGAGGGATGAGACGCCCCCCCCACAACACCCCGAAAACAAAAAAAACACAAAAAAACAAACTTTGTTCTGGGTGCGACACTAAATTACATCTGATGGTGTGGCTTCAGTTCAGGAGATCTGCAGAGTATAAAGTACCCCTTCACTGCTATTACTCCCAGGTCCACTCTTACCCGATGTGATCGCACCTATTAGGGTGACATCAATAGGGGATGGATCAATAGGAGGTGCCTGTGGTGTAGTCGTTATCGCCGTAGGAAATGAACACGGCGATACGAGTTCAAATCCTGGACGATACTGATTGCATTTCACATAGCACTAATACCCTTGGGAAAGGTATGAATCCAATTATTCTCCCTCCAGCTATGGGTAAATAGTAGGGCAGACTAGGTTCTTCAGCCTTGGTTAGGCAACTAGTCTAGGAGAAGGAAAACTCTGAATTGAAACCTGTTAAACTCCGCTTAAAAATTGACCTTGTGTCATATCCTGCCCGAGCGGAGGGGTTGGTAAATAGCATCAATAGGGGATGTCCCCGTTGTGTAATGGATAAAGCGTTGGACTGCGGAATCGTAGTAGACGAGTTCGAACTCCGGTCGCGCTATAACGTTCACTTTCAGACTAATACTCTTAGGAAAGGTATGAAACCCTCTTATCCTCCCAGTTATGGGTTAAATAGCACCACTACTGCCCTCTTAAAGGGGTGGATTTAGCATTAAATAACACGAGAAGGTTGATATGCCATTAAATAACAAACAGACATCAATACCTCAAATAGATCTGTTTGAAAATTACTATTATTGGATGAGAATACTTGAAACTATTTAACTATGCAAACCAATGAGAATTATCAAATAGGAAGAGTTACTTGAAATCATATAATTGTGTATAAATTATTACTTCTATGAAAGAAATCCTGACAGTGGGGCTTAGAATATGCTGACTGCATCCTCCGCAGAGGGGTAAGATCCCCCTACCAAATTTAATCATATTATTATAGATTTGTTACTTGATTGATTTTAACGGCATGTCAACCCATGTAGGGTTATTTTATGCCTAGGGGTTAGGTTAGGTTAGGGAATGCCTTCATTGTATGTTCATATTTACATTTTTTATATAGTTGCTATTTTAGAATGCGAATAATTTTAAAAACAGATCCCATCATCAAGTCGCGCTGACAGTACGGATTTCGCTGCCTCTCTCTCTCTCTATCTGTCCCTATCATCCATCGCTCCTGGCAGGTCTTCCAACTTTCATACTGCGTCTGCACGGAGCTGATGTAAATAAGTTCTTGCTGGTCGGCCAACACTGACAAGTCCATGTGTAGGGGTTCCATATAAGAACTGTAGGACAGGCTGTTTTCTTTAATTTTGGTATAGCAACCGGTCTAGAAGAAGGAAAACTCTGATTTCCAACCTGTTAAACTCTACTTGAAAAATGTGCTTTATGTCGCACCTCTTTGGGCAGAGGGGTTCACACACACACACACACACACACACACACACACACACACACACACACACACACACACGTGTGTGTATGTGTGTGTATTAACATTAAATGGCTGTAAATTTTTGGGACAGACAATCTTTATATATATATATATATATATATATATATATATATACTTTATTAAGGAAGGAAGTCTCATGCATAATATTCCCCATAAAAATTTCTTATATTCAACGAACATTATGAAATAATGGCTTCCCTAGTTTTACCGTTGACACCCAATCACGCAAAGGCCTTAAGAAGTCAATAGCAACAATATAGATAGCGATAATCCCAATAATAAGAGTTTTAATCTTTTTTATTATAATCAGATTCACGCTAACTGCAATCATGACGAACATGCATTAAGATGTATTTCATGTCATTATACTTCTCCAGTCGACCTTAAAAAACGGATTAAAACGAATTAAATCCCAACAAAAAATTTAAAACCTCTAATCTTGTATTTATCAACCTCCTGTTTTAAAAGAAATAAGAACACTTTTATCTAGACTTAAGTTGTATCTGAATTGAGGAGCTCTAAAGGACACTACATGGCCTGAACAACTTGTCTCCTTATATTTGACAAACCACTGCTTTACTTACTGTCGGCTAAGGTTGCAGAATACACTGACTACATCTCTGCGGAGGGGTAAACATTGCAGGTGAAATTTCCAGTTCATAAGGTCAAATACATTTATTTAAAAATTATTCATATTTGATAGAATCGGAATTCCCTAACCTCTTGGCATGAAATAAACCTAGAATGTTTCCATGCCGTTAAAATCCGTCAGTGATTCAATTGACCTATCAGCTAAATAAAGTTTAAATATTTAACGAGGAAATGTCAATTAAATATTCAATGCACAATGAAACTATTTGGAGCACTTAAAATACGCAACTGTAGAAAGAGGTCAGAAAGGGAACAAAACACTGTAAGATATCCTCCAAATATCTTAAATAGGCAGAAAACTTTTCACTTGGCGCACTTCCTCCGTAAAAGCCCTTCTTTGTCCAGCACAGTTGGTTGAAGAATACACTGACAGCATCTCTGCAGGGGGGTAAAACTTCTCCACCGCAAACAGTATCCTGGATATGAAAGTAAACAATCTGATGGTGAAGCTCGAGAAATACAGGAGCTTTGGGGAGTGGGGAGTACTTCTTCATTACCATCACTCCCAGGTCAACTATGGCCTGGAGTGGTAGCACCTGAAAGGATCCTATCTATGGATCAAATAGAAACGGTTGACAAATAAACTGAGTGCAAACAAATGATTTATTCTAAATTTAATTGCTTGAAATAGAACTGTTTGATCATTTAATTGTGTAAACAAATGACTGATATTTGATTAAATTGTTGGTGATACATAGCAATACTTGGAACCATTTAACTTTGTTGACCAATGTTTACTAGTCATATATCTGATATATGTATAAACCTGATTTGGTTTTAAATGTCCAACAATGGTTGATATACTATAAAACCAAACCAAACCAAACCTACTTTTCTTACCTCGACTCCTCACTTACCACCTCTCAAATTAGAGTGCAATTGGAAACCATTCAACAAACGCAAACCACTTGAAACCTCAATACAACAAACTCTACTCGAAAACATTATCATCATCATGTCGCGCCGCCAGCGCGGATATCCCTGACCCTCTCTCGCCATTTCTCCCTATCATTCATCGCCTCCGGCAGGTCTTCAGGGTTACATCCTGTGTCCTCACATAGTTGCTGTATGTAAGTTCGTGCTGGTCGTCCTACTTTTGCACATCCATATGTGGGGGTCCACAGGAGTACATCGCTTATGAGCTCGTCCTTGCTTCTCCAGCAGTGTCCCGCGTGTCTGGTTCGTCTGACTTGTATAGTTTTCGTGATGGGGGGCAAGTGTCCGTATAGTTGGAGTCTCGTGGGGTGTTGTCGCCAGGACTTGTTTAATATTGCTCTCAACATTCTTGTGTAATTTCCGTCTAGTTTCCTCTTCAGCCGCTTCGTTAGCGTCCATGTGGTGCATCCATATAGCAGTATCGACACAACCGCTGCCTGGAAGAAACTGCGTTTCATTTTATCAGTTACGTCCGACGTCCATATGATCGAGAGCCTATCGATAGCTGTCCATGCCTTCGTCAGTCGTGTGTCGATGTCTTTTTCGGTTGATGAGACGCTACTTCAACTCGAAAACACCTGGATATAATTACGAGCAACAGTAAAAAAAAAAAAAAAAAAAAAGAAAGAAGAAAAAAGAAAGAAGAAAGACTTTATATTTGCTGTCTTAACTGTAAAACAAAATAAAATGTTCTAAATAAGATCTTATGCGGGAAAGGAGTTGTAGTCAATACTTAGATTTCTACTCTTTCTTCTGTCTTGTGGTGCCTCATTGGCCCACATCAATTTCATTTGAAGCGGGACTGACTTGAGACACTTTTAAATTAACTTTGCTTAAATCCAATAAAAACTAATTTTACCGTTCTTTCTAAATAGCAAGAGACACAGCCGAGAGAGCTCGAAATATCGAATTTTTGTGACTATTTCAACGTTTATCTAATAAGTAAGTTCTCTTATTTTCGAATAAGAAAAACTTTTTAACTAAACATATACTTACGAAATGCCCAATAGTGTGATTTATAAGGCCACCGTTAAGACGGGACAAATTACTATTGAACTGAATCGGAAAAATGGCCGATTTTAGAAGAAACTTTTATTCTTGATCTGATTGATTTAAAAAATGTTTTAATCAATCAAAATATGTTCCCTGAACATCGATGCATTTCTGCCATCGATTAACAAGGTTATTTATGCCCGTGTGATAAAACTCTAAATGTTCTGATGCCAAGAAATATTTGTTTCTAGTTTCTACTACTCCTTTGAAACAGAAGATTTTTTGGAAAAAAAAGTGTCCTGATACTTAAAAAAAAAACACCCAAAAAACGTAGTCGATGGGTGAATATGGTAATTGTGACAAAGTCTCTTATTCCAACTCAGTGAGATTCATCAGTGTCATCCTGGCAACATATGGCCGAACATTGTCATGAAGTCAAATTATGACCAAGCTTGAACTCATGTAAAAAAAAAAAAAGGAAAAAAAAAAAAAAGAAGAAAGAAAATAAAAAAGAAAGTAAATGCATCACTTCTTTTTTTCCTGTTCCTGATTTGGGGTGTATAACCTTTAAAATCAAACACTAAAAGTGTTGGTGGTATCATCCCTAGTTTCGATACACAATGGACTCTTTCATATATAACATTTGACTGCAATCCACTCTAGGAGTTTAGTAGCAGTAGCTACACTGGGGTTAAGGCTGCTGGATATGAGTAACGGGAATCAGCAATCCTTGTCATACGTACTGACCGACACTCTTTGAGCCTCACGAGGACGTCCCTCAGGCTCTAACCCTCTCCGGAGGGGCTACTTTTATCACCTGGCTCCTGAGGCGATCCTTTTTAGGGGAATACCGACGACCCCAAGGCATTTTGGGGAATACCATGCGTGTCAGGGCAATGGCCCTTTTTCCCCGGACCCACCTTAAAAAGGCCTTGTGCCACACTTGTCCATTTGGTGGGACGCAAGACAAATACCAGCAGTAGCTACACTGGCGACATTGTATTACTTGTTTTCTGAAATATATAACTTTTATCATATTTACCAAGCCCTCCGCTCGGGCAGGATATGACACAAGGTCAATTTTTAAGCGGAGTTTAACAGGTTTCAATTCAGAGTTTTCCTTCTCCTAGACTAGTTGCCTCACCAAAGCTGAAGAACCAAGTCTGTCCTACCATTTACCCATAGCTGGAGGGAGAATAATTGGATTCATACCTTTCCCATGGGTATTAGTGCTATGTGAAATGCAATCAGCCTCTTCCAGGATTTGAACTCGTGCCGCCGTGTCCATTTCCTACGACGATAACCATTACACCAAGGGCACCTCCAAGAAATATATAACTTTTATTCTTTTCTCTAAGTAGGTGTTTGTCCTATTGATTTTATGCCTTTTTTCCGAGGACATAACAAAAAGAAGTGATTGAAAAGTAACAAAGAGAACATTTTATTCATAATGAATATGAATTTTTTTTTATACGACTACAATTAAAATTATATTTTAGAACAGAAAATGCACAGCTTACACAAAAATCGGACACTATTTTCCGAACAACCTAATACAACAGTATCCAAAAATAAATGACGAATAAAATATAAGACATTCAAATCTCTAATAATAAAATGGGATTTTCTGAAAAAGCTTTAGATTTTAGAGGATGTGACTATAGCTGTAGATTGTGTCAGGAAGAAGAGCATGCAGAAAACAAATTGTAGAAAGAAAAAAAAAGAAAGAAAGTGAACTGATATCTAAGTGTAGACACGTAAATAAATATGTCCTGTGTGATTTACCAAATAATTCCATACTTCATTCTCCTTTGTTTAGAGTACCCGAAATTATATACACATATCTTTTTTCACGTGAGTGTCAAGTGTACTAACATCTTATCTCGTGACTATTCCTCACGTTATATAGAGGCTTGATTTCTCATATTTCTGTCAAATGATTGCTCACATATCATGAAACATCAAGTAATGCACTTCTAGTCTTCAGAATTATAATCGTTCTTCTGGTTTTATTCCTGCTGTGCCATAACAGCATCAATCAAGTTTTTATGCATAAGATTTTTTTATTTGCATTTCTTTTATTATACACAAATGTATACACACAGACACATGTATATATATATATATATATACATGTGTCTGTGTATATATATATATATATAAGTAAAAATTGTAGTACTTAGTATTATAATCATTACTTACTAAATAAAAATTTCATATATATATATATATATATATATATTATTCTTGCTTACTATAACTTGGAAATGACCAGGAGAATGGAGTGTTAAGAGCATAATTATTACGCTAAACCTTCGCTTATTTTTACACAAGGCCAATAGTCTTGAGCACCTAGTGAGAATCGCACTCACAATGGTTTGATAGTCTAGCTTGTTTACCATCACACTATGAGGTCTTATTCTTCTAATATATAGTAAACTGTGACAACACAATAATTACAACCTCGCGGTCACCATTTCCCTGACACAAAGCGGTCAGGATCCGTCCAACCCAATCAGCTGGAGAATCAATATTCCAATTCATCAGCCCAGTGGATTTAACTAATCCTCGAATGTTTATAAAGGATTAGAAGGGATTCTCCTTAATCCGTGGTTTCGCGCATGCGCAAATCAGGATTATGTTTATTGTACACAGCTGCAATGTTTGAGTGGCCCGACTTGAGCTGACCAAGCTTCGGGTTTTAGTTCTCAGCTTTCATAGAATCAAATAAACTAAGAGAGAAATTATTCTTAGCAGAGTTTAATCAGTTTTATTTCTATCTTTTTAGATGAAGGTTTCCAATTATCTTTCAAAATTAATTTGCGATTAAAAATCAAACAAAACTAAGAATAGAGAAAATACTTGTTAAAATTAATAATGATAAAAAAAAAAAAAATAGCAGGACCCTGAAAAATTCCACATTTTACAAAATAAACATTTTTTTTTCAAACAACCGAATTTAAAGGGAATGATATCCGCAAAAAATAAAATCCTTCTTTATTTCTTTCTTTTACTCTCTCTCTCTCTCTTGCTATCTATCGAGCTTTTTTCTCAATCATGTTTTTCTCTCTCTCTTCGTTTTTCTTTCTTTCTTTCTTTCTTTCTTTCTTTCTTTCTTTCTTTCTTTCTTTGTCTTCGCCTTACTTCTTTCTTTCTTATAACATTTTTCATCCGTAGATGAACACTATTTTTTTCATCATCAATCTTTGCAATTATTTCTTGTTAAAACCACTGTTTTGGGATTTTTAAAATCCAAAAGTCAAACCCCGTAATACTTTACCGCTTCTATTTTTTATAGAATTCTACGTTTCACCATATTTTTGGTAAATACAATTTGGATTAAGTTAAAAGTCGTTTAACTCATTATTTCATGTTAGACATATTGACGTCGCCGTTGAGCAACTTAATTAATTAAATTTTTACCACAAGTTTCTTTCTTTTTTTTTATGCTTCCGTTTTTAAATAATTAACATTCAGGTAGAACGATTCATTCGTTACTTTTGTTGCTGATGTCGCATCTATAAAAGTTAATGCGTAATTCTTGTCCAAAAAGGAAAGGAATAAGAAGATAATACTTTATTGAAGACTTGTGATAATGTCTCGATTTTTCTTTTTGTTTTTTGTTTTCTTCTTGTTGTTCTCCGTTTCGAATCTGGCAAATGGCGACATCTTTTCATTGAAGTCGTATCGTCCATTTTGTTTCGCTAGCCTCGAAACAGAAGCCGTAGAATGTCTGAAAACTTTTCCAGTAAAGATAACGTAGTTGGCTTACGCGCATGCGTGGTGGCTTGCAGCTGAGAAGCCTGTCAATTTCTGCAAGATTCAGCAGAAAATTTTGTCTTTTGTTCCTTCTTTAGTTTGTTAACTTTTCAAAAGCAAATTTTTGTTAGAAACACAGCATCAAATAATTTCACACACATACACGTGCGCACGCTCTCTCTCTCTCTCTCTCTCTCTCTCTCTCACACACACACACACACACACACACTTAGATAATAGAAAATGTTATTTACTGGTTAATTATATTGAATAAATGACGGTAATTATTATTGTTTCTTTATTGGGATTTTGAACGCTAACTTTTTATGTGAATTCCACAGAAACTTCATTCTCGTTCACTTTCAGTATGATATTGTTTGTCGAGTCAAATCCAACATTATTGACCTAACACAGTATCATGAAAAAGTTGTGAATTCAACAAAGGATTATGCCAAGGGGTTTCATATCGAGTTGGCATTCCCATAATGTGAGGAAAAACTGACAAAATTTAATGGTTATTTCTGGCGTTATCTGGGTTAGTGGTAATGATAAATCGGCGCCAAAATCACACCTGACTCTAGAATCATCATTTGATGAAGGCTTTGTTGAATGCGGCGGCATATATATATATATATATATATATATATATATGGGGGGTGCAGACTGGGTTCTTTAACTTTAGTATGGCAACCAGTATAGAAAGAAAACTCTGAATTCAAACTGGTTAAACCCCGCTCAAAAATTGACCTTTTGTCACATCCTTCCTTTGTGGAGGGGTTGGTATATATATATATATATATATATATACATTACTGTCATATTAACCTCCATGAGTTATTCTATCAATGCTACCTCGCACTTTTCTCAGTATCAGTTGGAACGCCATCATCATAAACAACGATGTCTATAAAAGCAAAGACTGGAAACAACTCTAATGATTTCAAGACCATAAAACAAAGATCGACTTATGCACGAGTAATAAAGTTGCAATTTAAGCGTACTGGATAAAACTAAGAGCAAGTCTTGGCTTTCAAAACTAATTCCATAAATAAATGGTTTCTAAACTATAAATCAAGGGTCGACCTGTACACAAAATTGATCTATACACAAGATCGACTTATACACGAGTATGTACTTTACACGCAATTTCATCTGTCTCGACGCGGATATAACTCGCTCACTAATCTGGTTTTGCTTAACAGAAGCTTCAATTATTATTGTGTCAACTTTTGTAATTAAATCAACAAACTTTTAAAATGTTTTTTTTTATCTCGCTTAGTTGGCTTCTGTTGTTCTTTAGACGCGTCGTTAATTCTCGTGGGTATGGGGTGGGATTAGGTGTTGGCGCTTTACTCATGGGTATTGAATCGATGCAAAAGTTCTCGGCATCTAGAATGTGTTGTTTAGCAGAAATGGGAAGTAAGACTTGGGTTGCCTTACAAAAGCTAATTTTTAAGCGTGGTAAAGTTAATTTAGAGTCAGAGCTTTCCTTCTCCTAGACTGGTTGCCTTACCAAAGCTAAAGAACTCAGTCTGCTCTTGTATTTACCCATGACAAGCAAGTGGAGAAGGAATGGACTCATGCCTTTCCCGAGTAACATTAGCATGGGCAGTACACAACACGAGGTCAATTTTTAAGCGTTGTAAAGTTAGTTCAGAGTCAGAGCTTTCCTTCTCCTAGACTGGTTGCCTTACCAAAGCTAAAGAACTCAGTCTGCTCTTGTATTTACCCATGACAAGCAAGTGGAGAAGGAATGGACTCATGCCTTTCCCGAGTAACATTAGCATGGGCAGTACACAACACGAGGTCAATTTTTAAGCGTTGTAAAGTTAGTTCAGAGTCAGAGCTTTCCTTCTCCTAGACTGGTTGCCTTACCAAAGCTAAAGAACTCAGTCTGACCTTGTATTTACCCATGACAAGTAAGTGGAGAAGAAATGGACTCATGCCTTTCCCGAGGATCATTAGCATGGGCAGTACACAACACGAGGTCAATTTTTAAGCGTTGTAAAGTTAGTTCAGAGTCAGAGCTTTCCTTCTCCTAGACTGGTTGCCTTACCAAAGCTAAAGAACTCAGTCTGCTCTTGTATTTACCCATGACAAGCAAGTGGAGAAGAAATGGACTCACGCCTTTCCCGAGTAACATTAGCATGGGCAGTACACAACACGAGGTCAATTTTTAAGCGTGGCAAAGTTAGTTCAGAGTCAGAGCTTTCCCTCTCATTGACTGGTCGACTTACCAAAGTTAAAGAGCCGGATTCTAACCTACTATTTACCCACAGCCGTGTGAAACAGATGGGTTCTTGCATTTTCTAGGATCTCGGTGTTCTCTACAAATGCATAGAGGTACGCTTAACGTAATGATTATTGTCTTACAAAATGGAATTGGCAATACGAGTTCAAATCCAAGGGTGTTTGCATTTCATTTCTCTCTTATACCCTTTGGAAAGGCATGGACATCCTATTTATGAGTAAATAGTAGGACAAACTAGGCTCTTTAGCTTTGATATGATAAGTTGTATGGTTTCAAGTATTTCTATTTAATATAAAATATAACTGTGTAGAAATTGCTAATTTCAAGTATTCCAATCAAATTCAAATAATTTACACAGAGTTGTGTGGTTTCAAATATTCCAATCTAATACCAATAATTTATACACAATAATAAGGTTTCAAGTACATACTCCCATTTGATAATAATCATTTGTCAGCAGACGGTTATATGGTTTCAAGAATTTCTATGCAATACTAACAACCTGTGGGAAATTATATAGTTTCATGGACACTCGTTGGTGAAGGTGGTCTTACCCTTCAACAGAGATGCAGTCAGTGTATTCTATTGTCACATCCGAGTGGACCTTTGAGTAAGGGTGAGGAAGGAGTAATCGACACCCTTTCTGGTTGCAGAATAGAAACTGAATACTGGATGCAATTTAATGTGTGGAACCTGACCACCGGATGCAATTTAGAGTATGGAACTTTACAGCCGGATGCAGTTTAGTGTGTGGAACCTGACCACTGGATGCAATTTAGAGTATGGAACTTTACAGCCGGATGCAGTTTAGTGTGTGGAATCTGACCACCGGATGCAATTTAGAGTATGGAATTTTACCGCCGGATGCAGTTTAGTGTATGGAACCAGACCACCGGATGCAATTTAGAGTATGGAACTTTACAGCCGGATGCAGTTTAGTGTATGGAACCAGACCACCGGATGCAATTTAGTGTTTGAACCTGACCACTGAATGCAATTTAGTGTGAGGAACCTGCCTACCGGATGCAATTTAGTGTATGGAACCTTACAG
The DNA here is from genome assembly GCA_963585895.1 of Sepioteuthis lessoniana. Classification (NCBI taxonomy): domain Eukaryota; kingdom Metazoa; phylum Mollusca; class Cephalopoda; order Myopsida; family Loliginidae; genus Sepioteuthis; species Sepioteuthis lessoniana. Next base: position 31,601,828 of record OY757936.1, on the reverse strand, counting down.
CCGGATGCAGTTTAGTGTACGGAACCTCACAGTCGGATACAGTTTAGTCTCATTGTAAGCATAGGGATAACATTAGAGAATATACAGGTCGAAGCATCATGCCAGCATGAAGAACAAAAAAGTGTTTAATTTTGCGAAGAATTCTTCAATGAAAACTTTCCGAATCCCTGACAACGCCTAGTGTCTCTTCTTGTTTTCAAAGATAAAAGTTAAACAGTTAATCAAATATGGAGTGTGTCGTAAGTGTGTCGTAAGTGTAATAATAATATCGACCAACTCGCCAAAAAGGACAATGTCAATACTAATGCAATCTGGAATGATAGAGTGATTCTGTGAAATGTAATCTTATCTCGGCATTGTGCTGCGAGGAACAAGTAGTGTAAGGTAGGGGGTCATGGTGGGGTAGGTTGGTGGATGGCAGGGGTGAGAGGAAGGGGAGGTTTGGGCTGGCTGAATCATCGCTGACCCTGGCCTTCTCTGTTGGGAGCTGAAACGATCATCAGCAACAAGTAAACACGCAAACCTGAGACGCAAGTAGAATGACACGAAAGGCGGGAAGAGAGAGAGAGAGAGACAGACAGACAGACAGAGACAGAGAGAGGAAAGAGAAAAAAATGAAAAAGTAAAACTAAATTATAATGAAGGAAGGATAAAAAGAAAAAAGTAAAAAGAAAGTTAGAGAAGAAGAAGAAGAAGAAGAAGAAGAAGAAGAAGAAGAAGAAGAAGAAGAGAAAACTGAAAATGAAGACAGATGAAATAAGAAAAAAGAAAAAGAAAGAGAGAAGAAAGAGAAAAAATAAAAAAGGAAAAATTCCAAATGAAAAGGATAAAAAATGAAAAGAAAGAAAGAAAGAAAGAGCTAAGGAAAGTAGGAGAAAAATAAAGATATGAGTGAGATAGAGAGAAAACTAAAGAAAGAGGGAAAAGAGAGAGAAAATTGAAAATGAAAGACGAATGAAAAAGAAAGAAGAAGAGAAAGAAAGAAGTAAAAGAGGAAACAAAAGAAAAGGGAAAATGAAAGATTAAGGAAGGATAAAAAAGAAAGAAGGAAAGAAAAAAGAAAGAAAGAAAGAAAGAAAGAGGAAAAAGATTAAGGAAGGATAAAAAAGAAAGAAGGAAAGAAAAAAGAAAGAAAGAAAGAAAGAAAGAAAGAGGAAAAAGAAAATTATGAAAAAGGAAAAATTTTAAATGAAAGACGGACAAAAGTGAAAAAGTAAAAGAAAGAAAGAAAGAAAGAAAGAAAGAAAGAAAGAAAGAAGTGTAAAAGGAAAAGTTATAAATGATAGAAGGATTAAAAAAAAAGAAATCGAAAAAGAAAGAAAGAAAAGTAGAGAGAAGAAAAAGAAAAGGAAATAAAGAGAAACTTCAAAATGGAAGAGAGATAAAAAAAAAAGAAAAAGTAAAGAAAGAAAGAAAAAAGAAAGAAATTGAAAATTGAAAATAAAAGAAGTAAGAAAGAAAAAAGAAAGGCAAAGAAGAACGAAAAATAGAAAGAAAGAAGAAAGAGAAAAATTTTAAAATAATGGAGAAAGAAGGCAAAGAAAATCAAGAATAAAGTAATGAAGAATAAATAAATAGTGAAAGAAAGAAAGAAAGAAAGAAAGAAGAAGAAGAAGAAGAAGAAGAAGAAGAAGAAGAAGAAGAAGAAGAATTTCCTTGAGCAGTTTAGGAGAATGAATAGTACTGATCTTCCAAGTCGTAATATTTATTCTTGCGAGCTAAAAGCAAACAAACCTTAAGAGGCCAAAGATGAGGAGCTTATTTCCTTTCGAAGAGAGAGAGAGAGAGAGAGAGAGAGAGAGAGAGAGAGAGAGAGAGAGAGAGGACACGATGCAAGAAGAACTGATCAACATTTATCGAGAGTAGAGGTAGCAGTGATATTATTGATTATTGATTTTGGGATGAAGAGTTGGACGCTGTGTAGAAAAGAATGTTTTGACTGTACCCTCATCGCAACGGTAATTTAATCCTGACAAAATTTCGATGAAAAAAATTCTGATCTTTATTAAATAAACAAAATGAAAGAAAGGGTTTCTGTCACTAAGAGAAATTTCCGATCTAGATCGAGAATCGATCTCGACTGTCAAGGTTTACAATAAATGTGACAGCTTTACATTGTTACTGGGCAGTCAATGATTGATTGATTGATTTTAACCGCATGTCAACCAGTCTAGGGTTATTTTATGCCTAGAGGATAGGGAATCACAGAGGTGCCAGTGGTGTCATGATTACCGTCGTAGGAAATGAACACGGCGACACGAGTTCAAATCCTGGACGAGACTGATTGCATTTCACATAGCACTAATGCCCTTGGGAAAGGTATGAATCCAATTATTCTCCCTCCAGCTATGGGTAAATAGTAGGGCAGACTAGGTTCTTCAGCCTTGGTGAGGCAACTAGTCTAGGAAAAGGAAAACTCTAAATTCAAACCTGTTAAACTCCGCTTAAAAATTGACCTTGTGTCATATCCTGCCCGAGCGGAGGGGTTGGGTAAATATGGATAAGGATAGGGAATCACGTTCATTGTGCGTTTATATTTTTTGTTTGCACATTTAATACGAATATTTTTTAATAGATCTATTTGACCCGTAGTTAGGACGTTAACAAGGACTACCACTCCGAGTTAGAATGAACCTGGGGGTAATGGCATTAAAGGGGTCAATTCACATTCTCCTGATCTTTAGAACTGGAATTTCATTTGCCACATCTGGTGGATTTTATCGTTCCGGCCGACTAAAGAGTGAAAATAAAGCGAAAAGATTGACAAATACTTAGACCTTGCCAGAGAATTATAGAAAGATGTGGAACCTGTGAGTGACAGTGATACCAATCGTAGTTGTTGCACTTGGCCCGGTCACTAAAGTCTTGGAACGGTGCCCAAATATTGTAAAAAGGCAAGATTGGTTTGGTTTAGTTTTATGGTATGTCAACCATTTTAGGTTATTTAATGCTAAATCCATTTTTATACATACAAACAGTTCTATTTCAAACAATTCAGTTTAGCTTAGTACTGTTTTTTTACACACTGTTAAATGTAAAAACTGTTCTATTTCAAACAATTCTGTTTTGCATAAGTTCGCAGTTTAATTGTAAAAACAGTTCAATTTCAAACAATTCACTTTAGCATAAGTACACATTTAGATCTATTTAACCCATAGATAGGACCCTATCAAGTACTATCACTTCGGGCCAGAGTGGACCTCGGAGTGATGGCAATGAAAGGGTATTCTGCATACCTTAAAGCTCCAGCATTACTGGAGCCTCACCATCGGATTGTTTAGTATCATATCGAAGACACTCATTGGAGGAGTCTTACCCTTCCGCAGAGATGCAATCGGTGTATTCTACACCCCCAGTCGACTGGGCCAAAATTAATGGCTTGAACAATAGGAAATCAGAGGAAGAAACGAGACCATTTAGACCACAGCATTGCTTAGATCGGTTAGAATACCACGAAGAGTCTTGGAGACCTGAAGAGACTTGCAATCTCTCCGAATCCAGTGAAAAGTGGCGACCGTAGTCGAGGGTGACCCGAAGGCTTCCTTTTCGATAGCTACTACACCAAGGTGTAGGGGAGGACGCTACTACTTTCCCAGGATTGTCCCACTTTACCCTTGATCCGTACCTTATAATGCTGAGTGTCAAGCAAGTACCATTTTTTGAGTCTTTGGTATGACTCGACCTGGGATTGAAACCATTGGCGAACACTCTAACCATTATGCCAATGTCTGGTATATACAAACAGATCACCTAATTTCGGCCAGACGACCAGACCTGGTGATAGTCGATAAAAAGAAAGACAACCTGCCGAATAGTGGATTGCGCCATTCCAAATCACCACATAGTACAACTGAAGGAAAATGAAAAGAGAGATCAGTACCTAGACCTTGCTAGAGAATTAAAAAAAAACTGCGGAACATGAAAGTGACGGTCATAATAATTGTAACTGGCGCGCTAGGTACAGTCATCAAAGGATTGGTACAGGAACTGGAGGATTTAGAAATAAGCGGACAAGTGAAAGCAATCCAAACGACAGCGATATCAAGATCGGTAAGAATACTGAGAACAGTCCTGAAGACTTGAGGAGACTTGCTGTCACTCAGACTCTAGTGAAAAACGATCAGATAACACTGATGTGAAAAACTCTCAAGGAGTAAAACAGTAAGTATAATGATAATAATTAGAAAAGTCTTGGAGACCTAAGGGTAATTGCTGTCACTTAGATTTCAGTGAAAGACGACCACATAAAACTTGTGAGAAAAACTCCCAAGGAATAATAGTAATGAAGCATGAAGGAAATACACGCGGAACCACCTTTCCCGTGTGATTACGTAAAAAACGATTACTGTAAACGCGTAATAACATCAACCGCCGAAAGTAAACGCGTTTTTTTTTTAAATCACAAACTGCACACTAAAAATGAAGATTAACGTCCAATGTAGTCTCTGTTTTTAATTGATCTGCCGTATATATATATATATATATAATTCTCTTAATACCATGTCCGATGGCAAAAGCTGCTTGGTAGCACCAGGAGTGGCAGTACCGCATTGAGCTACCGAAACTGTGTTATCACTCCTGGTTGGCGGCTGATGAGGGCTTGGTATCGCACGTACTTTCACACGTTGTATGGTGAAAAAATATATAGGAAACATAAAGATCAATTGAACAACAACAGCTAGGTAACAAATAGAAAAAAAAAACAACTGTATGGATATTTCAAGCAACAAACTGACGAAATCTCACACAGAAGATCTGGACATGGCCCAGAAAGGGAAACTTGAAGAGAGAAATTGAATCTCTTCTAAAAGCAGCACAAAATAACGCCATAAGGACCAATTATATTAAATCCGAAAATAAATGAGACACAACAGAATAGTGAATGTAGGTTATGTGATGATGGAGACGAAATGATTAATCATATTATAAGCAAATGCATCAAAGTAGAGCAAAAGGAATACAAAACGAGACACGACTGGTTGGGGAAGGTGATTCACTGTGCAAGAAATTGAAATTTGACCACATTACGAAATGGTATATGCACAAACCAGAATCCGTTCTGGAAAATGAGACACGTTAAAATTCTCAGGAATTTTGGTCCTTTCATGTCAGTCAGAAGACACCCCCCCCAAAAAAAACAAGAAAGATAAAAAGAGAATCTGTCGAATAGTGGACTTTGTCATCTCGGCGGACCACAGGGTGAAAATTAAAGAAAACGAAAAAAGAGGTAAGTACTTAGACACTGCCAGAGAATTAAAAATGTTATAGAACATGAAGATGACGGCAATATCAATTGTAAATGGTGCGCTTAGTAGGCTTGGTAAAGGGGACAGGAAGAGTTGGAAATTGGAGGACAAACTGAGACTATCCAAATTACAGCCTTACAAAGATCGGCCAGAATACTGAGAAGAGTCCCGGAATCTTGAAGAGACTTGCTGTCACTTAAATTATTGTAAAAGACCATCAGCTAACGCTGAAAAAATACACGAGCAGTAATATAATTATAATAATAATCCTTTTTTGACAGATTTTTTTTATCCATATGGTCCAAACATATAATACATCTCCGAATCAGAGTGGACCTGGGGGTAATGTTAATGAAGGAGCAACACTTTATTGCCATTACTCCTAGGTCCACTTATAGATAGGCTATAGATAGGGCCGCCCCCCAAAAAACAAACAAAAGCAACAAAAAAAAACAATTATACAAGAACAACAACAAAAACAATGATACAAAAATGTAAATATGAACGTGATTCCCAAACCTCTTGGCTTAAAATAACCCTAGACGTGCCATTAAAATCAATCACTCAATTTAATCTGGGACACCCCTGTTGATTGGGTTGTTACCCCGAAATAGAGACGGTTGGTATATTGTCAGCTTATACGAATACAGAGACCCTACTAAGAAGAAATGTAGAAAATAGGTAAACGTAACCTTGTTTGGCACAAGTCCACAAAAATTAGGCTCCTTGTCTGAGTAATCAAGTTTTGACTTATTTTTTCTTCAATATATTTATTTGGTAGTTTGTCTTCCTTTATTTTTTCTTTGGCTTCACTTTATCGACTGCTGCTATGGCTGTCTCTCCAATTACACGAAAGCAGTAATAACAAAAACAGCTCAATATTAACATAATTGGCAATTTCCGGTCAGACTACGCATGCGCAAACGCATTGCTCTTAGATATCAGCAACTTGGGAACCTTTTTCTGTAAACAAATTGATTTCTAAAATTTATAATGATAATAATAATTATTTTTTTTTCATCTTCAAACAAGTTGCCAGTAACTAAATTAATAAATCAAATAGAAATGATTTTTTAAAAACTTTGTGTTCAGTTTATCTATTTATTTATTCAGTTATTATTAGCCGATGGTAGCCCCCACCCACATGGGTCAATGGTTAGCGAGTTAGATTTTCTAAACTACTGGATGTACCGTTCATTCGGCCATGTCTCACAAAATTTAGTTGATAATCATCAAGCTTTTGTATAGTTTTGAATTCGTTCGCTGTATTTTGACATACGAGTCTGGAAACTTATTGAAGGCACCTCGTTTTTTTTGTTTTTTTTAAATCACTTGGTGAATGGAGTTCTATTATGCCTCTCATCTATTTACACAAAAACAGCATTGAATAGAGCAAGTTTTCAGCTACGAAACATCATTTTTCACATGATCGCTACCGTTGGCTGTGTGTTTGCGCCAGCGATGAACTAGTTCTTTCTTTTCTTTTTGACCGGTTGTCGAGCAATGGCTAGGGAGCTCAGTCTGCCCTACTAATTAACCTATAGGTGAGGGAAAAAAAAAGTAAGGTTCATGATTTCCCCCCGGGATATTAGCACGATGTGAAACACAAAATGGATTCGAACTCGGCTCGTCGAGTCTATTTCCTTATGACCATAACCGTTATGTTACGTGTGTGTCGGTATTTATCAAATGGCATTTCAACTTCTTATAGGTTATTTAAGGCCGATGTTTTATTTATTTGAAAATGTTTGATCATAATCATAATTAAAGATCGACTTGTACCCCGCAAATTAAAATGTATTTGTCTAGAATCATTTGTTTGCACATTGTCATACGATATCAAGTATTCCTTTTTAATACAAATAGTGAGGACTACCCGTGGCTAAAGTGTTGGACTATGACATTGTAATAAGTGAGTTCGATCTCCAGTCGCGCTATTACGTTCAGTTTAAGACTAATATCCTTCGGTAAGGTATGAGCCCCATTATCCCACCTGGCTATGGGTTAAATAGTATCATTTGGAGGTGCCCGTGGTGTAATGGTTATCGTCGCAGGATATGGACACGGCGACACGGGTTCAAATCCTGGACTTGACTGATTGCATAGCACTAATACCATTGGGAAATGTATGAATCCAATTATTCTCCCTCCAGCTATGGGTAAATAGTAGGGCAGACTAGGTTCTTCAGTCTTGGTTAGGCAACTAGTCTAGGAGAAGGAAAACTCTGAATTCAAACCTGTTAAACTCCGCTTAAAAATTGACCTTGTGTCATATCCTGCCCGAGTGGAGGGGTTGGTAAATATGAATAGTATCATAACTGTTCTTCTATAAGGATGGCTTTGGCATTTGATAACCCACAAAGGTTGATATGCCATTAAGCAAAGAAACCAAATGATTTGCACAGTTAAATGAGTCCATTCGGCCGGTGGGGCGTAGAATACACCGACTACATCTCTGCTGAGGAGGGGGTGTCCTCGTGGTGTAATGGTTAAAGCGATGGACTGCGGAATCTTGGTACGTGAGTTCGTACTACGATTCCGCAGTCCATCGCTCCTCAGCAGAGATGCAGTCGGTGTATTCTACGCCCCACCGGCCGAATGGACTCAGTTGGTACTCCAGTCACGCTATTACGTTCACTTTCGGGCAAATACCCTTGGGAAAGGTATGAACCCCCTTATCCTCCCAGCTATGGGTTAAATAGTATCACTACTGTTCTTCTAGTAGAAAAGCTTTGGCATTAAATAACCTAAAAAGAGTTGATATGCCATTAAACAAAGAAATCAAATCTGCTGAGGAGTAAGACCCCCCAATGATAGTTCTGGTTATGAGATTAAACCATCTGATGTTGAGGCTCCAGTAATGCAGGAGCTTTGGTGAATGTGGAGTACTCCTTCATTGCCATTGCTCCCAGGTCCACTCTAGCCTGGAGCACAAGCACCTGATAGGGTCCTATCTATGGGCCAAATTAAACTGTTTGACATTTAAACTGTGTACTTAAGCTAAACTGTATTGTTTGAAATAGAACTGATTTTACATTTAACTGTGTCTAAGCAAAGAAACAATACTTAACCTAAACTGATTTGTTTGAAATAGAGCAGTTTGATTGTTTAACAGTATTAACCAAAAAACTGCACCCATGCTAAACTGAATTGTTTGAAATTAAATGAAAACATTTTGTTGTGTGCAATGAATAAATAAATAAATAAAATAAAATAAATGAGATCAGGCTTGTTTAAAAATGTTATCTACAAAATGTGTTTAGAAATAATATATTTAATATATATATATAAAATGGAGTTGGTATTAAATGATTTATTATGGTTTGATATGCCATTAAACCAAACCTAACTAATCTAAACACCTCAACAGTTAAACGATTTCAAATATTGCTTTTTAACGCTAATGATTCAATTTAACAACATTGCCCAGTCAGCTGGGGCTGTAGAATACACTGACTGAACCTCTGCAGAGGGGTAAGACCCCCCCCCAACGAGTGTCCTAGATATGACACTAAACAATCTGATGGTGAGGTTCCAGCAGTGCTGGAGCTTTGGGGAATGTGAAGTACCCCTTCATTGCCATCGCTCCCAGGTCCACTCTGGCCCAGAGTGGTAGCACCTGATAGGGCCCTATCTATGGATTAAATAGAACTAACAGCATACTTATGCTAAAATGAATTGAGTAAACTGAATAGCTTGAAATAGAAACGTTTTTGATAATTAAACCGTACTTACACTTAAACTGCGTGCTTATGCTTAACTGAATTATTTGAAATAGAACTGTTTTTCGACATTAAAACTGTATTTACACTTAACTGAATTATTACATAACTGCTTGAATAGTTTGAAATGGAAATGTTTTTGATAATTAAACTGTGTACTTATGCTAAACTTAACTGTTTTCAATAGAACAGATTATTAACATAAAAATGGATTTGGCGTTAAATAACCTACAAAGGTCGATATGCCATAAAACCAAACAAACCAAATCAATTTAACAACAGTCATCTGTTTACACACAAGTGAATAGTTAAACAGTTCTATTTGAGCGATAATAACAAGTACTACCTCTCCCGGTCAGACTGGACATGAAAGTAATGGCAATGAATGACTACAACACATTCTCCATAGCTTCAGGACTGTTTAGTGTCATATCCAGAACACTCGTTGGTTGGAGGTGGGGGTCTTACCCATCTGCAGAGATGCAGTTGGTGCATTCTACGGCTCCAGTCGACTGAGATGGCAAGAATTTGGACAATAAAATCTTACAAAGAAATCACTATAATAATAATAATAATAATCAAATCGAGTGGATTGTACGGAGTTACCTGACTCTCTCTCTCTTTCTCTCTCTCCCTCTCTCTCTCTCTCTCTGTCTATTGGCATCCAACTGCTTCCTGTGTCCACACGGAGCTGATATAATGGCAATTATTGTTCTTTTTTTACAGTTTGCATTTATCGAAATTCTCCAGTGAGGCATCGTAGCGTCGTGGCTAAAGTGCTAGATTGTGATGTCGTAGTGAGCGAGTTCAAACCCCAGTCACGCTAGTTCGTTCACTTTCGGTGTAATAACTTTGGGAAAGTTCTAAATTTATCTCCCCTTGCTCTGGGTCAAATAGTATCACTTCTATTCTTTTACAGGGATGTCTTTGGCATTAAATAACCTCCGAAGGTTGATATGCCATTAAACAAAGTATTTCAACTAAACCAACCCCTCCGTCACAGACAGATGTAATACAAGGTCAATGTTTTCAAAGCGAAACTGAATTCAGAGTTTTCCTTCTTCTAGACTGGTTACCTAGCCGAAGCTAAAGAATATATACTGCCCTACTATTTACCCATAGCTATGAGGGAGAACAGATGGATTCATACCTTTTCAAGGGCACTGACGCGTAGTGAAACGCAAACTGTCTCGTCTAGGATTTAAAATCAGATCGTCGATTACAATTTCATATGATGCTAACCGTTGCACTAATTGAATTTTAAAGAGGAACTCCGTTTGTTATTAAGCCCTCAACCCATCTTATTGGCCAAGTCTCATCTCTTCACTTCGTTCTTCATGCATCTCGTCTGTCAATTCGTTCTCTCCATGTCTCTTTCAAGCTAGATTAGTAGACCATTGTCAGTGAGTTCGAGTCTAACTGGGCGCCCAATACTTCTGATTTTGTGCCATATCTAAGCTAAACTTAGTAAATGACTATAACATTTATTTTTGAGCGCCTCACGAGGTGTAATGGTTAGCAAGGTAGATTAGTAGACCAATACTTGAGAGTTTGAGTCTCACTGGGCGCCCTATATTTCTAACCTTGTGCTACATCTAAGCTAAGCTTAGTGAATAACTATTATATATGATTTCCTTATTATGTCCATTGTTGCAATATTCATATGTAACTTTAGAATCGATTCTTCTTCTTCTTCTTCTTCTTCTTCTTCTTCTTCTTCTTCTTCTTCTTCTCTAATTATAGTTTTATTGTTACATTCTATCATAAAATGGTAATGTTTTGAACTGTAGGAAAAATACGAGCTATGTTCGTGTAATTTTGTTGTTGTTGTTGTTATCCGATTCGCCTTTTCCTCGTCTCTCCCTCTCGTCCGCCTTTCTAATGATCCATCTGTTTCCCTCCATCTCTCTCCCTTCCACAATTTTTCCATTCCCTTCTCGTCTCCCCAATTTGCCCGCTTCTTACACAGCTGAGACCAAATCAATATTGACACTTCCTTCTCCACAATTTCAATTTATTCCAAATTAATCACCGATTGGATTCTTTGAGCTGGGAAAATGCGAACAAATCTACTTTCCCTCCCCTCTCTCTCTCGAATCTGCTTTCTTTCTTTCTTTCTTTCTTTCTTTCTTTCTTTCTTTTATTAATTCATCCTTTCTTTATTTCTTATGTTATTTGATTTTCATTTGTTTATTTTCCTTTTCGTCTTTGAAAAAGAAATTATTTCTGCTAGATTCCCTTTCTCTCTCTTTTTCTCCCTGTCTTTCAATTTCTTTACTTTCTTTACGTAAAAAGAGTCATGTCTATTAAGAAAGGTCTATTGCGTATTTCTGATGGACTAAGTTAACCTTACACAATAATTACAAAGACGTAGTCCACAGGGCAGTAGAAAGCAAGTTAGACCATAACTAATATATTCAGCACTCTCTCCAAAGTCGGTTTAAAGAGTAGTGGACTATTCATTTACAATTAATATTCATCTTATATATATATATATATATATATATATATATATATATATATATATATATATATACTTACTAATCAAAACTTCCTGATGATCCGTTAAGGTGAAACTTTAGTAGAAGATTTTCGACTAGCGATTTAAGTTAATTCTCTCTCTCTCTCTCTCTCTCTCTCTCTCTCTCTCTATATATATATATATATATATATATATATATATATATATATATATATATCAGAATTTGACACTCAATGACCCTTAAGAGGTTGATTTGCCATAAAACCCAACCATCACCAACCTGAAAATATGCGTTTACAAATCATATATATAATATATGAGTAAAAAGGCTCTGGCATTAAATAACCTATAGAGGTTGATATGCCATTAAATCCTCCAACCAACCAACCACCCAACCAAGCAAAGGGACGGTTTCACTAATTGGGAGTATCAAAAGTATTTTCGTTTTTTACAGATTTTTCACATACGAAGCACATTCAATACATTTAGTGAATATTGGCCCCCCCGAATTGACAATAGGAAACACACTGACCGCTGCGCCTGGAACTTTCATTTATCAGAGAGTCAGTGTTTCCACTCCTTGGACTATCTTTTCGTTTCAGTTTCAGAATGGCAAAGCCACAGTTAGCCCATTGGTAAATATTTTTTTAGAGTGTGTGTGTGTGGGGGGTGATAGAGAGTAATAGCTAAAGTGCTAGACTTGAAGTAAACGAGTTCGAACTCCAGTCGCATTATTACATTCAATTTCCGACTTATACTCTTGGGAAAGGCATGAACCCCCTTATCCCTCCAACTATAGCTTAAATAGTACCACCATTGCTCTTCAACATGGATTGCTTTGGCATTAAATATCCTACGAAGGTTGATAAGCTATTAAGCAAAGACAGTAAGAAAGCAAAAATTTTTGACTAAAACCTGTTTCTCCGTATATATCAGATATTCTTTTGAAATTTCACATGGTTTGCACTTTTCAGCTTGCAAATATTACACAAGCCTAGAGCACTCTAATTTGACGCCATTTTGAATAGCCTCAAAACAAATATTTTTGTGAGATTAAAGTAAATTTTAGGATAAACCAATTTCAAACAATGGAGAATTTATGTAATATAATAGCCGAGGGATTTCGGTTCATGCCTTTGGGTTTAGTTTGGCTGAGAACCTTTCGGCTCAGCACATGGGTTAGTTAGGTGCAACCTTAATGCAGGTGGTAACGCGTGTGCGCGCACAGAGCGGACATGTCACTCAGAGATGTCACAATAGCCTAAGATGATGAAACGGGTGACAAAGTGCGGGTGACGTCACGCACTGGAAGCGCGCGGAGGATTTGGGGGATTTCGAAGAAAGTCAGAGAGTTGAAACTAGAGGCCGAACGAAGAGGTTCGACTTTGGGGGCTCGCTGAGGCGAGACGAATTTGCACGCCATGGGTGCCGCACGAAATAGGGGCCAGATGAAGAAGCCGGCATAAAAAGATTGTGTCTCTCTCCTTATGTCGAAACCTTTAACGCAAAATTAATAAAAAGGTTTCGTACCTGAACAAGAAGTCATTACGTGTTTTCGAATTTCAAGATTCCTATGTTCTGAGTTTTCTGTATGAACATTATGTATATATGTTACCAACATTCGATGTCCGTTTAGCACATGGCCATATTCGTGTATATGGCTATGTAACATTTATATTAATGGAAAATAATTCTGAAAAAATATTTCGCTCTAAAAAAAAATTTCCTTATTCATTAAATGATCTTCGTTGGTAGAGAGATAAATTCTCCTTACTTATTGAATAAACCACTCGCACATCTAAAGGTTATCTTTGACCCCACTATATCATTTTTATGAAATTTTTCAAGTCAGTCATAACTGGTGGCCTTTACTGAAGTCTGAGTGACAGCAAGTTTTTTTTTTTTTTTTTTCATCTTTTCAAGACCTTTCTCAGTATTCTTGCCAATCTCAGCAGTACTACGGTTTAAACAGTTTCAGTTCCTCCTTGGATCTTCCCGTCTTCTTTTCACGTTCTTGTGGATGGTACCAAGATTTCATAGATCCAGACAAATACTAGCTTCTCAGAAATTTATCGAAGATAGAAAAAGCATTCTACTGTTATTATGCAATTAACGAACATAAAGAAAGAACAAACAAGAAACAAAACAAAACAAAGTCGAAACGAAAACATTAAGAGAATAATTAATGTTCATTAGAGATATGAAAGATAAAAGAAAGCAAAAAACTAAAACATGGTCAGTCACTATAGCAGTAACTATATGTACATCGGAAATGTAATTTTAAGTATCAAAGAGTAAGAATTTCAGGTCAAGTTACAAAAGCAATCTAAACATTAACTGAAAGTAAAGGAAACACTAATGCAAAGAGTACGTAATAAGAAGTCGGTTTAAAGAGTAGCGGTAGTGGGTGTGTTGTGTGAGCTAAGGGCGAAAGAGGGATATGCAGGTTGTCTTATCATCTAACATGATATCTTGGGAGTATATAACTGTAATTTTAACTTTCTGGATTTTTTTAATACATGCTTTCGTTTACACCATCTCGTTTTCATTTTGTTCAGCTATGAACTCTGATGAAAGAATAAACCTGAAATTTCTGGTCTGGTTGGGGAAAACTCCTACAAAAGCTCTCGAAATGCTTCAGCAAGTGTATGGATATAACACCATTTGCGCACGCGTATTTTTGAGTAGCATAAGAGGTTAAAAAAAAGATGCGAGAAGATAAAAGATGAGTCCAGGAGTGGGAGGCTTTCAACAAACAGAACTTTGGTCAACGAGATGTAGCATTGGACCAAAAAAACGTTGTCTAAAAGAAATGAAATCGCAGAAAAGAAACACTCAAAACTTGAATTTCAAGGAAGAAAATAGTAGTCGCTTTTATTCTTGGGGACTACAGCGGACTGGAGTTAAAAATTTTGTTCAATAGCGTTCTTCCTCGCTTTCTCTTTTTTGTCGCTATCAAACGTCTCCTTTCCCTCCGCGCACTTCAGCTAGCGTATGTAGAAAGGTTCACTCTCCTCTTCTTGGCGATGACGGCGGCGTCGTTATCGTTGGCCTGTTGATACTTTCATATCAGTCGAATTGCTAACAGGCTGGGTATGACATGGGTCGGGGCGTCGTGGACCTCTGCTGAACCTGCCTGAAAACCTGTCTTGAACAACCAAAATCTCGCAACTTGGTTTCCTTATATAGCGATCTGATGGATCAATTCGAAGGTTCCTGAAAGCTCGATGATCACCAGTGAAAACAGTAGTATAGCACGTGAAAGTTCACGCGGGATTATATTAAAATCACGCCTGGACTCTACTGGTCACTCTGCCTGCACGAGCGGGGTTCGTGATATTTTTGATCGTCAGACCCATATACCCAACGACTGATGACAGCTGATGTGCTCGCTTGCTCGTTCTCCAACCTTGAGACCGCCGCATTTCAATGACGGCGCCCGTCCGTAATATCACTAAGAGGGTTAATCAGATGGTGTATGGTGATCGTCAGTTGACTGTTTTAATGATCGCAAGTCAGCTGGACCTGAAAAAAAGAGCGCTTGGAAGATTATCACCCAAGATTTGGGCAGCTCTGAAAAGCAACAGGGCTGGGTGTACTGAGATCTCCTCAGTTCCCGGCCAAGAGAGAACACCGTTGTATTAGAACAACTTCTCTATTAATCTGATGTTGCTTCAGCAGACTTCTTTCTTTTCCGCAAGCTCAAGCGGTCCTGTTTTGAAGGCTTGGCGACCATCAAGAAGTTCATAACAACAGATCTGTGAGGTATCCCAGAAGAATCCTTTCAGAAGTGCATAGAAGCATAGCAGAGAAGGATGGGAAAGTGCATTAGAATCGAAGGGAATTACTTTAAAGAGGAAACCATGGAGTTTATTGCTTAGAACTGAAATAAATTGTTTGTAACACCAGTACTGTTATTTTACAGACACACCATGTACATTACAATTACATTGGTAAAATTAAGTTTAAGCGTGGAATAATATTAAACATTTCTAGATACTTTTAAGAAAGTGAATTGACGCTGTCTGCAACTCAAGCAAGGTCCTGGTATTCATCTCTTTTTTTTTCTTTTACTCTGTGACCCTATAAGTATTTCTCTGGAGTCTGAGTGACAGCAAGTCTCTACAGGTCTCCTGAGCTCATCTAAGTATACTAGCTGATTTTATCAAAGTTGTGTTTTAAACGGCGTTTGAGTCTTCCACTGATCTCCAGTTTCCCCAGTTTGTTTTCCAAATCTTTGGAGATCGTTCCAAGGGAATACTACTGGTATTACCGTCACTTTCACGTTCCACAGCTTTTTTTCCTGTTCTCTGGTAAGATCCAAGTATTTGTCTATTTTTTCAAGTAAACACACACAATTGAGTAAACAAACACAATTGAGTAAACAAACACAATAATTCTAATATTTATTTACAAATCTCTTTTAGGTTCCTCTTGAAGTTTCTTGAAGTTTCGCATTTTTTTTTTTACTTTGCTTACTGGTGTTATGTATATAAGCCAAACAGGAATTTTTCTAAGATATACCTGTACCAGTACTACTGTATGGTTGCACCACTTGAACTCTAAAGGAACACTTGAATAAAATGTTAAATGGAAACAACACAAGGATGCTGTGTGCTGTTTTGAACAGTTTCTGGAAGCGGCATCCAACAGTTGTATGACCACTTACTTCCCATCTCACAAACCCTCAAAGAAAGACGAGCAAGACATGCTAGATACTGCTGGTGAAGTAAGGACGAACTTATAAGCAACGTCTCCGATGGACTCCTACGCGTGGACACATAAGTACTGGCCGACTAGCAAAAAATTACATTTATCAGCTATATGCGGACACTTGGTGCCGTCTAGAAGACGTACCGAGAGTGATGGCCGATTAGGACGAATGGCAAGAAAGAAAATCAAAGGAATTCCTGCAGTCGGTACGCCTTTATAATATATATATATATAATGGTTATTTTTTAAATACAGATTAGCATTTCTGCCTTGGATCAGACCATCTGAACGCATACACATCCAAATTCTGTACCCCGGCCTTCCAATGAAATTAGAGGGAAGTATCTGTTTCACTTCTGAAAGTATTAGCATATGAATGATATATAAAATAACAAGGCTGTTGTTAATTGCAATACATGATTGCTAGCCCTAGATCTCTGGGTGAGACCTGGATGATCACTTGAAAAAAACGAAATCAAAAGATGATCTCGTGATTGTAATAAAGATGAGAAAAAAAATAATTGAAGAAGAAGAAGAAGAAGAAGAAGAAGAAGAAGAAGAAAACTGACCCTACCAAAGGTGTGGAAATGTTTTTGCTGGCATTCTTTTCTTTGAAGAAGGGAAGGTGGGGTTCTTTTCCTGCTTGCTGCACGCATCTTCGTCCATCTGCACGAACAGGAAGTAAAAGGAAAAAGACACACGCATGCGCATGCATACGGACGCATGCGAACACAAACGCATGCTTCTTAATGGCGGCGATTAAATTACATCAATTTATTTGAAAAAGCAAATCAATGTCTGGGGTTCAGAGATGGGCGTGTTTTCGCCTTCGCACCTTGATAGGCAGGCGCGCGTTTGTGCCAAACTTCTTCGGTTTCAAATCACCGACGCCCCGCTTGGTATAATAGTTAATGAGCTCGCCAAGTAGACTATGAACAGAGGGTTCGCTTCCCACGAGGTGAACCTTACTTTTTACCTTGTGTCCTACTAAGTTATGTTTAATAATTGATATGCTTTGTACATATTTTTTTAAAAATGTGCACTCGACGTCCTGAGTTCAAATCCTGGACAAGACTGTGTTTCACCTCGCCCTAACAACCGTTAGAAAAGCCTAGTCAACTAGGGCTATAGAATACACTGACTGCGTCTCTGCAGAGGGGTAAGAATGAGATTCCTGGATATGACACTAAACCATCTGATGGTGAGACTCCAGCTTTGGAGATTCGGGTAATGTGGAGTACCCCTTCATTCACATTGCTCCCAGGTTCACTCTGGCCTGGAGCGATAGCACCTGATTAGGTCATATGTTTTGGTCAAATTGAACTGTTTGACATTTAAACTGTGCACAAACAAATAACTGATGTTTAATTGAATTTCTAGAAATAGAACTCTTTGACCATTTAACTGTGTGTGAAAAAATAATTGATATTGAATTGTTAATGATACATAGCAAAACTCGGAACCATTAACCTGTGTACATGAATGAATAGGTTTGAATAGAAAAAATTAGTGTTAAATAGCAATACTTGTAACCACTTTGCTGCTTGCAAACAAATGATTAATATTGAATGGAATCATTAATGTTAGAATGTAATAATTGAAACTATTTAAGAGTGAAGAAATAATAGCAAGACAAGTGTACAAATTAGTTGTAACTCATTTAAAAATGAAATTACCTACAAACTATTCACTTGCAAATCTTATATGTATATGCATTTGAATGAGTACAAACAAATGACTGTTAGTGGGTAGAGTGTTCACCAATGGTCGGCGAGGCCTGGGTTCAATCCCAGGTCGAGTCATACCAAAGACTTTAAAAATGGTACTTGATACCTCCTTGCTTAACACTCAGCGATATAAGGCACGTATCAAGGATAAGTGGAGCATTCCTGGGAAAAGAGTAGCGCCCTTCCCTACACCTTGGTGTAGTAGCTATCGAAAAGGGAGCCTTCTGGTCGCCCTCGACTAAAGGGAGAAAACTTTACTTTACATATTCTTGTAACCTAACAAAAGGTTACTGAAAGAGAAATAACCAAATGGAGGTTGTAAATGGAAAGGAAATATTTATAAAATTAAAAAAAAAATACGAAACTTGCCAATAGTGTGAAGAAGATAAACCGCTACTAGTGGTGACAACTTAGTAGACTTTTCACGCGCCCCACCGAACAGGCGAGTATGGCACAAGCCCTTTTTTAAGGTGGGTTCGGGTGTGGGGCCGTACCCCAGACATGCCCGGCGGCTCCAAAAATACCTCGGGCCTCGTCGGCATTCCCCTAAAAAGAGGTGCTTTAGAAGCCTGGCAATAAACCCAGTCTCTACAAGGAAGGTTAGAGCCTGGGGGGACGGCCCCCAGAAGCTCGAGGAGGGTCGGTTGCGTAACCTGAGGGCTGGGTTTCTCCAGCACCCACGGCAAATAGCCTCAACTGAGTAACCGCCGCCGTTAGAGACAGTCAGCAAATTACACTATTTGTCAGGCGCCCTACCAAACGGGCGAGTATGGCACAAGGTTTTTTTTAAGGTGGTTTCGGGCGCAGAACCGTAGCTCAGACATGCTCGGCGGCTCCAAAAATGCCTCGGGCCACGTCGGCATTCTCCTAAAAAGGGACGCCTTAGGCTACCAGCGATAAACCTAGCCTCTCTGAGGTCAGTTAGAGCTTGGAGGGACGGCCCTCCAGATACTCGCCAGACAGTCTAGACCAAGCAACCGCCGCTGTCAGAGACATCTAGCAAAATAACTACCCTCACAATAGTGTCCAACGTATTCAATGAGGAATGGGACATACTCATTACAGTTTACTGGTAGGGTATATAACACACGTCAATACTTGAAACCATTTAACTGTTTGGAAAAAAATGAGCTCAGGTTCGTTTAAAAATGTTATCTACCAAATGTACGACAAATCGTATCTAATATATATGTATAAGCAGAAGTTAGCATTTAATAACCGACGATTGTTGATGTGCCATAAATGCCAATCAAACCAAATCCTACAGTTAATATATATGTATGAAGAGGATTTGGGATTAAATAACCTATAAGCGTTGCTTTGCTATGCCATAAATGTCAACCAAACCAAATCATACACATTTAGTTTATATGTATAAAGAGGATTTTGTGTTAAATAACCTGTAAGGGTTGATATGCACTAAATGGTAACCAAACCAATCCTAACGGTGAGAAAGGCATGAGCATTAGTTCTGTTCTCCTTTTGCTAAAAGTCATTTGTAGGAAAGACAGGATTCTTTAATCTTGCCATGGCGCCCGGTCAAAGATATATTTTATTGCATCAGTTTGCTACACAATGAAGGCTTTTTAGCGTAACGATTATCCTCGTAGGAAATGGAATCGGTGACCCAAGTTCAAATCCTGGGCGAGGCTGTTTTCGTTTCACTTCGTGTGAAAGCCCTCGAGAAAGGCATGAATCCATTCCGTCTTCCCCCGACAATAGGTAAATGGTAAGATAGACCCAAGTCTATATAACTGGTAAGGCAACTAGTTTAAGAAAAGGAAACCTCTGAATTCGAACTGTCTGTACTCCGCTGAAAAAGTAGCCTTATGTCACAGCCTGTCCGTAGCGGAGGAGTCGGGTCAATTACTACTTACAAAAGAATCATTGACCCATTTTTGTTTAAAAATCAAATTTGACTTATAAAAATTCGACGATAATTCACTTAGGCAATGTTGACTAGAAAGTAATGCTTTTTATTTATCTCTAAAGATGCACAAAACATAATAACACCATTGGATAGGGAAAGCACTTTAGCCATTATTCTACAGGAACTTCCGATAGATAGATAGATAGATATGAACAACCGAAGATGGATGGATATATAGATAAATACATATGAGCATACTGTAATAGATAGACCCGAAAAAAAACTAAGAAAAAAACCAGATAGATAGATAGATAGATAGAAGTTGAGATTGATAGATAAATACATATGAACGTACAGGGATTGATAGATATGAACAGACTAAGAAAAGTAATAAAAAAAAGAGAAAGAAACATAGATAGATAGATAGATAGATAGATAGATAGATAGATAGATAGATAGATAGATAGATGTGAACAAACTGAGATTGATAGATATATAGATAAGTATATATGAACGTACTGTGATAGATAGATATGAACGGAATAAGAAAAAACAAACATAGATAGATAGATAGATAGATAGATAGATAGATAGATGTGAACAAACTGAGATTGTGAGATTGATAGATATATAGATAAGTATATATAAACGTACTGTGATAGATAGATATGAACGGAATAAGAAAAAAAAACAAACAAACATAGATAGATAGATAGATAGATGTGAACAAACTGAGATTGTGAGATTGATAGATATATAGATAAGTATATATGAACGAACTGTGATAGATAGATATGAACGGAATAAGAAAAAAACAAAGAAACATAGATAGATAGATAGATAGATAGATAGATAGATGTGAACAAACTGAGATTGATAGATATATAGATAAGTATATATGAACGAACTGTGATAGATAGATATGAACGGAATAAGAAAAAAAAACATAGATAGATAGATAGATAGATGTGAACAAACTGAGATTGATAGATATATAGATAAGTATATATGAACGAACTGTGATAGATAGATATGAACGGAATAAGAAAAAAAAACATAGATAGATAGATAGATAGATGTGAACAAACTGAGATTGATAGATATATAGATAAGTATATATGAACGAACTGTGATAGATAGATATGAACGGAATAAGAAAAAAAAAACATAGATAGATAGATAGATGTGAACAAACTGAGATTGATAGATATATAGATAAGTATATATGAACGAACTGTGATAGATAGATATGAACGGAATAAGAAAAAAACAAACATAGATAGATAGATAGATGTGAACAAACTGAGATTGATAGATATATAGATAAGTATATATGAACGAACTGTGATAGATAGATATGAACGGAATAAGAAAAAAAAACATAGATAGATAGATAGATAGATGTGAACAAACTGAGATTGATAGATATATAGATAAGTATATATGAACGAACTGTGATAGATAGATATGAACGGAATAAGAAAAAAACAAACATAGATAGATAGATAGATAATTCATTGAAAAAGGAAAACCTTGTGATTCCAGTTAATTTCAAACCTTTTTGGCCATTCATTTACTGTTTAAATTTCTAACTAAAGAATCTACCAGAAGAGATACCTGTTCAAACACTGGTAAGGTGCCCACCATTAAGTTTCATTATCAAGAGCAGCAAACTTCAATATATGGTTTAGCATTACAAAATAATGATTTTAGCATTTAAGATTTACTTATTAGATTATTTGTCTGCATCAGAAAAAAAAATGAGAAAATCTAAGAAGAAAAATGGTTGAACTGAGATTAGAAAAATTCTTTCCAGACGAAACCATTCAAAATTATCCAATTAGTCTACTGAAAAGTTAAGGAATATCTTTACATAAGTCGAAAACTAGACACGTCTGCTTAGGAAAGGTGATCCTTTGGGAATTGTGCAAGAAACTGAAATTTCGCCATACTACCAAATGCTATAAAGCAGAATCTGTCCTAGAGAATGAGACGCTCAAAATTCTTTGGGATTTTAAGACACACACAGATCACCCTATCTCGGCAAAAAGACCAAACCGAGGGATAATTTAAGAAAAAAATAATTTGTTGAATAGTGAAGTTTGCCGTCCGGCAGAAAAAGGAGTAAAAATAGAAGAAAGCGAAAAGAGAAATAAGTACTTAGACCTTGCCAGAGAACTAAAAAAAGCTATGGAACATGAAGGTGGCGGTGATACCAGCGGAAATTGGTGCACTCAGAAAATCCTCAAAAGTAAGAGGTGCTGGAAGAGCTGGAAATCGAAGGACGAGCAGAGAGCATCCAGACTACCATATTGTTAAGATCGGCCAGAATACTGAGAAGAGTCCTTGAGACTTGAGGATGCTTGCTGTCACAGAGATTCCAGTGACGGACCATCAGCTAACGCTGATGTGAAAAACCTGCAAGGAGTAACATAATAATGATCATGATGATAATAATAATAAGCGCATAGAAAAGCGCGGAGAAAGACTGATTACAGCCACTAGAAACAATATTGACGACACGTGAACCAATAGAACAACAATAACCAGAAAAGAAAAATGGGATGGGGAAAATTCTATGGACATTTTAAGCGGCCAGTAAGAAATATTTAACACGAGAAAACGTGGATGCGGATAAGAAAAGGAAACCTTAAGAGAGAAACGGAATTTCTTCTAATAACAGCACAAAACAAGAACATAGGAACCAATCATATCAAAGTAATGATAGATAAGAAGCAACAAAACAGCAAATATGATGATAGAGACGAAACAATTATTCATATAATAAAGCGAATGCAGCAAATTCGCACAGAAAGGGTATACGACTATACACGATTGGGTAGGCAAGGTGATCTACTTGTAATTGTGCAATAAATTTAAATTTGACCATACCAACAAATGGTATATGCGCAACCCTGCATCTGTCCTGGAAAATGAGACATACAAACTCCTCTGGGATGTTGACATACAAACTCATCACCTAATCTCGGTCAGGCGATCAGATATTATAATAATCAACAAAGAATAGAGAACTTGTGGAGTTTGCTATCCCGGCTAACCACAGAGCAAAATTGAAAAAAAAGTGAAAAGAAAGATAAAAATCTCGACCTTGCTAGAGAACTGAAAAAACAGTGGAACATGAAAGTGACGTTTATACCAATTGTAATTGGTGCTCTTGTTACAGTCACAGAAGGATTAATGAAGGGAGTGGAGGACTTGGAAATAAGAGGACGAATGGAGACTATCCAAACAACTACATTATTGAGATCAGCCAGAATACTGAGAAGAGTCCAGGAGACGAGGAGACTTGCTGTCACTCAAACTTCAGGGAAAGACCATCAGCTAACGCTGATGTGATAGATAGAAAGAGTAAATTATAACAATAGTAGTAATTGATTGCTTTTACTCCAAGCACAATAATTTCTCAAGAGAGATAACTATTAAATGTTGATTTTATAATCTTTCCACTTACTTAATTTGCAGTGTATTTTAATATGAATTCTGTAAATAGTATGTAATTTGAAAATGAACGGGGAAGACCCAGTGGCATAGTGGCTAACGTGCTAACCTGTGACATCGTTGTAAGCGAGTTCGAGATTCAGTCGCGCTACTGTGTTCACTTTCTGACTAATACCTTTGGGAAACGTATGAAACCTTTGATCCCTCCAATTATGGGCTGAAAATTACCACTACTGTTCTTCTACAAGGTAGGCTTTGGCATAAAGTAACTCAAAAAGGTTGATATGCCATTAAACAAAGAAACCGAAACTGAAATTGAATGTAATGAAAACCGAATGAATCGTTTGAACACACACACACACACACACACACACATATATATATATATATATATATATATATATATATATATATATATATATATATATATATATATATATATATATATATATATATATATATATATATATATATATATATATATATATATAATTAACCTAAATCGCGAGGCGAAAATCTTTCGAGGTGGCCTTTTCTTTCTTTTTGACCCCCAAATTTTTTCTTTTTCCCCTGGGCGGTGATTCGAGATACTTTTTTCTCTTGTTCCTGGCCAGGGTTTTTTTTGTTTTTTTTTCTGTACCGTGAATACTGGTAGATATTAGATTAGTAAATATATATATATATATATATGTATATAAGCAAATATATATATATAGACAGAGAGAGAGAGAGAGAGAGAGAGAGAGAGAGAGAGAGAGAGAGCGTGAGAATGTGTGTGTGTGTGTGTATGAGAGAGAGAGAGAGAGAGAGAGAGAATAAATGAGTGAGTAAGTGTGCATTAGAGAGAGAGTGTGTATAGTGTTTCTCAGATCAGACTAAAGAAGATTTCCCTCTTTTTGTTCCTTTAATATAAAAAAAAGTATCGCCAAGTCGGTATCTGCTTTATACCATCTACAAAACAATTTCTTTTTGTATCAAAGAGAGAGATGTCGACCTCTTTTTTTTTTCTTCTTTCTCTTCCTTCGATGAAAGACTGATCAAGACAACTGTTTCTCATTACGATTTTGAAATTAGATGCATTTTTTTTTTCCACCGCAGAAATGAAACAAAACGGTAATTGTAAGAAGTTCCCCGAGTAATTATATACTAATTGGCCATATTCCCCCTAAACTCTTCTTTCTCTAGACATTATCATCTCTCCGTCTCCCCGCCCCTCCTCTCTTTCTCTTTCTCGCTTTGTGTGAGTGTGTGCTCATTTTTCTTTACGTTTGGTATATGTAAAAAAAAAAAAACAACACCGAAGTCCTTATGGTATTTAAAGTCTTGATGTAGTCTTTATGGGAAGTGGGTGAAATGGTTGAAAACAAAAATAGTTATTTATTTAGATTTCTGAGTTGAACCTTGATAATTATTATTACTTAGAATATTCACCTGAAGAATGCCGGAGGACATATCGCCCGAAACGTCATGATTATAAGAATAAAGATAAAGTCAATAGTCCAAATATTCTAAGTAAATACGAAAATATATTTACCCAGCCCCTCCGCTCGGACAGGATATGACACAAGGTCATTTTTTTAAAGCGGAGTTTAACAGGTTTGAATTCAGAGTTTTCCTTCTCCTAGACTAGTTGCCTTACCAAGGCTGAAGAACCCAGTCTGCCTTACTATTTACCCATAGCTGGAGGGAGAATAATTGGATTCATATCTTTCCCAAGGGTATTAGTGCTATGTGAAATGCAATGTCTCGTCCAGAATTTGAACTCGTGTCGCCGTGTTCATTTCCTACGACGATAACCATTACACCACAGGCACCTCCCAATATGAAAATAGTTATCGAAGCGAAGTTTGGAATGGCTGTGTAGGAGGACAATAGTAATAATAATAATAATTAGAAGAAGAAGAAATTAAAGTTTGACCTTAGGAAAAAATGGTATATGCACAACCCAGTATCTGTTCTGGAGAATGAGACACACAAACTCCTCAGGGATTTTGAGATACAAACGGATCACCTAATCTCGGCCAGACGACCAGATCTTATCATAATCAAAAAAAAAAAAAAAAAAAGAAAAAATAAGAGAACTCGTAAAATTGTGGACTTTGCTGTCCTGGCTGACCACAGAAGAAAATTGAAAGAAAGTGAAAAGAGGGATAAATACTTCGACCTTGATACAAACACCAAAGGGTTGATACAGGGACTGGATGACTTGAAAAGGAGAGGACGAGTAGAGACCATCCAAATTATGACATTGTTAAGATCGGCCAGAATACTGAGAAGAGTTCTGGAGACTTGAAATACACTTACTGCCGCTCAAACTCCAATGAGAAACTATCGGTTGATGCTAGTGTGAAAAACTCTCAAAAGAGTAAAATAAAAATAATGATAATTCGTCTTAGGGAATGAGACACATAAAATTCTCCGAGACTTGGAAAAACAAACAGATGAAACATTCCAAGCTAGAAGACCCGCACCAATGTTTATTTACGAGAAAAAAATGACATTTTGATAATTCAGCTGACCACTGAGCGAAAATAAAAGAAAAGCGAAAAGATAGACAAAAAAATTGACATTTTGTTGATTTTGATATTCCAGCTGACCACTGAGCGAAAATAAAAGAAAAGCGAAAAGATAGACAAATACTTTGATCTTGTCAGAGAGCTGAAAAAGTTAGGGTACATGAAGGTGACGGTAATACCAATTGTAGTTGGTGCACTTGAAACGGTCATGAAAGGCTTGGAAAAAAGACTGGAATAATCGGAGATAAGAGGAAGAAATAAAAAAAAAGGATAACCTGCCGAATAGCGGCCGAATAACGGCCGGAGCGACAAAATCGTGGACTTTGTCGCTCCGGCCGCCCACCAAGTAAAAATGAAAGTAAACGAAAAGAGAGACAAATTCTTGGAACCTGCCAGACAACTAAAAAAAAATTATGGAACTTGAAGGTGACAGTGATACCAACTGTAACTGGTGCGTGTCGAACGACCCCCTTGGGTTAGGGGACTGGAAGAGTTGGAAATCAGAGGACTTGCAGAGAGCATCCAAAATACATTTAACGCCGAATTAAGTCAGTTTGAATAAAGTTTTTTCGTTTCAAGATCTTCATATCTTTAAATAAACATAAGTACAGTTTTTTTGTTTACATACAGTTAAATGTTAAAACAGTTCAATTTCAAACAATTCAGTTTAGCATAAGTACATATTTAAATGACAAAATAGTTTTATTTCTAACTATTCAGTTTACTAAACACAGTTAAAGGGTTCCAAGTATTGCTATGTATCACGAACAATTCATTTAAACATCAGTTATTAATTTACACTGTTAAATGTAAAACCCAGTTTAAATGTCTGAACAGTTCTATTTCAAACAATTCAGTTTAGCATAAGTATACAGTTTAGTTCTATTTAACCCATAGATAGGATCCGATCAGGTGCTATTACGCCGGGTCAGAGTGGACCTGAGAGTGATGTCAATGAAGGGGTACTCAGCATTCCCCAAAAGTCCATCATTACTAAAGTTTCACCATCAGATTGTTTAGTGTTATATCCAGGACACGCGTTGGGGGAAAGATGCAGAGATGCAGTCGGTGTATTCTACAGCCCCAGTCGACTGGCTCACTCGTTGGGAGAGTCTCACCTCTCTGCAGAGATGCAGTCGATGTATTCAACAGCCCCAACCGACTGGGCCACTTGTTGGGAGAGTCTTACCTCTCTTCAGAGATGCTGTCGATGTATTCAACAGCCCCAGCCGACTGGGCCATTTGTTGGGACAGTCTTACCTCTCTTCAGAGATGCTGTCGATGTATTCTACAGCCCCAGCCGACTGGGCCAATATAAGAAAGAAATAAATAAACAAAAAAAACTAAAAACAAAAACAAAAAAAAATCAAACAAAAAATAGTACAATAACCAAAGGAGATGGAATAAAAAATATATGAAAAAATGAATATAAAACAAGTTAAAAGATAATGCGATGCGGGGAAGACATTTTGAAAATGAGGCTGTATACTTAGGCAAAGTCAACTGATGAAATGTGAAAGACAAGTCTCCATATCCAAGTCTGGTATTGTCTCGGTGTTAAAGACCGATTTCAATATAATATTCCGGTCAGGCCTCCAAGAGTATACATAACACCAACAACTTTTTCTCGTCATACTCACCAAGAAAGGCGTTCGTGGTGCTATAGACACCGTCGTAGGAATGGACACAGCGATCCGAGTTCAAACCTGGACGAAGATGTTTGAATTTCACATAGCGTTTATACTCTTGGAGGAAGGTATGAATTGAATTATTCTCCCTCCAGCTATGAATAAATAGTAAGGCAGCCTGGGCTCTTTAATCTTGGTATGGCAACCTGCTTAGGAAAAGGAAAAATCTGTTTTTAAACTTCAAACTTCGCTCAAAATTGACGTTGTATAGCATCCAGCAAGTAAGAAAACATGATCCTTGCTTATAACACAGTCGTATAGCGAATAATTGGATGTTCATTTACAATTAATTATAATAAATGCATAATTCTGACAGAATGAGGACAGGGCAAAATGTAAAAGGAGCTCAATGAGAAACGATATCTAGCAAGCTGTCCACGTAGACCAAAACGACTGTAATTGGACTCCATCTTTTACAACGTACTCCACATAGGTGGTCCTTTGTCTTCCAACTTAGCTGAACTTAATAAGTAACTGGCTGTGAGAAGGGTTCAACATGGTTTATCAAAATACGCATGTCATTATCATCATCATGTCATGCCGCTAGCACGGATATCCCTGACTCTCTCTCTCGCCACTTCTCCCTATCGTTCATCGCCTCTGGCAGCTCTTCAGGGCTACATCCCGTATCCTCACATAGCTGCTGTATGTATGTTCGAGCTGGTCGTCCTGCTTTTGCCCGATCATATGTGGGGGTCCATAGGAGTAAATCACTTATGAGCTCGTCCCTGCTTCTCCAGCAGTGTCCTGCATGTCTGGTTCGTCTAGCTTGGATAGTTTTCGTGATGGGAGGCAGGTGGCCGTATAGTTGGTGCCTTGTGGGGTGTTGCCGCCAGGACTTGTTCAATATTGCTCGCACTATTCTTGTGTAATTGCCGTCTAGCTTCTTCTCCAGCCGTTTTGTTAGCGCCCAAGTAGTGCATCCATACTGCAGTATCGATACGACCGCTGCCTGGAAGAAACTGCGTTTCATTTTATCGGTCAGGTCTGCTTTCCATATGATCGATAGCCTATCGATAGCTGTCCATGCCGCGTGTCGATGTCTTTTTCGGTTGATGAGATATTGCTTCCTAGGTAGGTGAATTTGTCTACCAGTTTCAGAGAGGTTCTGTCTTGTGTGGAAATGTCGCCTGTTTGATTATAGCACATATATTCAGTTTTGTGGGTATTGACATGTACTTAAGTAAATTACAGTGACTTTGATTCTCACTAGGGGCTACAAGAATTTGTGACCTTAGGTCCAACTAATTTAAACTAGTAAATAAATTAGGGATCTTTACTATGAAGCAGTATATTGCATAATTTCTCTCTCTCTCTCTCTTTCTTTCTTTATTTCTTAAACCATTGGTTTGTCGCCCTAACACTTATTAATCTGGTGTGTCCTTGTGGTGTAATGGTTAAAGCGATGGACTGCGGAATCGTAGTACGTGAGTTCGTACTCCAGTCGCGCTATTACGTTCACTTTCGGGCAAATACCCTTGGGAAAGGTATGAGCCCCCTTATCCTCCCAGCTATGGGTTAAATAGTACCACTAGGGGAATGACTTTGGCATTAAATAGCCTACAAAGGTTGATATGCCATTAAAACAAAGAAACCAAACTTATTAATCTTTTTTGATATTGTATGAAATTTAAATTGGCAATTTAATGAGGGTGAAGTTCAAATATTTTTCCAACACGATGTCCATACCTTCATCTGCAAAAATCAATTATAAGCATTCCTACTAATCCGCCTTTCGAAGGCCTTTTAGAAATAAAATTTTCGATTTTGAAATAAAAAAAATGTCAGAATGATAAGTTTTGAGAAATTCTTTTGAAAGCATCGATCGATCGATCGATCTAATCAGAATGAGATAGCGAGATGGATAGATAAAGAGCGACAGAGAGATAGAAATAGAATGAGATAGATAGATAGATAGATAGGCACCAATAGATACATGAAGAGATAGTTATGAACATAATGATAGATATGACAGAATGTGATAGATAGATAGATAGATAGATATGAACAGAATGTGATAGAACAACGACAAACTGATAGATAGATAGATAGATAGATAGATAGATAGATAGATAGATAGATAGATATAATGAGATTGAGATAGATAGATAGATAGATATACATACAGCCAACCCTCCGATCTCTACACAAGAAATCGACACACTGTTCTTCATCTGAGCCCATGTATCCAATCTAACACTAGCTTTTCACACCTTCCTAAACCTCCATCCACATATATTTGGCAACCTCTTTTCACGCGCCCACATACATCTCTTCTCTTCCTTATCTCCTAAACATGGCCCTCTTCAGATAAGTTCCCTCCATTTTTTTTTTGCACCTGCGTCGACCGGAAACTCTCTGACCCTCGACTGTTTCCACCCCCTTGCTAGATTGACGTATCGTGTCACGAAGTACTTCATGCTCCCCACCACGACCTTGCCACGTCGACTTTTCAATTTTGAAGGTTTGTTTTGTAACTTCGTCTTAAGGCCTCATTCAAATTCATTCAACTCGACATCATCATCATCATCATCACCACAGCAGTAGCAGCAGCAGCAGCGACCAATTATTACTTTATCAACAGAAAGCCTTGAGGATGACCATCAAAATGATCTAACGAGAGAGGACACTGCTAATAGTGGAACGACTTACAAAAGACAACACGAAATGTATGGACAAATATGAGTGAAGAATCCTCACTGCTTTATGCAGATAACAGCAACAACAATAACAACAATAAAGAATAAAGAGTATAACGCTAAACACGACTGGGTGGGAAAGGTGATCCACTGGGAATCGTGCAAGATTTATTTCCTACCTTGAATAGGAGAACGGTTGTTCTGGTCCACACTGTGGGCGTGGGGTCGAATCCCGCGTCTGTGGACGTTTTCTTTTAATTTGAAATCGTTGTATTTTTAATTTTCAGTTAAAATATATTCTCATGTGTCAGCTGTTATAAATAGAATTGACGTGAACAGATTTTGCCGGGAATTCACTTGTTAGGATGGCCGAGCGATCTAAGGCAGCAAACTCAAGATTTAGTTATCTTGAATACGAGGACGGGTGTCCAGGTCCACAAATGTGGTCGTGGGTTCGAATCCCGCAACTGGCAGTGTTTTCTATTAATTTGAAATTGTAACATTTTGACACAGATAAATTCTCAATTGTCAGCCATCGTAAATTGAATTGATGTGAATAGATTTTTGGCAATAAAATAGTTGCCAAGATGGCCGTAAGCTCTAAAGCGTCAAATTAAAGATTCGCTTCCTATTTCGTTTATGCGAGCGTTGGTACAGGTCCGTGGGTGTCGGGTCGAATTCCACTCCTGGGGACGTTTTCTTTTAATTTGAAACGGTAGTATTTTCAGTTGTACAAAGTTCTCGTGTCGGCCATTTTAAATAAAATTCATGTGAATAGATTTTAGGAGAGGGTGTAGTTGTCAGGATAGCCGCTATGTCAAAGGTGCCAGACTAAAGATTTTGTTCTTATCTTGAATACAGGGACGGGAGTTCTAGTCTACGATCGTGGTCCTGGGTCCGAATCCCACTCTCAGCAAAGTAGTTTTTTTTATTCGTACGTTGAAATTGTGGTATTTTAAGTTAAAATAAATTCACATGTATCAGCCATTATAAATAGAATTGATGTGAATAGAGTTTTGCTGCTTATTCATTTGTTTGGATAGCTGAGAGTTCTTAGGTGTCAGACTCAAGATTTAATTCTTATCTTGAAATACGTTGAGTTGACAAGAGTTCTGGTCAATAAATATGGTTATAGGTTCGAATCCCACTACCGGTATCGTTTTCTGTTGATATGAAATGGCAGAATTTTGATTAGGGATAAATTTTCAGCTGTCAGCCATTGCAAGATGAATTGTACAGATTTTGTTTAATGATGTACTTGTTAGAATGACCGAAAGGTCTTAAGCGTTTCACTTAAGATTTTGTTCTTATTTTAGTATGGGTATGGATGTTCTGGTCCATAAATATGGGCGTGGGTTCGAATCCCACTCCTGAGGTTTTCTTTTAATTAGAAAGCTGAGATTGTTGTATTTTGGGTTTAAATAAATTCTCACGTGACAGCAATTTTAAATAGAAATAATGTGAATAGATTTTAGATGCAGTTTATGTTGTCATAGTTGCCGAACTGCCAAAAGCGTCAACTTTAAGATTTAATGCATATCCCGAATATAGCTATGGTGTTCTTGTGTACATGTGTTCAAATTCTACTCATAACAAAAATTTGCTTTTAATTTGAGATGGTAGTATTTTGAGTTGAAGTAAATTCTCTAGTGTCAGCCATTCTTAATAGAATTAAGCTGTATAGATTTTTGGCGCTGACCCAGTAGTCAGGATAGCCGATTGGTCAAAGGTGTCATACGAAAGATTTAGTTCCTATCTTAATACATGTATAGGTATCCTGGCCCGCAAATATGGGTGCGGGTTTGAATCCCACTCCTGAAAAAGGTTTCTTTTAATTCGAAAGCTGAAATAGTAGTATTTCAAGTTAAAATATATTCTCATGTGTCAGCCGTTATAGATAGAATTGATGTGAATAGGTTTTGCGTTCAGATTCTGTTGTCAGGACGACTGAGCTGTCTAATGCGTCAAACTTATGATTTAGTTCCTATTTTCAATATGGCTAGAATGTTCTGGTCCACAAATGTGGGCTTGCGTTCAAATCCCACTCCTACCAATGTTTTCTTTTGATTTGAAAGCTAAAATTGTAGTATTTTTAGTTGAAATAAATTCTCGTGTTAGCCATTATAAATAGCATTGATCTGAATGGATTTTGGACAGCGAATCTGTTGTTAGGATGGCCGAGCTGTCTAAGGCATCAGCTGCAAGATTTAGTTTTTATCTTGAATATGGTTAGGGTGTTCCCGACTACAAATGTGAGCGTGTGTTCGAATTCCTGGCAACGTTTTCTTTTAATTTGATATTATAGTATTCTTTTAATTTGATATTATAGTATTTTGAGGTAAAATAAATACGTGTGTGTCAGCCATTATATATAGAATTGATATCAATAGATTTCGCTCGCTGCTTCAGTTGTCAGGATGGCCGAGCGATCTAGAGCCTCAGACTCAAGATTTAGTCTATATCTTGAATATTGGTTGGTGTAATATTTTGCTTTTTGAACTGTCTGGGCCCTTATCTTGGGCACGGTACCAAATATGGTATCATGCTGGTCACAACACCAAATGTAATACTACAATTCGCCAACTGACCACAATGTGCTAAATAAGTTTGCATGGTACGATATGTAGTACCATCGCTTGGTAGTGGGTTTTCAGGGTCGAATTCTGTTTATAACTGCGCTGTGGGTTTTTAGGACCGAATTCTAGGTCTGGCAGTGTCGCGGATTTTCAGGGTCAAATCCTGGTAATGGAGCCAAATTCATTTTTGGGTTAGTTTGTTTATCAGTCCTTTCGTTTCATGGCACGGAATATGTTGCAGATATGCCGTGAAGAGATGAAATTTTGATGTGGAAGTGTCGTGGGGTCACTCAGGGTCGCATCCTGGTCACGGCACCCAATGTAATACTATGCTTTTTGCACTATCTGGGCCCTTATCTTGGGCACGGTACCAAATGGGGTACTACGCTGGTCACAGCATTAAATGTAATACTACAATTCGCCAATTGACCACAATTTGCACAATACCAAATGTAGTACCATCGCTTGGCAGTAGGTTTTCAGGGTCGAATCCTGGTAACGGAACCAAATGCATTGTTCGTTTATCAATTCTGTCTGTGTCCACGCTGTGTTTAAAAGATCTATAGACAAAGAATGACACAATTTATCCGGAACTTCTTCTGACGGTCGGGGTGATCCGTTGGAACAAAGTTGCCTGGGTGTTGGCAACTCATAGACAGGAAGAACTCTCCGTCAACAATTAAAAATCATTTATTGTTCGATGTTCTGACAGCATACAGTAGCAAGAGAGAGAGAGAGAGAGGGGGGGAGAGAGAATCTGTAAGGGTCTATGAACAGACACAAAGAGACACGCCCCACCCCATCCCAGTCCGACATGATTCCCTGAATGCAAAATTCTCACTGACAACTGACCGACTGGATAACTGACCACTTTTTAAAATTCGTTAATTTTTATATATTTAAATTTAGGATATCGGTGAGGGTGATGTCATATTGCTGAATTATTGCGTCATCTCTCTCGTGTCCAAAATTCACTGTTTTTACTTTTCCAATCAAACCTGTCACAGACAAGATATGAATCCATTTTGTTTATATTTCGGCCTTCCCGTGTTGAACGTTACGTACTCGCTTAAACTTTCCAATTTGACTTACATCTCCGCTCAAAGACATCTGCCAACCCAACTGCCAACTGAAAAACTCGTGGCCTAACCAAACCAGGCAATAAAATAATTAACCATCACGACAACTGTGCCACACTCCTCCCTTCCATAAAATCAATTTTTGTCTAAGACAAACATTTATTTAAAGTTATACGACGATATGTAATTATTGTTCCTTTTTTTCTTTACCTCTTCTCCCTCGAAATTTGTAATAAACCTGTAATCTATCTCTTTCTTTCGTACAGCGATGACCCAAATATATTCTATAAAAACAATTCCAAAAAGCATAAAACAAAAACACATGAAATCATTAGTACTGTCCAAAATAAGTTTAAAAACCAAAAGTCAAACAAGGATACTGTTTGTATCGTTCTTTTCTTTCTCTTTTTTTTTTCTCTTTTCTTCCGAAGCTATGACTTAATGTCTGTTTCAATATCGTAATCATTATATATTTTCTCTCTGACTTCTCTTTCTTTTATAATAACTTTTTTATACACATGTATCTATATTTTTTGGTACAATTGCTCATTCTCTGTATATCTGTCTTCTCTCTCGGATAACTTTAGCTAATATTAATTAGCGTGTGTCCAGTTTCCTTTGTGTTTTTTAAAACCTGTATCTCCTCAAAATAAACAAGACTCGCATCCAGCCATCATTTCCTTCCTCTAAGCACGATTCGAAACCGTAATTCGAGTCCGTAATTTGCCAGTGCATACCACGAGACACAGCATCCTCTTTTTCAAAATTTCTTGCCTCTTCAACCCACGGGTGCGAAGTGATAACTTCAACTAACACAGTAGCTTAGTCTCTTACTTACACCCCAAAATTTCTTGCCTCTTCAACCCACGGGTGCGAAGTGATAACTTCAACTAACACAGTAGCTTTGTCTTTTACTAACACCCCAAATTTTCTTGCCTCTCTAACACATGGGTGCGAAGTGACAACTTCAACTAACACAGTAGTCTGGTCTCTTACTAACACCCCGATATTTCTGACCCCACTTTCAAGGGGGTGACCTCAAAAAACGCGACCAAAAATGTCGATCCTATCTGGGGAGACCTCACAGAACCTGGTATGTCTTTTACCAGTACCCAAAAATTCGATCCCATTCTTGGGAGACTTCTGCAAAAACGTTTCCGATACAAATTTTCGTCTCATTACCTGGATGCTGAGAATCGGACACAAATCAGTAAAAGAGATAACAATCAAATCACTACGCGCACGACTAGCGTTTACGAGTTACTACAAAATTTCATTCATATTTAAAAACGTGCATTTTCTGACCCCCATTAAAATCCATATATAAAAATTTGTTTACAATCAAAGTCCATTCATGAAAGCTCAAAATTCTCATTGTTCTCCAATTCGAAACCTGTTTTTACAACCTGTCACTTTTTGACATATCACAGAAACAATATTTTCTGCGATTCAAATGCGGTTCAAATGACAACTATCTGCTTGTCTTTATCTTTTTCTTTTTCTTCCTTTGCCTCTGGTAACCTAAAATCTAGCCGTTTCTGTATCAACCCATATGTAAAATATACGGGTCTTTATGTCCAATTTTCTTTTATAATTATTTAAATTCTATAGGACGTGACTCTTAAAACCTTGAAAGACAAAAAAAAAAACCCAATGCTTTTTCGTAATTAACTAAATCTTATCGACGCAAACTCTTAAACATTTTAAAGACAGATGTGAACTGACACAAAGAGACACGCCCATCCCAGCCCAACAGAACTCTCTGAATGCAAACTTCTAAGAGACAACTGACCGACTGGTTAACTGACCACTTTTTAAAATTCGCTAATTCTTATATATTTAAATTCAGGATATCGGTGGGGGTGATGTCATATTTCTGAATTATTGTGTCATCTTTCTCGTGTCAAAAATTCACTGTTTTTTCTTTTCCAATCAAATCTGTCACAGACAAGATATGAATCCATTTTGTTTATATTTTAGCCTTCCCGTGTTGAACGTTATGTACTCGCTTTAACTTTCCAATTTGACTTAATTCTCCACCCAAAGACCTCAGCCAACCCAACAGCCAACTGAAAAATTCGTGGCCCAATAAAACCTGTCAATAATTAACCATTACGGCAACTGTGCTTCACAGCTCCACCGATGTAAGTCGTGTGAACTGTGCAAGAAATTGAAATTTCGCCCCGTTATTAGCAGGTACGACGGTATCATATGAACTTTTCAGTCCACAGGGGTGTCCTCGTGGTGCAATGGTTAAAGCGATGGACTGCAGAATCGTAGTACGCGAGTTCGTACTCCAGTCGCGCTATTACGTTCACTTTCGGGCAAATACCCTTGGGAATATAAAAATGATAAGCACATTTCATGAAACGATTTTAAAGAATTTTTTTCACTTATGAAATGAGAAAATATTGTTATTAGCCGAAAGCAGGTAGGTCATTCCTCGTGGTATAATGGTTAAATCGCTGGCCTACCGAATCGTAGTATGCGAGTTCGAGCTCCGGTAGCGGTATTACTTTCACTTTCAGACAAATACTCTTGGGAAAGGCATAAACCCCATTTTCCTCCCAGCTATTGGTTAAATAGTTCTTCTAGAAGGATGGATTTGGCATTAAATAACCAAAGAAGGTTGATATGCCATGTTACGAACAGGTTTTTGCTGGGACTGCGATGGCTGGTACGTAACGAGAATAATGAAAAAAAAATATATATAATAGCAAGAATGCCCAAGGTTCGATAAAAAAAGGCGAACAATGAGAAGGGAATTCCTCAAATCGAAGACTCTCGGTAAATCACAGTGGAATAAGCCGCAAGCACTCACAAAACCAACATAATACAATTTGAAAATTCAACAATAAAATTTATTACAAAATTTATAAGGTAACTAAAGGAAAATAAGATTAAAAAAAGGTTTAAGAACAAAAGGGGGTGTAAAAATAACGATAATATTTATATCTAAAATCCGAGATAAGTCACAATGATTACAACTCAACTCACTGAGGGTTTAAGGCTTGTTTATAATATTATCTTCTTTCTTTTTTTTTTTCTTCTGTAAGAGACGATTCAGCTTGAATATAAGTTGGTGCCACGAAGAGTTGTCCGGTTTCTGTTATTTGTTTCTTGGTCACATTTCGGGTGGACTGGGACGAAGGCATATCGACTTCTCCTGAATAGATGTTAACGCCTCGAAGTCAGGACTGCTACTAATCGTTTTTCACTCGGCGAATGCGCCAAAAAAAAAAGGGTCTCTGACCGATTCCTAGGGTTGGACACGTGGCTGGTAAAGTCACTTAAAGTTTACTCTAAGAGTTCAAGGCTAGCTGAGATGGGTAAATAGGGGAAGGGGATTGACTTGCAAGTCCATTCATTACTGTCTTTTTTTTTTTCTTTTTCTCTTTTGCCCTCGTGAACTATCGAGCAAATCATGCGCAAGGAGAAAGGATAGGCTTGGCGCCTCTTCTTCTCCACTCCTTTATTTTTCGTCTCGGAATAATAAGTACAAAATAAAACATATTTGTAATATATATAAAAAATATATTTCTCGTTATTAATCTATTTTCTACCACACATAACAGCCATAAAACAAGTAGCAACAGGCATTGGTCTCTACGTGATCTCAGATGATACAGAGTTTATAAGTTTTAGTTCAGCATGTATCATCTTCACATCAAATGCAAATCCTCTGAAATCAATAAAGCAGTTTATAAGGGTCCTGACATTGAACATTTTGAAGGGATTATTGTTTAAATATCGTAATTTGACCCCTTTTTTAATTAGTGCGAGTGAAATATTTTGCAATATCATGGCACCTGCTAGTTTCTGGCACGTATATCATGTAACCAAAGCAGTTTAAGCTGAGCAAAGGTAACCGTTTTGGTTGGTAGTGTTGGAGTATTTGGTGCGTTGATACGTTGTGCATTACTTCATTCCATGTGTAATTTGAAAGGAGCACAGATGATTATACAATGAATTGTAATTCAAGTCAAGAGGAGCCCTAGAGAACATGCTCCAGATGTCCGTTGAAGACATTGTTGAATGCAGCGTACATAGTTGTTGATAACGCATGCGCATTCCCTCGGGTTTGAATATATCAAAATGTTAACTGTTTCCTTGAAATAATCTGAAAAGAGAAAAAGAAAAAAGTCAACAGGGAAAATTTGAGCGATCATTACTTTGTTTAACCAACTTCTCACACCGCATTCAACAGTGTTTTCAACTGAACGGCGGACATATGGAGCATTTACTATCGGGCTTCTCTTGACATTATTGATTCAGGTCAGAGACCAAATACATGCAGATCCTAAAATTTTATCCTTTGCCTTTCAATAAATGTAATTTTTATTAATCTAACATATGTGGTATTTAATTTGTGTGTAATCATTGTGGTCCTTAATTTGTGGGCGGTTAATTCAGTTCTTGATTTATGCTCGGTCATTGAGGTCCTTGATTTGTGCTTGATCATTGTGGTCCTTAATTTGTATTTGATCATTGTGGTCCTTAATTTGTGCTTGATCATTGTAGTCCTTAATTGGTGCTTGATCATTGTAGTCCTTAATTTGTGCTTGATAATTGTGGTCCTTAACCGGACATTGGCCTAGCGGTTAGAGTGTTAGCCAATGGCCCGGGAGACCTGGGTTCAATCCCAGGTCGAGTCAAACCAAAGACTCAAAAAATAGTACTTGATGCCTCCTTGCTTAACACTCAGCATTATAAGGTACGGAACAAGGGTAAAGTGAAGCAATCGAGGGAGTAGCGCCCTCCCCTACACCTTGGTGTAGTAGCTATCGAAAAGGGAGCCTTCGGGTCACCCTCGACTATGGTCGCCAACTTTACTTTACTTTACTTGATTTTTGCTCGATCATTGTGGTCCTTAATTTGTACGTGATCATTGTGGTCCTTAATTTGTGCTTGATCATTGTGGTCCTTAATTTGTGCTCCATCATTGTGGTCCTTAATTTGTGCTTTATCATTGTGGTCCTTAATTTGTGCTTGATCACTGCGGTCCTTGATTTGTGCTTGATCATAGTGGTCCTTAATTTGTGCTCGATCATTGTGGTCCTTAATTTGTGTTTGATCTCTGCGGTCCTTGATTTGTGCTTGATCATTGTGGTCCTTAATTTGTGCTTGATCATTGTAGTCCTTGATTTGTGCTTGATCATTGTGGTCCTTAATTTGTGCTTGATCATTGTGGTCCTTGATTTGTGCTTGATCATAGTGGTCCTTAATTTGTGCTTGATCATAGTGGTCCTTAATTTGTGCTCGATTATTGTGGTCCTTAATTTGTGTTTGATCTCTGCGGTCCTTGATTTGTGCGCGATCATTGTGGTCCTTAATTTGTGCTTGATCATTGTAGTCCTTAATTTGTGCTTGATCATTGTGGTCCTTAATTTGTGCCTGATCATTGTGGTCCTTGATTTATGCTCGATCATTGTGGTCCTTGATTTGTGCGCGATCATTTTGTCTCCAAAATAGTGAAACACCCCGTATATTGTATCTAGAAATCACTAATATTAAAACTATGAAGTGTTTACCTACTTAGAATTTCTTTGATCATTACTGACTATTTAAAAATGATTGTGACAATACATTTATGGACTTTCCAAAGGGACTATTTAGTTATAAAGTTCATTTGTAATTAAACTGATAAAAAGTCATACAGCCACATTACTTCAGAGACAAACCTCACCTATCCACCCCCTCTGCCATGGGCAGAATATGACACAATGTCAATTTTTGAGCGGAGTAAAGCCGGTTTGAATTCAGATTTTTCTCTCTCCTGGACTGGTTGGCTAACCAAGTCTTCCCACCTATTTTTCCATCGTTGCCGGCAGGGTATGTGGATTCATGCCTTTCACTAGTGCATTAGCGCGAAGTGAATTGCAAACAATTTCGTTCAGGATTGGAACTCGGGTCGTCGATTCCATTTTCTATGATAATAATCATTACGCTAAGCATGCTGGGATTTCTGTTTAGTTTATAGATTTATGCGCATGCTCCTTGCTTTCTCATATCCTATATAGGCACCGTGTTGATTCCATTCATCATCAAAGAAGTGATTACCTGGGATAGACGATATTCTGACATGCATTGGTAATAACGACTTATAATTCTTTGCGAATTGTCTGTCCTGTGGAATAGGAAGGTCTTTGTGTTGATTGTAAAAGCGGTAAAACACCGGTGACACCATTTTAGTCTTGTCTTACTCTGTAAAAAAACTTGTCTTTGACGATCTGATTACATGGAAACGAAGCACCGTGTTTCTATGGAAAGAAAAAAAAGGGTTAATTAAACGTAGAAATCACAGCCAGATGTAATTAAATAGGAAGATTTCAAGACCAGCAAAATATATGATATTCGATTGACTCTTTAAGAATTCTAAATCAGTAGTTTTTGTTGTGTTTGTGTCCGTTTTTACAAGCATTAGAATAATCAAAAGAGAAAAACAGTTTTTGTAGATAAGATTTCTTACGGAGGCTGAATATCTTTAGAAACTGCTAAATTCAATTTTTTAAAAATAATTGTCTAAAATGGTCATTCGCCTAATGAGTAGATTGTTCACCAGTGGTTCGGGAGACCGGGGCTCAATCCCAGGACAAGTCATACCAAAGACTCAAAAAATGGTACTTGATGCCGCCTTGCTTAACACTCACCATTATAAGGTACGTATCAAGGGAAAAGTGGAGCCATCCAGGGGAAAAGAGTAGTATTCAAATGTGATAAAACTTGTAATATATTTTTTGTTTTCTCTATTTCAATGATTTTTATATAATAATTTATGGCAATTTACCCGTGAAATACAATTAAATGGAAAAACAAAACAAAACTAAAAACGGAATTAAGGAAAGTTTGGAACGAAGTAGCACTCCACAAAACAACAACTGTATGGCCACTTACCTCCCATCTCATGAACCATTCAAGAAGACGAACAAGACATGACCACTGCGGTTATAGTATGAAGAAACTTACCAGCGACGTTCTCTTAAAGACTCTTATACATGGAGTCAATGGTCAGTGAGACCGGAGTTCAATCTTAGGTCGAGTCATACCAAAGGCTCAAAAATGGTACTTGACGCCACCTTGCTTAACACTCAGCATTATAAGGTACGTATCAAGGGAAAAGAGTAGCCATCCAGGGGAAAAGAGTAGCACCTTCCCCTACACCTCGGTGTTGTAGCTATTGAATAAGGGATCCTTTGAGTCACTTTCGACTAAGGTCGCCAACTTTATTTACTTATTAATATTTGACTTGTATACTTTCACGTTAAATTTACTTTCTTTTTATCTGAACTAAACACACCCTCAGTCTATGTCCATTTGCAAATCAGTAGTCAGATTATGTGGAATCTTTATTCGATAAAGTGTTGACAGAATAGCAGAACCTAGAATGAAATTAAAACATGCCTTTTTAAAAAACAATTATTAACCATATTTACCGACCCCTCCGCTCGGGCAAGATATGACACAAGGTCAATTTTTAAGCGGAGTTTAACAGGTTTGAATCCAGAGTTTTCCTTCTCCTAGACTAGTTGCCTCAACAAGGCTGAAGAACCTAGTCTGCCCGACTATTTACCCATAGCTGGAGGGAGAAGGATTGGATTCATACCTTTCCCAAGGGTATTAGTGCTATGTGAAATGCAATCAGCCTCGTCCAGGATTTGAACTCGACGATAACCATTACACCACGGGCACCTCCGGGGACACATGAATTCGCAGCATCACTACAATAAAAGTAAAATTGGTATTCGTAGTCAAGGAGGACCCAGAGGCTCCTTTTCAGTAGCTACTACACTAACGTGTACGGGAGGACGCTACTCTTTTCCCCCGGATTGCTCCATTTTACCCTTATAATGCTGAGTGTTAAGCCAAGAGACATCAAGTACAATTTTTGAGTCTTTCGTGTGACTCGATCTAGGATTGACCCCGGTCTCCCGGGCCATTGGTGAACACTATAATAATCACTTTGTATAATGAGCGCTGTATCATCTGCTCCGCGTTGATTTTTAATTTTTTTTTTTATTGCTATTTCTAGCAGATGTATAAGGGAACAGATAGTTTTCGGTGGGATATTGTAAAGGAAAAGATAAAATAGTCGATTGGGGCGAAGAGCTGCCTCATTTTTTTAGATGCGAAACTCACTGATTATCAGCTTTTATCAACTTTGTCTGGTAATCTATCCGTTCATCCTCACCCCTTAAACTTGCCGTCTACGTTCATATTACTTAACCACAATAAACACACGCATACACACACCGGGTTTTATCTTTATGGGAAACACCCCTGTGTTTAAAAACTTTTTTTTTTGTGTGTAAACTTTCAATTAAACCGTAGCGGCCTTTATCTTAAACCTCTTCCTGTCTGTCAACAAGTATATCTAAATACTGAGTTTAGGACAGAATTAATCTTGTAGACTGGCACCACGTGATCTTTGATCGCTGTCGAATCCAACCTCGTTACTGAAGTCAACTTTCACTCGCAGCCTCCAGTCAACGGCTTGCGTTCACAGCTCAAT
Organism: Sepioteuthis lessoniana; assembly: GCA_963585895.1. Taxonomy (NCBI): domain Eukaryota; kingdom Metazoa; phylum Mollusca; class Cephalopoda; order Myopsida; family Loliginidae; genus Sepioteuthis; species Sepioteuthis lessoniana. Next base: position 31,559,602 of record OY757936.1, on the reverse strand, counting down.
GATAAAACGCGAACCTTTTAGAAAGTGTGGATGATGTCAAAAATCTCCGATTAAAAGAAAATGTGGCGTGATGCTGTTATCATTCATACCAGAGTGTTTTCATTAGTAATACGGGTTCAATACTTTAGAGTTTGGTAAAAAATAATACCTAATAACATCTGTTTTGATTGTACAGTCTTCGGCAGAATGATCTCCGGTGTTTGTAATGTAAATAAAAAAAAAAGCAGTGAAAGAATTAGGTAGAGAAAAAATTACATTTTGACTTGGATATAAAATGTGATTTTTTCTCTAAAAAAAGAGAACAATGTATGTTGATTGCTACGGATTATAACTCTATATACAAACAGTAATACACAGATAGAATGCGTGTGTGTGTGAGTGTGTGTGTGCGTATAAAGTGTATCGAGTCCAAATGCTTTTTCTCTCATAAGCTATACACTTCTGAAGTTAATATAGGGTCCAGAATGATCTCTCAGGTTTTAAATGAATATCTAAAAAAATGGCAACATAGATCCCTTTTAAAATTCAATTTTATTATATGTATTTACCACTCCCACTTCCCGCACGAGCAGGATATGGCTCGAAGCTAATTCTTAAAGATAAATTTCATCATCATCATCATCATCATCAAGTCCCGCTGACAGCACGGATTTCCCTAACTCCCTCTCTCGATTTGTCCCTATCATCCATCGTTCCCGGTTGGTCTTCCACACTACATCCTATGTCCGCACAGAGCTGCTCTAGGTAAGTTCTTACTGATTAGCCAACACTGGCACGTCCATGTGTAGGGGTCCATCGAAGAACGTCACTTATGAGTTCATCCTTGTTTCTCCAGCTGTCTTGTTCGTCTTACTTGGATGGTTTTTGAGATGGGAGGTAAGTGGCCGTAGTTTAACAGGTTTGAATTCAGAGGTTTTCTTCTCCAAAACCAATTTCCATACCATGGCCCATGAGCCCAGTCTGTCGTACTGTTAGCCCAAAGGAAAATAATTGATGCATACCCCTTCCTAGCACATTAGCGCTACTTGAAATGCAAACATCCTCATGCAGGATTTGAACTTAGGTCGCATTGTTCCTTACCAACGGCGATTGCCATAACACTACAAGCGCCTCCGTTGGATTTTATTATAAGAAAGAACTTTTCTAATTTGTTTTGGTATTGGCATAACTTTGTTTTAAAGATTATATCGCCGAAATATTTGTCCCTATGAATTCTACGCTCACCCTGAATTTTCACCCTGAGGATCTTTAGCGCTCATATCATCATTGCTTCTTATATTGCTGCGATTTCGTGACGAATAAAATCTTTCAATTGATCAATTCTCTACGGTCCATGTTCAGAGACTTGAGCCTTAAGGGGAAGTAATCACAAGTAAATAGATCTAGTGAGCTTGCTGATCTCAGGATTTTACCACGTATTGGGATGAGGTTTTTTTTCTTATTAAAAACGCACGATGTTCACTATTTCTCGCCAAGATGGTAACTGAAATATTATCTCTGATGCCACCCAAAGATATATCTCTCACCTCGGTGTAATTGTTATAGAAAAGGGAGCCTTTTGGTCACGCTCGACTAAGGTCGCTAACTTTACTTATACATGGAGCTGCCAAGGTTGGCCGATCAGCAAGGACTTACATTCATCAGCTTTGTTTTGACATTGCATGCCGTATAGAGGACTTGGCGATTGGGACGGTTGGCTTGAGAGAGAGAGAGAGAGAGAGAGAGTCAAGGAACTTTATGCTATCATCGTGACGAATAAAATCTTTTAATTGGTCAATTCTCTACGGTCCATGTTCAGAGACTTGAGCCTTAAGGGGAAGTAATCACAAGTAAATAGATCTAGTGAGCTTGCTGATCTCAGGATTTTACCATGTATTGGGACGAGATTTTTTAACCAAAAAGGCACGATGTTCACTATTCCTCACCAAGACGGTAACTGAAACATTATCTCTGATGCCACCGAAAGATATATCTCTCACCCACTTATGCGGAAGCACTTCTACGTCCGGGACTCTATGTAATATTCCAGTAGAAATAATAAAAAAACTGAAATCTTTGGTTTTGTAGAAAATGGATGGTTTATAGGGATGTTTTAATTTATAGACTATAACAGGGGTTTCAAATGTGGCTTGCAAACTGCTTTGCTAGGGTACGCAGAAGAACAATTTTTGTGACTAATATTTCCCTAAAGTTTGGTGATTTTCCCCTCGTCCTTAAATATGTTTCTTCCAAGAGAAGGGTAGAAAGATATTTCAGTCGTTTTCACTTTTAGATCAAAAACTGAAAGAAAGAAATTAGCCAATTTCGTAGACATTCTTTAAAAAATTCTTATAAGAACGTTAGTGGGATCTACGTCGGTATGTTTCAAAAAATTATTGCATTGGAGGAGATACAGAGATTATAGAAAATTAAAAACAGAAAATGCGGATTTTTTTGGTTTTATATCATGTGATAATGGGCAAATTCGACGACTCATATTAGCATGGGGAAGGTGTACCTGAGATGACTGACAATACACTCAAATAGGAAATTATTCTATAATGTTAGAGAGCAGATTGTTAAATAAATAGAAATCCTATCAACTGTTTATTCAAATGTGATAAAACTTGAAATATATTTTTTGTTTTATCTTTTTTAATGATATTTATATAATAATTTATGGCAATTTACCCGTGAAATACAATTAAATGGAAAAAAACAAACAAACTAAAAACGGAATTAAGGAAAATTTGAAACGAAGTAGCACCCCACAAAACAACAACTGTATGGCCACTTACCTCCCATCTCATGAACCATTCAATAAGATGAACAAGACATGGCCACTGCAGTTATAGTAAGAAGAAACTTATCAGCAACGTTCTCTTAACTACTCCTATACATGGAGTCAATGGTCTGTGAGACCGGAGTTCAATCTTAGGTTGAGTCATATCAAAGACTCAAAAAATGGTACTTGATACTACCTTGCTTAACACTTAGCATTATAAGGTACATATACAAGAGTAAATGGAACAATCCAGGGAAAGGAGTAGCACCTTACCCTACACCTTGGTGTAGTAGCTATAGAAAAGGGGGCCTTCTGGTCCCCCTCGACTAACTTTACTTATACATGGAGCCGCTAGAGTTGGCCGACCAGTAAGGGCTTACGTACATCAGCTTTGTGCAGACACTGGATGCAGTACAGAGGACTTACCGATAGGGACGGATGGCTTGAGAGAGAGAGAGAGAGAGAGAGAGAGAGAGAGAGAGAGAGAGAGAGAGAGAGAGTCAAGGAACTCTGTGCTCTTAGTATGACTCGATGGTGATAATAATGACATCTTGTCATGCGCAAATCTAATTCTATTCTAAGCGTATCCATTCTGATGAGAAAAATATCCACCGATCAGCTGCAGTATAGATTAGCATTAAAACTGGCTGAAATTTTGCCCCATAACCATTTTATTTTTCTCCTCTCTAATTGTTACATAGCCAGATATGAATACGTGAAATAGACATATTCATACCGGTACGCAAAACGTTCATAATGTCCATTACATAGATAACATAGGAATCCCGAAACACAAAAAACACGACTTCTTAGTTCAGGTACGAAACTTTTTATTACCTTTGAGTTTAAAGGTAATTCGACATAAGGAGAGTGATACACAATCTTTCTATGCTGACTTTTCCATCTGCCCCCCACCACCACCACCACCACGCGCGGCACCTCGACGTAAACTGCTGGTCTGATCTCGGCGAGCCCCGAAAGTCAACCGTCTTCTTCGGACGCTAAAACTCAACTCTCTCACTTTTCTCAAATCCCCCAAATCCTCCGCGAACACTTCCAGTGCATGACGTCATTCACACCTCCTGGTCCTATTTTCTATCTGGGATTTTTATTTTGACATCTCTGAATGACACATCCTCCCCGCGTGCGCGTCAACACCTGCACTCATGTTGCACCTAACTAACCCATGCGTTAAGCGAAAAGTTCTCAGCCTAACTAAACCGAAAGGCAAGATATATAAAACGAAATCCCTCGGCCATTATATTACGTAATGATGTAACGGCCCCTTTAAGATTGAGACCCCTGGGCTATGCTATATATAAATTTGATTGCCATTAAATAATGATTGTATTAATAGCTTAAAAATCTTATCATCTCATATTTACCTAACCCCTCCGCTCGGGCAGGATATGACACAAGGTCATTTTTTAAGTGGAGTTTAACAGGTTTGAATTCAGAGTTTTCCTTCTCCTACATTACTGGAGCTTCACCATCAGGTTGTTTCGTTTCATAGTGCCGACAGAGCAATCTTTGTGTCATATCAGGACACTCGTTGGGTGTTGGTTTGACCCCTCTGTAGAAATGTAGTCGGTGTTTTCTACAGCCACCAACCGGTCGACTGGGCTTTGTTTGGGAAAATGTTTTTTAAAAAAAACTCTTTTTTATTGCATTAATAATTAAATCTTAAAACGTTGATGCAAAATAGTAATTATGAAATGGTTACCCGTTTAAAATGATCGTGAATATAACTTTAAAGTATATTTCATCCCTTCAAATATTCGGACTATTGTCTTCATTTTCATTATTATACTCGCAAACGTTTCGGCCTATGCGTCCTTCGGCCTTCTTCAAGTACTTCATGTCGAACTCGGAGCCGACACAAAACTTCGAAATAATCCCCTTATTTAATCCATGTAAGTAGATTGTTTTAATTCTGTTAATCATAACCGGCAACATCTCCATCGGGCCATTGGTCTAATCATATTTACCAACCCCTCCGCTCTGGCAGGATATGACACAAGGTCATTTTTTAAGCGGAGTTTAACAGGTTTGAATTCAGAGTTTTCCTTCTCCTAGACTAGTTGCCTCAAGAAGGCTGAAGAACCTAGTCTGCCCTACTATTTACCCATAGCCGGAGGGAGAATAATTGGATTCATACCTTTCCCAAGGGTAGTAATGCTATGTGAAATGCAATCAGTCTCGTCCAGGATTTGAACTTGTGTCGTCGTGTCCATTTCCTAGGACGATAACCATTACACCACGGGCAACATCTTATTGTTTTCGGAAGGTTGAGGAGTACACCGGTTAAAATTCAGAGACTTATACAGCAAAGATGGAAGTGGAATAGGGATTCGTATTTGCGTAACAGTAAATAACGTTACTCAAATATTTGCATGTGTAATTTAAAAAAAAATAATTGAATCTGATATTTATTATCAAAATTTATTTTAGGCTGACTCCAGTCAGTTCGGCGCGAAATCAATTGTTATCAGCCTTGGGCGGTAGAACTTAATTCAATTTCTGTCAATAAGTGTACAAAATCAATATTATTAAAAAAACACCAAAAAGAAAAAGAAAAGCAAAACAAAAACAATTGTTATTATAATAAATGCACTTCTTTATTGGCCCGAAGCTAAAAAAGAAATTGTTGCACACAGTTTTAATAAATAAAAGAAGGTAGAAAAACAAGACAAAACAAAACAAAACAAAAACAAATCGAAACGAAGTGATATCATGAATAACTGAGCTGAGTTAGTCGTATTGAAGAATGATAGCTTGATGGTTAGAACGTAGAAATGGGATTCAAGAAGGCCAAAGATCAGAAAGGTCCCTTGTTGGATTATCTTTTTGGATTATCTTGGGTATAAACCATAAACAGTTTCCTATCTGAAAAAAAAAACAGCGATTACATTAGATTTTGGAAAAATGAATCTTTTAATAACTCTAAAAAAACTGTTTCTTTTATCTCTTATAAAACTGTTTGGCTGAATTTCTGAGAATAGAAATCATCCTTATTATTCACTGATGTACTCAAACTCGTATCCTGATCTTGGTTGTTTTTATATTAACATTTCAGCTAGGGTACTCTACCAGCCATCTTCATGTATCTGTCATAGTTGGTGTAAGATTGTTGATTGGTATAAGCCATAAACAATTTTCTGTGAGAAATAAATAACCATCTACATTGCATTTCAAGAAAATAAATCTTTTTACTTAGTTCCTTGGTTGGGTTTTATGGCATATCAACCATTGCATGTTATTTAACCATATTTATCCAACCCCTCCGCTCGGACTGGATATGACACAAGGTCAATTTTTAAGCGGAGTTTAACAGGTTTGAAATCAAAGTTTTCCTTCTCCTAGATTAGTTGGCTCACCAAGGCTGAAGAACTTAGTCTGCTCTACTATTTACCCATAGCTGGAGGGAGAATAATTGGATTTATACCTTTCCCAAGGGTATTAGTGCTATGTGAAATGCAATCAGTCTCGTCTAGAATTTGAACTCGTGTCGCCGTGTCCATTTCCTATGACGATAACCATTACACCACTAAACTTTTTTAATACATATATATTAGATACATGGTTTCTAAACACATTTTGCAGATAAAATTTTCAAACGAACCCGTGCTCATATTTTGCTTACGGTAAAATGGTTTGCTTTGGTTTTATCGCACATTAACCATTGTAGGTTATCTAATGTCAAATCCATTTTTATACATATAAATAGTTCTATTTCAAACAATTCAGTTTAGCATAAGTACACGCTGTAAATGTCAAAAATATTTCTATTTCAAACAATTCAGTTTAGTTTAAGTACGAATTTTCAAGTGTCAAAACAGTTCTATTTCAATCAATTCAGTTTAGCATAAGTACATAGTTTAGTTCTATTTAACCAATAGATAGTACGCTATCAGGTGCTACCACTCTAAGTCAGAGTGGACCTGGGCGCGATGGCAATAAAAGGGGTACTCCACATTCCCCAAACTTTCAGCATTACTGAAGCATCACCTTGAGCTTGGTTAGTATTATATCCTGGACACCCGTTGTGAGGAAGTCTTACCCTTCTGCAGAGAAGCAGTCGGTGTATTTTACAGCCCCTGCTGACTGGGCCAAAAAGTACATCTTATAAAAAAAAATAGTTCATATAAGCCATTTAACCTTTTGGAAATGTTTATTCTCTGTATTATCATTTAATATGTCACATCTTTCAACACTTTTGTGGACTTCGGAAATTATCGTAAAATCATAAGATTACTAAGCTTATCCCCACTGATATTATACCATTGCCGAGCCTTTTGCATGAGCTTGCAGCCAATCTTTTAAAAAAGGAAATATTCTCTGACGTCGGTCTGTTAAAGGAAGAAGGCCTCTTAGAGGCGCGCTCTACGTAGCGGTCATCGCTGCAAGAAACGGAACCGGTGACTCGAATTCAAATACTTAATCAGGCTGTTTGCATTTCATTGTGTGCTAATGCTCTTGGAAAAGCCACGAATCATTCTCTTCGTCACCACCCCAGCTATGGATAAATAGCAGGACAGACAAGGTTATTTAGCCTTGATAAGGCAATCAATCTAAGAGAAGGAAAAATGAATTCAAACTAGCAGTGCACCACTTTAAAAACTGACTTTGTGTCACGTCCTGCACGTGTAAGTGGGGTTGGGTAAATACATACACAAGGAAGACTTCCCTACCTTGAAAAACAACATCTGAATTTTTGGCTATTATCTGGGCTTGAACCAAGACCACTGGGTTTGAGATGGGGTTAAATCTATATATAAACTCTTGTGGAAAAATTCTGGTGAGCCATCCTGCTAAACTTGGAGCGCCTTTCTACCTTAAAAACAGCAACCGGAATCCAAGCATTTATGTAAGCTCGAACGCTGACCTGTGGCACCGCTGAAAAATCTATGACTATACCAGACAGGCCTACATTTGGCACTTACTGTGTAAAGTACTGTTTAAGTTCACCTTTTATGTGAGGACAGGCTTTTCGCCATATCTACCAGCGGAATGTCTCCCAATTGAATGATTCAATACCAAAAGAATCATAAAGTTCGTTAGCTGGGCATTGAGAGTTTCAAAGATGGACCTGGATAGCAGAAAATGGCATAATAAAAGGCCATTCTAAAGAACCCTACCCCGGGCTATTGACAAGACATTTTGCGACTGAAAAGAGATCCAGTGTTTGGGGCGTCGAGCGAACAACACTTCCCCTTTACCTACTGTCAAATATCGTTGCGTAGATGATACAAAAGAAAACGTCAACAAAACAAACTCCTTGACGGTTGCATCTTCGAACAAAAATGCTGAGGGTGTAGGTCCTTTATATCTACTTATTCATTTATTTATTTTGACCAATCAGGTGATCGGGATTCAACTATTCGATGTAAGTGACCCAGCGATGAGGTAAGCAACGTATTGGGTGTTGGCAAGTTGATACGGCCATTCTGAGTGGCACACAATGTATTCGTGATTGTAGCTTTCTATGAAGCGAGTAGAAGAAGATTTTCTTTTCATTTTTTTTTAGACCAAGTCTTTTCAGGTCGAAGTCAAAATACAGCACGCTAATTTTTTTTTTCTTTCGGAGGCGTTAGTTACCGCATCTTTCTAACATTAAAACCACTAATGTCTGCCGGCAGTTAGAATAACAAACACGTAAATTTGTTTTCAGCAGGTAATATATATATATATATATATATATATATATATTGGAGAGAGAGAGAGAGAGAGAGAGAGAGAGAGAAAGAGAGAGAGCTTTAAAAAAATTGCTATAATTTGAGATATAGGTGTTTCAGAAAAAAATTGATAGAATTTCATAATCTCATAACTTGACTAATTCTTGTTCAAAGGATGTCAAATTTGAACTGCATGTGCGTGGTGTATAGCCATACATATTCGTATACAAAAACAGATACAGGCAAATACAAATGCAGGCGGACTCCGTTGTTCAGGTGCGAACAGTTTATTAACTTCTGAGTTCGGTTCTTCGACACGAGGAGAGAGACACAATTCGTATTATGCTGACCATACTATCTGACCCCACAAATGCGCAGTGCATCTTGCAGTGTTTAAGATCTCTGTCGGTAGAGATCTGTAAAACTCAAATTACATGCCTAAACGGCAGAGAACTCAATTCTCAACGCCCCAATGGCAGAGACTCAATTGTCTGCCTACATGGTCCAATCTCAAATCCTCAACTGACGTAATGTTTTAAAATCCTCAAATTCTCAGCCTATGTCTTCTGGGCACGACGTCATCCACACTCCAGCTTCATTTCCTGTCTGGGGTTTATTATGACAATGGTGATTGACATATCCTTTGCGCATGAGCGTGAACTGTACCCAAAGCTACGCACCTGAACTCCTAACCCGAATAGTTCAAAGCCCAACCAAATTGAATGATAAAATATAATTAATGAAAAATGATTAAAATAAAAAAATCATTCCTTAATTATATAACAGTATGGGAATAAATCAAATTTCTATTTTGAATTTTTAAACACTTTTCTTTTTACCTCAGTGAATAGCATTTCTATAGCTAAAAAGATAAAAAATTAAAATAAAACATTTTTCATTTAACGCCGAATTAAGTAATTTTGATAAAAGTTTCAAACAATTCAGTTTAGTATAAGTATAATTTTTTTGTTTGCACGTAGTTAAATATCAAAACAGTTTAATTTCAAACAATTCAGTTGTCTAAATTTCTGAGACGAAGCTTGATGATTTTTATCATTGAGGGTTGTCGAACTATTGTCCAGCAGGACACAGCATAACAGGTATTGGTTCCTTAAGCTTCTAAGGGGACAATCATCTGGAGGTTGCAGGTTCAATCCTGACTGTAGGCGAGTACTTAACACTTGTACCTGGTTATGGTTAACAGAATTAGAACAGGTGACCCCCATGGATTCAATAAAGGACGTAGTTTGAAGTTCTGTGAAGGTTCTCGAGTTCGATAAACACCTGAAGAAGGCCGGAGGATATATCGGTCGAAACGTTGTGGAAATAACAATAAAGATGAAGACAACAGTCCGAAAACCATTAATAAATAAACAATTCAGTCTGGCATACAAAAACAGTTCTATTTCAAACAATTCCGTTAAGCATGAGTACACAGTTTAGTTCTGTTTGACTTTTCCCAGTCGGCTGGAGGAATAGAATACACCAACTGCTTCTCTGCAAAGGGGTGAGACTCCCCATGCAACAAGTGTCCTAGATATGATACTAAACAATCTAACGGTGGGGTTCTAGTAATGCTGGAGCTTTCAGGAATGCGGAACACACCTTCATTGCCATCGCTCCCTGGTCTTCTCTGGCCCGGAGTGGTAGCACCCGAAAGGGTCCTATATATGGGTCAAATAGAACTAAATGTGTACTTATGCTAAACTAGATTATTTGAAATAGAACTGTTTTGATATTTAAACTGCGAACTCATGCTAAACTGAATTGTTTGAATTAGAACTTTTTGACTAAACTGAATGGCTTGAAAAAAAAAGGTTTTTGACTATTAAACCATGTAGTTACATTTAAACTGCGTACTTATGTTAAACTGAATTGTTTGAAATGGAACTGTTTTTCTATGCTAAACTGAATTCTTGGAAATGAAACTATTTTCGACATTGAAACTGTACTTACGCGAAACTGAATCGTTTGAAATAGAACACTTTTGACATTTAACTGTGTGTAGACGAAATCTCTAGTTATACAAAACTGAATTGGTTGAATCAGAACTGTTTGATTAAACTGAATAGCTTGAAATAGAGGTGTTTTTGACAAACCGTGTACTCGTGCTGAACTAAATTGTTTGAAATAAACTGATTATTTGTATAAAAATGGAATTGGCATTATATAACCTATAAAGGTTGATATGTCATAAAACCCAAACAACCAACAAAATCTATTGGACCCATAGTTAGGACCCTATCAGGTGCTACCATCCTGGGCTAGAGTGGACCAGGGAGCTATGGCAATAAAAGGGTACTCCGTACTCCCCAAAGCTCCAGCATTACTGGAACCTTACCATCAGATTGTTTAGTGTCATATCTAGGACACTAGTCGGTCGGGTCTTACCACTATGCAGCGAAGCCGTTGGTGTATTCTACAGCCTCAGCCGACTAGGCAAGCGGTCATTTGAACGATAATTGGTCAAACTATTAGATTGCAATATTATTTCCCATATTTTACTTCCATATATATATATATGTATATATATATATATATCATGGCAGCATTTCTTCATTAATACAAATTTCGTTAAACATAATAGACATTTTCTGTCAACATATTTTCTTGTTGATCCTTTCATATTGCCGTACTGATTTTATAATATTCGGCGGGAATTGATTGAGGTATTTTCCATAATTGTTTATATCCCAAGTACTTTGTGTCCGACTTTGGGCCATCATCAGGGGAGGATGTATTACAAAAGTGATGTAACTTTTGTATGTACATAACTACTTTGTAAGAAGAAGAGCGTCTGGGACGTTGCTGTGTGTAGCGCTTACTTTTAAAGTTGTTCTATAAATAGAGTCAGTAGCTAAAGACATCTAAGTACATTAGCACTGGTTTGAAAATTAATTCTGTTCAGTTTGGGTTGAATGTTCCTAATATGTAGTGCTTCGAGAATCTGTAGTTTTTGTTTGTTATTTTGATGTTCTAATATTGTGTTTTCGGTGAGAATTTTTCGTAATTCTGTTGTTGGGCATGAATGTTTTTTTTTTAAATGCTGTGCTATGGAACTTGTATCAGAAAGACTTACAATGCACTTTATGTAGACAAAAAATGTCTATTATGTTCAACGAAATTTGTTTTAATATATATATATATATATATATATATACGTTTTAAAACACGTAAGTTTTTGCTGGTCTGCCAAGACTTGTGTTTTCATTAGTAAGAGTCCATAAAAGAACGTTGCTTATAAGTTTGTCTTTCCTTCTCCAATCAGGGCTTAGCTGATCTTACTCATCTTTCTTGGTTAGTTTGTGAGATGGGAGGTAAGTGGCCATAGAGTTGTGGTTTTGCGATATACTGCTTCCAAGATTTGTTCAAAACAGTACGCAGCATCCTTGAGTTGTTTCCGTCAAACTTTTTATCTAGGCGTTTGGTTAGAGTCAAGTGTTGTGCAGCCATACAATAGTACTGACACGACTTCAGTTTTGAAGAACATTTTATTTGCGTGTCAAGAATATGAAATATCTCAGAAAATCGAATAGCTGAAGACTATTACGTCTACTACAACAAGGAGTAAATAAACATTGGTATGTATTATAAATAGAATAAAGAAGAATGTTGTCATTTGACTAAATTTGAATTCAGACTGGTCGACTGGCCAAATTGATGCCGAAAGAAAAAATTTTTTTTTCTCACGTCAAGCATATAAAAAACAAAAACGAAATGAAGCAAAGAAAAAAAGCAAAAAACGAAACAAACAAAACAAATGAAGTAAAAACAAAATAAAGCAAAAAAAAAAACGAAATAAAGTAAAAAACACAATAAAGCAAAAAACGGAAAAGATACTTTTTTTATATTTTGATTACTCTTTTTTTATTAAAAAAGTTTATTAAAGAATTTGAGTTGACTGTAAGAACAATATATAAAGTAAAGTTAGCGACCATAGTCGAGGGTGACCCGAAGGCTCCCTTTTCGATAGCTACTACACCAAGGTGTAGGGGAGGGCGCTACTCCATTCCCAGGATTGCTCCACTTTACCCTTGAACCGTACCTTATAATGCTGAGTGTTAAGCAAGGTGGTATCAAGTTCCATTTTTAAAGTCTTTGGTATGACTCGACCTGGGATTGAACCCAGGTCTCCCGGGCCATTGGCGAACACTCTAACCGCTGGGCCAATAAGTGAAGGATATAAGAAGTGCTCGATGGTTTTGCAAAAGAGTTGGTTTAAAACCTAAATGATGGTTTTTTGGTTGGTTGGTTGGTTGGTTGGTTGGTTGTTATTTCACGGCATATCAACTTTTGTAGGTTATCTAATGCCGAATAGGATTTACACACACACAAACACACACGCACACATACATACATACATACATACATACATACATATGTGATTTGTAAAGGAATAGTTTGTTGGTAACATTTTTAAAAAGCAGAATTCATTTGTTTGCACACAGTTAAATGGTTTTAAGTATTGCTTATAATTGTTTGTACACCTTTCAAGTATTGAAGGTTTCAAGTATGTATCCTGCAGGATGATGGTATTTGCTTAAAAAGTGAATCTGGGTGAATTCATCGGGAGATTACAGGTTCAATCCCAACTACAGGTAAATAGCAAGGAATACATACTATAGCTTAACATTTATCATATTTACCAACCCTTCCGCTCGGGCAGGATATGACACAAGGTCAATTTTTAAGGGGAGTTTAACAGGTTTGAATTCAGAGTTTTCATTCTCCTAGACTAGTTTTCTCACCAAGGCTGAAGAACCTTGTCTGCCCTACTATTTACCCATAGCCGGAGGGAGAATAATTGGATTCATACCTTCCCAAGGGTATTAGTGCTATGTGAAATGCAATCAGTCTCGTCCAGGATTGGAACTCGTGTCGAGGTGTCCATTTCCTACGACGAGAAGCATTACACCACAGGCACCTCCTAATAGCTTAACATTTATACTCAGTCTTTGTTAACGAGATAAGAACAAACTACCCCATGGATTAAATAAAGGGTTCAGTGCGAAGTTCTGTGTTGACTCCCGAGTTCGACAAGAAACACCTGAAGAAGACCAAGGGACATATCGGCTGAAACGTTGCGTGCATTACAATGAAGATGAAGGCAATCATCATCATCATCATCATCATCATCATGTCGTGCCGCCAGCACGGATATCCCTGACCCTCTCTCGCCACTTCTCCCTATCATTCATCGCCTCCGGCAGGTCTTCAGGGTTACATCCTGTGTCCTCACATAGTTGCTGTATGTAAGTTCGAGCTGGTCGTCCTGCTTTTGCACGGCCATACGTGGGGGTCCATAGGAGTACATCACTTATGAGCTCGTCCTTGCTTCTCCAACAGTGTCCCGCGTGTCTGGTTCGTCTAACTTGTATAGTTTTCGTGATGGGGGGCGTGATAAAAATATCAGTTGGTTATTTAATGACAAATACCCTTTATACATATATATCAAATATAGAGGATTTGTAAACACATTTTTTTTGCACATAGTTAAATGGTTTCATATACTTCTATCTAACATGAATAATTCTATTCACTATTAATCATTTCAGGTCGCTTCTGGTGGTGTAATGGTTAGCAAGCTCAACTAGCAAACCTACTCGAGTGAGTTCATCTCATTGGGTGCCACTTTCATATGTCCTTTTACCATATCTAAGCAAAAACCTAAGTAAATTACCACTATAAGTCATTTCTTTGCACACAGTTAAATGGATGTACGTAAATGATTAAGAAGCGAATAGTTAGTTGATAACTTCATGTTTAAACGAGTTATTACTTATTTGTTAGCAAATTAGTATTTCTATTGTTTCTACACAGTTAAATGGTTCCAATCATTGATATCTAAAACTATTAATTCTATTGAATATTAATTATTTGTTTACAGACAACGAAGTGGTTACAAGTCTTACAATCCAACGTTAATTATTATATTCAACTCTATTCATTCATTTGCACACAGTCAAATGGTTCCAAGTATTGCTATGTAATTACAACAATTCAATTTAGGCACACAATTAAAGAGTTTTAAGAATTACTATTAAGACCAGTTCGTTGGCCTAGTGGGTAGAGTGTTCGCTAATGGTCCGGGAGACCTAGGTTCAATCCCAGGTCGCGTCATACCAAAGACTTTAAAAATGGTACTTGATACTTCCTTGCTGAACACTCAGCAATATAAGGCACGTATCAAGGGAAAAGAGTAGCCCCCCCCTACACCTCGGTGTAGCAGCTATTGAAAAGGGAGCCTTCTGGTCGTCCTCGACTACGGTTGTCATGTTTACTACTTTACTATTTAAAACTAATAATTCAATTCAACATGACTCATTCGTTTGCTTACATTTTAATGGCTCCAGGTATGTATCACTAACTCTTCAATTGGACATTAGTCATTTGTTTATATAGAGTTAAGTAGTCAAAGAATTCTAATCTAATAATTCAATTTAACATAAGTGATTTGTTAAAAGGTCAAACAGTTCTATTTGACCCACAGATTGGACCCTATCAAGCGCAACTATTTCAGATTTGAGTGGACCTGGTAGAGATGGCTATGAAATACTCCACATTTTTCAAAGAACTGGAGCTTCATCATTAGCTTGTTTGATGTCATGAACACTCGCTGGAGGTTGTTGTCTGCAGAGATTCCGTTGCTGCATTCTCCATCCCCTGCCAACTATGAGATAAGAATACTTGATGCTTAACAACAGTGTGTAAACTGATAATACTTATAGAAAATAGTAAAATTAATTTTTCTTACAATGGTACATTGGAGATATAGTTATAATAATAGAAACATTTACAAATGTATAAAATTTGGTCATTAAATCGATGATAAGGGGTTGACATGCCGTTAAATAAACCAAACCAAACCAATGATTGCTGCAACAAAAGAAACTTGGTAACCTTGGACCACACACGCGCACTCACTCATATATATATATATATATATATATATATACGAGGTGCATAGGATAAGTTTCCAGACTTTTTTCGTATGGGCACTTTTATTGATAGTACACACATGAAACTCTAGTCCCCTTCGAAGTAATCTCCTCCGGATGCAATGCACTTGTTGTACCGTTACAACAACTTCTGGTAGTCCTCTTATGTGAGCGTGCCAATGACCTTCGTCACAGCCTCTTTCATCTCCTTAATCATCTCATAACAACAGCCTCTGAGCTTAGGGAATAAGCAAAAGTCACAGAGAGCAAGGTCTCGACTATTGGGAGGCTGAGGAACTATCTTGATGCCCACCTTGGTCAAATAGTCTGTGACAAGGATGGGGTTGTGGACTGGTGCATTGTCCTGCTGGAAATGCCACTGACCCGATTTGAAGAGTGCTGGCCTCTTCCGATGGAATCTCTTCCTGAACTCTCTTAAACCCTCAACATAGTAACCCTAACCCTTTGGTCAATCAACTCTGGTGTATTGATATCCTTACTCCTCCCACACCTCTCATCATCCCTCACAGACTCCCTGGCTTCCTTGAATCTCTTATGCCACTCAAAAACTGATGCTCGATTCATGCAAGATGGTCGAAAAGGAGTCTGAAGCATTCCATGAATTTCTGTGGCATTTTTTCCAAGTTTAAAACAGAATTTTATTGCATATCATTCTACTAAAATGTCAGATTGTATTTTTAAAATTCACCACCTGTGACAATCAGGCTTCAGTAGGGTGTATTCCAATTGCTGCTGTAGCTGTCCATTTGAACTTGAAAGCATAAAAATTGGTCAGTCATCTCATAAGATGTATAGCAATAACCTACTAAATTTTCAAGAGTCTACGACAATTTTAAATGCCTGTACAAAAAAGTCAGGAAACTTATCGTATGCACCTCGTATATATATATATATATATATATATATATATATATATATATATAGTATCATTTAGTTATTTATTTTATCCAAATGATCTGAAGTCCTGTTAAATTTTTTTCGTGTTTTTGAATTTTTCAAAAACGCGTGACAGAATGGAAATTAATTTATAATCCTAATGTGACCGGTTTGTTGGTTTTTCTGAATATATATATATATATATATATATATATATATATATATATATATATATATATGAGGTGCACGTGAGTTTACTAACAAAGGTAACAAAGTTTGGCAAAAGGTCACGCTGTTTAGGTGTCCGATGACGTACAACTTAAAACCTTAACGAATTGACTGGCAGCATAAGCTTTAAAAGAACTTCAGTCTAATATATATATATGTGTGTGTGTGTGTGTGTGTGTGTTTACTTACATAAACGCATATATATATATATATATATATATATATATATATATATATATATATATATATGTACGTATTTTGGTATGTACATGTGGGTAAACAAACGAGGGATTAAATGATTACAGTGTAAGAAGATTAATAAAGGATTAATGGAGATCTAAATTATGTTTTGGCTTATTCTCATCAGAAACAGAGATGACGTCAGTGGGTAGATATTTGGTAACAAAACTGATATCAGAAACACACAGCGAGTAATATCTATCTATCTATCTATCTATCTATCTATCTATCCCGTCTGTTCAAATCTATCTATCTAAATATCTATATATCTATCACAGCATGTTCATATCAACCAGTTCATATCCATCGATATCAGCTTTATCATATTAACCTTAATCAATTCATATCTGTCTCAATCTGTTGATATCAATTTGTCTCAGTCTGCTGACTCTTTCTCTCTCTTTCTTACTCACTTTCTCTCTCTCTCTCTATCTCTTTGTTTGTCTGTTCATTCATTTTTTTGCTTTTTTTTTTTTTTTTTTTTTTTTTTCTTCTATTGGTGTTTTGGTACGTATCTGACTACCACCAAGTTAGAGAACAGCACAAGGGGGCCACGCACGAATTGCTACTCATTTACGGCTGGTCCAAAAATTGTTGGCTCCGTTAGCATTCCTCTTCTGGGGCACCTCAGACACCGAACAATCAACGGAGCCCCGCAAAGCACGTAAAATCTGGTGGGTGGGGACGAGCCCTATGACACAAAGCGTTGAATGAATAAGTAACCGCCCGGCAGAAATTCAAGGTGGGAAGCCCGGAGACAAGAGGTAATTTACTAAGCTTTTTTGCTTAGATGTAGCACAAGGCTGCATGAATTGGGCACCCAATGAGAATCGAACTCACTCGTGTAGGTTTGCTAGTCTACCTTGCTAACCATTACACCACCCGAGGTGCCCAACCCGGAGACAAGAGGTTTGTTTACTTGTGTTTGTGTAATTATGTGTACGTGTGTGTGTGTGTGTGGGGGGGTTGATTGAAATCCTCCCAATTTTCAAAGGGTAAAATCCAGAAATTTACTATCTGATTTTCATGGCTATCTTCACTTCTTCATTTCTTACTGGGCTCAAGTAAGATCAATATATATATCCTCATCATCATCATCATCATCATGTCGTGCCGCTAGCACGGATATCCCTGACCCTCTCTCGCCACTTTTCCCTATCGTTCATCGCCTCTGGCTGGTCTTCTGGGCTACATACCGTATGCTCACATAGCTGCTGTATGTATGTTCTAGCTGGTCGTCCTGCTTTAGCTCGTCCATATGTGGAGGTCCATAGGAGTACATCACTTATGAGTTCGTTCCTGCTCCTCCAGCAGTGTCCTGCGTGCCTGTCTCGTCTAACTTGGATAATTTTCGTGATGGGAGGCAGGTGGCCGTATAGTTAGTGCTTTGTGGGGTGTTGCCGCCAGGACTTGTTTAATATTGCTCGCAACATATATATATATATATAAGTTGGCGACCGTAGTCGAGGGCCACCCGAAAGCTCCCTTTTCAGTAGTTACTACACTGAGATGTAGGGGAGGGCGCAACTCCTTTCCTTGGATTGCTATACTCTACCCTTGATAATACCTTATAATGCAGAGTGTTAAGCAAGAAGATATCAAGTACCATTTTTTGAGTATTTGGTATGACTCGACCTGCTCTCCCCGGCCACTGGCGAACATTCTACCCATTAGATCTATATCTCTCTCTCTCTCTATATATATATATGATATAGATGATATATATATATATATATCATCACCATCATTATTTTCATCATCATCAAGTCGTGCCATCAGCATTGAGTACCCTGACTCTCACTCTTGCTAGCTGTCCCTATTATCCATCGCTCCGGCTGGTCCACACACACACACACACACACACACACACATAAAGAACAAACAAACTATAAAAAAAACACCATATATGGAAAAACGAACAATATGTATGTTTCCATACACTTTATTTAGTGGTTCATACGAAATCTAAATTTGCAACTAAACACTTGCTCCTGGCAAGTTTTTCACATTAGCTATAATAGGTGTGTTTTAACTGAGTGACAGAAAGTTTCCTCAAATCTCCAGGACTCTTCTAAGTATCCGAGCCAATTTTAACAATACTGTGATACTTCCTATTATCTCCAGTTCTCCATCGCTTTTCCTGAAGAGCACTAAGAATTAGTCTCACCGCCACCTTCATAATCCATAACTTTTTTCAGCTCTCTGGTAAGACACCAACTTTTAACTATTTTGCCATATATTCCTTGGGAATGTTGCCATGGAAACAATATCAATCATTTTATACTGAACAGTTTACTTGAGTAAAACTACCAACGATAAAATTAATTTTCATCATTTTAACTCAAATACGAATGGTTTCGTTTCTTTGTTTAATGGCATATCGACCTTCGTGGGTTACTTAATGCCAAAGCCAACCTTCAAGAAGAACAGTAGTGGTACTATTTAACCCGTAGCAGGGAGGATAAGGAGGCTCATACCTTTCCCAATGGTATTT
The DNA here is from genome assembly GCA_963585895.1 of Sepioteuthis lessoniana. Taxonomy (NCBI): domain Eukaryota; kingdom Metazoa; phylum Mollusca; class Cephalopoda; order Myopsida; family Loliginidae; genus Sepioteuthis; species Sepioteuthis lessoniana. The sequence goes on along the minus strand of OY757936.1, from coordinate 31,540,366 downwards.
GCCTGAAAGTGAACCTAATAGCGCGACTGGAATTCGAACTCGCTTACTACGATTTCGCAGTCCATCGATTTAACTATTGCACTACGAGGGCACCTCTCTGATACGAATGATATACGAGCTGTTTTTCATAGTTTAGGTCACTCAGAACGTGGCACAAAATTAACAGATTTTATTAAAAAAATCATTCAACTATTCTATCACGAGTTTCTAATATTTACATTGATTATAAACACATTTTTTTGTGATTTAAAGATCTTAAATTAATATTTTTTGAAACAGTTGATTTTTGCTGAAAAATCTGACACTTGTAAATAGAGCTGTGAAAGACTCAAAATATAAGCTTAGACTGTTAGTCATTGATATTTCAACCCACATGCAGCAAAAACCTAAAAACGATACATAACCAACTTGATAAGAAAACGCTTAAGATTCTTGAAGTCCTTATCATAAAATCCAGAAATCCAAAAATGAATAAGATCTTTTGTTCGGAAATGGGGATTTTAAAATGTATTCAAAAACATACGTGGTGTGATCAAAAAATATCGAACACAGTCTTTAGATTTTTTTAATTTTAAAATTCAAACGAAAACATGGGAACAGCTTTGCAACTTGTATACTTACTTAATGATAATGAGACACCTTGACGGTTGTCATCTTGAAGGAATTGGAAAAAGGGGTTACTCAAACCGTTTTCAATTGAGCCAATGTTACCTTAACTCACAGTTTCATCACACACACACATACACACACACATACACACACACACACACATACACACACACACACACACACACACACATATATATATATATATATATATATATTGCTCTGTATTATTGTTACATTGAGCTCTTTACCAGGAAAATTTAAATATTCATTCATGAATAATTTCTTGTCCTGATGGAATGACTCCCAACTCCGGTTTAACTGGACCAAAGAATACTATATATATATATATATATATATATATATATATATATATAATTTTTAGGTTTTAAATCTGCTACGTAATGAAAGCATTAAATACTTTTTCTTTTCATATTTGATATATCATCATTATCATCAACATCAAGTAGTGCTGATAGCAGAGGTTCCTTGGACCCTCTCTTGTCATCCATCCCAATTGACCGACAGTAATCTAGACGGCATCCAGTACCCGCACAGATCTGACGAATGTAAGTCTTTGCTGGTCAGTCAACACTGTTGTGTTCATGAGTGCGAGTCCACAAAAGAACGACGCTTATAAGTTCGTTCCTGCTTCCCCAGCTGATGGGAAGTAAGTGGCCATACAGCTGCTGTTTTGTGGAGTGCTGCGTCTAGGATTTGTTCAGAACTGCTCGCAACATTCTTGTGTAGTTTCCATGAAGATTTTTTTCTCTCCAAGCGCTTTGTTAAAGTCCAGGTGGTGCAGCCATACAATTGTACTGACATGAATATATATATATATATATATTAGAGGGTATCAAAAATATTTCTTTTTATCACAAGCTTTTGCTCCAAATTCTATTTCATCTACGCTTGTAAAGACAATGGTATTACTCATAAATAAATACAACTTTAACAATTTTTATAAAAATAAATTTTCATCTATACAAATTTTCCTATATAAAAATATTATGAATATTTAGCAGTTAAAAAATAAGTACAATTCTTATATGTATATTTATACATTATTTTCTTTTTTTTTTGTTACAGAGTTTTAATGTAGAAATAAATGATACCTATGATAATAATACATTAAAATAGAATGATCTTTACTATAGAAATGCATACAAAATAATTTTTACAACAAGAATGCATAGAAAATGATCTTTATTTGAGAAATGCATTGGAAATGATTTTACAAAAGAAAGTCAGTGAAATTTGCTTTTTACTGTAGAAATGCACAGAAAAGGATTTTTTACAACAGAGAAAATGAGTTTTTTTCAAAAACAATGCATTGAAAATAATTTTTACCATAGAAATGCATAGGAAATAATTGTTACTCTTGGAATTTATTGAAAATCATTTTTACCATAGAAATGCATTAAAAATGGTTTTTACTATAAAAATGCAGTGAAAATGATTTTTGCTATTGGAATGCATTGAAAGTGATTTTTACTATAGAAATAGTGAAAATGATTTTTTACAATAGAAATACAGTGAAAATGTTTTTAGCCATAAAAATATATTAAAAATGATTTTTACTATAGAAATATATACAAAACTATTTTTACTATAGAAATGTATTGGAAATGATTTTTTCCAAAGAAATTCAAAGAAAGTGATTTTTACAATAGGAATGAATTGGAAATGATTTTAATACATGTAGAGCATTATATAAGTTTTAAAAAAAACATAGGAGTTTTTGAATTTTCATGAATTCTCAGTGAATTAAAAAAAAATAA
>OY757936.1:31502979-31535479 GCA_963585895.1 Sepioteuthis lessoniana | reverse complement strand
TCTTTTCTTCTTTCCCCTTTCTTACTTCCGTTATTTCGTAGTACAATAATACATTAAGCCGAGAATACTTACTATTTATAATTCATTTTATCATCTATTTCCTTCAAATAAAGTTTCATCTCATGATTTCTACTTCTATTCTATAAATGATACATGAAAATCTTTTGCAATCAAACGATAAGATGAGATTTTAATTATTTTTAGTTTTCATAGTGCTCTGCTCACCAGATCTGGAGCACTTTTTACAATTTATCCGACGATTTAAAAAAAATGGTTGTTTATTCTCATTATATATATATATATATATAAATATATATATATATATATATATATATATATATATATATATATATATACATATATATATATATATATATATATATATGTAGTAAAACCTATTGAGTCATACCAATCTACCCAGGTTTCACCCAGTGGATCATCAACAAAAATCTGACAGTTTATTTTCTTTTGGCGAGGCATCGCAGCACTATTCGATCATTTTTCAAGTTGTGAAGGTGCCGTTAGTCTTTTTTTATTGAATTTTTCCCAGGTATCACTTTGTATAATCTTTATTTACAAATTGTAACAACCGGGTTTTTTTTTCCTACTGCCAGAATTTTATAAATTATATATATATATATATATATATATTGAATTATAAATTATGTGTATATATTTTATAAATTATACATATTATGAATTATATATATATATATATATATATATATATATTTTAATTATAAATTATATATATATTACATAAATTATACATGTTATAAATTTTATATATATATATATATATATATATATATATATATATATATATATATATATATATATATTGGAAAAACTTGGAAATAAATCTATGAAAATGTATAGAAAAAACACAAGATCTTTGGCAGATTATTCTATTTCTAAAATATATTATCCTACAAATAAAATCATCCTCTAGTATTTTCCATCTCCATACATTTTCATATATATATATATATATATATATATATATATATATATATATATATATATATACAACCTGTGTGTGGGTGGGTGGGCATCATTGCCATAATTCTGAAAGCTTCAAGATAAAATGAAGTAACTTGTTAAAGAAATCAAAAAAAAAGAAAATATGTTTAAAAATAAAATGAATCAATTCGTTTAAATGATTCATTGAGGAAGAAATGTCCGTTTCAAGACAAGGCGGTTGGCTTCATAATTTGGCTACATGACAACTTCTATCTTTATGTTACAAATGCGGTGCAGTAGAAAATAATCGGGTGGGGTTACAAAGTCTTTTTTTTTCTCCAGACCATGTGTATTCCAAATCGCTTACCTCGAGACTATTGTTTGTTTTATTCCATCAGTAACATAATGAGTGACGACATTCGGTGCAGATGACCCATTTCGACATCAGCTCAATGACTGACATATTTTGATGATCGTGTCAGTTGAGACGTCAGTTAACATATGAGAACTAAAACATAAAATGAAGGTTTAAAGAAAACACGGATTTTATTTGATTAGTATGAATTTGTGATCAAAAGGAGAAGGCTTTGTTTTCTTTTTTCTTTTTTTTCGTTAGTTAGAGTGTTACTAGCAAAACCAAGTAAGTGAGAGAGTGAGAGAGAGAGAGAGAGAGAGAGAGAGAGAGAGAGAGAGAGAGAGAGGGGGGGGGAGAAATTGAGATTTTGCCCGTTTTTGGCCTGCTTAGGCTTCCATATAAAAAAAATGACAAAATAATTTCTTTTTCTCAAAAGATGGTTGAATTTACTTAAATTCAACCATCTTTTGAGAAAAAGAAATTATTTTGTCATTTTTTTTATATGCCACAATGAGATCCAGCCTGAACATTGAGTGATTAACATTTGAATAAAAGTGGCAAGATATATAGAAAAAAGGAAATATAATACGTGTGATTAACATTTGAATAAAAGTGGCAAGATATATAGAAAAAAGGAAATATAATACGTTTGTAACCTGATCAAGAATGACGATTGTTGACTTTTGGGGTTTGTCTGAGAACAAGCAACGGGGAGATCAGCTCGCGGTGTAATAATACTTTTTACCGACTACATAACATATAAAACACTAAACATTATTTGTGTATTCAGCTATTCCAACATACTAAATAAATCGATGTAGTCATGGAATAGTTCCTTGATATTCTAAAATTTAATCGGAGCTTGGAATAATGTTATATAAAGTCAGGGAAAATACTTTCATGACTGAATAATGATGCAATCAATTCATAGAAATAAAAAAACAACAACAATTAAATAATACTGGAAACTTTTGCAACAGTCTAATATGATGGAATAAAATTTAACTGAAATATAACGTAAGGTCATGGAAAGCTAGGGAAGGTATTTTCATGCCTGATTAATGATGCCATGACTATACATAAATGAAAGTTGTTTTTTTTTTAAACAAATTTGCATGAACGGAAAAAAATGCAGCTAAACAATTTTCCATGAACAAACAAGCGACGTGGGTGAGTTATTTGAATATTTCGGTGTTTATTCAAATCATCATGCGATTCTTAATTCTTATTATACAGAATGGTCAAAATGGTTGCCAAAATTTCAGAAATGTTCTTGTTTAATTCAACTTTCTTTTTATTATTAAAAGAGTGGAATGGATATTTTCAGATGACGATTTCTTGAGAATCGATACTTGTGATGGGGATCTAATTGTATTATTCGGCCGGCATTACACAATAAAATGCTTTGGTCTTGAAATTGGGATGTGGGCTGTTAAAACGAACATGATAAGGGCGACATTAATATCTTCAAATATCGTCAATTACTCTGTAATACTATACTGTGGCGAGATTTATTTTTTAAATATGTATAAAGGATATAATATAAAACAACATATATTCTGAAGAAAAATAATATGAAATAATATATATATATATATATATATATATATATATATATATATATATATATATATATATATATATATATTATTGTTATTTTGAAGAAATTTTTTTAAAAATCAAGACGAATAGAAATATAAAAGAAAATCACTTTTAAATATTGCACCAAAGAAAATAAATAATTACACCTATGAAACAATATATTGTCTCAATTACTTGAATTATTAAAACTGGTATCTTCATGTTTTATCACTACCTTTCGACTGGTATGCTCTTTCGCCTAATTGTACAGAGTTCTGAGAAATATTGGTTTAGTTTCCTTTTTTAACGGCATATCAACCTTTGAGGGTTATTCAATGTCAAAGCCATCCTTATAGAAGAACAGCAGTGTTACTATTTAACCCATAGTGGGTTGAGGCGTTAAGGGGGTTCACACCTTTCCCAAGGGTATTAGTCCAAAAGTGAACATTATCAAGAGTTTGCTTCGAAGCTGCACTCCGGCTCGTTAGCCATTACGCCATGGGGGCTCCACCCCTAAGGAGTATTGCGATTATTCCTTTAGTTATTCGATCTTTTTCTTGACGTTTGTTTTAATCATTACATTATGGCCGGTCTGCTTCTCAGGCTTCCTCGTTTTCTCAATGTCTAAGATTGAATTTTGTCATTGGTCTTTGAGTTTTTCAAACGATTTTGGCTACGTCGTTTAAATCACGGCATTTCGATCGATAGTATCTGCGGTCTTCCTCAATAAAGTTTTCAGATTTAATATTGCATTTATTCTATGAGTTTTCTGATCACAGTTTTAATCAGTCTGTGGGTTTTCCGATATTCCTCAACTATCTATCTAACTGAACTGCTTTTAATGTTGTTTTTTTTTTTCAAATTCATAACTTATTTCTAAATTATTCTAACTGGATGATAAAAAAAGAAGGAATGTTATAATAAAAAAAAGAAAAAGAAAAAAGAAAAAAGTATATGTGTATACCAATATAAACATTAAATGAAATAATTATAAAGATCTAATTTCACAAGTTTAGACAATGAGAATAGCCAGATGACACTCTAGTTGAAATACAGTGATCAAAATAACAAAGATGGAAACATCATTTTGAATTATTGATGGAACAATAATTATACCTCAGATTTAGACTCAGAAGAAGCCCGAAAAACGCGTAGGCCGAAACAGAATGATTAAGGTTACAGATATTTGTATAGTCGTTAGAATAAGATCAGGAATGATCGCAATATCTTATCTCAGAACTTCAGACACTGAAGAAAGCTGGAGAAATAATTGGCCTAAATGTAACGTTCAAAAAACAAAAGATGAAAATCATTATCCAAATATTTTGTGGAATGATGCTAATCTTTGGTTTCAGAACATAAGGAAGGCCAGAGAGCGCACCAGCCAGTTGTGATCCGAACAATAAAGAGAAAACTAACCGTTTGAATAATTCATATTATTATTATTATTATTATTATTATTATTATTATTATTATTATTATTATTATTATTCCTTGCAATTTCACCCCACTCGTTTTAACGGGTGGTTTTTCACTGAAGACGGAGTGTCATTACGTCTCCTCAGGTTCCTATAACTCTTCTAAGTATTCTAGCTGAGTTTAACAGTGGTATGGTCTGGATGGTCTCGATTCTTCTTCAAATCTCGATTCTTCTTCAAATCTTTTCTAGGCTTTTAGGGGCCGTTCTGAGAGTACTAACTACAATTTCTATCAGCATCAGCTTCATATTCTAAAGCCTTTTAAGATCTCAGACAAAGACCAGGCAGGGTCAATTATTTCGCTTTTTCAAAATTTTCACTCTGTGGTCCGCTGAAACGCCAAAATCAAATTGATGACAAGTTCTTTTTTTCTTGATAATTAATAACGGGTCAAAGATTTGGAAATTCTTTTGTATCTCAAAATCCCACAGAATTTTATGGGTTTCATTTTGAAACCATTCAGGTTTGTGTGTATAGCATTTTTCAGTTTTTGTTTAGTTTCTTGGTGTAATGGCATATCAACCTTCTTGGGTTATTCAATATCAAAACCATACTAGTCACAAAATAGTAGAAGAATTATGTAACCTATTGTTGGGGTGGTTATAATAGATTATTTTTTGCTATGATCAAATTTTAGTCTTTTGCACACTCCCCCAGCAGATCACCTTTCCCACTTTTTGTATCGCTAAGTCCTAGAGAATAATTATCATTATTAACTTGAATTTTTTGTACTACTTTCAGAAGGTGGGAAGGTTGATTATATATATATATATATATATTGCAATAGGAGTAACATAAATATTAACTTGAATTTTTTGTACTACTTTCAGAAGGTGGGAAAGCTGACTATACATATATATATATATATATATATATATATATATATATATATATATATATATATACTAAACAAAAGAATTAGGAAATGAAAAATAAAAACAAAATGGAGGACTAACTTGCTGGTAAATTTTCTTCAGAGTCCTTTTGTTTTGTACGTTTGCTGATGATTTCTTTTAACAATTGTTCAAAGTTATTACACTTGTCATTAGAAGAATTCGAAACCGTACTGACAGTGCTAACCGGACGACTCCATACTTTTATAGGTCCGGAAGCCGGACGTTTTGGAGTTGGGGTTGAACCTGACTCAGACATATCCGTTCCTGAAGACCCAACTGTCACAGCAGATCCCTGCTGCGATGTTTTCCTTTCTGGTTTTTCTTTCAGTGAAGATGTCCTAGATATGCGTCCATCAGAAATATTATGATTGCTTGCTGAATTGTCACTTGTATTTTCTTTGCTTTGCCGAAATTCCGGTTTTAGTGTTCCGGGTATTGGGGGCGGTACAGGAATGGGTTCGTGTGCCCCCTTTCGTTCCAACCCGTACATGAACTTTGAGCGTTTTTCGAGGGCTGTTCCTAATTTTCCATTCGGAGTATTTGAAGCGGTTGGAGTTGAACTGCCAGAAGTGTTGTTAGATCCAGGGTCACTTCTCTTTCCTTTGACCGGAGGAGTTTTATCGGAATTCTTTTGGTGGTCTGAACATGCAATTTCAGCCGTCGTTGTGCCAGATGATGCAGTAGTTTCAGTGCAGCCATTGCATAAGCTTTCTGTATTTGAACGTTTTTTAAGGGGCCTCTTCGTAACTCGTGCCCTTCGTTTCAAGTTGGTCGGCAAATGCACACGCGGTTGGTTTTCATTATCCTCGAAACTAGAAACCGACAGGTCGCTGCTGTTCCTTTTCTTTGATGAAGAACTGTTAGACTTTGAAGAATTCGGTGTTTTCGCCGTCGACGGTTCTGAATTCATGGGGGGAGGACGATATGAAGGTAGGAGAGGGGGTGTTTTGGCTGATATATCGTGAATTGAGTGTTGCTTCAAGCCGTTAAATGTAGACGGATTCTCGTTTTGCGGGATGTAAGCCTCAATCACGTCGCAACCTTTTCCGGATGGTTTATCTTCAAGACGTTTGATTGTTAACCCGGAAATATCCATTTTGCTTCTTGAAGATTTTGTTTCGTTTCTTTCAATCATACCAGTAGAGTTCTCGGTTCTGGAAGATGGTCGGCTACGTCTATCTAGGCTGTTTGTAGACCGAATAATAACCGGTTCCTGCATATTTACAGATTCTAAATTACTGTTAGCGTGTTTGATCGATTTTCGGGTGTTTTCCTTAGACCTGGCGATATCTTCGAGATGGTTGTCATCTTTTGCCAGACATTTGACTGGTGCTACCAAATTTACGTAGGTGTTTTTAATCGCTTCTTTTGAAGCATTCAAACTGCTTCTTGAATTCTTTAAGAAAGAACGTTTTGGTGTTTTTTCTGAGGAATTAGAAGCCAATACGCTTTTCATCGATACAGATTTTTCAAAGTCTACAATACAGCGATTATTTTCCGAAGTCTTGGACAGTGCTGAAGTAGAGCTAGGACGAGTCTCTGATTTTAGACTGGCGTAAAGACTTGAAAAGTTGCCTCCCATGTGCGCACTTAACGGTCTGGGTGCGCTTTTGTCGACTATGTTGAAGGAATATTTCCCATCTCGTAACTCGGATTTGCTTTTCGTTTCTAAGTTGCTCTTAGAACGTCTCAAAGACTTTCTTAGACGGTTACTCAGACTTTGTATCATCGCTTTTGTTTGAGTTAAGGAAACTGTTGTCTTTCTTTTTCTGTATGCATCCTTATCTTCGGCCAGATCATTTTGCTGAAGTTCTAGTCGGGCTGATTCAAGGGGAACTAATTCCAGACTCTCTACGCTTTCATTCAGATCATCGTCTTCATCCGCGATTTTGTTTCGGCCCCTTCCCAGAAGAGTTACCGTCGGCATCTTTTCTGAGGACGCAGACTCCCATCGCGAACGTGTTCCGAAGACCGAACTTTCTGTACACACAGAACTTGGGCGTGAATAATACCCAAAAGATCTATTCGGGGAACGGTCAGACGTCATGGAGGTAGCTCCGTGCAGCGCCTTCACGGTACTTCTTTCTGCATAGAGGGAGCTTCTTTCAGAGCGCATGCTCAGTGACCTCCTGGGAGAGCGCCTGTGGCTGCACAAACTGGTCTGACTCTCTGCAACGGGCAGATTCTCATCACCGTTGGTCACTACGCTTGCATTGTCCGTTGACGTTATTACGGGTGTCATCGCCGTAGTTCTCATACTGAACGTCTCGGTCGAGGGAACATCTCTCGCTGATGATTCAACAAAATCAACTGACTGGACACTGAGCACGACTCGGGTTGAGTTGTTTCGGTAATAGTGCGGGTCCCTACTTGGTCTAAATGTTAACATCCCATTCATGCCAGTCTCTTGCCTAATGAACGTGTGTTTATGGCGATGTCCTATCAGTGGGTGTTCTCTCAAGGAATCACTGTCCGTTTGACGTCTCTTTCTGTGTCCAGTCAGGGGACGCAGTGTAACGGCTGTGAGGTTTTCCGACAGTCCATATCTGTGACCGGTCAGAGGGTTGCTCCGGTTACTGTGGCAAATCATTTTGACTCGACTGTTGAAGTAGTGAACAAGAGGTAATTCCAGTGAACATTTGCTGCTGTCAAACAATTTCGGAATAAATGCCGTGGTTGTGGTTTGAAAGAGAAAATACAGACCAATTCTTCTTTTGTTTAATTTTCTGGCGGGTATCCGTGGACAAGAAAACGTTAAGAGCACTCGAATAAAGTCTTTAGATTTGAATTAATGCTCTCCCAGCGAAATGACCGACAAGCAAATTTTGGTTGAAATTTCAGATTATCAATTGTAACAAGGGGTTCTTTGGAGTTGAATAAAAGTATTCTGGTTTGGTAAGGCTGAAAATAATTTACTGATCCCTCCTTTGTCAGTGGGTTCACTTTCTGTGCTTTCAGTTATAGACGGTCAATCCCTCACCAAAAAAAAAAAATACCCCGAAAGCACATCAGTCATAATTCTGGCAATTCAGATACGCCAAAGAAATGTTATAAAATTCTTTGAAAAAGTTGAAAACTTTCGACTTAATAAGTAAAGAAAAATAATACATAGATATTGGTAAGAAGTATTGTAAGAAAAACAAATCTTCTCTTTGTCATGTAATATTTAAAACAGTTGTTATTATTGATCTATTTTATCATTAGCTTTTGCTGTTATTATATATTGGTATATATTATTTACAAATTAAATTGTATAATAGGTATATATAGGAAATACATAATATATTCTGGATTCACAGCAATCTGCAATATAAGGCATCTCTTGGGATTCTTGGAACATATTCTTTACCATTTAACAAAGAATATGAAGTTGACTAAAAATCCTGTCGATTAAATTATTCAATTAACAATTATTGATAATATTTAAAATGATAAAATAAGAATTGTAAAAAAGCAAACTTTATTTGATAATAATTAAAATAATAGATAGATAGATAGATAGATCTAATTTAGATATACAAAAAATATTTTTGACTGCATTATCTTAAATTTCTTTTTTTATGAGGACTTATTTAAAATCTTACTAGACGAATTTTCTGAACTGAGTTACCTCCCTTAACCCCTTACCAGATAAGTATCTTTAATTAAAATTTTAAGAAATTACGAATAAAAACCGTGTAAAACAGCAATAAGTTTTTCCTTTAGCATTTTCGTCTGAAAATCAAAAAACAAACAAAACAAAGAACCCTCTGAATTAAAAGCAGGTAACCTGTGCATCAACAGATATATACTGTTTATACAGGTCTCTAAAGCAGTTGAGCAAACACCTATAATCGGTCATAAAGAGGCTCAAAAATAGCAAAGATTAAAACTGGTTATATACGACTGATCTTGAAAAACTGATGCTGCTGGACATAAGAAATACAGAATTGACTCGTTTTTTAAGATGTAATAGGATATCACAGATATTTTTGTTTCAATCACAAATTAAAATTCAAATACAAAAGAAAATCCTGATGTTCTGAAAAGAATGACTTTTTTCAAGAAAACACTTAGAGTCGAGTTAATCCATTCAGGTCTCAAGATGTTTGAAAACTTTCGCGAAAAATAAATCCGATTGAAATCAAAAGAATTTGCAAAAAGTTTGAACCGCTCAATATCCATTCCGTTTTTTCTGTACTTCGGTTTTGGTAGGAGTTTAATCCAAGATTCAAGATGAATTAAGATCAATATATGTATATATGTATATATTAAAGCAAATTTGAGTTAACGTGTTTCAGATACTTTGACATCGTAAAACCAAATCCAGTGTTCAATTTGATCAAAGGCAGATGTAGGAATCCTTAAACTGACTTGAATGTTTCACATATTTTCCCCTTTATTCATTGTCCGTTGTAATTCTTTCTCCAGGTTTTTTGTTTCCAGATTTGTTTGTTGTTGTTTTTGTAATAAAATATATCCAAACGTTTAATTGAACTCTTCCTCAGCCATCTTTGCTAAGCTAACCGGTGAGAAAGAAACTCAAGTCTCATTCATGGTAAGAAAGAGCAGATTCATGTAGATCTTTTTTTTTTTTTTTAATTATATCAGCAACAGCACGAACTATATAAAAACAACTCGAATTAGAAAATACTCCACAGTCAAATGTTTTTACGAAAAAGCAGACTTCGATATGTAAATGTTCGTTATACTAAAAAAAAAGGTAAAAATAGGATAGAAAATATTTTTACATTAGCAGAAAAAAAAAGAAGAGTAAATAAAATAATAAAAAAAATATAACCTCTGCTTGGCTTCTCCTCCTCCTGAACAGGTATATCGTTCATTCGTAATATTTTACACAGGTAGGAAGTGTAATCAAGCAGAGGCGTCGATCGGTTTAAGCTGAGTGCTTTATTCAAACAAGATTAGAAATGACTTATCTGGTCGACACCCACACTCACTCCTAACGATCAACCGCTGTCCAAGGCCGTCTACATAAACAAGGGTAGACTAATTATTTTTGTGAATCAACTCATTGTCGGGCGTCTCTGATAGCAAGTTGTAAAAAAAAAAATTCGTTGTAATTTCACAATTAAGCCACTTTCCTTGGTATCCGCTAATGAGCCAAATACTTTTATCTGGACTTTTTATAATCCGACCAAATTTTAAAACAGTGAATTAGAATGATCCTGAACTTAAACAATTTGCTTCTTAACCCAAGATGATGGGAGTAATGTGCCTTATTCTGCTTCACCGTTCCATGGTGTGTTGACAGGGGGGGTTGAATTCAGAGTTCTTGTCTGTTTGAATCAAATTTAAGTTACTATTGATGAGAGGAGAACTGATTAACTGATTGATTTTTTACGGCATGTCAACCTGTGTAGACTTATTTTACGGCTTGAGGTTTAGGAATAACTTTCCTTGTAATTTTATATTTACATTTTTGTTTAGTTGTTTCTAAAGAGATTCCTTGTTTGCACAGAGTTATATGATATCAAGCATTCCTATTTAATACAAATAATTTGCGCACAGTTCTCTGGTTTCAAGTATTCCTATCTAATACAAATAACTTGCACACACTTCTATCTTTTCAAGTATTCCTATCTAATACGAATAATTTGCACACAGCTCTATGGTTTCAAATATTCCCATCTAACACGAATAATTTGCACACAATTCTATGGTTTCAAGTATTTCTATCTAACACTAATAATTTGCACACAGTTCTCTGGTTTCAATTATTCCTATCTAATACAAATAACTTGCACACACTGCTATCTTTTCAAGTATTCCTATCTAATACGAATAATTTGCACACAGTTCTATGGTTTCAAATATTCCCATCTAATACGAATAATTTGCACACAATTCTATGGTTTCTAGTATTCCTATCTAACACAAATAATTTGCACACAGTTCTCTGGTTTCAAGTATTCCTATCTAATGCTTATAATTATATCGTTTCAAGTAATTATTTCTATTTTATGATAACCTTTTGCTTGCACAAAATTGTATGGTTTCGGGTAACTAATATAATCCTTCATCATAAAGTTGTCCTGATAGCACAGAGTCCCCTGACTCTCTGTGTCCCTGTGTGTCTCTCTCTCTCCATCCTTTCTAATCATCTATCACTCCTTGTGGGTTCTCTAGACTGGATCCAGTGTCCACAAAGAGCTGATATTTCTAAATCTTAGCTGGTCAACGAACGCTGGTGTGTCCATGTGTAGGAGTCCATTAAAGAACGTCGCTTATGAGTTCATCCTTAATTCACCTGCAGTGACTAAAATGTCTAGGTAGTCTTACTTAGATGGTTTGTGAGATGGGAGGCAAGTAACTGTACAGTTATTGTTTTCTTGGGTGTTGCTACCAAGCTTTGTTCAAAACAACACGAAGCATTTTTGCGTAGCTCTCATCTAGCTTTCTCTCCAAGCGTTTTGTTAGAGCCAAGGTTGTGTAACCATACAGTAGTACCAACACGGCCCCAGATTAGAAGAAATCTATCTTTTTTTTTTTATCAGAGATGTCATATTACCATATGATCGGCAGAATTTCATATCAATAATCCTTAGTAAACAATTATAGTTTTACATAATTATTCTTAATACAAAAAATTTATAGTTATGCTATAGTTATTATAAAAGAAAGGATTGGTTAGTTTTAAAGGTATCTTAACTCACCCTGTTTTATTCTATGCAAAGTGGTTATGTTAGGTTAGGTTTGGTTTATTGGGTTTTATGGCATATCAACCTTTGTAGGTTATTTAACGCCAAATCAATTTTTATGTAAATAATCCATTCTTTTTAAAACAATTCAGTTTAGCATAAGTACATAGTTTAATGGTCAATAACATTTATTTCAAACTATTCAAGCAGTTGTATGTAACAATTCAGTTAAGTGTAAATACAGTGTTAATGTCGAAAAACAGTTCTATTTAAAATAATTCAGTTAAGTATAAGCACGCAGTTTAAATGTAAGTACAGTTTAATTGTCAAAACCATTTCTATTTCAAGCTATTCAGTTTATTTAAACAATTCAGTTTAGCATAAGAATGCTGTTAGTTCTATTTAACCCATAGATAGGGCCCTATCAGGTGCTACCACTCCGGGCCAGAGTGGACCTGGGAGCAATGGCAATGAAGGGGTACTCCGCATTCCCCAAAGTTCCAGCATTGCTGGAACCTCACCATCAGATTGTTTAATGTCATATCCAGGACACTCGTTGGGGGGGGGGTCTTACCCCTCTGCAGAGAAGCAGTCGATGTATTCTACAGCCTCAGCCGACTGGGCAATATGTTAGGTTAGTTATATTTTATAGCATATCAACTACTCAAGGTTATTTAATGCCAAATCCTCTTTATATATATATATATATATATATATATATATATATATATATATATATATATGATTTGTTTACACATTTTGTTGATAACATTTTTAAACGAGCCTGAGCTCATTTTTTGGTAAACAGTTAAATGGTCTCAAGTATTTCTATTTGATACGAATGATTCTATTTACTGTGATCATTTGTTTGCACACAGTTAAATGGCTTCAAGTTGAACTAACAATTTAATCACGGTCATTTGTTTACACATATTTCAATATATATATCATCATCATCATGTCGTGCGGCTAGCACGGATATCCCTGACCCTCTCTCTCCACGTCTCCCTATCATTCATCGCCTCCGGTAGGTCCTCAGGGTCACATCCCGTAGTTTGTAGGTAATTTCATTTTTGAAGGAATTTAAAATTAAATAGTCAAAGGGTTTTATTTCTAACAATTCAATTCAAAATCAGTCATTTGTTTAGATACAGTTTAAATGTCAAACAGTTCTATTTCATTCATATAGGACCCTCTCAGGAGCTACCACTCTGGACCAGAGTGGACCTGGGGGCAATGAAGAGATACTCCATATTCATTTGACCCTCAGGACAAGAACCTCTCCATTAGATGGTTTTGTGTCATATACAAAACAATAATTGGTGGAGGAGGTTTTACCCCTTTGTTGTGATACCGTCGGTGTATTCTACAGCCCCAGTCGACTGGGCTTTTAAACGTTAGATAATCGCGTACATTGTAGGTTTATATTCACATTTTTAATGAAGTTAAGTGGTAATTTTGGACATGCTTAATGCGAATAATTTTTAAACAGATCTGTTTGACCCAATCCACCAATCCGGTTACAACCACTCCCGGTCAGAGTGGATCTAGGAGTAATGGCAATGAAGGGTTAGTCTACACTCCCAAGCTCACCAGAACTGAAGCATTTCCATCAGATGCAGTTTAGTGTCATACCCAGGACACAACATTTTTGCTGGCGGTACAGTCAATGTATTCGATCCTCTGCCAGCAGGGCCCAATGAAATAGTGAGAGCGCTTGGCGAAACGATTATCGTTGTAAGATATGGATTCGACTAATCGAGTTCAAATCCTGGACTGTATGTAACCAACACCCTCTATACACGATGTTGAAATGTGTGTATTTACCCAACCCCTTCGGCATAGGCAGGATGCAACACAAGGTCAATTTTTGAACAAAGTAAAGCTTGTTTAAATTCAGAAGTTTCTTTCTTCTAGACTGGTTGCCTAAACAAGGCTAAAGAACCAAGTGTTGTATGCATTCTTAAGCAAGTAAGACTCTTCTTGATCGTTCTCATAAATAGCAACTGGAAGGAAATTTGATGGTGAATATTAGTTTTTGAACCCCGGTTTGCAACATTCTCTTCCCCTCCAAATACCCTCCTTTGGAACTCCCATGGCATCAAGGTGTCGTCCCTCGGACCCAGGGTTAGGTTTATTGTCAGGCGCCTGAAGTGCCCTTATTTTTAGGAGAATGCCAACGGGACCAACGTATTTTTGTGCTCACCGTGGATCTGAGCTTCGGCTGGTGTTCGGCTCCCACTTAAAAGAACTTGTGCCATACTTTGTCTTGATGGGGAGATAGACAAATACCATTTGTTAATGAATGTAGTATTTAGTAAATCTCAGTTTACAGCACCCAGTCTACCCTGCTATTTACCTATAGTTAAGGAGGAGAGAAGAAATGGATTTATGCCTTTTTCAAAAGCATTAATTAGAGCAAAAAGGAAATGCTGACAGTCTCATCCAGATTTTGAACTCCGGTCGCCAATTCCATTTTCTACGACCATAACCGTTACGTTAAGCGCGCCAATATTTTCCGTGGCAAATGGGATGTTATTTTGGACGGCCTAGGCTTTATCATATTTACCAACCCCTCCGCTCGGGCAGGATATCACACAGGATCAATTTTTTAAGCGGAGTTTAACAGGTTTGAATTCAGAGTTTTCCTTCTCCTAGACTAGTTGCCTCACCAAGGTTAAAGAACCCGGCCTAGGCTTTATACAGCGATTGTTTAACTTTTCCATTTCCTTCTTTACGAGTACTAGTTCTCCAATGACTACTGGTATTATTTCGATCTTCTTACTCCACATTCTGTTGATCTCTATCTCCAAGTTTTTCTATTTGGATGCTTTCCATGGAGTTTCTTTCACATACAGTTGCTATGTCTGTCAGCAAGCACTCCTTTTCTTTCTTCTTTGATTATAAGGACAGATTTGTTGGCTTTTATATTTCAGTCAGTGGGGATGGGCATATTTCAGAATATTCTGACATTGTTCGAAGTGACTGTGTTCGACTAACGTTCATACACTATCACTAGAGGTGATAGTTACCGACAATAAAAAGTACTTTGTATGAAAATCTTTGAGTTATAATCTAGTATTAATATCTTTGTGTTAATATATTTGGTAAAATCATGTGGTAATATCTTTGTGATAATATATTTGGTAAAATCATGGGGTAATATCTTTGTGTTAATATATTTGGTAAAATCATGTGGTAATATCTTTGTGTTAATATATTTGGTAAAATCATGTGGTAATATTTTTGTGTTAATATATTTGGTAAAATCATGTGGTAATATCTTTGTGTTAATATATTTGGTAAAATCATGTGGTAATATCTTTGTGTTAATATATTTGGTAAAATCGTGTGGTAATATCTTTGTATTAATATATTTGGTAAAATCGTGTGGTAATATCTTTGTGTTAATATATTTGGTAAAATCATGTGGTAATATCTTTGCGTTAATATATTTGGTAAAATCATGTGGTAATATCTTTGTGTTAATATATTTGGTAAAATCATGTGGTAATATCTTTGTATTAATATATTTGGTAAAATCATGTGGTAATATCTTTGTGTTAATATATTTGGTAAAATCATGTGGTAATATCTTTGAGTTAATATATTTGGTAAAATCATGTGGTAATATCTTTGTGTTGATATATTTGGTAAAATTATGTGGTAATATCTTTGTGTTAAAATCTTTGCATTAAGATCTTGTGTAAATATATTTGTGTTAAAATCTCCGTTAAAATCTATTGGTAAAATCGTTTGTTAAAATCTTTATGCTAAACATGCATCTCTCTTTCAAAATATCCCAAATATTTTCAGAATGAAAGATACTCTGAACAGAGAACTTTTTATGGGCATAAAAATTAGTTTTATTTTCATAATAAAATTTAATAATCATAACCAAATTGAGTTGAAAATATTTTCATCGATGATACAAACACTTCCAAAAACTTTGCTTAAACGATGGCCAAAAATGGTGCAGCTGATAGTCTTTCACAGCAGGCTGAGCGATGGAAATCTCCAGGAGTCTTCTTAGAATTCTGGCTGATCTCAACAATGTTGTAGTTTAGATGGTCTATTCGTCTTCCGATTTGTAACTGTTCAAGCTTCCTTTCTGAACCTTTGGTGACCATTCCGAGTGCATCAGTTACAATTGGTATCACCTCTACCCTCATGTTCCACAGCTTTTTTTTTTTTTTTTTGGTTCTCTGGCAAAATCCATGTACTTTCTCTCTTTTCGTTTTCTTTGATTTTCACTCAGTAGTCCTCTGGGACGGCAAGTTCTCTTTTTTGTTTTTTTGTTAATTATCTCGGTCTGGTGTTCTGGCTGGAATTAGTTGATCGATCAGATCTCAAAATCCAAGAGAATTTTATGCATCTCATTCTTCTGGACGGCTTCTGGTTTGTGCATGTACCAATTTGGTAATATAATGAAATTTCAATTTCTTGCACAATTCCCAGTGGATTAAATTTCCCATCCAGTCGTGTCTAGTCTTATACTCTTTTTGCACCAGTCTGCAACATTCATTTATGATACGATTAATAGTTTCATTTCTTTCATCACATAACCTACATTTGCTATTTTATTGTGTCCTATCTATTTTCGTCTTAACATAGTTGGTCCTTATGTCGTTATTTTGGGCTGCTATTTGAAGAGATTCAGTTTCTTCCTTTCTTAGCCATGAGCTGGTCTTCTCGTGTGAGATTTCGTCAGTTTGTCGCTTGAAATATTCATACAGTTGTTTTTCTTCTTCCCATTTCTGATTACTATTTATGGTTGTTCTGTTTACATACAAATCAAAATTTTTGTGAGTGACCAAGAACCTGAATGTCGGGCTTATTAGAGATCTGCTTCGAAAGTAAAATCTTCTTTTGGTGTCGCTCGTAGTGCACGGGTTATCCCCACTGGAAGTGGAAACGAGGATCCGAGTTCAAGATTTTGACGAGGCTATTCGCATTTAACCTTTTGCTAATGTCGTTGGGGAAAGCATGAATCCAACTATTCTCCCTCCAACTATGAGCAAATAGTAGGGCAGACTAAGTTCTTTAACATTGGGATGGCAACCGGTCAAAGAAAAGGAAAACATTGAATTCAGACTTGATAGATTCCACTTAAAATTGACCTTGTGTCTCATCCGTCTCGTGCGAAGAGGATGGGTAAATACATTCAGAAGAAATATATTCGGTCGAACTCTCCACAAGAAATTTCAAGGGTCGACTTGTACACGAGTTCATGCGGTATTTAGATTGCCGTACCTTACCCCCACCTCGTTTCTATCTCCTCTGTATTTGCTGCTAATTTTGATTTCAAAATTGCTATTGTTGTGCTGTCATCTCATGTCGACTTATTAATAACAGGTTACTAAATTAGTCACGTGTTTTACTCGTTAGCCGTAACAGAATGGATCAGCAGGACAATGAAAAGGAAAGAGGGGTATATAGAGTTACCTGCCCTTTATTCCGAATTCTTTGAACTTCGACCTTGTCATTTCTGACCCTTTTAGTCTTTAAATAATTTCGAAGCTCCCTAACCTGGATGAACACGCTCTGTTGAAATACCCCCCCTGTAATGACACGGCATGTGTATGCGTCAATCGGTATATGTGCGTGTATATTAGGGATGTACGTTTATCTTTAATTGTGTGAGCACATTAGAGTGCTTTGTTGCGTTTCTGTGCTTGTATATGTATGCGCATGCGTGCTTGTGAGAATGTTGACGCAATGACTTAATATTGATCGCCGAAGAAAATCGACAGTGAGTCGAGTTCAAACCCGGGAAAAGGCTGTTTGCGTTTCACTTCACTTAGGAAAGGCATGAATCCATCAATTCTCCTAATCTATGATTAGAATAGAAGGGCAAACTCAGCAGAGCGTCCGACTGCACCCCAACGAGAGTCCTGGGTATGACACTAAACTGCATCTGATGGTGAGGCTCTAGTCCTGAACCTTTTGGGAATGTAGAGTACCCTCTAATCCCATTAGTCCCACGTCCACTCTTACCTGGAGTGGTAGTACCTGTTAG
Source organism: Sepioteuthis lessoniana (assembly GCA_963585895.1). NCBI lineage: Eukaryota > Metazoa > Mollusca > Cephalopoda > Myopsida > Loliginidae > Sepioteuthis > Sepioteuthis lessoniana. The sequence continues at coordinate 31,517,546 of OY757936.1, read as the reverse complement.
GGTCTAATCTATCGGTCAAAAAGAACTATTTAATTATTTACTATACTTGAAACCATTTAGCTGTGTAGAGTTATGAATAATGTTAAATTGAATTATTATTATTATTACATAGCAATTCTTGGAACCATTTAACTATGTGCAAACAAATAATTAGCATTGAATATAATTAATTAGTGCAAGATTGGAACACTTAAAACAATTTAATTGCGTGCAAATTGAACTATTAGAGTTAGATAACAATACTTGAAATTCTTTACCTGTGTGCAAACAATTAAGTTCTAACTCGTTTAAGAATAAGGTTACCTACAAACTATTCTCTTAAAAATCATCATATCTGTATAAAGAAGATTGGGTATTAAATAACCATCAAGGGTTGATATGCCATTAAACCAAGTAACATAACTGAACCTTGATAGAGCAACTGGTCTTTGTGAAAGAGAGATTCTGAATTAAAAATCTGGATAAGTGTTAGGGACAATCTGTTGTACATTGGTGCACCATTCTTCTGATATCACTGCTAGGGCTGTAGAACACCAACTGCATCTCTGCAGAGAGGTGAGAATCCCCCGACGAGTGTCCTGTGGCCCTGTTGGCCAGGGCTGTAGAATACACAGACTGCATCTCTGCAGAGGGGTAAAACTCCTCTAACGAGTGTCCTGGATATGCTACTAAACAATCTGATGGTGAGGTTCAAGTCCTGGAGCTCTGGGAAAAGTGGAGTGGCTTTCATTGCCATTGCTTCCGGGTCCTCTCTGATTGCATCTGATAGAGTCCTATCTTTGGGTCAAATAGAACTATTCGACAAACTGTGACCAAACAAATGACCTTTGCAAAATCGAATTGGTAGAAATAGGACTGTTTGATCATTTACCTGAGTGTAAACGAACAACTGATGTTCAATTGAATTGTTAGTGATACATAGCAATACATGAAACCATTTAACATTGTTGTCTTATGTTAAATTGAATTGCTCGGAATAGAACAGTTTTATCATTTAACTGTGTGTAAACAAATGAGAGATGTTTTATTGGGTTGTTAGTAATACATAGCAATACTTGAAACCATTTAACTATGATTAAACAAATGAGTCATGTTGAACAAAATTATAAGTGTTAAATAGCAACACTTCACTGTCTGCAAACAAACGATACCAATCGAATAGAATTTTAATTGTTAGATAGCAATGATTAAATCCATTTAACTGTAGAAACAATAGAAATACTAGTGTGTGGACACATTCTAACTTATTCAAAAATGAAAGCACCAACAAACTATGTGTGCAAACAAATGACTGGTGTTAAATTCTGACTGTTACATAGTGTTGTGGCTCCGGAAAGGGTCACTAATGAAAACGCAAACACGGATATTAGATAACATATTATATTACACAAGAAAGATAGAGTTACATAGAAAAAGTAAGAAGTCTCGTACTGTTCGGATAACACCAATATTGATCTGTCTGCAGGCAGCGAAATCTCTCAGTACTAATAACGGTGAGAAGAGTCCATTATGGTGAGATGGGTAAGGCTCCCGCAACACATAGCAATGCTTGAAAAAATTTAACTGTGTGCAACTAAAATGAGATTAAGCTCGTTTAAAAATGTTACGAACGAAATATGTTTACAAATCATATATTTAGTATATCTGTATAACAGGACTTGACATGAAATAAACTACAATGGATGATATGCCATCAAACCAAACTCAAAAGTGTTGCTGATTCAACAGAAGCCTTCGTCATTAAAAACTATAGAGATTATTAACCTCCTGAAAAGGAATACGAATTCCGAAACACGTGTGGAGCATAATGATATGGAATAAAAAGCTAAAGTATTGGTGGACCTATTAATTCTGATATATATATATATATATATATATATATATATATGAATTAATAGGTCCGCCAATACTTTAGCTTTTATATATATATATATATATATATATATATATATATATATATAAACATCTATAGCAAATAAACGACAAGACGGGTAAATCTCCCGTAATAAAATGGGATATTGTGAAGAAAACCCAAGCTTACAAAGGAGGTAACAATGGCTGCAGATATCATTGGACATACTAAGAAAAATCTGTTGAACAAAAGAAGCGAATTAGTATTTAAGTGCAGACATATTTCTCCTATTTCATCTATCATAAGCCGCTGTTTGATTTCATTATTTATTCTCCAAAATTTTTGGTTACCAGAAAGAAAAAATAATTCTTTTTCCTCGTTTGAATATCATGTGTACTAACCCCTAATCACGTTATTCTTTCATGAAAATGACTCACGCAAAAACATCTTATCATGTGACCACAACTCACGCTATAGAGACGCTAGACTGGTTACTTTTATCACACTCCCATCGGAAGATTATATAAAACAGATGAATCTTAATTCACGGGATATAGGGTCCATATTTCTAAGATTTGTTGGTTTTATGGTCTTTTTTTAATACCATTAAGCACTCTTTTATGCAAAAACGTTTTTGGCAGTTCTTATAAACATATAGTCGAGCTCATAAGCGACATACTCCAGTGGACCCCTTCACATGGACAAGCAAAGGCAGGACGCTGGGCTAGAATCTATATACAACAGCTCTGTGCCGATATAGGATATAGCTTTGAAGACCTGCCGGGAGCGATGGACGATAGAGACGGGTGGCGAGAGAGAGAGAGAGAGAGAGAGAGTCAGGGAGATCCGTGCTGGCAGCGCAACATGATGATGATAATATATATAGTAAGATCTCCCGCCCCCAAAAATGAGTGTTCTTGGTATAACGTATTGTGTTTACAGATGAATTGTAGAGTACACCTTCATTTCCATTACTCCCAGTTTTACTCTAACCAGGAGTATTTAGGGCCCCGTCTTGGTTGAAATAGATCTGTTCGAAAATTATTAGCTTTAGGTCGTAAAACTTGATACTATTCATGCTTATCAACCCCTCCGCTCGGACAGGATATGACACAAGGTCAATTTTTAAGCGAAGTTTAACAGGTTTGAATTCAGAGTATTCCTTCTCCAATACTAGTTGCCTCACCAAGGCTGAAGAACCTAGTCTGCTCTACTATTTACCCATAGCTGGAGGGAGAATAATTGGATTCATACCTTTCCCAAGGGTATTAGTGCTATGTGAAATGCAATCAGTCTCGGCCAGGATTTGAACTCGTGTCACCGTGTCCATTTCCTACAACGATAACCATTACACCACTTGATACTATGTAATTGTGTGCAAACAAATGATGTTCTTTTTTTTTCTTTTTTTTTTTTTTTTGAATGGCAAGAGTTGCTTGAAACCTTTTAACTGTGCACGAATTATTCATATCAAATTTTCGATGGGGGCAAATACATTAAACCAACCCAATTAATATTACTATCCTCTATTGTAACATCTAAAATAAATAAAAAACACAGTTGAATAGCATTAAATGAATATACACACACGCACAGAGAGAGAGAGAGAGAGAGAGAGGGGGAGACACACACACACACACACATACACACACAAACACACATATATATATATATATATATATATTGACCGGCTCATTGGCCTAGTGGTTAGAGTGTTTGCTAATGGTCCTTGCTCGCGTCATACCAAAGACTTTAAAAATGGTATTTGATACCTACTTGCTTAACCCTCAGCAATATAAGGTACGTATCAAGGTTAAAGTGGAGCAATCCAGGGAAAGGAGTGGCGCCCTCCCCTACACCTCGGTGTAGTAGCTATTGAAAAAGGAGCCTTCTGGTCACCCTCGACTACGGTCACCAACTTTACTTACTTACATATATATATATGCAGTAAGAGATAGTCTTTAGATGTGTACATGAAATAATCTGTAGAATAATTAATATATATATATATATATATATATATATATATATATATATATATATATATATATTCTCCACAGATTATTTCATGTATATATATGTGTGTGTGCGTGTGTTTGTGCGAGCGTGTGTGTGTGTTTAAAAAATAATGGAATATCATGTAAAAATTTAAAAGGGCTTAAATACTTTATAAAAAGAACAATATATAAAAAAATATTAGCAATAAATAAACAGGAGGCGTTACTTTTAGAGCATCTCCTGTCCTGTATGAATTTATTTATAAACGTTAAAAAAGCCATAACAGTTCTCCAGGTTTTCCTCGTGACCTCTCAGTTGAGTGAAGATTGAAGAAATATTTTTATACACCCTAACTAATATGGCGTGTCTGAACAACTAGGGTTAAGACTTTAATGATGGTTCGACGTCTTTTTTAACCGCGTTCCTACATTTTGGTATGTCCACGGGAATGACACAAGGGTCAGTGAAGTTAAATCCCGATTCGATCACTGTTGTCATTGGCTAATGGTTTCGCCTAATGGGTCAATTCAGTTGATTGACAGCATTCTATTTGAGGATAAAAAGGAGATATCTTTGAACGATGACCCGGCATAAAGACCAGTCTCGGACGGCTCTCACATGTATCATCCAATCAAAATAGTTTTGTCTTTTCATATAATTGTGGGTTACTTAAGATGTTGTCTCGTTACTCTTTATACTTCTTTTAACCCTTTTCAAACTGAATTTATTTCTAAATTCAGCTTGATGTTATCCAACCTCTGCACCGTGAGTAGGATGCGTCACAAGGTCAATTTTTAAGCAAAGTGCAGCTGGTTTGAATATAGGGCATTCTTTCTCATAAACAAATTGACCTACCAAAGCTAAAGAGACTGGTATTTCCTTTCATTTATACATAAATGAAACATTAATTTCCTTCACAATACGAGGGGTGATCAAAAAGTATCAAGACTCAGACAGTATCGACTAAGACAAAAATGAACAATGAATGAAAGGTTAACTTTCTTCAAAATATTAGGTGTATTAAAAAAGTATCGCGACTAAAGCTGTATTTACCAAGGTAGATATGAACAATGAATGAACGTTAATTTTCTTCACAATACGCGCTGTGTTGAAAAAGTATCGCGACTAAAGCTGTATTTACCAAGGTAGATATGAACAATGAATGAACGTTAATTTTCTTCACAATACGCGCTGTGTTGAAAAAGTATCGCGACTAAAGCTGTATTTACCAAGGTAGATATGAACAATGAATGAACGTTAATTTTCTTCACAACACGCACTGTGTTGAAAAAGTATCGCGACTAAAGCTGTATTTACCAAGGTAGATATGAACAATGAATGAACGTTAATTTTCTTCACAATACGCGCTGTGTTGAAAAAGTATCGTGAATAAAGTTGTATTTACCAAGACAGAATTTAACAATGAATGAAAAGTTAATTTTCTTCAAAATACGAAGCTTATTAAAAAAGGATCGAGACTGAAGCTGTATTTCCGAAGATAGATAGGAACCATGAACCATTACTTGCTTTTAGGCCATAGTTCTGCACATGAACCATTACATTATTACAACACTCACCGCATGAACCATGAATGAAAAGTTAATTTTCTTTAAAATACAAGTTGTGTTGAAAAAGTATCTTGAATGAAACTGTATTCACCAAGTTAGAAATGAACAATGAATGAAACGTTAATTTTCTTCAAACTACGAGGTGTGTCGAAAAACTATCGGCTGAAGCTAATTTTAGTTTTTTAAAGATCTTTTCTAAAACATTCTGATTGTTGTTTAGATCAATTTAAAATCTTATTGATTTTTTTTATTGGTTTTTAGATCGGTTGTTTCAAAAGCTACACACCAGGTTGAGATAGATTTTATCACTTACAGATCAATTTTGAGAACGACTTCATGATTTATTGATGAGTGTATGATTTCAGAAAAAGTTCAAGTTCAATATTGATTGAATTAAACTCACCGATTAGTTTTCAGATTGATTTTCAGACCTATTGATCAGATTTTTGTATAGTGTAAAACCTTCTGATCTGTTTTTGATATTGATTTCATGACCTACTGATCAGTATTTGAAATTGATTTCAAGGACTATTGATATTTTTTAAGTCGATTTTAAAATGGGAAGTTCCCGTGACGTAATAAACAACGGGCCGGACGGTGACGTCATAGTACGCGTGTTCGATCTCCAGTTGCGCTATTACGTTCATTTTCGAACGAATACTCTTAGGAAAGGAATGAAACCCTTTTTTTCCCAGCTGTGGGTTTAACAATACCACTGTTGTTATTGTAGAAAGATGGCTTTGGCATTGAATAACCCTCGGAAAGTTGATATCCCATTAAACAAAGAAACTGAAACCGATTTCAAAGCTTACTTAACAGTTTTTCTTTTTTTTAAGACTAAAGCTTTTCTAATGCGGACCGACTCCAAAAATATCTACTGACCCGTAAAGCAAAACTACTACAAGGATTCTATTATTGGGGTCAAAACGAATATAATTAGGTATCATTTATTACCAAACTCTACGACATAAAGACTGTAAGAAAAGTAAAATTGTATTGATATATACCAATGGTATATGTATTTATGCAAACCCAAAATTTTAAGCGGCTTTGAATTTAGCGTTTCCCTTTCACCTACACCAGTTGTGGTAAAAGGTAAAAAGCAAGTAATGGTTCATGGTTCATATCTATCTTCGGAAATACAGCTTCAGTCTTGATCCTTTTTTAATAAGCTTCGTATTTTGAAGAAAATTAACGTTTCATTCATTGTTAAATTCTGTCGTGGTAAATACAACTTTATTCACGATACTTTTTCAACACACCGCGTAGTCTGACCAATTATTTACCCATTTCTGAAGGAGACAATGAATGGATTTATAACGTCCAGATTATGAACTCGGGTCGTTTTTTTGTTTTTTTCTTTTAATAAAAAATTTCATAAACAACTCATAAAATTCTGAGATTGATTTTCAGTCGAACATATCGACCGACAAAACTGATTGATTTGAAATAGATTTTCACATTGATTTTATTATCTTTATTTTGAAAACTTTGTCAACCATGCTTATTTAAATGTAGATTATTATCGATTATTTCATTGTTATCATATTTACCAACTCCTCCGCTCGGGCAGGATATGACACCAGGTCAGTTTTTAAGCGGAGTTTAACAGGTTTGAATTCAGAGTATTCCTTCTCCTAGACTAGTTGCTTCACCAAGGCTGAAGAACTCAGTCTGTCCTACTATTTGCCCATATCTGGAGGGAGAATAATTGGATTCATACCTTTCCCAAGGGTATTAGTGCTATGTGAAATGCAATCAGTCTCGTCCATGATTTGAACTCGTGTCGCCGTGTCCATTTCCTACGACGATAACCATTACACCACGTTTCATTATTATTGATTATTATTGATTATTTATTTATCTATTTTTTTCAGGTGCTGCAACCTTTGCCGGTCTGAGAAAGTTTATTGCCGAGAAAAGCGTCACCCGGGTGCTATCTTTTGTCCATATTGCTTCCCACGGTTTGGCAGCGGCGGGCTGTTCAGGATTTGGTAAGTCAACTCTTTGAGTTCCTTTGGTGGAGTGGCTAACGTACTAAACGGTAACATCGTAGGTAGTGAGTTCGAACTCCAGTCGTGCTATTACATTCACTTTCGGACTAATATCTTTGGGAAAGGCATGAACCACTTTATCTCCCAGCTATGGTTTAAATAGCACTACTACTGTCTTTTTACAAAGATGGCTTCGACATTAAATAACCTATGCCTTAAAGAAAGAGAACAAAGCATCTTCGTAGAGAGTCTTCTGTTAGGAAACCTTTCAAACGGTTTTCTTGCAGAAAATGCTCTCTCCAAGAGTCAAACACTGACTAATCAACACAAACAAAAGAGAAAATATGGACAAAGAGGTTTTTAAATGACTTCACTCCAAAGCAAAATGCGGCACAAGGCCAAATCGAGACATGCGTGGCTAATCCAAAAAATGCTTGGCCTCGTCTTCATTTCTCAATGGAGATTCTCAGCGAATGCCCCCACCCTAAAAAAAATTGTCAAAATATTGTGTTAAAAAAGCAAACGAAGATAACGACATTACGAAACTAGATGAAATGACGACGGAATTTTGTTTTTTGTAGGCAAAGGTGGAGAATGTGACTCTCTCAATCAAGTGGATGTTGAACAGTGCGTCAACTGTGTGAAAGAGAACCGCGATATGGTTGTAGGTGTGAAGGTTCGCCTGGCCGCTGACGTCGCAGACAACGGCCGAAATGAGGAAGAAGTTTACAGGTGAGTCATAAGCAACTTTTCTGCAGAGATTTCCGATGACAAACAAATTGCCTCAAGAATGGAAAGGCGTGAGACCGTTCCGATTAAGTCTACGGCAACGAGAAATGCTCTAAAAGAGTAGATCTTATCAACGGAATCTAAAATACGTTGACTACATACCCTGCAAATAGATAAGACCGTCCCTCAAAGAAGGAGTTGCTAAGTAAAATTCTAGAAGGAATTGTTTACATCTCACATCGTGCTGTTGTCCTTTGGAAAGATATGTTTACATATATTCTCTCCTTCATCTCAAGTATTAGAAAAGTAAGTAGGACATACTGGGTTTTCTAGCATTGCCAGAGCAACAAGCCAAGAAGGAAAATTCTTAATTCAAACCTAGCGGAGTGTTCTTTTCTGGGAAACTGTGACATGCCAGTGAACCATTCTTCTTTTCACCGAGCTGAAGTGGTTTAGAATACACCGACAATTATTATAATATAATCTGTTGTTATGAATTAGATAGTTTTTTTTGCGGGGGGGGTTGACATTACTTCAGGGGTTTATTTGTATGGAGATCAAAAACGGCATAATTATTTGTCTCTTTTGAGTTTTATATTTGAGTTTTATGCCTCCGAAACAGTATATATCTGAATTAAATCTAAAAAAATGAAAGTATTTCTTGCCGAAAAAGAAAGAAAAAATGCTTGAAAACCTCTACAAAAAATATTCACAGTCAATTGTTTTGCAGCTGAAGAGAAGACGTCAACTATTGATTAGCAAAAGGATTATTTTTCTCTGAACGGTACATTTTCAGCACTTACAGAAAACTATAGTAAAAATATCTTCCCAACGAAAAAAATAAATCCATAAAGTATTAATATATAAGCAGCCTGTACCTTTTCATCGTTTCTGTCTTATTGATTTATTCATGAGTTTTTACATTAAATAATAAAAACAACTCGGCTCTTCAGCAAAGAAGATTTAATTTATAGTTATTAATTTTAAAAACATCTAAAGAAAATTATAAAGGTTAATATGAAGGCCTTATTCCTAAAAATTTAAACACTAAAAGAATTACCTAGAATTACCATATCAAAATATGTATGTATGTATGTATGTATGTATGTATGTATCTATCTATCTATCTATCTATCTATGTTTAAATCTATCTATCTATCTCATTCTGTTTATATCTAACTTGCTAGCTATCAGCAATCTTTAAAAAAATGTGTCGAGACTATTTGTATTTGCAAAGGAAAAAAAATCAACAACGAAAGAAATATTTTCTTCAAAATAGCATCTTTCATATGTGTAACACTTATTCCAGCGAGTGCTTCATTGGTTGAAGCACTCTTTAAATTCCGCTTTTAAAATTGTGTGAAGATCCAACGCTGTATTTCTTTTGATATCTTTCATGTCCTCACATCTTAACCCCAAAGAAAAAGTCTTTTGTCTTTATTCTGAATCAAAGATCTTCCACCTTTTATGTCCAGCAATCTTCGAATCCCTGAAATATCGAACTGTCTGACAGCTTGAATGCCACATTGGAGGCGGGGCACTTATGACTTGGAAGATCGATTGTCCTCCTCTCGATTATTAATTGAGATAATTGATTTGCTTAAGTGAGCTGAACAATTACTGGCCAAGCGGAAAGCAGGTGCGATTTGTCAAAACACTCGGCCAGGTACGTCTACAAAGACGAACGTAAGGACACACAGACAGAATGTGCAGTTCGAAATTTATTCTGTTCAGAATGATAAATTTAAACAAGAAAGGCTATCTATCTATCTATCTATCTATCTATCTTTTTCAGTTTATTCATATCTATCTATCTATCTATCTATCTATCTATCTATCTTTTAGGGTTTATTCATATCTATCTATCTATCTATCTATCTATCTCAGTCTGTTCATTTCTATCTATCTATCTATCTATCTATCTATCTATCTATCTATCTATCTATGTCATGTGTATGGCACTAAACTACATCTGTTAGTGAGGCTCCTGTTCTGGAGATTTAGAGAATGTGGATTATGACTTCATTGCCACTAATTCCAGGTCCTCTCTGACCCGGGGTGGCTATACTTGTCAGAGTCCTATCTCTGGGTTAAATGAATTTGTTAAGAAATTATTGCTATGAGATAAGACCGTATGCCAAAAAATAAAAAAATAAAATAAAGCCGCTAGAGAAACAACGACAAAAATGCAAATATGAACATACAATGAACGCAATTCCCTAATTTCTTTGCGAAAAATAACCCTGGACGGTTGGGCATGCTATAAAATAAATAAACCAACCAATCAATCAATCAATCAATCAATTATCTATGTCAGTCAAAATCTATCTATCTCAGTAGACTGCGAAATGGTAGTTAGCGAGTTCGAACTCCAGTCGCCCTATCATGTTCCCTTTTGGGTTAATACCCTTGGGAAAGCCATGAAATTTCTTATCCCTCCTAGTTATGGGTTAAATAGTATCTCTGCCGTTCTTCTACAAGGATGGATTTAGCATTAAATTGACCACAAAGGTTGATATGCCATTAAACAAAGCAACCAAACTAAACTGATCTATCTCAGTCAGTTAATACTCTTCTTCTTCTTCTTCTTCTTCTTCTTCTTCTTCTTCTTCTTCTTCTTTATATATGATTTAAATTCTATAGTCTTGATTTTTATGTACAAGTCAAAAGCAAGTTCTATAAGTGTAGAGTTATGTCATATTTTTTTCGCCTTAACGAATTTTCCCGCTTTCAAGAGAATGTCCACCAATCAACAATCAGTACGATAATCCTTGGCGCCATATTCTCCTTCAAAATGTCTCCTGCAATAAAATTACGGGAAGCCGACGGCAGTTGTAAAAAATAAATAAATAAATAAATAAAAATAAAAAATAGCCTACTTGACAGCAGATGTTGCACGTACCCAGGGCGCAACTTGAAGACGACGCCACTGAACAGTTTCAGGAAAAATCAGACCAGCTATCTTCGAAAGATGAAAAACGAAAAACATCAGAAGTATAATCTGTTTTTTGTAAGTTTTATCGTGACCATTAAACATTCTAGGTGGCCAGATTATTAGGCTGCTCATATCAACGATTTTAGTCGTTGTCTGGAAGAAAAAGAATAAATCCAATAATAATGATAATAATAATAATAGGAATTTGGCATAGTTAGAATATACAGTCAGGACATTGGAATGGAATTTGGCATAGAAAAATGTGCCATGCTTGTAATGAAAAGGGGCAAACGACATATGACTGACAGAATAGAACTAACAAATCAAGACAAGATTAGAACGCTCGGAGAAAAGGAAACCTACAAATACTTGGGCATCTTGGAGGCTGACACAATTAAACAAGTGGAAATGAAAGACAAAATTCAAAAAGAATATCTCAGCAGAATGAGAAAACTACTCGAGACAAAATTGTCTTTCAGAAACCTTATCAAAGGAATAAATACCTGGGCCGTACCTCTCGTTAGATATTCGGGGCCCTTTTGAAGTGGACCAGAGAAGAACTTAAATTGACCAAAGAACAAGAAAACTAATGACCATGCATAAGACATTCCATCCCAGAGACGACATTGACAGACTATATGTATCAAGAAAGGAGGGAGGAAGACGACTTGCCAGCACTGAAGACAGCATTGACGCATCGATACAACAACTCGAAGACTACATAGAAAAGCACGAAAGAGGACTGATTACAGCCACCAGCAACGATACGGACAATACGTTGGACAACAATAACAATAACTAGGAAACAAAAATGGGAAGAAAAACAACTCTATGGGCGTTTTAAACGACTAATAAACAACATCTCACACGAGAAAGCCTGAACCTGGCTAAGAAAAGAAAACTTTAAGAGAAAAATAGAATCTCTTCTAATAGCAGCAAAAAAAAAAAACAACAACAAAAAACAGCGCCACAAGAACCAATCATATCAAAGCGAGAATAGATAAGACGCAACAAAATAGCAAATGTAGACTATGTGGTGACAGAGACGAAACTATCAATCACATAATAAGCGAATGCAGCAAATTAGCACAGAAGGAGTATAAGACTAGACACGACTGGGTAGGCAAGGTGATCCACAGGGAAATGTGCAAGAAATTTAGATTTGACCATACGAACAAATGGTATATGCATAACCCAGCATCTGTCCTTGAAAATGACACACATAAACTCCTATGAGACTTTGACATACGCATGGATCACCTAATCTCGGCTAGAAAACCAGACCCTATTATAACCAATAAAAAAAAAGAAATAGAATTTGCAAAATTGTCGACTTTGCTGTCCCGGCTGACCACAGAATAAAACTGAAAGAATGTGAAAATAAGGATAAGTACTTCGACCTTTGCAAGGAATTTGAAAAAATTATGGAACACGAAGAGGACAATAATGCCAAATGTGATTGGTGCTTTCGGTACAGTAACTAAAGGATTATTAAAGGGACTAGAGGACTTAGAATTTGGAGGTCGAAAGGAGACCACCCAAACTACAGCATTGTTGAGAACGGCTAGAATACTGAGAAGAGTCCTGGCGACTTGAGGAGACCTGCTGTCACTCAAACTTTAGTGAAAGACTATCAGCTGAAACTGATGGGAAAACTCTAATAATAATAATGATAATAATAATGATAATAATAATAAATGACTCATCGATACAACGACTCCAGGACTACATAGAAAAGCACGAAGGAGGACTGATTACAGCCTCTAGAAACGATACTAACAACACGAAGACCAACAGAATGAAAATAACTAGAAAACAAAAATGGGAAGAAAAACAACTCTGTGGATGTTTTAAACGACTAATAAGCCTCACCTCACACTAGAAAACCTGGACGAGGCAAAGAAAAGGAAACCTTAAGAGAGAAACAGAATCTCTAAATAGCAGCACAAAACAACGCCATAAGAATCAATGATATCAAAGCGAGAATAGATAAGACGTAACAAAATAGCAGAAGTATGTTATGTGGTGATAGAGACGAAACGATCAATCACATAATAAGCGAATGCAGCAAGTTAACACAGAAAGAGTATAAGACTCGACTCCACTCAGAGGCTAGGTGTAAGGTGATCCACTGGGAAATGTGCAAGAAATTTAAATTTGACTATACGAACAAATGGTATACGCACAACCCAGAATCCGCTCAAGAAAATGAGATACACAAACTTCTTTGTGATTTTGAGATACAAACTGATCGCTTAATCTCGGCCTGACCATTGTCAACAAACAAAAAGACAACCTCCCGAATTGTGGACTTTGTTATCCTAGCTGGCCACAAGTAAAACTGAAAGAAAGCGAAAAAAAGATAAGTACCTCGTTAGAGAACTGAAAAAACTATGGAACATGAAACTGACGGTGATACCAATTGTAATTGGTGCACTTGGTAGAATCACCAAATGGTTTGGTTTGGTTTGGTTTCTTTGTTTAATGGCATATCAACTCTTTTTAGGTTATTTAATGCCAAAGCCATTCTCCTAGAAGAACAGTAGTGGTACTATTTAACCAATAGCTGGGAGGATAAGGGGGTTCATACCTTTCCCAAGGGTATTTGCCCGAAAGTGAACGTAATAGCGCGACTGGAGTACGAACTCGCGTACTACGGTTCTGCAGTCCATCGCTTTAACCATTACACCACGAGGACACCCCAGAATCACCAAAGGATTATTAAAGGAGCTAGAGGACTTAGAAATAAGAGAACGAGTGGAGATTATCCAAACGGCAGCATTATTAAGATTGACTAGAATACTGAGAAAACTCCAGGGGACTTGAAGAGACTTGCTTTCACTCAAATTCCAGTGGAAGAACATCAACTAACAATGATGTGTAAAACTCTCGAAGGAATAATAATAATAATAATAATAATAGTAAAGCGTTTTATAGCAGAAAACTTGCTCTCTCCAACGGTTTAATTATATTCCTTATGTTTCTTTGTTGTTGTTTTTGCGATAATAGGAGGTTTTACTTTCGGAGCAGACCACTTAAGGGTCTTGGTTGCTCATAACAAATGCATTACCAGTAGTGATGAAAAAATTAAGTTTTGTCGCTGAAAACTTGCTCTATCCAATGGTATTATCATGCTCCCGATATCTGCTGTTGTTTTTAGGGGTTACTTTCGAAGCGCCCTTTGTATATGATAATATCAATAATGTAATGGAATTAGCCTTTAGATGTGTGCATGAAATAAACTTTTTTGAGAAGATCCGGAAAAAGATTTTGCTAGCCTGAATATGATAATACATGATACTCTCTCCATTCATCCCTATTATCCATCGCTCCCGGCAGGTCTTCCAAACTACACCCTGTGTCCGCACAGAGCTAATGTAAATAAATTCTTGCTGGTAGGCCAACACTGGCACGTTCATGAGTTGGGTTCCACTGAAGAACGTCATTCATGAGTGGGTCTTTGCTTCTCCGGCAGTGTCCCGCATGTCTTG
>OY757936.1:31352979-31497979 GCA_963585895.1 Sepioteuthis lessoniana | reverse complement strand
GTTGATATGCTATAAATAAACTGACCTACCAAAATCTAGAACAGAAATCGTTGTTATTTACAAATTACTCAAAGGATTTCTTGCTTTGGCTGGTACACAGGCCTCAGATTGTCATAGAACTTTGTGTTCCTATGTAGTCACCCATCTAAATTCAGAGCAGACTCATCGCTGCTTAACTTTAATTATCTACTTGAAATAGGCAAATCAAGATTTAAGGTTTAGTAAGCTTTGCCTAGACAAGTACGAGGTATTATTGCAGTTAATGTTCCGAAGTATGTATTTACCTAACCCCTCTGCAATGGGAAAAGAAGTAACACAAGGTTAATAATCAAGCCGATTTGAATTCAAAATTTTTCTTCTTCTAGATTGGTTGTCTAACCAAGGCACAAGAAATCAGTCTGGCCTACTACCTATCCATAGCTGAGTGAAGAACAGTTCGATTCATGCCTTTCCAAAGGGCATAAGTAGTCACCCATCTGAGAACTGAGCAGACTTATCTTTGCTTAACTTTGGTGATATGCTTTGCTTAGTCTTAAATACAGATCTCAAATCTCTTACTGTACATTATGTTCCAAAATGGATACTCAGCCGAAAACTGAACTGGTTCATTGTTTCTTAACTTCAGTGATCTGATGGGACAGTACTCCCAGCCCGATTTGACCGAAAGTCTGTTTCAGAACAGAAGTTGGCGTAATTGGTATATTAGAACGTCTGAATAGTATTTTTGATTTTTAATCAATTGCGTGTTTTTTAAGTGTTGTATCCTGGTAGGGAACCGATACACAGTGAAACAGGGTTAATTATTTATTAACTCTAGTGGTACAGTTCGACTAGTATTATAAGACTCTCGCTGTGGGTGTTACGACCGAAGTTGGTCTTCTACTGACCGACGTACTTCAGAGCTCTTCTGTCTCTGCTTCTGCTTTTGTCACGCTTCTCCGAGCTTCTCGAGACACGGCGTCTTTTAAATTTCCGTGATACCGGAAGTAACGTACTACGAGCCACTATACAACATTAAATTTATTGGTACAAAAGTTGGTTGGCTGGTTTGTTGGATATACGGGATGTCAACCCTTGTTGGGTTATTTAATACCAAATCGCTTATATCGCTTTAAGTAAAAAAAAATAGCAATAATCATTTAAAACTGTATAGCAGCAAGTAAATATTCTTTATACAAATATTTTGCAGTCCTTCTATTCATGATGAGGAAGAGTGATGAATGATGGACCATAATGAAGATGAAGGAATAAGCAGGATATTTCTTTATAAAGATATATACGTGTCTTTATTCTAATTTAGAGTCGAAGCTTCTATAAGCGTGAGGAAGAGAAACAGAAGCAAGTGGAGACAGAGACACATGGAGACAACGAGGAGTGGACTTTGAGGACTTAGACACTGCTAAATTGACCCACAACTTCTTCTTAGCCGCTCTGTCCCCTCAACTCGGTGGCACTCTCCGTGACTGATCGTATCTCTTCTGACTGCAAGATTAGAAATAAGACTGACCGTTCCTCTGTGGGTACCAGTGTATACATAATTTCACAACGCCTACTCGTTTCCGGTACACCTGCGCATTGCTGCCTTCCTGTTTACACTGGTACGTCTTGTAGTCACTTTTTATACATAGCTGGAACATCCGGCTCGATCAAAGGTCAATATGCGACACTAGTATATATATATATATATATAATTCGGTCGCAAAGAAGACACCGAGATTACATATATATATATATATATATATATATATATATATATATATATATCTTCTTTGTGACCGAATTACATATATATACTAGTGTCGCATATTGACCTTTGATCGAGATGTTCCAGCTGTGTAAAAAAGTGACTGAAGGACACAAAGAAGACACCGAGATTACATATATATATATATATATATATATATATATATATATATATATAATCTCGGTGTCTTCTTTGTGACCGAATTATCGGGAAAATAGGACATTTTAGCACAAACGTTTCTATGATATGCTAATGTGCAAAGACTTATATACATCAGTTCTAGGTGCTGTCTAGACGACCTGGCAAGATAGATAGGTGATAGGAACAGAAGACCACAAAGAGAGAACGAGAGAGAGAGAGAGAGAGAGAGAGAGAGAGAGAGAGAGTCAGGAGAATCTGTATTATCTGCTCGACTTGATGACGTATTATAACACAATGTAAATGACAAAACATAGCAAGATTTTGATTAGACTTATACATAGTCTATGACTAGGAATGTAAGTTAAAAGTAAATTTAGCGACCGTAGTCGTGGGCTACCCGAAAGCTCCCTCTTCAAAAGCTGCTACACCAAAGTTTAGGGAAGGGCTCTACTCCTTTCCCTGAATTGCTCCACTTTACCCTTGAAACGTACTTTATAATGCTAAGTGTTCAGCAAGGAGGTATCAAGTACCATTTTCGAGTTTTTGGTATGACTCGACCTGAGACTGAACTCCAGTCTCCCGGCCCATTGGCGAACACTCTACCACTAGGAATATAATTGGCCATTTTTTCTAAAAAATCTTCCTGGGGGAGTCCCGTGGCTAAAGTGCTGGACAGCGGCCTCGATGTAAACGAGTTCAAACTCGTGTCGCGCTATTACGTTCACTATCAGACTTTATACTTTTGAGAAAGATATGAACCTTCTTATCTCCCCTTTAGTTAGGGGTTATATAATATCACTGCTTTTCTTCTAAAAAGGTTGTTTTGGCATTAAATAGCCCACGAATATTGATATGCCATTGAACAAAGAAACCAAACTAAAAGAGTTATTCATACTAAATGCAGAATAAACTGTTTATGGCAAATTCAGTAAGTAAATGCAAATATTTTTTATTTCCTTAGAAATCATGAAAATATTCAATAGAGGCTACCGATTCTGACACTAATCGTATACGTACACACACACGCAACTAAAATGATTTTTAAAAAGACTTTTAAAAATCTATTTACTTATTTCTTGATACCTTTCCACACATATTCATTTCTATATATTCACCAATCTTGAAGACAATCTACCATTCCATTCGATCAAAGAATTTTTGGCTCAAATCTTTTTTTCTCTTTGAATTTTAAAACACGATTCTAGATTCTCATTCATCTACATATCCACCAACCCAGCCTAATCCAGTAACCAAGCAACATAAATTTTTCTTTGTATATTTACAAGGTCTTGTTCAGCAGAGCAGCATTCTCGATGGAGACAGGAGACATACTTAGCGTAACGGTTATCGCTGTAAGAAATGGAACCGGTTACTTGAAATCAAAACCTGGATAGTGCTGTTTGCCTTTCACTTCGTGTTAATGCCCTTGAGAAAAGCATGAATCCATCTTTTCTCCTCTCCTTCCTCCTCCTCTTCCTCCTCCTCTTCCTCCTCTTCCTCCTGTTCCTGTTCCTCCTCCTCCTCTTCCTCCTCAGCTGTGAGTAAATAGCAGAAGAGATTCGATTCTTTAGCTTTAATTAGGAAAGGGAATTCTTTGAATTCAAACCAGCTGTACTTTGCTTAAAAATCATATCTCATCCTGCTCGTGGCATAGGGGTTGGGTAAATATATATCCTTTGGTGATTAAGAGTTGATATATTGTACTGCATTTCGTTTCTTTCTTTCTTTCTTTCTTTGATTTTGATTTCTTTTATTTTTCTGCTTTCAGTTCTTTCTTTCTTTCTTTCTTTTTCACGCATTTTCTTTCTTTCTTTCTTTCTTTCTTTCTTTCTTTCTTTCTTTCTTTGATTTTGGTTTCTTTTTTTTTTTTTTTGCTTTCACTTCTTTCTTTCTTTCTTTGATTTTTTTTTTTTTTTTTTGCTTTCACTTCTTTCTTTCTTTTTTTCTTTGATTTTTGGTTTCTTCTTTTTTTGCTTCCACTTCTTTCTTTCTTTCTTTCTTTCTTTAATTTTGGTTTCTTTTTCTTTTTACTTTCACTTCTTTTTTTCACTTCTTTCTTTCTTTCTTTCTTTCTTTCTTTCTTTCTTTCTTTGATTTTAGTTTCTTTTTTTTTTGCTTTTCACTTCTTGCTTTTCTTTCTTTTTTCCTTTCTTTCTTTCAATATTGCTACACACTCACGCTTTCCCACGCCCACGCCCACGCGCACGCGCGCACACACATATATATTTACTTATGGATTCACGAACCTGTTAGATTAGGCGGTCCATGATGATATTGATGATTCTATTCGGAAAGAGTGAAGAATTTTAATCAGCATTTCATAATTTAGATGATTTAAAAACTAATAACGCAATACAAAATAGGCATTCACTTGAAATCTGCACTATGTCAGTACGTTCGAAGAGTATTGCTCTGATAAACATCTCGCTATGAAGGGCCATTTTGTGGGCTAAGCTTATATACAAATATACTAACAATTTTAATAACTTATAAGGACCAAATAGCTAGCTAGAAAAGTATGAACTGAGATAGAGAGATAGATAACGAACAGACAGACGACAGACAGACAGACACACACACACACACACACACACACACACACATATATATATATATATATATATATATATAATGAGCGGACTTGAATAGATAGATAGATAGATAGATAGATAGATAGATAGATAACGAACACGCTCATAGATAAACAGATAATGAACACTCATATATATATATATATATACAGAGAGAGAGAGAGAGAGAGAGAGAGAGAGAGAGAGAGAAAGAAAGAGCGACAGAGATGATGATGAGCAGACTTTTGAATAGATAGATAGATAGATAGATAGATAGATAGTGAACTGACTCATAGATAAATAGATAACGACCGTATATATATATATATATATATATATATATATATATATATATATATATATATATATATATATACATACAGAAAGAGAGAGACAGAAAGACAGAAATGACGAGCAAACTCTTGAATAGATTGATAGATAACGAACAGACTCACTGATAGATAAATAGATAGATTGATTGATATGAACATCCTTTGAAATTAGAGTAATTGATTATGTCTTCGAGAAATTTCTAACTTATAAGAGAAACTCAAGCCCAATCGGACATTTCTCGAACATTAAGAGAGAGATTCAAATACATAGATGAATAGATTGATTGATTGAGGAGGTAGAATTTTTCATAAAGTTGAACACGAGTTTCCTGAAATGCACTTTGTGCCCAACTCCTTCGACATTGCCGCAGGCGCAATGAGTTGTCCCTGAACCTTATAAGTGTAATCAGGAGGGGTTATTTAGGGGTTAAAGCTCTGAAGCTAAACGACACATTTATTATATTGGTAAAGACAAGGATGCCATTGATGTTGACAAGGATGAAGATGCTTTGATCAAGTCGTAAGTAATCGAAAGAAAAATTTTGCCAATGCACTCCAAGACCTCAATCTTCGGAACAGCGAGAGATGTTGCCTTGAATTAAACATCAATTTGATTCTAATTAAATGTCAATGAAATATTGGCATAAGTAAAACTCGATTTACCTTTGGTGCGTCAAGTTTTAACTTAATTGAAAAATTTTTTAAAAATTAATAAATACATAAAAAGGAAGATTAAAAGAATGAAATTCGATTCTGAAATTTTCAGGATTGTTCGCAGAGGACGCAGTTGTTTGGAAAGAAATGGGAATACCATTTTGCAGATTTCACCTGTTCAATAGCAAACATTACATTCTGGAAAGGTTATCGTGACCTAAGTGTTGAAAGCGGGAAGCAAGGAGAAAAAAAAAATCAATTGAACATTTGATCGATTGGAACCGAAAATTTAGCAGCCGTTTGCTTAGAAATAATTTGTAAATAAAATCGTAGAACTTGCCATTCTGACTCTTGAAATACGAATTTTATTAAATCACGAGCTAGGAGACTGTTTTACTTCTGCTAATATTCCCTTTTTCGTTCTATACTATTTCCTCCCTCTCTCTTTCGCTCTTCACCACACACACACACACACACACACACACACACACACACACACACACACACACACACACACGTATATATATATGTATATATCATAGTGAACATTTTTCTAAAAAGCATATTTTAAAAAATATCAAAAAAGAAATGCTCAATATCATTTGGTAGAGCATGATAAACTATAGAATAAACGCAGTTGACGTAATCCTCTGGCTGATACGTTACTACCCATTTCATTAAATTCTTTTTCGATGGGCTCAAAAATTGTAATATTAGTAGCGAGCATCCAAACATATATATATACATATATATATATACATGTGTGTGTGTGTGTGTGTGTGTGTGTGTGTGTGTGTGTGTGTGTGTGTGTGTGTGTGTGTAATGAAGACCAAAAATGACGAAACAAACAGGAATATTGGCGCAACAAAGTCTTTCAACATGCACTAGCAATATCAACGCCATAAAGTCTTCCGGTATTTGAACATTTTCGCTGAGTGAGACTAAACTAACTCAGCGATTAACAATATATATATATATATATATATATATATATATATATATATATATATAATTTTCCTTCAACAAATGGATATGCTGTGTCACCAATGAATTTTTCTTCTCTTATAGCATATAAACACTATAAAATATTATGTTAAAATCATTTTTACCTTTTTCCACAAAACCTTTTCTCATCAAGATGACCAAAGTTTGAATCTAGTTTGGAGCAATATAGTACACACACGCACACACGCACACACACCACACACACACACACACACACACACACATATATATATATATAAGATGATTATCCATGTGTTTCACCTGAAGATTGTATTTTTCTTCAAGTAAAGAAATCGACTTGACAGGTGAGATGACAGTTTCTTACCGTCCCATTAGCATAATGTTAAGAGTGTTTGCTAATGGTCAAGAAGAACCGGGATTCAGTCCCAAATCGAATCATGCCTCCTCGTTTAACACTCACCATTATAATGTATGGATCAAGAGTAAGTGGAGTAAATCAGGGAAAGGATTTGTGACCCCAACCACCACCACAGTGTAGCAGTTATTGAAAAGGGGCCCTTCGGATCCTCCACGACGACTGTTGGCCTAGATTATATATATATATATATATATATATATATATATATATACACACACACACACACACACACACACACACACACACACACACACACATATATATATATATATATATATATATATATATATATATATATATATGTATATATAATTCCTTCTCTAATGCAGTGAATGACGATGCCCTGGGGTAAGATTTCCGACTGCCGTTAAGTCAGCCGGATTTCGGTCCCAGTTTGAGGTATCTCGCTCGCCTATCCGCAAAGATAGCACAGATTCTATTGACTCTCACTAACTGTCTCTATAACTCCTCCCTCAGTGTAGGTCTTCTAGATAGTATCCAGTGTCCTCATAAAGCTGATGAATATCTCTTCAGGTCGGTCAACACCTTTTTACCGAGAGGAGAATTTGGATATTTTTTGATATGAAGATAAGTGGCCGTACAACTGCAGTTTTGTGAGTGTGTAGCTTTCAGGACTAGTTCAAAACAGTTCTCAGCATCGTTACGTATTTTTCATCAACCTTTTTCTCTAATTATTTCGTTAAATTCATGTTGGTGTACACGGTTGATATCAGAATTATTCGTGCTTTCTAAATGTTTGTATATTTTCTGGGGAAATGCAAATATCTAAAAGAACTTACTGAATTTGCCATAGATAATTTAATCCGTATTAAGTTTTTATTAGCTTATTTTGCTTAATGGCATATCAACTTTTTTGGTTTATTTAATGCCAAAACCATCATTGTTAAACAGTAGTGGTACTAATTGATATATAGCGGGAGGGATTAGAGGTTTATGCCTTTCCCAAGGGTATTTGTCCGAAAGGGAACGTAATAGCGCGACTGGAGTTCGAACACACGTATTACGATGTCGCAGTCTAGCACGTTAGCCGATACGTCACAGGGACCCCTCCTTTAGTTTTGAATAATCCCAGAATTTTTTAATCTATTATATTCATATGCATAGATTTTTCTAAAAATTGGTGCTGTCCAAAATAATTTAACCACTCATGGAAATAAATAGATAGTGGATAATCTTTACGCAATGCACCCCCCCCAAATGACTTAATTGCGTAGGGTCGGAAGTAAGAAGAAAAAACAAAACAAAAAACTTTTTACAAAGTAATATATAAACAATTAGTAATATATTGGTTCAAGAATATGGAGGAAGACCTACTAACAGGACTAAATTATTGCATTAGATTTGAAGAATTAGAACATGGATGGAATTTTTCGAAAAGATTTCTCAAGAAAGCTCGTCTTCTTGAAGAGATATAGAACTATAGGCAACTGTATTATTGTAGGAAGTGGGAAAAACTTCCGATATTACAGAAACTAACATGAAAATTACAACTACTACTACTAATATTAATGATAATAATGATAATAATAATAGTAATAATACCATTGACGTTACTGTGAAAAATTCGCAAGGAGTATAATAATAATAATACAAGGACAACATTAAAAAGGGCAAAGAAATGCTACCCAGAGCAGTTAGTAACAGCATTTGCAAACTAAGAACAAACTGAAAAACTATGAGAACAAGGAAATAGAAATAGGAAGAAAAGCAAATGTACGGAGATTTCAAGCGACAAACTGACGACATTGCACACATGGCTCAGAAAGGGAAACCTTAAGAGAGAAATTGAATCTCTTCTACTAGCAGCACAAAACAACGCCATGAGGACCAATTATCTAAAAGCCAAAAATTCATATTAAGCAACAGAATAGCAAGTACAGATTACGTGGAGAAAAAGATGAAGAGGTTTATCACATAATAAAGAGATCCAGCGAACTTGCACAAAAGGCGTACATGATTACGATTTCCAGTTGATTACACAACTAAGTAGGAAAGGTAATCAAGCGGGAATTGTGCAAAAATTTGAAGCTTAACCATACTACCAAATGGTATATGCATAAACCAGAATCAGCACTAGAGAATGGGATCGATGAAATTCTCAAGGATTTTGAGATGCAGACGAATCTCCTAATCCCGGTTAGAAGACCAGACTTTGTGTTACGTAACAAAAAAAAAAGAGGATTTGCCGTCAAATGGATTTTGCCTTTCCGACGGATGACAGAGTGAAAATAGAAGAAAGTAAAAAAGATAGACAAATACTTGGATCTTGCTTGAGAGCTGAAAAAACAGCAGCAACAATAAACACAAACAAACAAAAAATAAATTGCGGAACATGAAGGTCAAAGTAATATCAATTGTATTAGGTGATTTCGGAACGGTTCACAGGAGCCAAGAGAAAGGACTGAAATCAGTGGGAGAATCAAGATCACCCAGAATGCAGCATTGCAGAATTAGGCTAACATACTGAAAAGAGTCCTGGAAACCTAACAATAATGTGAAACACACACACACACACACACACACACACACACACACACACACACACACACACACACATATATATATATATATATATATATATATATATGCAAACTGCCAGTGAAATGTGAACAGTCTCTTCCAAGATTTGAATTCGGATCACCGTATCCATTTCCTGCGACGGTAACTATATACATATATATATTGGTGCTATTATTTGCCGTATTTATAAATAGAGAGTAGTTTGTGAGAGAGCATATATGTCTAAGTTTGGATGGTTGAGACACTGAGTCAATGGCGCTTGGTGATTGTCAGTTTCTCACCTATGCAATCATCAAACCAAGCATCGTTAACCCTGTCTACGGTATCCTAGCTTATATATATATATATATAATCCGAAGAAAGTAGTCTAAGGATTAGACTATCAAGTAATAATTCAAGGGGAATAGGAGTATCCAATTGAGTGCTCATTGTCAACAGCTATCGAATGTATAATTAACTTCAGATTAAAAAAAATACATCGAAACTTACGAACAGAGCGAAAACATTTTTAATAAAATTAAACGAAAAAAACAATTTTGCAGTTCCATTATAAATTTATTTCATCCATATAAAATGAGCTTCTTCAGATGGATGAAATACAGTTATATATTTGAATATAATGTAGACAGGTTTACTGTGGATGAAATAAGTTTATAATGGAACAATAAAAATTTAATTTTTTTCGTTTAATTTTATGATATATATATGTACGCTCCCCCATGGGCGTTGAGCACTCTGGCGAAGGAATTTACGGCTGCCGCACGCATAATGCAAAGCTCTTCGAACGAATTGAGCACTCTGGTATCCGGTAAGGTATAAAATGTAAACAAACGAACGCAACTACTTAATACCTTATAATTCCTGAGCTGACATGGTATGCTTGTTGGCTGAGTTGTTTGATATCAAGTCTAACGTAAAGTTGGTCAGGTTTCGATTCCAGCTTCACGCGTCCTACGTGTCTAGCCACACTGAAGAGTTGTGATACAATGAAACAGTCTGTGTATGGCTGACAATATATATATATATATATATATATATATATATATATATATATATATATATATATTCTTGATTCTCTAACAAAGTTGATCGAAGGAAAGTGGTGATAATGAAAGTAGCAGAAGAAGAGGTTGTCACTTCATCCTGGTAACGAAATAATCAACAAACATGGTGTTACAAAAATCCACCCATGTTATATTTTGGGATTTAGCAAGTTCTTTTTGGACCAGCCTCATAAACAGGAAGGCGTGAGGGTTTTTTCTCAGTTGCGGAAGAAAAGATTCATTCTTTTATGAATCGTAGTATCCACTCTCCAATGAGGTAAGCGTAGAGGTGGATCTCACTAAAGTCCCAATTTATGTCATAACATTTTAATCTATTCACTTAGAAATTTGCCCAGTCGGTCGTGGCTGCAGAATTCATCGACTGCACATCTGCAGAGGGGTAAGACCCCACCAACAGGTGTCCTGGATATTACACTAAAAAATCTGATGGTGAGGTTTCAGTGATGCTGGAGCTTTGGGGAATGTGCAGTACCCCTTCATCGCCACCACTCCAGGTCCACTCTGGCCCGAAGTGGTAGCACCTAATAGGGTCCTATCTATGGGTCAAATAGTACTAAACTGTGTACTTATGCTAAACTGAATTGTTTGAAATAAAACTGTTTTGACATTTAACCGCGTGTCACCAAAAACTATACTTATGCTAAACTGAACTGTTTGAATTAGGACTGTTTGACTAAAATGAATAGCTTGAAATAGAAATTTTTTACAATTAAACTGTGTACTTATGGTAAACTGTTATGTTTTAAATAGGACTGATTATTTGTATGAAAATAGATTTGGCGTTAAATAACCTACGAAGGTTGATATGCCATAAAACCCAAACAAACTAAATCACTAAGAAATCCCAATATATATATATATATACATATATATATATATATATATATATATATATTTACCCAACTCCACCACACGAGAAGGACGTGACACAAGATGATTTTTATGTAAAATTTAACAGGTTTGAATTCAGAATTTTCATTCTCCAAGACTGGTTGCCATATCAAGGCCCAAGAGCACTGTCTGCTCTGCTATTTCAACCATTGCTGGGAGGAGAATACTTGGATTCATCCCTTTCCTAGAGGTATTTGCGTTATGTGAAAAGGCAAACAGCTTCGTCCAAGATTTGAACTCGGATTGCTCTGTTCATTCCTTACGATGATATCCATTACATCACAAGCGCCTACATCATATGTATATATATATAGTTCATCAACGAAGCTAAAACTTCCGACGTTGTCACTTGTTGAGAAATTTAAATTAGGTAAATCGTGACTTTTCCAGATGCTGTGTGACTCTCGCGACTCACTAGTAAAGAACGCCCAGCCTTCCATAATAACTGGTCGGAAATGGAAGGCAAAAATACTTGCAGAGAATTAGAATCGCCCTTAAGATGAAAGAAATAATTGGTACTGTGGCAAATGAAAGAGCAGGTCTAGGCCTTCATTCACGGCGTTGGTGGTTTAAGGAATCCACAATAAGCAAAAAAAAAAAAAAATGATCCGGAAGAAAATCATCATCTCGAGGAAGTCAGGCGTATTGCCACAGCTGTAGGATAAAGGAAACAGGGCGCATGGACCAAGTCGAGGAGTGCAAAAGACAGAGCTGTCACATGGGGCGACCCTAAGCGCATAGAACCCCCAAAATTAAGTTTCCTTATGAAGGCAATCTACGACGTTTTACCAACACCAGTCAACCTTCATGCTTGGGGGTTAACTACATCCGACCGATGCAAAGCATGTGGGAAAACGTATTCTCACTGGATGCGAGCATGCTCTATGAAGCTACACGCGGAGACATTAAGTAGCCCTTGAGATTTTTGCCGCGACTGCGAAGATATATTGTGAGACTACCAATAAAGCTCTAAATAATATCACCAATAGAGCGATTCATTTCGTTAAAGAAGGAAATACTTCGAAACTTTCGCGTAAAAATAAGCGCAGATTATCATTGCGCGGTGGCTGCACTGGTTGGCACTTCGCAACTGATTTAGAACATCATTTCGTATTTCCAACAGAAATAGCGTTAACTACCCAGCGTTCAGATATTGTCATTTGGTCCGTTAATTAAAAAAAAGTTTTCGTTATTGAGTTAACGGTCTCTTTTGAAGAAAATTTCGACTGGGCACATCAGCGTAAGTTGAAAAAATATGAGGATTTGCGAGAAAAAAGTGTCAGAAATGGCTGGATAACCAATGTATTTCCTATCGAGATCGGATGCCAAGGTTTAATTATCAACTCAACCGCTTGGACTTTCTTCATCAAACAAGAGGGAATGCAAAGAAATCCAAGATAAGGCTCTAAGTGCATCAGCGTTGATATGGCAATCTCATAGAGTGACTTCAATCCAAAAAAATCTGACGATATCGTGAATTACTCCTGGGGCTCTCTGGGTTGGTGGTAATGATGCTTTGGCCCCGAAACCATGCCTGAACCCAGAGTCATCATCTGATGAAGGCCTTGTTGGAAGCAATGCTGCGGTATAAATATCAATCATTGTATGATACCCCCCATATATATATATATATATATATATTCTGGATTTGGCATTAAAACCATCAAGGGATGATATGCCATTAAACCAAATAACCTTACCTAAATCTATCTATCTATCTATCTATCTATCTAAATGCTTTCCTATCTATATTTGAAGGTGTATTAATTGATAGAAACACTGATAGCTTTGATCAAATATTGATCGGATTAAACAAAAGCCATACTTGATACAGACACAACGAAAAAGTAAATATGTCTAAAATGTTTACCGGAATAAAATGGCGGACTAGAACCTATATATGTGGTTCAGTAGAAATGAAAAAAATGTGGTGGGGTTGATAACTTAAGCTGAGTGCCCAATCGGTTTGAAGATAACACTGTTCGAAATAACTTGTAAATGCGTTTAATCAGTAAATCACATTTTTGATGATGAAGAGCGGGGTTGTATTATTCTAACCCCAGTCAATACATTAGCGAAGAGTTATGGCGGCAAAGAATCAACTCTGGCTTATTTTTCATTTATCATAAAAGATTTATGAGATGCTTCGCCCGTTTTATACGAAAGTGAGAAAAAATGATGGTTAGTCCGCAGAGAGAAAACTTTTATTTTACGAATAACTAAATTCTTCGATCTTGATATAAACCAATGCCTACGATTTGGAAACCAAAAGTGCCGGGGATTTTACATGAATTCTCTTTTTGAGAAATTTTTTTTTTTTAGATTTATTTGATTATATTGACAAATATACAAGGGTCATTCAATAAATACGGGATTCTTTATTGAAAAAAGTAAAATCGATTTTTTAAGAACTTTTTCCATAATTATAAACTCTAAATTGTTTGGAATTGGTTTATAGCAAAAAAACTTTTGATCTCGAAAAAATATTTGTTTTGAGGCTATTCAAAATGGCGCTAAGTTAAACAGTGCTCTAAGCTTATACAGTGGTCCGTCATCAAGTTTTTGCTTGCTGATAAATGCAAACCATGTGAAATTTGTAGAAGAATGAGGGAGGTGTACAGAAAAGCATGTTTTAGCCAAAGAAAGATTTACAAAGCGGCAAATGGGCAAAATATGGGTTTGCTGCAACGTATTCGGTTCAAAAAGACATTCTATGGCGTAGAAATACACTGACTCACCGGTAAAAATAAATGTTCATCACAAAAGAATAAGTAACTGCAATGCAGAGCCGGGTAGAATAATATCATGATGTCATGAAACGATACAAAACAATCACGCTGTTTACAAGTTAAAAAAACAGTCGATTAAACTTGAAATATAAAAGATGTTGTCTCGACTTTGCAATGAATTTGACGTTGTATCTTCGTCATTTAATTAAACTTAAGATTATTGAATCAACAATTCATTACTGAGATCTTATAAACTGACTTCGCACGTGAATTTCGCGGAAATGTGATTCTCGTCCACGTTCAGTATACTGACATGTCATCTCGTCAGTTAGTTCAGATTTTATATAACTCAATTAATGCTTCATTGCAGAAAAGTTGTAAATACAATAAAGGATTATACAAAGAAGCTGACTCTTGATCTGGCATTCCCAGGGTATAATGGAAAAACCAGTAAATTCTTGTAAAGTTCTCAGTGGATTTGTGGTAAGGAAACTTTGACCTCAATCCATGCCTAAGTCTAGAGTCATCATCTGATAAAAACATTTTTTGGTCACACAGCTTTTTTTTTTGCAGTATATATATATATATATATATGTTAGGATAGCGTAGACATAATAACAGAGTTAATAGTTGCTTGGTAATTAATAGTTTTTCGTTTATGTGTTTATCGGACCAAGAGTTTTCGGGGCATGATTGGTGTCTTTATATGTGGTGCTTGCTGGAGGGTGAGGAGACTGGTCTACTTTGCGCGTCATTCCGGTTTGGGAATGCTTATCTAAGTGGCTATATCGTGTTACCCTTGGGATCTATAAATTTTTCTGCTCTGCTATGTTTGATTTAAGGCTTTCCAGTGAAGACCTGCCAGGAGCGATGGACGATAGGAACGAATGGTGAGAGAGAGTCAGGGAACTCCGTGCTATCAGTACAACTTGTTGATAATGATGAAGATTACTATTATTATTATTATTATTATTATTATTATTTACTCGTTTAGAGTTTTTCACATCAGTGTTAGCAGATGGTTTTTTACTGGAGTTTGACTGACAGCAAGTCTCCTCAAGTCTCCAGAACTCGTCTCAGTATTCTGGCCGTCCTCAGCAATGCTGTCGTTTGGATAGTCTCCACCCGTCCGCCAATTTCCAAGTCCTCCAGGCCCTTTAATAAAGCTTTAGTTACTGTGCCTAACGCACCAATCACAATTGGCACAATCGTTATTAAAAAAAAAAAAAAAATCTGGAAGTAAAAACGGAACCTAAGTTTTAACTTAGTTAAAGTCCGTTGATCTACTTTTTATGTTTCCGCCCAAGCAACCACAGTGGACGGCCTGAACGACTTTTTCCAGGTTAATGGGAATATCTAATACTCATACATTTAAATGTGGTGGTGATTTATTATTATTATTATTATTATTATTATTATTATTATTATTATTATTCAACTCTGCTTACAGTTGTCTATTTTCGTAGTTTTATTATTTCATCATTTACCTGCTTGTCTCGTCCCAACCGTAATCTGTTGTTATTTTTGTTTCTATTTCCTATTTTATTGGTATATTTTAGTTCTTAATCATCTGTTCACTTATCAATTTTGCTTGTTTATCAACGCATTTTCTTTATTCGTTTTCTTCACTCTTTAATTAATCTATCAATTTATTTATTTCATTTCATTCAATTAATTTATTTACTCAAGACTTTATAGGTGTTAGTTTTCAGTTGGTTTAGTAGAAGTTTATTTTCGTGTCTGCGTTTGGTTTTGAGTTTTGGTCATTTATTTAGAAGTTTGTGTAGTTTTAATATATATCGGAAAAAAAGTTGGCGACCGTAGCTAAGGGCGACTCGAAGGCTCACTTTTCAATAGCTACTACACCAAGGCGTAGGGGAGGGCGCTACTCCTTTTCCTGGATTGCTCCACTCTACCCTTGATACGCACCTGATATTGCTGAGTGTTAAGCAAGGAGGTATCAAGCACCATTTTAAAAGTCTCTGGTATGATGCGACCTGGGATTAAACCCAGGTCTCACGGACCATTGGCGATATATATATAAGTTCAAATCCTCCACGAGGCAGTTTGCATTTGCCAAAGCGCCGATACATTTGGGAAAGGCGTGTATCCTACTATACTCCTTGCAGCTATGGGTAAATAGTAGAGCAGACTTGGCTCTTTAACCTCGGTATGGCAACCAGTCTAAAAGAAGGACAACCCTGAATTCAAACCCGTTAAACTTCACTTTTTTTTCGCATCCTGCTTGTGCATAGAAGATGATAGATATATGTGGAAAATTTTTTTGTCAATGCTTGTTTGGTTAAAAAGAACAAGAAAGCATAAAGGATTTGACGTAATTACAATGACCCACACAAAACTGTTTAAAACAAACACGAAAAAGTCCAGTTCCCACCTATTTTTTCATATGGCTCAGAATTAACTTTGTTTCAGTTCCACAAAATATCGATCGATAATCACTCAATTTGGTAAGTTATCAGATCATTTAAGGGTTGTTTTCTGGATTACTATTTTTTATTTGATTTCGCTACAAATCAGATCTTTTGAATAAACTTTACCCCAAACGCACAGAGGGGTGAAGGCGTTCCTGCGGATGGCAGTTTTATTTGCTTTTTTGATGAATTAGACTTTCTTGATCAAACCTAAGCTAAAATGTTTCATTCACCTTCAGATGCGGAGACGTCCTGCTGCCAATACTTTAAAAACACTTATAAACACTCCCTGAAAGGATTTAATTTTCCAAATTTGAATGCCATCGGCACATTTAACCTTGGATTCTGTTGGTAATAATCCAGCCAAGAAAACAGATGAAGAGAATATAGTGTTAAAAACAGAACTGCTAAAACAGCTCAAAAACTCGGTGATTTTTTTTCTTCCTATAATAATCAATGTGGCGTGAGGCTACACAAACTTCAGTCGAAAGAACGCTAAAATAGATAGATAGATAGATAGATAGATAGATAGATAGATAGGTTGATGTGAATAGATAGATAGATAGATAGATAGATGTGAATAGATAAATTGATAAGTAGATACATGTGACTAGATAGATAGATAGATAGATAGATAGATTCAACATTGCTGTAAATGAATGAGTCAACGATAAGTCAAACAGAAAAGCAACGTCGAATATAAATTATGGATATTGGGAAATTTAGAAGGATGATTCGTGCGTATTTGGTCTTGTTCCCATGACGATGTGTGTCATTGATAGCAAATCGAGAATATTATATATTATGACACATTATCTATCTATCTATCTATCTATCTATCTATCTAAGGCAGACCTTGTCCACTAGATTTAATAGAGCAACAGACCTAAGAGGCCTGAAAAACAATAAATTTAAAATTTGAAGTGTGTTCTTCGGAGTGTCTCTGGCAAGCTGCAGTACTATTCTTTTCTTATCAGCTCATGTAAAAAGTGTGGTTGGTTCTTCAGAAACATTCGTCGCTATAAACAAATCACTAATATAATTCATTGATTAAGATTGGCTTAGTTTTATAGTTGTCATTAATGACGATGGATTGAAATTGTTTACTTGAGTAAATACACCACCTTTGTACGTAGACAGTATCATTTTCCTATAAAATTTCATCGAAAAGGGTGAAATTGGAGGCGGCTAAGGGTGATGGGGATATGGCAATGAAAAAAGATCAAATGAATAAGTAGAGAGTGGGGAATAGGTAAAGGTGGGAATATGAATGTGTAGATCAGGTATGGTCAACCTTTTTCTAGAAGTGGGCCGCTGGAGATATGGCTCATAATGAGACGTGTACTAAAAAAATTCGAGGCAATTTTTTCGTTGAAAGTATCTCTAATATTTTTATTTCAGAAGACTATATGCTTAAGCATCTGCTTTAGAAATAGCGGAAAGTTGATTTTTTTTTCTCTTCGGTAAAAAAAAAATCTTTTTTTAAAAAATCGAAATCTTAGGCGGGCCATTCAGTCAGTACTGTGGGCTTCACTTTTTCTATCACTGGTAGAGATAAACAGGGAGTGACTCAAGTGCCTTAGGACCATTACGATACATATCTACCTTGAATAGGATAAGGTCATAGGCTGTTGAGAAACCCACTCGTTTCTTGGTTAGAAGAAGAAGAAGAAGAAGAAGAAGAAGAAGAAGAAGAAGAAGAAGAAGAAGAAGAAGAAGAAGAAGTTTTTATTTACTTTGAAAATGAAAAGTAAAACTTAAGTACTTTAAGGGAGAGTGATCTTACTTTAAAAACCCACAAGAATAATATATATATATATATATATATATATATATATATATATATATATATATATTTCTCTATGAAAATGTCGACACAACTCAAACAATTATTCTTTCTTTCTTTCTTTCTTTCTTTCTTTCTTTCTATATATATGTATATTTGATTGAACAATATAGACATTTTTTGTCTACATATCTTTATATTTATCCTCTCAAGTTGCCGTATCAATTTTATGATATCAGGCAGGAATTAGTTGATAAACCTTCCATAATTAATTGGTTTCCAAGTACTTTCTGCTCGATCCTGGGCCATCATCAGGGGTAGGGGTGTTTATTGCAAAAGCGATGTAACCTTTACATGTACATTACTTCTTTGTGAGAATTGAGCGTCTATTGTTTATACTGATGTATTGCAGTGTTTATTTTGTTGGTTAACATTCTTAATTGCACGTTAAATTATCTTAAAAATGTTAACCAACAAAATAAACACTGTTATACTCCACCCAATAAACAAGCATTTATCAAACTTTTTACCGCAACCAAATGCACAACAATTATAAATTAGATGAAAATATTTTAAAAACGTTAATTAAAAGAAATATACTCCCCACTGATCCTAATTGTTGGGTATCACCCACCTTTTCCCACACAATGAACTAGTCCATCTGCCATACATGGCAGTAGCTACTAATACCAGAGCAAACTAGAAGGTGAAGAGCAGCTTCTTATAGGAATAGTATTAGAGCGTTGGAGACTGGAGATCGCACTAGATCACTTTACTTGCTACCGTAATAACGGAAGCCAATACTATCGTTGGACTATATCTTTATTCTGTATTCACTAATCCTATGTTCTTGTCTACTAATAGTCTCTCTATTGTATATAGTTTTTCCTGAGAATATATCTCTATTTCCTCTCATATCGTGGTTTGTCCTTTATTTAATATTACAAGCGTTCACTAACCAGAACGCAACACTAATAAAAGAAATTAAACTTATCATATACTATAATAAATTAAAAAAACTCCAACTTACTTATTAATCGATCGGAGTTTTGCAAAAAAAAAAAAAAATTTTTTTTAAAACCAAAAACAAATGTTATATATCAATTTAAATATCCTTTAAGAGATTGTATCTCTGAAAAAAGCTATATATAAGTTGGTTTAACCTCTCCAATCCTATGGAGACGACTCACTATGCATCTCTCTGACACCAATTAAATAGCCTAACATCTAAAAATCATTCCTGTCCTACAACTGAATTTCGAAAAATTCTTACCAAAAACACAATACTATTAGAGCAATAAAATAATAAACAAAAATTACAGATTCTCGAAGTACTCCACATTAGAAAGGAACATCCTAAACTCAATGGAATTAATTTTTAATCCAATGCTAATGTACTCAAATGTCTTTAGCTGCTGTTGCTATTTATAGAATCAAATTTTAAAATAAACGCTACAAAAATACACCAGTATAAACAATAAATGCTCAATTCTTACAGAGTTGTAATGCACATTCATAGGTTACATCGCTTTTGTAATATACACCCGCCTGATAATGGCCCGGATCGGACAGAAAGTACTAGGGAAACAATTAATTATGGAAGATTTATTAACTAATTCCAGCCTGATATAAAATCGATACGGCAACTTGGAAGGATAAAAACAAAAATATGTTGACAAGAAAATGTCTATATTGTTTAATCAGATATGTATTAACGAAGAAATGCTGCACACACACACACACACACACACACACACATATATATATATATGTAATGAAAACCGAGGTCAGAATAAATTTATAGGTAAGCTTTATTCAACTTTGATAGCATTCTAGAAACACATAGCAAAATAATACGCTTGCTTATATCCTAACGAAAGTCATCTGTTACGACTATTTCATTATTATAAAGGGGTGATAGGTATCAATTACTTTTCATGCAACACTATAACAAGAAACTATCCATAAGATTTTTTGCAGTGTTTCGATTTGAAAGGAAACGGACGATTTGAATGTGCTAATAGTTATATGTATATTAATTGAAAAGACTGTTGTATTAAAGCATTCTCCTATAATGAATTCTTTTAGCAATAAAGGTGGAGCTATATTCATCTATTTATTTTTTTATCTTGTTCAAAAGGAAGAATAGTTTTAAGATTGTCTACTACAAAAGATTGTTGACACTTGGTTCGTGCGAAGACAGACCAAGAACTAAAAGATAACTTATAAAGTTTAAGTATTATGACATATGGTGACAAATTAAATGTTTGGGCCTGTAAGGGCTCCTAAAAGCAATATGGGATAAAACATGTGATAAGAAAGTTCCAAATTGAAACAAAAAAGAAAAAAGAAAAATAGAACATTATTGAAAATGAAGTAAATAATTATGGAAAAAATAAAAATGGGATTAAAAAAATTGCAAACTTTAAACCGGAAATAACTGATAAAATTGAAAAGTCATTAATAAACAGTTTCTTTTAAACAAAAGTAAGAAATGAATAAAACCTGCGAAGAAAGGGGCAAGAGGAAATAGTGAATGAAATCGTAGTAAACACGTCAGAAAATCCATTTAAAATAAAGTATGACAAATATGAGAAAACTGAAAAATCGTTCTGACAACATAATAGTATCCAATTTAGAAGAAGAAGAAGAAGAAGAAGAAGAAGAAGAAGAAGAAGAAGAAGAAGAAAATCTAAATGAAAATATTTTTATCTAATTAATAAAGAAACGGAAGTATCAAAAAGGGATATTTTAAGAGCGGTACATCTGGAAAACTGACTAATAATGGTCAGGCTAAAACATGAAGGATATGGGAACTTTCAACGGAACCCTTAATTTAGAAGGAAAGTAGAAAATGAAGGGAAAGAAAATCTATGGATTAATCCAGAATTGATTAAAACAGAAAGAGAAACTGAATTTGAAGAAAGAAAAAAAAAAGAAGGAAGGGGACGAGGAAGCAAAAAAAGAAAAGAACATTTTAAAAACCACAAAATTAAAATCAAAATAACAATGAAAAATCTATCACCATAAATGAAAACTTAAATGAATAAAGAAAAACAGAGAAAATTTGAAAAAATACCAACTTTAATTCATTGAGAAGCAAACTATTGTAACTAAAATTAATTGCAAGCCAAAATAATTTGTATTACAGAAACACATTTATCTGCAGAAAATGTAAAAGAATTAGAAATAGAAATACCAAAATTTAAATTAATTTGGGAAGATATGAAAAATAAAACAAATTTCGGGGAAACTCTATATAACACATTAAAGCACATAAAATGAATTGGTTTGAAAAAACTGATTTTAAGAATTCAAAAAACAGTTTTAAGAATAATTATGAAGTTTTTGATATAATATTTATCTACAGATCTTCAAATTTAAGCTAAGAAAACGATTATAAACTGCTCGAACTGTGGTACATTTTATATAAGATGAATCAGAAAATATTATCATGGCCACCGATTTCTATTTAGCAAATGTAGATTGCTTGTGTCTCCTGTAATATTCAGTTAGTTCACATTTTAGAATACAAGATCCTATTTACCAACCCCTCCGCTCAGGCAGGATATGACACAAGGTCAATTTTTAAGCGGAGTTTAGCAGGTTTGAATTCAGAGTTTTCCTTCTCCTAGACTAGTTGCCTCACCAAGGCTGAAGAACCTAGTCTGCCCTACTATTTACCCATAGCTGGAGGGAGAATAATTGGATTCATACCTTTCCCAAGGGTATTAGTGCTATGTGAAATGCAATCAGTCAGGTCCAGGATTTGAACTCGTATCGCCGTGTCCATATCCTGTGACGATAACCATTACACCACGGGCACATGGTTAGAATACAAGATGAACATTCAAATTTTTTCTTTCTTTCTTTCTTTGTTTAATGGCATATCAACTCTTTTTAGGTTATTTAATGCCAAAGCCATTCTCCTAGTAGAACAATAGTGGTACCATTTAATCCCATGTGGAGGATAAGGGGGTTTATACCTTTCCCAAGGGTATTTGCCCGAAAGTGAACGTAATAGCGCGACTGGAGTACGAACTCGCGTACTACGATTCCGCAGTCCATCGCTTTAACCATTACACCACGAGGACACCCCCTCAAATTTTTTTTTCAAATTTATAATAAAGGATTGTATTGGTTTATAGAAGATACTAGATGTAAACGAGTGGGAAATAGATTAGATAAAGCTACACTAGATCAGGGTTTTTTTTTTTTCAAATAATGAATGTTTAATAGGAGATTTAAGTTTAATAACACAATTAAGTAAATTTGATTATGCTTGTATTAAAACAAAGTTAAAATGAAACCAGATTTTGAATAAACAAACAGAAAACAGAAAAACTTGTTAAATCTTTCAGAAGAGTTAGCATTAGAAAAGGGAGATAATATTGATTTGAATTATAGTTCTAATATATTTGATGTTAATGAAATGTGAAAAGAAACAGAAAGATAAAATCAACAATGAAAAATATTCCTGAAGTTATTGCAAAATTTTTCAACCATGATCCATTAGAAAAAATTACCTTGGGACAACAATAATGCTAAAAATTTTGAGATTAAATTGGATGATTTCAGAAATATTGATGAGAAATATAATTTAAGAGGGCATTTTCGAGAACTATCAGATGTATTACTTAACAGAATTTGATGAGTATATAGATATTGTATTAATAATGTATGTGTCCTGTGCAAAGGCTTTTTAAACGATTGATGTATGAAGATAGTAAAACGGGAAGAGATGCCCAAGGAAGCATTACGAACAAATAATAACAATCAATAATAATATCAACCCAAAGCGATAAATTTCAGAAAGTTGTAAAGTGTTATACTTTTAACATTTAATTATTTGACTTCAGCAAGAAAAAATAACAAAAAACGACTTCAATAAAAACTGATTGGTTTGGTTTGGTTTTATGGCATATCAACCTTTCTAGGTTATTTAACGCCAAATCCATTTTTTTGTAAATAATCTGTTCTATTGAAAACAGTTCAGTTTAGCATAAGTACACAGTTTAATTGTCAAAAACATTTCTATTTCAAACTATTCAAGCAGTTATATGTAACAATTCAGTTAAGTGTAAATACAGTTTTAATGTCGAAAAACAGTGCTATTTGAAATAATTCAGTTAAGCATAAGCACGCAGTTTAAATGTAAGTAAGGTTTAATTGTCAAAAACATTTCTATTTTAAGCTATTCAGTTTACTCAAACAATTCAGTTTAGCATAAGTAGCTGTTAGTTCTATTTAACCCATAGATAGGGCCCTATCAGATGCTACCACTCCGGGCCAGAGTGGACCTGGGAGCAATGGCAATGAAGGGGTACTCCGCTTTCTCCAAAGCTCCAACACTGCTGGAACCTCACCATCAGATTGTTTAGTGTCATAAACAGGACACTCGTTGGGGGGGGGGTTACCCCTCTGCAGAGAAGCAGTCGGTGAATTCTACAGCCCCACCCGACTGGGCAAAATAAAAACTGAAACATGCGTTAAGAAAGCATTCACAAGATTGGCTAGACTCTTCCAAAAGGTCTTGATATCGTTTCATTTCTTTGCTTAATGGTATATCAACCTTTGTGGGTTATTTAATGCCAAAGTCCTTCTTGAGAAAGAATAACACTTATACTATTGAACCCAGTACTATCAATCAGACCTGACCGATAAAATGAAACGCAGTTTCTTCCAGGCAGCGGTTGTATCGATACTGCTATATGGATGCACTACATGGACGCTAACTAAACGGCTGGAGAAGAAGCTAGACGGCAACTACACAAGAATGTTGAGAGCAATATTGAACAAGTCCTGGCGACAACACCCCACGAGACACCAACTATACGACCACTTGCCTCCCATCACGAAAACTATACAAGTTAGACGAACCAGACACGCAGGACACTGCTGGAGAAGCAAGGACGAGCTCGTAAGTGATGTACTCCTATGGACCCCCACATATGGCCAAGCAAAAGCAGGACGACCAGCTCGAACTTACATACAGCAGCTATGTGAAGACACAGAATGTAACCCTGAAGACCTGCCGGAGGCGATGAATGATAGGGAGAAGTGGCGAGAGAGGGTCAGAGATATCCGTGCTGGCGGCACGACATGATGATGATGATGATGATGATTAGTCTGAAAGTGAACCGAACATCGCGACTTAAGCTCGAACTTACTTACTTTACAGCTGTAGGCTAGCATTTTAGTCATTAAACCACAAGCAGTGGACATCAAGCAATAATTACGCTTGCTCACAGTTTTATGATTTCAAGTATTCTTATTACTAATGATTTATAAACACACATATTTGATCGATATATCGGACCCAAACAGGTATTATCACTTCGGTTTTGAGTGGATATGATGGTCCGATGGTTAGCGTGTTTGCCAAAGGTCCGGTAGCCCGATGTTCAATTTCTGGTCGAGTCATACCAAAGACACTAAAATGATTCTTCTTCACTTAACACTCAGCATTATAAGGTACGGACCAAGTGTAAGTGGAGCGTTTCAGCGAAAAGAGATGCGCCATCCCCAACACCTCGGTGTAGTAGCTATGGAAAAGGGAGACTTCGGGTCGCCTTCGACTATGGTCGGCCAACTTACGAGGGTAATACCAATGAAAACGTACTCCACACTCCCAAAAGCTCCAGAAATTGAGCCTTAACCCCTGATGCGGTTCAGTGTCATACCCAATACACGAGAATTTTTATGATTAACTTATTAGCGAGTGTATCACTTATAGGAGCCATTGGAAAAAAAAAAAAAAAAGAAGGAAAATAAGATACAAAAACCAAAGAATAATTAATACCCTGTGATTAATGATTAAAATAACTTGCAGAAATGATTTGCAAAAAACAATTATGTAAATTAAAAGAAGAAAGAAAAAACAAATTAATCTAATTAAGTTTTTTTGAATTTAATCAAAAAACACGCCCATTGAATGATGATTAAAATATGTATTATTCTTAAAATAAAAATTTAAGAAATAGTATACTATAAATGGTCAGAAAAAATAACAACAAAAAACGAAGAATAAAAAATCTGAAGTAATACCAAAATGTAGACATCAAAACAAATGCATATTAAAATACACTGACAAACGAAAAAGGTAACAATTTCAAAAACTAGTAGGCTCGTTTAGAGTGACGGTTATCGTCCTAGAAAATGGAATCGGTGACTTCAAATCCTGGATGAGTCTTCCTGAAATTCGTTTCGTGATCATTCCTTCGAAAACATATCTGTTATCTCCTATCTATGGGCACACATTTAGACAGACTGGGTTCTTTATCCTTAGTAAAACCATCAGTCTAGGAGAAGGAAAACACTGAATTCAAGTCAGCTATTCTCCACTTTGGACTGACATACTGCACGTAGAGGAGATGGTGGTTAGAAACAAACAATATTAAAGACTAAAAAAAATACCAACAGAATTTTAAAATAAGCCATAATTTGATATAATAAACAATTAGTTTAATCACAGTTTTAATGATACAGAAGTAAGAGACAATAACTGAGAAATAAAATATGACTTTAGATAATCAATTTTGAATAGTTTAAATTCAGTATATTAAAAATTAGTAACGGACATTGGCCTAAAGGTTAGAGTGTTCGCCTAATGGCCCGGGAGACCTGGGTTCAATCTCCAGGTCGAATCATACCAAAGACTCAAAAAATGGTACTTGATGCCTCCTTGCTTAACACTCAGCATTATAAGGTACAGATCAAGGGTAAAGTTAAGCAATCCAGGGTAAAGGAGTAGCGCCCTCCCCTACACCTTGGTATAGTACCCTATCGAAAAGGGAGCCTTCGGGTCACGCTCGACTATGGTCGCCAACTTTACTATATTAAAAATATTATTTTACTCGCCTTAAAAAGTTGAGATAATGTTGAAAAAGTATGTTAAATTGTCACGATTCCATATATATATATATAAAGTAAAGTTGGCGACCTTAGTCCAGGATAACCCGAGGGCTCCCTTTTCAATAGCTACGACACCGAGGTGTAGGGGATGGCGATACTCCATTCCCTGGATTTCATCACTTTACCCTTGATCCTCACCTTATAATGCTGAGTGTTAAGTAAGGCGGAATCAAGTACT
Organism: Sepioteuthis lessoniana; assembly: GCA_963585895.1. Taxonomy (NCBI): domain Eukaryota; kingdom Metazoa; phylum Mollusca; class Cephalopoda; order Myopsida; family Loliginidae; genus Sepioteuthis; species Sepioteuthis lessoniana. The sequence goes on along the minus strand of OY757936.1, from coordinate 31,471,619 downwards.
ATTTTAAAAGTTTTTGGTATGACTCGACCTGGGATTGAACCCCGATCTCCAAGACCATTGGCGAAGCGATTAGGCTGATGATTTCACAAAGAAATATTCACCTTTATCTTGACTACCTTTTCAGATATTGCATATTCAGCTCTCCTTTGTCTGCCTCTTTTCTGTGTTCTTACTCTCCCACCTTGCTCTTTTCTTCTATTCATATTCCTGTTAATTATTCAACTTGCGTTCTCTTCTATTACGACTAATAACATCCTTGTTTTTCCCCTTCAGCTTTTTTGTTCCATTCTTCCTCTTTTATTATTCGAGCAGCACATTTCCAGCTCAATCAACTACCCCCTCTCCCTTGCTTACAACCAACATCGAAACTACTTCCTCTCTCTCTCTCTCTCTCTCTCTCTTGCTTCTTTCTATTTTCTCTATGCTTCTTTGACGACTACTAAATTTGACTTCTCGTTAAATATCAGTGGCCCTCCCCTCTGGCTGCAAACACGCCCTTCCCTTGCGCCTACCTTTTATATAACAAGATGTGCATATCGTCAAGGAGATGTGCACTCGGCTCCAAATTGACGTGCGAATTTCGGTACATGAAGACTTACACAAATCGAGAATTGTGCACCGCACGAGCACGCGCGCGCGCATGCGCACACAAATCGAGACAGATAGACAGACTCGCTCACATACACGCACAGAACACATTCACACACATTTTCGTTCATGCATTCTCATAAACACACGCTTACACGCGCAAACATTCTCACATGTACATACCCGTCCACCCTTTCACGCACACGCATTCTGACACACTCATACACTAATGCACTGACGCACGCGCACTGACACAAACACATACACACTGGCACACAGTCAAAAACACACACACACACACATATATATATACGTACACACACACACATTCTAATACATGCACATTTGCATGCATACACAGACGTCTCTACCTATTCATCAAAGTTCGTATATATATATCTATATATATATCTATATATATATCTATATATATATATATGTATGTGAGTGTGTGTGTGTGTGTGTGTGTGTGTGCGCGCACGCGCTTTTGCTTTGCTTTGGTTTGGTGGGTTTTATAGCATATCAACCTTGGTAAGTTATTTTACGCCAAATTCTATTTATACGAATAAAAGTATACATGGTTTGTAAGCAAGTAGATTGGTTGGGTTTTATGCCGTATCGACCATTGCAGGTTATTTGATTCCAAATCGTTTTTATACATATAAATATGATTTCTGAACACATTCTGAAGATAACATTTTTAAAGACTGGGCCCATTTTTGGCACACAGTTCAATGATTTCACAGATTTTGAAATAACTCAGTTTGGTTGGGTTTTATGGCATATCAACCATTGTAGGTTATTTAATGCCAAATCCATCTTTTTCATATAAACAGTTATATTTTTAAAAATTCAGTTTTACATACAAAACAGTTTTATTTCAAGCGACTCTGTTTAACCTAAGTACACAGTTTATTTCAATTCGACCTATAGATAGGACCTTATCAGGTTCTACCACTCCGGACAAGAGTAGACCTGGGAGCAATAGCAATGAAGGGATACGCCACATTCCTCAAAGCTTTACGATTACTGGAACCTTACCATCAGATTATTTAGTGTCATATCCAGGACAATCGTGGGGGGCTTACCTCTGTACAGAGAAGCAGTCGGTGTATTCTACACCCCCGGCCGACAGGACAAGTGGCAACCCCAAAGCAACAATTATCTCCTGCTACAGCCCTACCAATGTTAGCGAAGAAAACGAAATAGTCACCTTCTACGAAGATCTATCCTCCCTAGTACGTAGCATTCCGAAACACAACCTGCTAGTCATTGGCGGAGATATGAATGCACAAATCGGGAAAAACAGACAACAAATACAGCCTACACAACGCATCAAACAGGAATGGACAACATCTAATAGATTTCATGATAGAAAATAGATTAACATGCCTCAATACAAACTTTCAAAAAGGGAGGGGAAATTATGGACCTACACATACGCGAATAAGAGTAAAGTACAGATAGACTACGTCCTTATAAACGGGAAATGGAAAAACAGTGCGATGAATTGCGAGGCATACTCCTCTTTCGAGGGTGTGTCCTCCGATCATCGAATAGTTACGGCCAAAGTACGTCTAAGCCTACGAAAAAACGCCACACGTAAAGCGACAACCAAGCACTATGACTGGGCCCTATTCAACAATAGAGATATTAGAGATAAATATGCATTAGAATTAAGAAACAGATTCGAAGCACGACAAGAGAAGGCAGAAAAAGGTACCCCAAATGACGAATATGAAAATTTTGTAGAAGCACACCTTGAGGGGGCAGCAAAGTGTATTCCAACAAAACCTAGAACTAAATATAGAGCCCCCTGGGAAACGCCAACGGTTAGAGAAAAACGTGCACTTGTGAAAACTGCCTCCAAAAGCTATCAAAAGAACCCAACAAACACAAATGCACGAAAACTAGAAAAGGCTCAACATCAATTAACAGGAATATATCTAAAAGAACAGGCAGAATACATACAAAATCAGATAGATAAGATTAGAGACTCGATGGAAGATAGACAATCTAGGATAGCCTGGCAAACAATAAACGAAGTAAGTAGAAGGAAGAGCACAGCCAAAGCAAAATTGAAAGCTGCAAGCCAACAAGAAAGAGTAAAACTGTGGGAACAGCATTTCAAAAATCTACTAGGAAACCCACCGGAAATAACGGATGAACCGATCACCAGAATTATTAGTAAGCAATTAGACGTTAAACTAGGTCCTTTCACCAAAGAAGAACTCGACTCAGTTCTCAGAAGAATTAAAAATAGGAAAGCAGCAGAGCTAGACGAGATCCCCCCAGAAGTGTGGAAGACTAGACAATTCGACGATATACTGCTCCGGCAATGCAACGCAATCTATAGTCAAAATAGGATAGAAAGATGGACGAAGGGATGCATCCTTCCATTCCCTAAAAAAGGCGACTTCGGACTAGCCAAGAACTACCGAGGGATAACACTTACATCCATAGCAGCCAAAATCTACAATGCCCTACTACGAAACCGCATAGAACCCAAAATAGACAACATCCTTAGAGAAAACCAAAACCGCTTCCGGAGAAATAGATCCACAACCTCACAAATACTGACCATCCGTAGAATCCTTGAAGGCGTTCGGGCAAAAAACTTACAGGCGACATTACTATTTGTCGACTTTACCAAGGCCTTCGATTCCATACACAGAGGGAAGATGGAGCAAATCCTACTAGCATACGGCCTATCAAAAGAAACAGTAGCAGCGATAATGATTCTCTACAGAAACACCAAAGTGAAAGTACGTTCACCAGATGGAGACACGGAATACTTCGACATTGTTGCAGGAGTACTACAAGGAGACACACTAGCCCCGTACCTCTTTATCATCTGTCTAGACTATGTGCTTAGGACTTCGATCGACAAAATCAGAGAAAATGGCTTCGAGCTGACTAAGAGAAGAAGCAAAAGGTACCCCGCAAAAACAATCACGGACGCCGACTACGCTGATGACTTGGCGTTACTAGCGAATACGCCTAATCAAGCAGAGACACTACTGCATAGTCTGGAACGAGCTGCAGCTGGCATTGGCCTCCATGTCAATGCAAACAAAACTGAATATATGTGTTACAACCAAACGGGCAACATTGCCACACTAGACGGAGCCTCTCTGAAACTAGTAGACAAATTCACCTACCTAGGAAGTAGCGTCTCATCAACCGAAAAAGACATCGACACACGACTGACGAAGGCATGGACAGCTATCGATAGGCTCTCGATCATATCGAAGTAAGACCTAACTGATAAAATGAAACGCAGTTTCTTCCAGGCAGCGGTTGTGTCGATACTGCTATATGGATGCACCACATGGACGCTAACGAAGCGGCTGGAGAGGAAACTAGACGGAAATTACACAAGAATGTTGAGAGCAGTATTAAACAAGTCCTGGCGACAACACCCCACGAGACTCCAACTATACGGACACTTGCCCCCCCCCATCACGAAAACTATACAAGTCAGACGAACCAGACACGCGGGACACTGCTGGAGAAGCAAGGACGAGCTCATAAGCGATGTACTCCTGTGGACCCCCACATATGGATGTGCAAAAGTAGGACGACCAGCGCGAACTTACATACAGCAACTATGTGAGGACACAGGATGTAACCCTGGAGACCTGCCGGAGGCGATGAATGATAGGGAGAAATGGCGAGAGAGGGTCAGGGATATCCGCGCTGGCAGCGCGACATGATGATGATGATGAAATCAGTAAAATATAGTGTTCTAGGCACTGAAATGCAGAACAATATCATGATATTTAAGCTATGAAATAAGACAAGGTAAATTCAATCACGACTCTGAGTTTCATGTATCCGATTTTCAGGTGAGCTTGTATCCACACGTATTATTTCCCATCTCTCTCCTCTCTCTCTCTCTCTCTCTATATATATATATATATATCGATAAAATGAAACGCAGTTTCTTCCAGGCAGCGGTCGCATCGATACTGCTATTTGGATGCACTACATGGACTCTAACAAAACGGCTGGAGAAAAAGCTAGACGGCAATTACACAAGAATGCTGCAAGAAATCTTCAACAAGTTCTGGCGGCAACACCTCACAAGACGCCAACTGTACGGCCACCTGCCTCCTATCACGAAAACTATCCAAGTTAGACGAACCAGACATGCAGGACACTGCTGGAGAAGCAGGGACGAACTCATAAGTGATGTACTCTAATGGACCCCCACACATGGTCGAGCAAAAGCAGGACGACCAGCACGAACATACATTCAGCAACTATGTGAGGATACGGGATGTAGTCCAGAAGACCTGCCAGAGGCGATGAATGATAGGGAAAAGTGGCGAGAGAGGGCCAGGGATATCCGTGCTACCAGCACGACATGATGATGATGATATATACATATATATATATATATATATATATATATATATATATATATTAAATGACTTATTGAATAATAGTACTTACGGTAAGGGAAAAAACCCGCCAGTAATCCAAAGATAGAAATATACAACGAATCACTGTCTAGGGGAAAAATATATATATTGGAAAAAAAAAGATAAGGTCAACCTTGTCACACGAGTTGAAAAAAATCAACAGATACGCAATTGATTGGTCAAAAGAAAAAAAACACCGTAATTGCTGCTAAGCTACAAGTGCAAAAAGTGCTCAATACTAAGTAGAGCAAAATAGTGACAAAAAATATTTCGTGAGTCAGGAACTAACCTACTACAGTTTCGCCAAAGCGGCTCATCAGGGTACCTAATCCCGACTCATTAGGTACTCTGATGAGCCGCTTAGGCGAAACTGTAGTAGGTTAGTTCCTGACTCACGAAATAATTTTTGTCACTATATATATGTATATATACCTACTCCTCTGCACAGGTTTGATGTGACACAAGGCCAATTCTTTGAGAGGATTTTAACAGGTTTGAATTCAGAGTTTTCCTTCTCTTAGACTGGTTGCTTAATCAAGGTAAAAAAATTCAGGCTGCCTTACTATTTACCTATAGCTGGAGGGAGAACACTTGAATTCATAACTTTCCCAGGACGCATCAGTGCTATGTATATGCAATCAGCCTCGTCCAGGATTTGAACTCATGTCACCGTGCCAATTTCCAACGACGATAACCATTACACCACGGGCACCTCCGTAAATTAACACACACACACACACATATATATATATATACATATATTTTACCGGCTCACTGGTCTAGTGGGTAGAGTGTTCGTCAATGGTCCGGGAGACTTGGGTTCAATCCCACATCGCGTCACACCAAAGACTTTAAAAATGGTACTTGATACCTCCTTGCTTAACACTCAGCAATATAAGGTAGGTATCAAGGGTAAAGTAGAGCAATCCTGGGAAAGGAGTAGCGCCTTCCCCTACACCTCGGTGTAGTAGCTACTGAAAAGGGAGCCTTCTGGTCGCCCTTGACTACGGTCGCCAACTTTACTTACTTTTTATATATTTTACACGTCCAGGCATTACTTTTCAAAAGTAGGGAGCGAAAATAGATGTTGAGTCAAGGATATTTTTTTTTTCAAAATGAATTTTTAAAAATCTGTGAGCGTCTTCAATCTGGACACAGAGATATTTTGGCTCCACTGTGGAAACTTTAATTTTACGAATGTATACAATGACCGGATGTCCAAGAGAGAGGTCATTCTAAATTCTATTTGTCAGATATTCTTTTCATGATTGCGGTATATTTTGGGGATGGGAATCTCTTTTCTTTAACAAGACATTTCGACGGTCGTCAGGCGCCAGGTAAAAGACAAAAGCCTTCACGAATGCCATTGTAGGTCATCTTAAGTAACTTGTAGATCTTCAATGGCATACTTTTGGATTGTAAAAAGAATCAGTTTTCCTTTTTCCAATTTTTGAAGAGATACATTCCATCGCAATATTTGATTGACTGCCGGGTGACTAGAATGATAACTTTAATTGCCCGAATAAGCATTTACTCGTCATAGTCCTTCGAGTGAGCGAAATCTTAAAGCTATATATATATATATATATATATGTGTGTGTGTGTGTGTGTGTGTTTCTCTGATATCTGAAATTAAACCATTTCTGTTAACCTTTTGGGTGTAAAAGTGGCGTTAAACGCTAACGGGAATTTGTAAGTTAAAGGATTTTAAGTTTTCTAAAACTGATAGAATAACATTGCCTTTTATTTTCACTACGTCAGACAGTGCTACAATTATTATAGAAACGTAAAAGCTTCATTTCTTAAGAGTATGAAGATTTAGGGAACGTTTTTGGTATGTTTTGTGCATTTCCGAAGAGCTATGATGCGCAACGAAACAGTTGAGCAAACTTATATTTCAAGTCTATCCCCCACACTGTTCATATCAAACGAGAAATGTCAACTTTTGACATCAAGGTTTTCACTTCATAATTCCAGTATTGTTGTGGCGGAATCACCTACTAATGGACTCAACCACTCTCCATAATACCGGAAGACGCAGCAATACGAAGTCTATCTAGATCCGGAACCTAACCTCACCCTCGCGCGGTTATGCGAAATAGCTTACCGCCCTATGTTCTTGTAAGCATCCTTTGTTCTTGTAAATATATACCTATACTATAACCGTGGTGTTCTGTTCTCTTTTTGACCCCTTCCAGGGCCATAACAAGTATCGTGTGCGAACTTGCAACATGACAACAGATATTGTCTTGTAACAGCAAGTCTGCTAAACTATATTGTTGCGAAATACATTGTTTATCCTGTTCTGAATAGCAATCCAATCGAGTCAATTGCTTGCTGTAACTTTGCGTGCCAACAGTCAGTCAAGGTTCCAGCAATTCGGGAAGAAGAATTCCTTTTTAAATTCTTGAAATATACGCAGATCCTTTGCTAATATTAGTGGGTTATGTGCTAGGTGTAACAGCTATTGTTGTTGCAAAATGCAATCGATGACCTGAGTTCAAATCCTTTATACGGTTATTTGCGTTTTATTTGGCGGTAAAGCCCTTGGGGAAAGGTATGATTCTATCAGTTATCCTCCTCCAGCAATGAGTAAATAGTTAGACAAACTGGGTTCTATAGCATTTGTTCAGCAACCAGTCTCGGAGAAGGAAAAAACCTCTAAATTTAGACCAGCTGTACTCCGCTTAAAATGCGGCTTGCGTCATATCCTGCCCATGGCGGTGGGGTGGGCGAATACATACACTAATATTAGCCAGTGGGCCGAGAAATGAGAATTTCATTTTAGTTTGAGTGATTGATACTCCACTTTGATCCTATGCAAAAAGAGCAAAGGAGCGGTACTTTGATTCCAGGCAAAATGCACAGATACCACACCGATCCTTGGCAGAAGTACAAAGAAGCGACATTTTGACATTCGGCAGAGTCAACACAAGCGTCGATTTGTGCGTAAATAATACCATTATTTTTACGGGTACTATGCTAATATAACCTTTTTACTAACATAATTACACGTACATATATTGACACATTTTATTCTTTGCCTCAAGGGAAAAAGTGGAATCAGCAGCATATTTTAGACTGTTCGTATCTATCTATCTATCTATCTATCTATCTATCTAGTTCACTTGCACTCCACAGTGACAGTTTAAAAAGTGGGAAGCATTTCTGCTCCACCCTATATAAAGAGAAAGTGATCTAAGAGTACCGTGTTTGACGGCATATAAGGCGCACATTTTTTTTTTACTAAAAATATCTTTTAAAATTCTCTTGCGTCTTATATGCTATATGTAGGTTTAAAATTAGCAATAGTCGGCCGAAATTAGCTACCTGGCAATTACTATTAGCTTAGAGTCAAGAGTAACTTTCATTGACCTATCGTCATTATTTAAAAAGCTATTATGCCGATTAAATGTTTTATCATTGATAATATTCATTATATCAATTTCATCATGTTTCATATCAGTACTTTGTTTTTTTTCTTGATTTGCCGGCTGAAGTTAAGGTGCATCTTATACACCCGTGCGTCTTATATGCTGTCATATAAGGTAATTGGTTTGGTTTGGTTTCTTTGTTTTAATGGCATATCAACCCTCGAAGGTTATTCAATACCAAAGCCTACCTTGTTAAATAACAGTAGTGATACTATTTCAGCTATAGCTGGGGGATTAGAGGGTTAAACACCTTTCCAATGGTATTAGTCTGAAAGTGGACGTAATAGAGCGACTGGAGTTCGAACTCGTTTACTGCGATATCGTAGTCCAGCACTTTAGCCATTACTACACGGAAACAGCCAATCGAAAAACAAATGGGACAATTTTAGGGTTCCAAATTGGTTGTGCACTCCACCACCGACTTTCTGATACGAACTCATAGATTCAGAAGGTTTGTTAATGGTTAAGTGAGTGTAGAAGAAATTGAAATAAAGATGAATGACGCTGAAAGATTATGATTTATACATAGAGGGTCTACCTGCCCATAGAATCAGCATCAAGATCGTATCTTTAAACTGAAATCGAACAGTAAAGTTTTTAAAGATATGCAAATTAACACTTTCTTTATTTGATGACGATAATATTAGAAATACGGAACAGACAACACACCCACACACATTCTAAGACATATATATATATATATATATATATATATATATATATATATATATATATATGTATATATATATATATATATATATATATTTGCTTGTGTGTGTGTGTATGTGTGTGTATATATATATATAAATTGATATCGACGCATACATATATTTGCATATTTGTACATAGCAATATTTATGTGTGTGTGTGCGCTTGTAGACATCCTACTCTGTCGTATCTCTCTTTCGTTGTATATGTGAGATGAGATATATACATAGATGTTAAAAACTATGTGTGTGTGTGTGTGTGTGTGTGTGTGTGCGTGTGTGTGTGTGTGTGTGTGTACGTATGTGTACGTGTGTGTGTGTGTGTGTGAGAGAGAGAGAGAGAGAGAGACCATATATGTTTTTTATTGATGCTTCTTACAATTTTCTTTTTACGTTCTTTTGGCCTATATGTTTGATTGATTGATACGAACTGACTTGAATGCGAGCTGAGTAGATAGATAGATAGATGTTAATGAAGAGAGAGAGAGAGAGAGAGAGAGAGACGGACAGACAGACAGACAGATGAACAGACTGAGAAAGATTGGTTGATAGATAAATACTAACAGTTCAAGATAGGTTGACAGAAAGAGATGTGAATGAAGAGGCAGGTGGATAGATTGATACTAACATATTGAGATAGATAGATAGATAGATAGATAGATAGATAGATAGATAGATAGATAGATATGAACTGAATCAGATAGATAGATAGATAGATAGATAGATATGAACTGAATCAGATAGATAGATAGAGAGATAGATAGATATGAACTGAATCAGATAGATAGATACATAGATAAATAGATAGATAGGTATGAACTGAATCAGATAGATAGATAGATAGATAGATAGATAGATATGAACTGAATCAGATAGATAGATAGATAGATAGATATGAACTGAATCAGATAGATAGATAGATAGATAGATAGATAGATAGAACCTTTTTTCTGCATTTGTCAAATACAGAATCATCAAAAATAGATGTGAACATAACATTTTCCACAACAAATTCAAAATATTTGTAAGCACTCGGCGAAAAAAGCAGACATACCCCGATCTACCATCACCATTCCTCACCTCTTTTTACGTATTCCATCTCAATACACCAACCAACCTGGACACATAATTTCTACTTCTCTCTATATATCCCCCCTCTCTCTCTTCTTCCATCTCAGTTTCCGTCACTCTGTCTCTCTCTCTGGATATCTCTCTTTTTCCTTGTTATACATTCCCCCAATGCACATCTACGCTATGAAATTCATTATAAAAGGTGCGGAGGGCGCAGTTGTGCTGATCGTATGAATGGCGTTTTCGAACAAGTGCAGTTTGTGGCGATGGGTGTGTTCGGTTGGTCGTAAGTTGCCAGGCAGTGGAGGTTACGAATGGAGCTGGTGCGGTTGGCGGACTAATACAACGCTAACCCGGTTTTTAGCTCTTCTCATCAATTCTCCAATCTGACAAGAAGTCGATGGTTGCTAGGCAACCGTACGTCAGTGCCAGCTTCTCCCCTCTCTCTTTCATTTTCTCTCTCTCTCTCTTTCTCTCTCTTTTCCGACACCCGCTCACCATTCCTCATTGCCTTAATAATTCACAAGAGACACCTGCTTCAACAAAAGGTCACCCTGCTACCAAACGGAATTTACTAGTCACAGATACCATTCATTCACTACTTTTCTTTCTTTCTTTCTTTCTTTCTTTCTTTCTTTCTGCTTTTTCATTCCTTACTTTTCTTGTTTTATCTTCTTTGTTTCTTTCTTTCATACTTTTAAAGAAAATTTTCTTTTAGTTCTTTCATTCTTTTCTCACTTTCATTTCTTCTTCTTTCATTCATTGTTTTCTTTTTTTTCTTTTCTTTTCTTTTCTTTACTTTTCTTTTACTTCCTACTTTCATTCTAACTTTTTCGATTTCATTTTGGCGTTCTTTTTCCTATTTTCTTTCTTTCTTTCTTTCTTTCTTTCTTTCTTTCTTATTTGATTTCATCTTTCATAATTTCCATTTTACATCCTTTCCTTCCTTCATTCATTTATTGTTTTATTTCTTTATTTATTTCTTCATCTACAATCTCATTCTTGCCTTTCTTTCTTTATCTTGCTTCTTTTTTCTTTCATTATCATTTTTGCTTCTTTTTCTCTATTTAATTTCTTTCTTTCTTTCTTTTTTTCTTTCTTTTTCAATTTTGTTTTTAATTCTTTCTTTATGTTGCTCCCATTCTTTCTTTCTTTTTTATTTCTTTCTTTCCATTCATTTGCGTAATCTATTTTCTTTTTTCTTTTTCAGTGTTATATCACTTCATTTTTTATTGATTACGCTATTTTTCTTCCTCCCTTTCTTCCTTCCTTTCTTCTCCCCTTTCTTTCTTTCTTTCTTTCTTTCTTTCTTTCTATTTTATGTTCTTTAATCAATTTATTCATTTTGTCTTCATCATCTTTCATTTCTTTTCATCTTTTTATTCTTTCTCTCTTTCTCTAGCCATCTATTTACCTCTTCTTTCTTTCTTTCTTTCTCAATTTTGATTTTACATACTTTCATTCATTCGTTCTTTTTCTTCATCTTTCAGTTCTCTCCATATTCTATTTTTTATTTGTTTGTTTGTTTCTTTTTTTTCTTTCTTTTGTTCTATCATTCAATTCTTTTCATCTCTTTTTGCATTTTTCCTTCTTTCTTATATTTTTGGTTCCATTCATTGAGAACTTTTCGTATTTTCTTTTTCTTTTTTTATTTATTCCATTAAAATACCTTTCTTTCTTTCTTTCTTTCTTTCTTTCTTTCTTAGCTTTTCTCTTTTTTCCTTCATTTATTCTTTTTTCTTTTTTTTCTTCCTTTTATATATTTCTCTACTTTTCTTCGTTTTCCATTTCTGTTTCTTAATTTATTCCTTCTATATCTCTTTCCTTCTTTTTTTTAAATTACTATCCTGAAATCTAATGTCGAACATTTACATTTTATTTCCTTCAAGTTCAAAATTGTTTGCTTCTCACTAAATTCATTCTATCATATTCTTACTTACTCCATCTTTTTTGGTTGGCATTTTTTTTTTTTTCATCCGTTCTTCGATTAATTCCACTGATAACCAACGAAAAATGATTCTTTCACTTGTAAATGTTCCTGTTTTTGTTTCATATGGATTCAATCTGATTTTATTCCCAAATTTAGTCTTTGGAGAATTACTCTTTCTTTCTTTCTTTCTTTCTTTCTTCAAAAGTTCTTTCTTTCTTTCTTTCTTTCTTTCTTTCTTTCTTTTAGTAAATATGTTCCCCATTCTCTCTTTTCTTCCTTTTCTTTCTTTCTTATAGATATAAATTCTCCTTGGTTACGTTTTAAACTCATATTCATTCTGACAAAATTCTCTCTATAATTCTTCTTTCCCTCTCTGTACATTTCCAACGTTTTCATTAAAAAACCCTCCCCCTCTTTCCTTTCAGTCACTTTGCCTCTTCCTCTTCTCTTTCCCCTGACGCTCTCTTGTTCTAAGCTTCCATCTTTGTAAACGAACAAAGCCCCTTTCGCGTCAGCAACACTTTTTTACCGCCTGTCTTCGACAAATTCCAATGCAAATCAGAGAATTCTTCATCTTGTTCGCCTTTCCTTTCTCCATTTTCTCTGCTGGTATAACAAAAGGGATTTTATCGTCACTGGTACTTGAAAATGTATGCAACTATAGTGCCGTCGTACCGTTGATATACAACATATGATTATATGTTAAATATCGTTAAATTTGGCACTTGGCTTGCTATGTGCAGAAACCTAATGAGAAACGATATCAGTATCCGAGAGAATCGCACACACACACACATATATACACACACACACACATACATATACATATATAGAGAGGAGGTGTGTAATGTTTGAAAATGGACATGGTGACTCGAGTTCAAATCCTGGACTGTGCTGGTTGCATTTCCCATAGCGCTAATACCCTTAGGAAAGGTATGAATTCAACTATTCTCCCTACAGCTATGGGTAAGTGATAGGGCAGATTGGATTTTTTTTTTCAAACCCGGTTCGGCAACTGGTCTGGGAGAAGGAAAACTCCGAATTCAAATTTGTAAAACTCCACTTAAAAATTGACCTTGTGTCACATCCTGATTGTGCAGGAGGGTTTTCACACACACACACACACACACACACACACACACACACACACACACACACACACACACACATAGGTATATATATATATATATATATATATATATATATATATATAGTGTTAGCTGTTAGTAAGAGAGGATATAGATTAACAAAATTAGAAATTAACCTTTTTTCCATGTAAAATTCTAGCAAATTGCCATATTTCAATCAGGTCTAAGTAAAACAAAATATAAAACAAGATATAAAACAAAATATAGAACAAAATTTGTATGTATATATATATATCAAAGTTATGCAAAAAATGGTTTTGTTTGATTTCTTTGCTAAATGGCATATCAACCTTCGTGGGTTATTTTATGCCAAAACCATCCTCGTAGAAGAACAGTATTGATGCTATTTAATCAATAGCTTAGAGAGTTCATGCTTTTCCCAAGAGTATAAGTCCGAAAGTGAACGGAAGAGCACGACTGGTGTTTGAACTCCCTTAAAACGCTGCCGCAGTTCAACACGTCAGCCACTACGCCATGGAGACACTAATACAAAAATTAACAGAAATGTTTCGTAGGGAGTATTTTTTTTTTTTTTTTTTTTGAGATTTTCAAAAGTCCAAAAAATTTCAAGTTAAAAATAAATGTTTTGTCGCTTTATAATTTGTCAAATAGCACGGATTCCTTTAACTGTCTTTCGTCATCCATCCCTATCGGCCATCGTTCTTGGCAAGTCTTTCAGACGGCACCCAGTTTACGCATCAGCCTCCATCTATCATATTTCAAATTTTTCTTCGCAAAGGACACAAAAGTAAAATTTAAAGAGGAAAATACATATTTTTTTAAATATTTGCATAAGCAATTATGGAAATAACTCTTTCTGCTCAAGAACAAGAATAATTTATACAGTGAAGTTTTGTTATGGTTTCGTTCGAGAGGATTTTTTTCCACATCCAGTTCTTAAGGTATTTTTATTTATTTTATTAATTTTCCCGATGAAGTCTGATAATCTAGTATGTTAATCTTTGATATTACAACAATGATTTAGAAACGCATTACTATCTATCTATCTATCTAGAGAGAGAAAGAGAGAGAGAGAGAAAGAGAAAGAAAGAGAGAGAGAGAGAGAGAGAGAGAGAATTCAAAAACATGGTAAACCAAAGAGAAGAATTCAATGTAAAAGAAAGTCAATGTTATAATGTTTCGGTTCTAGTGCACCATCATCAGGAATTGGAAGGGTGATCTCGAATGGCCGACGAATTTTTTATGAAATACAAAACAAGGAGGAAATATAATATGTACTGAGAGAGGGGTAGCTGTTGAGTTAGTAAATCAGCGTTCGTATTTTAAAATATGTCACATGACTGTTTACGGCAATGATGAAGAACAAATAGAATCATCAAGAGGAATAATGAATTAAGAGGAGATAAAAGAAGGAAGGAAAGAATAGAATATTTGAAAACTTTCTATCTTTTTTATTTCATTTGATAACTCTCAAAAACAAAAAACTGAGTCACTATTCTCAAAATATTCTATTATTTATAGTTTTTTTTGTTTGTTTTATATGTAGGGCTTCTTGGATTTGATATCGTCTATGTCTTTATGATGGTTCATTAGGATAGAAACTTAATAATATTAACTTTCTTTTTCATTTAATTCTTCTCTTTGGATTACCATGTTTTACAATTTTTCTATATATTGTCGGATTCATTTCCATTGTTCACTTCCTTATATATATATATATATATATATATAATGTACACATATATATGATATTCACTCTGAAGTTTATTGGTTTGGAATTATTTTGCTGGTTTCTTGTTTCTTTTTGTAATTCTTATTTCTTGTGGAATTGGGCAATAGAGTACCTTATAAAATAAGATCCCACTCCTCTTAGAGTTTTTCAATTTCGTATTTTATTCTTATGGTAAAAAAAACCTTCTTCTTCTTCTTCTTCTTCTTCTTCTTCTTCTTCTTCTTCTTCTTCTTCTTCTTCTTCTTCTTCTTCTTGTGGGGAAAAACATATACGAAGTTTGCAAAACAGGCAAAGAAAAAGAAAAAAGGAAAATTATGGGGAGAGAGAGAGGGGGGAGAGAAAATAAAGAGACAAACAAAAGAAAGAAAGAAAGAAAGAAAGAAAGAAAGAAAGAAGCAAAATGAGCAAGAGAAAGAAGAAATCTGAAAATAAGAATGAAGAAAGGAAGAATATAACAAATAAGGATTGTTGAAAAAAAAAAGAAAAAGAGAAGTAAAAAAGAAAGATTGAAAGAGACTGAACCAAAATAAAAAATAAAAGGAAAATGAACGAAAGACAAAAGAAACCTGACTGTAAGAATATAGAAAAGAATAAAACCGCGAAAGAGGACAAAAGAAAGAAAGAAGAAAAAGAAAGTAAAAAAGAAAGAAAGAGAATACACAAAAAGAAAGAAAGAAAGAAAGAAAAATTATATGAAAATATAACAACTATTATAATAAAAATGTAGTATTACTTCAGTTTGACAACCCTGATTGAAAATCGGCTGATCATTGTTAAAAGTGAGTTTCCGTGGCGTAGTAGATAACGTGTTACACTGTGATATTGAAGTAAGCGGGTATGAGCTCCAGACACAATAGAACTCATACTTCTGGAAAAGCATGAAACCCCTTATCCCTGCAGCTATGGGTTAAATAGTACCAATACTGTTTTTCTACAAGGTTAGCTTTAGCATTAAATAACCCACAAAGATTGATATACCATTAAACAAAGAAATTAAATTCAACCAATGTTGAAAGCCTTTTGTTCATGCTTACCTCACAGAATTCAATGAGTTTGGGTACGTCAGCAAAATGGAACAAAAGAATATCTAGAATGAAGATTTTGGTTCTCATTGGCCAAATGGGTTGAGTGTTCGCCAATGATCCGGGAGACCTGGGTTCAATCCCAGGTCGCGTGATACTAAAGACTTTAAAAATGGTACTTGATACCTCCTTAGTGAACACTCAGCAATATAAGGTACGTATCAAGGGTAAAGTGGAGAAATCCAGGGAAAGGAGTAGCGCCCTCCCCCACAACTCGGTGCAGTAGCTATTAAAAAGGGAACCTTCTGGTCGCCCTCGACTACGGTCGCCAACTTTACTTACTTATATACATACATACGAACATACATACATACATACATATATATATATATATATATATATATATATATATATATATATATATATATATATATTGTTTTCCAATAGGTCTCCTTATTTTGTTGACATTACTTTTATATGCCAAGTCTTCATGATCTCATAAGTTATGAACGCGCCTTTCTATTTTTATCGAGTGGTAGAGTCTTCTTATTTTTTCCAATAACTTACGTTGCTGAGATCTATAAAGTTGTTATGAAGTAAAGTTACTGGGCCAGTGAGTCTCCTTGAAAGAAAGAAACAAAAAAAAATCACTGATGGATTTCGCGAGAGATTCTTTTTTAGCAGCTGAATATTTTCATTGTTTTTTTGGCTGTAAATTTCACCACGCCTTGCCACAGAATGCAGTCATGTATGGCCTGCATATCAATTTGGAATTATGCCCACCCCCCGATCCCACACAATACCACTAAGAAACAGATCTGCTTATGGCAACCAACCGACTGCACTTATAAGCCGAAGAAAATCTGTTTGCCGAGAGTGCAAGGCTCTTAAAGCGGGAAGTCCTTTTAACTAAGCTTAAATCCCCTTATAAAAACTAAATCCCTTAGTAACTATCAAATCGTAGTCTTCTAACCACCACCCCTCAACATGTTTCAAATTAGGAGTGGATTTGTAGCTGTGAAGATTGTTTCTGGGTTCTTTGAAGGTGTCATAAAGAATTACTTGGGAGAATTTGAAGATAGAAAGAAGTTCATGAAAAGAAAGAAAGAAAGAAAGAAAGAAAGAAAATTTTCATAAAAAGTATGAAAGAAAGAATTTCATTGAAAGAAAGAAAGAAAGAAGTTTATTGAAAGAAAGAAAGAGTTCATAAAAGAAAGAAAGAAAGAAAGAAAGAAATTTATGAAAAGAAAGAAAGAAAGAAAGAAGTTTATTGAAAGAAAGAAAGAATTCATAAAAGAAAGAAAGAAAGAAAGAAAGAGAGAAGTTCATAGAAAGAAAGAAAGAAAGAAAGAAAGAAGTTTATTGAAAGAAAGAAAGAGTTCATAAAAGAAAGAAAGAAAGAAAGAAAGAAAGAAAGAAAGAAAGAAATTTATGAAAAGAAAGAAAGAAAGAAAGAAGTTTATTGAAAGAAAGAAGTTTATTGAAAGAAAGAAAGAATTCATAAAAGTAAGAAAGAAAGAAAGAGAGAAGTTCATAGAAAGAAAGAAAGAAAGAAAGAAAGAAGTTTATGAAACGAAAGAACGAAAGAAACAAAGAAAGAAAGAAAGGTTAATGGAAAGTATTTTGAAGGAAATTAACGTTTCGCTCATTGTTAATTTCTGTCTTGGTAAATACAGCTTCATTCACCTTTTCAACACACCTCGAATTTTGAAGAAAATTAACGTCCTCTTCCCTGTTTATTTTTCTATTGATAAATACAGCTTCAGTATCGATACCTTTGTATCACCCTTCGTATTTTGAAGAAAATTAATGTTTCATTTATTGTTCATTTCTGATTTGAGACAATTGCATTGTTTTTCTTTATAATTTTGAACGTAGTTCGTCTGGTATTTTGGCGTGTGGAAGGCATCTTCAAATGTTTTTTTGATAAATTAAGCACTAAGTCAAGTACCAAACTCTATGGAACAATTTAGTTTCGATTTTCCTTGGATATTTTTTTAGCCTGGCATCGCTGTAGGAAAATAATCGCAACGGAAGCGCGAAAATATTGTCTGGAAAAAAGATTTTTATCTGGGAATGCCAGTCAGATTTACTGGTCATAAAACTAGGCAATATTTCATCGTTCCAAATTACATGGACTGGTGTACAGTAATAATAAGGTCGACATCGTGCCATGATTTGCATCGACTTTTTCTTTTTCATCCGAATTGACTTGAATTGCATGTTCGATCTTTGTTGAATGCCCTACTATGATGGTCTTGTGCCAAAATAAATGTACCCCAGATAATTATATACAAGCAGGAGTTTGTTTTATAAAAAAATGATTTACTTCTAAAGATTCGAGATTTTATTTAGGAGGCGAAATTGGCGTACAGAATCTCTCTTTCTCTCTCTGTCTCCGTCTCTGTCTTTATATATGTCTCTCTCTATATATATATATTCCCAGCTTGAAGCGTCCAACGTGTCTAGCCACATTGAAGAGTCTGTCTGGGGATGAAAATATACATACATACATACATACATACATATATATATATATATATATATATATAACAGTTTGCTTATATCTATTTATGTATGTATCCATTTAAGTATATTCACATCTATCTATCTATCGATCTATCTATCTATCCACACACACACACACTAACACACACACACACACACACACACACACACACACACACACACACATATATATATATGTATATAAATATATATATATATATATATATATATATAATACTTTGTTAATATCTATTTATCTATTTATCAATTTTGTTATATTCACATCTATCTACTTATTTTCTTTTCTTTCTTTCTTTCTTTCTTTCTTTCTTTCTCAGAATATTCATATCTATCTATCTATCTATCTATCTATCTATCTTATTCTTTCTTTCTTTCTTTCTTTCTCAAAATATTCATATCTATCTATTTTTTTTGCTTTTCAATCTTTTTATATATATTCCTATTTTCTTTTCTCTTCCTCTCCTTCACTTTCAATCAACTGCACTCGTTTATATATTACTCCCTTTTTCTCTTCACTTCTCTTATTCTCTTTCCCTCCTCTTTGCAACTATTATTTCCATTTCTTCTCTCTCCTTCAAACTGTCTCCACTCGTTGCTAGGCACCTGATTATCAGCTCTACTCTTACCTCAACCACAACCCAGCCACGCCTTTACAGTCTCACCGATCAACTCGACCATTCTTCGAACCCTACCTTCTTGTTCACAATCTTCCTTATCTGACGATTCCATCTCGAAGCATCTGCTTTCTAGTTCTCGTTTTCCCGCCACATGCAACATCACCCCATACCCCTAACCATTACGCTTCTTCGTCTTTCCTTGTCGTTATCTTTACTATAGTCGAAACTTCAGCATTTTTTTTTTGTTTCACTCGTTTATCATCCTCGTTACTGTCAATATTCAGAGAATGTAAGGAATAAATCTACTGGATAAAATGTCCGTCAGAAGGGAAGAAATATAATTTGAAAACAAAAAATTACGTTTCTCTCATTTATGAGCTTCATCTGATAAAGATCGTAAAAGTAAATAAGATTCTTGGAAAGGATACTGGAAAAATTAAACTCTATTATCTATACAGAGATGTTACTTTCTAATATAGTGTATTATCTCATATATAGACATTATATTTTCTCATATAAAGACATTATATTATCTCATATATAGACATTGTATTATCTCATCCATAAAGAGAGACTTTATCAGTTCATATTCAGCAACTGTATTTTCTTGTATATAGACACTATATTATTTAACACATAGAAAATTCATTATCTTATCTCATATACAGTGACTACATTTTCTCATATGTAGAGACTGTATTATCTCATTTACAGAGACTTTATAATTTCCTATACAGAGTACCCCTTCATTGCCATCGCTCCCAAGTCCACTCTGACCCGGAGTAGTAGCACCTGACAGGGCCCTATCTATGGGTTAAATAGAACTAACAGCATACTTATGCTAAACTGGATTGTTTTACTAAACTGAATAGCTTGAAATAGAAATGTTTTTGACAATTAAACTGTGTACTTATGCTAAACTGAATTGTTTTAAATAGAACAGATTATTTACATAAAAATGGATTTGGCGTTAAATAACCTAGAAAGGTTGATATGCCATAAAACCCAACAAACCAACATAATCTTATATATAGACTGTATTAAATCTTATTTATAGAGACTTTATTATTTCATATACATAGACTAAGTTATTTTTCTAAATTTCTGAAATAAAACTTGATAATTTTCATTATTGTTGTGGGAGTCTTACCCATCTTACATAATGGACTCTTCTCACCGTTATTATCTTTCTTGTGTATTATAATCTGTTATCTAATATCCGTGTTTGCGTTTTCATTAGTGACCCTTTCCGGGGCCACAACATACTGGCGACGAGGAACTCTCCAACAAGCAAAAAGGGTTAATCGCACAACATACTGGCGAAGATACATCGCAACAACAAAGAGATACCCAACTACAAGTTGTTAAAGAATCTACAACAAAATTCCAGCATACAACGAACCGAAACAACTACAAGGTATCAAATTGTATAAACGACGGAGTGTGTTGGATAGCAGATATTTTTTTTTTAATCTGTAAGATTGTCACGTAATCAAAAAGTGATTTTCATATTTTTCTTTCTACCCACTTCAGGAGCCTACGTGAACCGAACCCTTTACTTAGTCCACAGGAGTAGTTTGTTCTAATCCCATTGGCCATGACCGTGTAAAAGTGTTAAGCCAAAGTAAATATTCCTTATTATTTACCTGGATTCAGAATTGAACCTGTAACCTCCAAATGATTTCACTGAGAAGTACTGTATCCAGAAGCCTATGTTCGTTGTACCATGAGTCTTGCTGGAGAATTCAGAGTGAATTTCTAGGACTTATAAACCTAAATTTTTTTATCGACCTATTAGACACTACTTATTACTATTATTTTTACGATTTTTAATCTATCGCCATCTTTTTTTCTTTATCTTGCTTTTTTGATTTTTAGTTTCCATATCATATTCATGTCTAGACTTGGTCTTTGCAAAAGGTCACTATAGCCCAACTTATATGCTGCTTTTTCAAGACCTCTTATTCTCCTGTGTTATTCCCTAACATTTTAGCTTCATCTTATAAGGGCAGATGGTTTCCTTTTCCTTTTCATATATGGTCTGCCATACCCGACTTTTTGACTTCTCCCCGACATGCTACCTTTCCATGTTCCTCTTGCCTAACTTTTTGTGGGTGGCATGTCTCGCCTTTGTATACTTTATCACAACTGCATGGGATAGAGTACACGCAATTCTTGGTCATGTTGTTTTCTATTGGGGGCTAGACCCGGAAGTGATATTTTCAGAGAGTCATGCCATTCCTGAATATTGTACTACATATCTTTTAAATCCTTTCGGCAAGATCTTTGACATAGGGCAGACAATCTGTGGTGAGTTTTGGCGGTACTGTTCTTTGTTGTTCGATCCAGATTTCATGGAGCCAATGTTATGCTGTCTGGGTAATTGTTGCGATGGAGGTTGTCTCTTGATTAATTTCTTCTTGATATGCATCACTGTCACTGCTAATGGATAAAAAAAAAATTGCAATATGAGCTAAGGTAAAAAATCATAAAAATGATAGTAATAAGCAGTATCTCATAGGTTCATAAAAACATTAGGTTTATCATCATCATCATCATGACGTGCGACTAGCACGGATATCCCTGACCCTCTCCCTCCACGTCTCCCTATCATTCATCGCCTTCGGTTGGTCTTCGGGGTTACATCCCGTATCATCACATAGCTGCTATATGAATGTTCGAGCTGGTCGTCCTGCTTTTGATTGGCCATATGCGGGGGTCCACAGGAGCACATCACTTACGATCTCGTCTTTGCTTCTCCAGCAGTGTCCGGCATATCTGGTTCGTCTAGATTGTATAGTTTTCGTGATAGGTGGTAGGTGGCCGTGCAGTTGGCGCCGTGTTGTGGTGTTGCTGCCAGGACCTGTTCAATATTGCTCGCAACATTCTTGTATAATTGCGCGTCGAGCTTCTTCTCCAACCGTTTAGTCAGCGTCCAAGTAGTGCATCCATACAGCAGTATCGACACGACCGCAGCCTGGAAGAAACTGCGTTTCATTTTATCGGTCAGGTTTGATTTCCATATGATCGAAAGCCTATCGATAGCTGTTCATGCCTTCGTTAGCCGTGTGTCGATGTTTTTTTTTTCGGTTGATGAGACGCTGCTTCCTAGGTATGTGAATTTGTCAACCAGTTTCAGGGAGGTTCCGTCTAGTGTGGAGATGTCGCCTCCAGTAGGACACATAGCGTAACGCATATAGGCTTCTGGTTAAAGTGCTTTTAAATGAAATCACCGGGGTGGTTAGCAAGTTCAATCCTGACTATAGGTAAATAACAAGGTTAACTCTTGCCTCCAGTTATGGTCAACGAAGTTAGAAGAATCTACGCCCGTGGATTAAATAAAGGGTTTGATTCGAAGTTCCGTAAAGTTTCCTGACTTCGACAAGAAACACCTGAAGAAGTCCGATGACGCTTTTGCCGATACCGTTGTGAATATAAAGATGAAAACAATAGTACAAATACTCTAAATGATAAAAATTAGACAACATTATCACATGTGTGGAAACTTCATTATCTTATATACAGTGACTGTATTATCATAATCCCAGTTGGCTAGAGTAATAGAATTCACTGACTGTATCTCTGAAAAGGGATGAGATCATTCCCGCCAGCAAATGTCCGAAACATGACACTAAACTGCATCTGATGGTGGGGCTCCAGTCCTGAATCTTTGGGGAATTTGGAGTACTCCTTTATTGCCATTACTCCTCGGTCCGCTTGCACCCGGAGTAGTAATACTTGTTAGGGTCCTATCTATGGTCCAAATAGAACTATTTAACTGATGTTGAATTAATTTATTAGTGTTACATGGCAATACTTGAAGTCTTTTAACTGTGTGCAAACAAATAAGCTTTGGCTCGTTTAAAATATTTCTAATAAACTATTTGTTTACAAATCCTATATATATATATAATATATATATATATATATATATAGGATTTGGCATTAAATGATCTACAAGGGTTGATATGCCATAAAAGCAAACCATTATACCATCCAACCTGTATTATCTCATGTTCAGAGACTGTTATATCTTATGTACAAGAGAGCAGAAAAGAAATTTGATCCAGAAGTAATGAAATAGTTTCGTGTATACTTGTGTATAAGTCGTGTTTTAGATTTTAAAGATCGAAAATGGAGTTTCAAATAATATCAGAGCACAAGAATGTTGACGAGAAATAACGAAACATTATCCCGAATATTCATGTATAAGTGGATGTTTTGAGCTAAGATTTTTCAAGTTCACTAATGTGTAAAAAGATTTCAAACGATCTGGGATCAACATCAGATTGTCTATTATGGAGCAAGAATTTAAGTCAATAACATTAAAAGAATACCAATTCTTCAGACAGACACATACATTCAAACACACGAATTTAGCTAAGTAATATATTCATCATC
Organism: Sepioteuthis lessoniana; assembly: GCA_963585895.1. Classification (NCBI taxonomy): domain Eukaryota; kingdom Metazoa; phylum Mollusca; class Cephalopoda; order Myopsida; family Loliginidae; genus Sepioteuthis; species Sepioteuthis lessoniana. The sequence continues at coordinate 31,448,052 of OY757936.1, read as the reverse complement.
ATCATGTTTTTGGTGGCACGGAGTTGGTCGGCATATGTTGACATTACTTTTAGTAGATAAGATATTGCTGCCGAGGTATGTGAACTAGTCTACTGATTTCAGAGGCTTGCCGCTTAAAATGATGATGACTCTTTTTTGTTTGAAGTACAGGAACCCTATTTTATTTGCATTCACGAAGAGACAAATGCCACCAGCTGCAAAGCCTGAAGGAAGCAGTAAAGATTCGTTTTAGCAGGTGTGTTTGTGAGAAGCATTAGATCATTTGCATGCTCTACGTCTGTTATATTTTCAGCAGGATATCGTCTGGGATATATATATATATATGTATATATATATATATATATATATATATATATATATATATATACGAGGTGCATACGATAAGTTTCTAGACTTTTTTCGTATGGGCACTTTTATTGATAGTACACGCATGAAACTTTAGTCCCCTTCGAAGTAATCTCCTCCGGTAGCAACGCACTTGTTGTACCGTTCCAACAACTTCTGCAAGGCCCCCATCGAAGTCCTTTTGTGTGAGCATGTCAATGACCTTCGTTACAGCCTCTTTCATCTTCTCAATTGTCTCATAACGACAGCCTCTGAGCTTAGGGAATAACCAAAAGTCACAGGGAGCAAGGTCTGGACTATAGGGAGGGTGAGGAACAGTCTTGATGCCCATCTTGGTCAAATAGTCTCTGACAAGGATGGAGTTGTAGACTGGTGTATTGTCCTGCTGGAAATGCCACTGACCCGATTTGAAGAGTGCTGGCCTGAACTCCCTAAAAACCTCAACATATTAACCTTAATCCTAACCCTAACCCTTTGGCCAATCAACTCTGGTGTATTGACTTCTTTACTCCTCCCACTCCTCTCATCATCCTTCAGACTCCCTGCCTTCCTTGAATCTCTTATGCCACTCAAAAACTGATGTTTGATTCATGCAAGATGGTCCAAAAGTAGTCTAAAGCATTCCATAGGTTTCTGTGGCATTTTTTCCAAGTTTAAAACAGAATTTTATTGCATATCGTTCTCCTAAAGTGTCCTCCTTTCATTTTTAAAATCACCAGCTGTGACAATCAGGCTTTAGTAGGGCGTATTCCAATTGCTGCTGTAGCTGTTCATTGAACCCGAAATCATAAAAATTGGTCAGTCATCTCATAAGATGTATAACAATAACATACTGAATTTTTAAGAGTCTACGGCAATTTTAAATGCCCATACGAAAAAAGTCTGGAAACTTATCGTATGCACCTCGTATACACACACACACACACACACACACACACATATATATATTATATATATATAAGGAGTCAACAATTGATACATCTTGCTACATAAATTGTTTGAGATTTGTCAACCTGACTGGAAAAACAAATGGTCTAGATTTTATGATTAAAAAAAAGGCTGGGGTGGGATTTGGGTTCCTTGTCTGAAGATGCAGATCTAATTTTTTAGAAAATAAAGGGTCTGCTGAAATAGATATTATCACAAACAAATATGAGTGATTTTAATTTTTTTTTAATGGAATTATTTGCTCTGTATTTTAATTTATTGTTTTACATTGAGCTCTCTATTGGATTTTGAATTACATGGATATTCAAGAAAGAAAATCCAAAAATAGAATCGTTCCCACTAGCGGCTGACTTGGCATTGGATAATATAAGAATATATATATATATATATATAAGTAAAAAAGTAAAGTTGGCGACCGTAGTCGAGGGCGACCTGAAGGCTCCCTTTTCAATAGCTACTACATCGAGGTGTAGGAGAGAGCGCTACTCCTTTCCCAGGATTGCTCCACTTTACCCTTGATACGTACATTACCTTGCTGAGTGTTAAGGAGGTATCAAGTACCATTTTAAAAGTCTTTAGTATGACGCGTCCTGGGATTGAACCCAAGTCTCCCGAGTCATTGGCGACACTCTACCCATTCACGCATGAATAAATACACTCAAAAACAATTTTTTTATAAAACGTTAATTTCCTTCTAAATCGAAATTTTATTATTTCTATTTAGAAGTAATACAAAATAAATTGGATATCATTAGGTATTATTTATTGCTAAACACTACCACATGGACACCATACAACCAAAATAAAATTGCAATGTTATTTTTTATTATAGAGCAACAAAAATTAAATTTCATCGAGATATCAGAGTAGTACTTATTTTGAACAAGTACGTGTTCATAATTTTGGCTAAGAGTTTGATGTTGTGGAGTTTGGCAATAAACATTAGGAAATAATATCCGTTTTGATTGTGTAATCTTCAGTCAAAAACAATGAACTCTTGGATTAAAAGAATTATATCGGCTGGAACTCCTCTATGGGGTGTACTCTTCCCTATTTCTCCCTTCCTGCCTGTCTCTCTCTCTCTCTCTCTCTCTCTATATATATATATATATATATATATACATCCACAAATCAAGAGGTGTGTATTCGTTTTCATAGTTTTGTGTGGGGCATGATGGGAAGGATAGTCGAGTTAATACTTTTTTTTATTTTCATTTACGGAGATAGATTGTTGTTTTATTTCGTGTTGATATACTATAAAAGAAACAACGAAAAGTGAACAAGTAATGTAGCATATCCATTCGTTAAATGAGGATTATTTTTTTAGCATCTGAGTCTTTTCTGTGTATATATATATATATATATATATATATAAGGGGGTGCTAAGGCGGTAAAAAGCAAAAATAAAAATGATGAAATTGAAACTGATATTATCAATTTATAAGCTCATACACATCAACCACAAAAATGGCTGCCAAAATATTTCATTGAACGTGCCAAAGCGGGAAAAATAATTGAACAAACTTGTAAAATCAAATAAAAATCGTAAAAATAACGATAATAACAAAAAAAAATCCCATATCTATGCCTATTTGTAATCTGATTTGTGTCCGATTTTCTCCAATTAGTGAACAATACGTCTCCCCAATAAAAATAAATCAAATAAATTAATTCCCAATGGATTCTCTCTCTCTGTCTTTTATTCTTTATCTATCTCCGATTGCCCATTATCTATCTATCTATCTATCTATCTATGTTTATTCCTCTTACCTCCTTTCGGTAGATAAGAACAGAATGAAATAGACTGACAGATAGATAGATGTGGACAGACAGACAGACAGACAGACACACACACAAACACACACACACACATATGTATATATATATATATAATATATATATATATATATATATAATATATATATATATATATCACTCAGATCATATCCATCTCCGACTATCTATCTATCTATCTATCTATCTCAGTCTGTTCAGATCTAAGTAAATCAAATAGATTTATTTCCCAACGGAATGAAAGAAAAAAATCCAACATCGTTTTTTTCTTTATATATATATATATATATATATATTATATATATATATATATATATAATATATATATATTATATATATATATATATATATAATATTGGAGCCAATTCACTTTCATAAGATGTGTTTACCTCTTTCGTTTGTTCTTTTCATTTTCCCATTCTTAAACAGCTTCCTTTGTCGATTTCGATATCTTCATTATTCTTATTGATTTGTTCTTATTTTTTTCGACACTTCTTTCCATATTCTCCGTAATTCTCAGCATCTTGGCTACAACTCAAGTGTTTTTTTCCACTTCTCTGTACATCAAGAATACCAAATTATATTCAAATAAAACATCGAGATCTTTTATTTTTAGCAAAATAGCATAAGAGCCGCAAAAAAAAAAAAATCTACTAGAAAGAATGTACATTTGTTCATATCAACTTATCTGTCTGTCTTGTCTGTCTGTCTGTCGTCTTGTCTGTCTGTCTCTGCTAGTCTTTTCATATCTATCTGTTTTATGCCTATCTATCTATCTATCTATCTATCTTCGTTTTCTCATTCTTTATCTATCGATCTTTCCGTCTGTCTTTACCCACAGGCTGTAACCTCATGGGTAAAGACAATTTTTTTTTTTTTTTTGAGTGCGAATCTCATAAGGTGCCCCGCCCCATTCATACGGCTTTTTGCCACATCTAAGCAAAAACGAAAAAAAAAAAGACATTGTAAATTGCTAAAATTATCCTTCTTGCTCTTCTGTTCGTTTCTGATTCAGAATGTGACGGTTTCGCCCTGTCTTCATGCATCATCTACAAAATAGTATATTAATCGTTTATAATATTGATAACATTATTTTACAACTAAATCAAGATCGCCAATAGTATTGGTCTTATTCTTTATTTCCACCTTTCCTGTGTCCATATGTAACTCTTTAATTTTGCCCAGTCGGCTGGGGCTGTAGAATACACCGACTGCTTCTCTGCAGAGAGGTAAGACCCCACCCCCCAACAAGTGTCCTGGATATGACACTAAACAATCTGATGGTGAGGTTCCAGTAATACTGGAGCTTTGGGGAATGGGAGTACCCCTTCATTGCCATCGCTCCCTGGTCCACTCTGGCCCGGCGTGGTAGCACTTGATAGGGCCCTATCTATGGGTTAAATAGAACTAACAGCATTCTTATGCTAAATGAATTAAGTAAACTGAATAGCTTGAAATAGAAATGTTTTTGACAATTAAACCGTACTTACATTTAAACGCGCGTGCTTATGCTTAACTGAATTATTTGAAATAGAACTGTTTTTCGACATTAAAACTGTATTTACACTTAACTGAATTGTTACATATAACTGCTTGAATAGTTTGAAATAGAAATGTTTTTGACAATTAAAATGTGTACTTATGCTAAACTGAATTGTTTTAAATAGAACAGATTATTTACATAGAAATGGATTTGGCGTTAAATAACCTACAAAAGTTGATACGCCATAAAACCCAACAAACCAACCAAACCAAACTCTTTAATTACACCATTTTGTGTCTAATCTCCAAAATTTCTGGGATGATATTAAAATATTTTAAATTTTGTTCTTTCCATTTAGCCATCATAATATTACTGTAAAACTTATCTATCTATCTATCTATCTATCTATCATTATGTTCATAACTATCTATTCATCCACAGCTATGGATTAAATAGTACCGCTACTGTTCTTCTAGGAGTATAGCTTTGGCATTAAATAACCTACAAAGGTTGATATGCCATTAAACAAAAGAAACCAAACCAAACCTTTCTATCTATTCGTCTAGCTATTTATGTCAGTTTCTCTTTTTTCTCTCTCTCTCTCTCTCTTTCTTTATCTATCAATCATTATGTTCCTAACTATTTATTCATCTGTCTATTTATGTGACTCTCCCCTCTCTCTCTCTCTCTCTATCTATCTATCTATCTATCAATCATTATATTCATAACTATCTATTCATCTGTCTATTTATGTCAGTTACTCTCTCTCTCTCCTTCTCTCTCTCCTTCTCTCTCTCTCTCTCTTTTTTTATCAATCTATCATTATGTTCCTAACTATTTATTCATCTATTTATGTGACTCTCTCTCTCTCTCTCTCTCTCTCTCTCTCTCTCTCTCTCTCTCTCTCTCTCTCTCTCTTCTTTTCCTGTCTGTCTTATCCATATAGAAGAAGGAAGTTACCAAGTAACAGAAACTCACCAGAAAGTGAGCGGATAGAAAATGCTCCTTTAGCAATTCTCATTTCCACCCAGCAGTTTAACTCCATGTTTATTTTGGAATCATCAGGAGAGAATGTACACTGTTTCGGGGCCTTCCTCTCTATCAATCATCTTTTCCTGTCTGTCTTACCCATATATCTATCTACGAACAGATAGAAGAAAAATACAAAGACACTCTTTGGGAAGATGCTGATAGCGAGCCAAGTTGACAGACGATTACTAATACTAAGTTCGACTCTCTCATACTTCTAACCTTGTGTCAAACTAAGTTAAAGCTTACAAAATGACAACTACACGCACATTTACACTACGTATTCACACACATATAAACATATACTTACGAGGTGTAATAGCAAGTTAAATGAATAGATTGTAGGTTCGAAAAGTTGGGTAAACTGGGTTCTTTAGCTATGGTATGGTAACCAATCCAGGAGAAGGAAAAGCTTGAACTCAAACTAACACTACTCTGCTGAAAAAATTGACCTTGTATCATATCCTGCTCGGGGGTTGGGTAAACATACATACACACGCACACACACACACACACACACACACACACATATATATATATATATATATATCATCATCATCATCAAGGTATGTCGGCTGTACGGATTCCCTTGATTCTCTCTCACTATCCTTCCCTATCAGTCATCCCCCTTGAAAAGTTGTCAAAACAGCACCCAGTGTCCGTTCAAAGCGGATGAATGTAAATTTTTACTGCTCAGCCAACACTGGTGTGTCCATGTGTAAGAGTTCATAGCAGAATGTCACTCATGAGTTTGTCCTTATTTCACAGACAGTGCCCAATATGCCTTTTATGGTTTGTGAAATGGAAGCTAAGTGGTCGTACAGCTGCTGTTTTGTGGGGTGTTGCTTTCAAGTTCTGTTTAAAGCAACACGGCGTATTCTTACGAAGTTTTCATCTAACCTATTCTTTAATCGTTTCGTTAGAGTTCAAAAGGTGCAACCATACAGTAGTACTTGCACAGCTATAGCTTGGAAGAAATCCCGTTTTATATTCCCACATATGTCTACACTCGTATACGTCCCCAAAAACTCATCAACATTAAAGTAATAGGAAAAATTAAAGCAATAAATAGGAGAGGCGGTTTAAATCGAAACCCGATCTCTTTGACCCGTGTTACATTATTGACCTAAGTCACCCGTTTGATAGCGGGTGTAAATTTTATAGAATGAACGGCACACACACACACAGAGCATCACAAGAGAGCAATTAAGAGCTAAATATAAATACTGCGTAATCAAGTGTAAAGAGAATCTTCTGAAGTCGTAAAGATTTATAGAACCGAATAAAACTCTTAGCCGTCGCGTACTCTGAAAGCGACCGGCGTTGTTCTTGATCTGGGAGTCACCTTCCTTTCTTCCTCTACCCAATAACTATGCCCTTACCCACATACAACCATCCGAGGTCGGTCTAGAACATAATGAGCATTTTTCTCATTCGGATTGGCAATTCTGACTGAAAATCGGACGATCAACTGTAGCCAGTTGTTGCATTCGTTGTCTAGCACAAGGTAAGACAAACAGCTGCAAAAAAAGAAAGAAAGAAAAGAAAGAAAAAAAAAGAAGTATATGGTTTCAAGTATTCCTATCTAACACGAATAATTCTGTATAATATTAATCATTTGTTTGCACACAGTTAAATGATTTCAAGTATTGCTATTCAATTCTAATAATTCTATTCAACATGGTGCATTAGTCGATTCTGAAATATTTTTATAAAATAATCTAAAAGCCACTTTCTTCTACTAATCTTGAAAAACAAAATGTTAATTCAGTTCTGCAAATTTTTAAGGAATACATTATTCAGGGATTATTGACCTTGGGAAAAAAGAAATGTTCGCCTAACTTTGCAGAAGTTGCAGAATATATAAACATATTTTATATTTGGTGGACAATAATGAATGTTAAAAAACCATATAAAGGTTATTGGCTCAGAAATAAATACTGTAATCCACTTAGAGTAAATGAAGAAAAAATGATCAGTAAGTTATTGGAATAGCAACCTAAATTTCGGGGCCAAGCGAAACTGCCAGATGACCATTGGAGGTAAGCTATATGTCAAATAGATCTTTCTTTGATTGATTTGAACATACCACTTCATGTCTTCAGAAGGAAGTTGTGACATCGATGATAATGAGTGGTATTTTTTGAGATCACGAGTCTGACTTTTCCTTTCTTAATACTTAAGATACTGAGCAGAAATAGCACAAAGGGAAATTCACTTTATAAAATAGAAGTTTCAATTCAAGAAGTAAATTATTGAAAGAAGAGAGGAAAAAACTTTCAAAAACACTGTTAGATAATGGATTGGTAAATGCTATTATTGACAGTTTATGTAGGTGCATCAAATAGATTATAAGCCGTTAAACGGTGGAAAGATACCGTAAGTCAACTCAGTTTAGTTGGCAATGACCCCCGAGATCAATTTGAGAACTTGGCTGTGATTGGATCATCTTAGTCAGATGATTGAAGGGTTCTAGAAGTTATGAAAATTGTTTGAACAGTTAATCAATTGCCGATATCTGTTCGAAGGAGACAGCTGATTTGCCACAAAGGTTGATATGCCATTAAACAAAGATACCAAAAGAAATATATTATGTTATCAGTGGAGCTATCTTTATCAAGGGTTTGGTTCGGTTTCTTTAATGTTTAATGGCATATTAACCTTTACAGATTATTTAATGCTAAAGCCATTCTCCTAGAAAAACAATAGTGGTCCTATTAAACCCATAGCTGGGAGGAGAAGGGGATTCATACCTTTCTCAAGGGTATTTGCCCGAAAGTGAACGTAATAGCGCGACTGAAGTACGAACTCGCTTGCTACGATTCCGTAGTTCGACGCTTTTACACCACGAGGACACCCCCCTCTTTATTAAAAGAACGATTCAAACTAATACCGATTACTGTTATATGCGTTATGAATTTATGCAATATCTGATACTAATATTTTTCAAGCGGATATATTTGACCCATAGATGGAACTATAATAGATAGAGCCGCTTCTAGTCAAAGAGAACCTGGGAATAATGGCAATAAAAAGATACTCAACATTCCCCAGAGCTCCAGAATTGATGCCTCTCGATTAGATGCAACTCTAATAAAAGAGTTGCAAGATTTCCCTTTTGTCTATAGAAAGGTTCATTTGACCTCTAACAGGTCATTGTTTTAATCTTCAGTTTCATCCCACATAAATTAAACCAGGTAGAGGCGACAGTTTAGTTGCCGGCCACCCAACGATATGACAGATATTTCTGGATTACATGGTAGGTGTTGAAATTATTACCGGACATTGGCATAATGGTTACAGTGTTCGCCCATGACCCAGGAGACTTGGGTTCATTCCCAGGTTGAATCATACCAAAGACTCAAAAAATGATACTTGATGCCTCCTTGCTTAACACGCAGCATTATAAAGTAGGGGTGTTGTAGATATCGAAAAGGGAGACTTGGGGTCACCCTCGACTACGATCGTTGCAATTAGTCAGCCACTTCATTTAAGTGGAAATGTTAATTGACGTATATATATATATAATATTAACGTCTTGAGTCTAGAAAGCATTGATAGTTTAGTTTGTTTTTGTTTTACTGCGTATCAACTCCTCAAGGGAAATTTAAGGCTGAAATCTGATCAATTTTTTAAAAGTTTGATTACAATCATAAACATTTATATTCTTAAAGTTATCTTGCAATCATTTCCTTTAATGGCTCATTTTTTTTATTCTGCTATTATAATAGTCATTTGTTTGCATAGTTATATAGTGTCAGGTGTTCCTTTACGTTGGTATGATGGTTAGAGTGTTCGCCAATGGCTTGAGAGACTTGGGTTCAATCTCCGGTCGAGTCATACCAAAGACTCAAAAAATGGTACTGATTACCTCCTTGCTAAACACTCAGCAATATAAGGTAGGGATCAAGGGTAAAATGGAGCAATCCAGAGAAAGGAGTAGCACCCTCCCCTACAACTTTACTTATTTATTCCTTTATAATATCGATAATTTTCAAACAGAACTATTTAACTCGTAGATGGAACCTAGTCAAGTACCAACAGTTCAGGTCAAAGTGCACCTGGGAGTAATGGCAATGCAGTCTTATTCTACACTCCCCATGGATCAGAATCGAAACCTTACCCTTGGATGCAGTTTAGTGTCATACCTAGGACGTCCTCCCTTTTTTTCGGCGTGAGAGTGGGGTCTAACAGAATATGTTTTCGGAGTATTCTAAGCCCGGAACAGAAATGATTTAAAAACAGCTCTTCTCATTTCTTTTCCCTCGTGAGCCGACCTACTTTTAGGTTTTTGAGTGTGTGTGTGTGTGTGGGGGGTAACACAATTTCGAAGTCTGGATGTTTTTCGCCGTTTCTATAATAAACACAGGACCCTTTCCTTTTCTCGACACATCCTGATAATCTCCCAGTGTCCTTTACTTCCATTTCAAAGGCCTCCCCCTTCCCTTTCCAACGTCTGCCCATGGGCCCCAAGTGTGCGCGGGTAGCAGAATGAAAGAGGGTGGGGTTCTATATCTGTTTTCTCATGATGAAACCACCAAAAATGGAGCGCTTTTAATGGAATCCAACACCCGCGCAACCGCTGTTTAACGGTAGAGCCCCCTCACTCCATCACCCCCACCACCAACACACACACATCGCAGCATGCATGAGTTCTCGACAGTCTCTCTGTTATCAAGAATGAGGCAACTAAAGATACAAGGGTTTACGCCTATCTATTCTGCCCCATGTATGAGACTGTCTGTTAACTGTTTATTTCCAGTCAGGGACTTCCACCCACCACCCACCTCACACATTTACAGAGTGCGATAGAAATACCTTCTAAAATTTTAAACCGTCGCCTAGGTGGTGCAAGTGAATTTAAGCATGTGGCAATGGTTGCTCCATTCAGCTATGGTCTAATTATTTTTCAAGAATTTTTAACTCATAACAGTATAGATTTTCTATCTGGAACAGTATCATTCTGACGAAATGAGCACGAAAAGCTCTCTGAGTAGCAATTACAGCTTCACCAGTCTTTAAAAAAAAGTAGTAAGACATTAGCTACCATGGAGCTACCATTACTACTTGCCCACGTTGACTTGCACCACATAGGTGACAGTTTAAGATGTGGGAGTTATTTCAATCGCACTATATATATATATATATATATATCGCATCATCATTATCCTCATGTTATGCCTCTAGCACGGATTTCCCCGAGTCTTTCTCACCACTCGTCTTTATCGTCCATCGCTTTCGACATGTCTTTTAGTCTATATCCTGTGTCCGCACAGAGCTGCTGTAAATAAGATCTAGATATTCGTCCAATACTTGCTCGTCCATGTTAAGGGGTACAGAGAAGCTGTGTGAAGCATGTTTTGTTCGTCGGGCTTCGATGATTTAGAGATGGGAAGGAGGTGGCCGTATAGCTGCGTGCTCTCCCCATCTACAGGGGTTGAGCACTCTTGCAAAGGAATTACTGGTTGCCACTCGCATAATGCAAAACTGTTCTAATGAACTGAGCACTCGTTAACCGTTTAGCATATATATATAAACAAAACAAAAGTGATATATATGCGTTAAAATCCCTTCACTTACAGTGAGTTTGTTGATGGCAGTGCGGTAGAATCTCCCACTGGCGTAAAATCAGCCAGATTTTGATCCCAGCTTCGAGCATCTCGATTGTGTAGCCACACTGATGAGTTGTGATACAACGAAACAGTCTGTCTGTGGATGACAATATATATAACGATTGTTGTTAGTTCAACGAGAGAAAAGTAAGTATTTAAAAATGAATAGGTCCGCAAACAAATCTGAATTCGGTATTTAGGTTTTTATTAATTCATAAACTTGTACTCAACACGTGTTTCAGTCTTTACGTCTTCTGCAGGAGATCTCTCGAAGAAAACTTAAATTCGTTTTAATATATATATATATATATATATACATATTGTGGCGTACACTTGAGTCGATCTCATAGCAGCAACCAGCGGACACACTGGGAGAGAAGATGTGGGAGGTGGCATACCGGGAACCCCAGGAGTAAAAATAATGCGACCCCTTTTGCGTAGCCGGCACGAATTGGAACGCGGAGCGGGATAGCTTGAAACGTGTCTGTTGAACTGAGAAACGTAGCGTGAGCAGTTGGGAAGAAAAGGCAGAACCAATTGTGAGAAGATGGACAACAGAGAAGAGGCCTGATAGAACATAATTTTCTATCATGCTCACATCGAGTTTTCACGTTAACCATCGCTCCTTAGATAAGTCCTCTCCGTATCTCTCTTGAATTTTATTATGTTTATATTATCGAGTTAGTTGAATGGTGACGGAATGAATGTATTTTTTATGTTGTTGAAATCGCTGTTGTATTTAATTTTATTTTGCTAGTCATTCTGATACATTGTTTTTGTGCAATAGTTTCTCATTGTGTTGTCGATAGGTTTTTTTTAAATTATTACTCGTGTGTCATCCCTTACCAGCCAACCTAGGTAAATAGGACGAATTAAAAATTTTATTCGGTTGCGTGCTTCACGGTCGACTCTTAGGGGACAAGGAATACAAAACTATCGTGAATATTGTCTGGACACAAGAGAAGAGACGTAACAATAACAATAACAATATATATATACTAACGTAAAGTTGGACGGGTTTCGATCCCGGCTTCGAGCGTCCTACTGAAGAGTTATGATAGAACAAAACAGTCTGTCTGTGGATGACTATATATATATATATATATACTCGTTGTGTAATGGCTACCGTTGTAGAAAATGGAATCGGCAAAATGAATTCAAATCCTGGACGAGGCTGTTTGCATTTTGCATTGAACTTATACCTTTGGGAAAGTATGAATCCAGCCATTGGTAAATAGTAGCGTAGACTAGGTTCTTTAACTTTGGTGTGGAAATCGGTGCAGGAGAAGGAAAAGTCCGAATTCAAAATTCAAACCTGTTCAACACCGCTCAACAAATTGACCTTGTGTTGCATCCTGTTTGTGTAAAGGTGTTGGGTATATATATATATATATATAGATAGATGTATATAAGCCAAAAGATAAGTGCCTCCTATAAAATATTTGTATTAAAATATTTACGTTCTTCTAAAGCCAATGTACTAGGATTTTATTTTATTTCCAATAAAACAATTATATAGTCAAAACGTATATTATTAGGTATTATATATTACGAAATTTTACACTATTAGAACTATTTTCTGGGTATGTCACAAAGCTACATCCATATTATGTGCCTTTTTGTAGTCAATTCAAGCCATAGCTAGGGTATTTAGTCTCGTCTTGCTCTCCTTGAGGATGTGTTGATCAATGTATAGTAGCCCTCCTATACCTCTGATCTACTTGCCGAATCCTTTCTGTTCCTCGGGAAAGTGTCCGCGGATAAGCGAATCGTATATCTATTCCCTAATTTATGCCATTAGTATTTTCCACACCATCGGTAGGCACGTTATGCGTCTGTAGTTGTTGGGTGCCGTTTCTTTTTGGGTCTTTTTGGATCAGAGTGGTCTTTCTATTTGACATCCATTCATTTAAACAGCCAGTCTGTCATGGATGGATGTGAATTTTTAAAACCAATATCCATGTATATCGTCATGGCCTGGCGTTTTCCAATTTGGTACTTTTTTGAGTGTTGCTCTGAATGAATCAATGAGTATTTTCGCCTTCGGTTTTTCTTCAAGTCCTTCAAACTCTTTTCCAATGGGCCTTATCCATTCGGCTTTTCTGTTATGTTCTCTTCGTTCCCATATTTTGCTCCAAAATTGTTTTATTTCCTTGTCATCCAGTTGGTGGTATATGTTGGAACATTCACTCCCGAAAAGTTGAGACAAATTATTATTATTATTATCCTTTACAAATGGGAATCTGTATTTTAAACCATATTACTATGCAAATTATTTGTATTATATAGGAATACTTGATACTTTATAACTGTATGCAAATTATTAGGATTATATAGGAATATTTGATACCTTATAACTGTATGCAAATTATTGGAATTAGATAGGAATACTTGATACCTTATAACTGTATGCAAATTATTTCTATTAAGAATAGTTACTTGAATCTCCAATTCTTGACAAATGATTATGATCATTGTTTACTTGAAACCATATGAATACTTTTAAAGAATTCTGACTTCAGCATTTCATAAGAACTTGCACGCAGTACCACCAACCAACCAACCAACCTATCTAATAAAAATTATGTATGTGCCATAGTTTATAATCCCATGTGTCCCTTATGTAAACGTATGCAATTTTAACATTAGTTACAAAGGTGTCACAACTATATTTTTGGCTATATGATTTCATTGCTGCAGAGTTTGGTCATAAATAACACCTAATAATATCTACATTGATTTTATAAAGCTACTCAAGAAATGATATTTGTTTTCGAAGTAAAACAATTTTTCATATTTTTTTCTTACAATTCCGTGCTCGAAGTAAATCAGCATAACAAATTTTTAGTGACAGAAACGAAAGATTAAGGAAAATGTCTGAATCTATTTTAACCAAACCCACTGATAGAAAAATTGGTATTTTAAGACTGTCAAAGTTAATAGAACGTTGGTCCCAAGTTACATCTGCCTCTATAAAGCGGAAGTGAACACCGGAAATCGGTCGTTCCATTTTTCAATTGACCCCCTTTTTCGTTCTCTTTGACCTTTTTTAAAATCAATCCATCAAATGTCGAAACTCATAAAACTTGAAAACCCTTTAGTGAATTCAAGGAAACATTTTGAACAACCTCTTTCTTTCTTTCTTTCTTTCTTTCTCATTTTACGCTTTTTTCTTTTCCTTTTTCTTCCTTTTCTTTGCATCAATAATTACTTTCTTACGTTTCTTTTTTTCTTTTCCTTTCCTTTTTTGTTTCAGTTCTTTTCCTTTCTTTGCCAATTTAGGAATCTTTGTTTCTTTTACTTTTCTGAATTTCCTTTGGATTTGTACTTTTTTCGTATTTCCTTTTCTTTCTTTCTTTCTTTCTTTCTTTGAATTTTCTTTGGATTTTTTCTTTTTTCGTATTTCCATTTCTTTCTTTCTTTCTTTCTTTCGTTTTCTGAATTTCCTTTGGATTTTTTCTTTTTTCGTATTCCCTTTCTTTCTTTCTTTCTTTCTTTCTTTCTTTACATGATTGTAATGCAATATTTTTTCTACTTTCATCTTCCTCATTCCTGTAATTATTTGTGTCTGCAAGACATCTTCCCATCTCAACCTCCCACGTCATTTCGTCCTATTTCGCTTTTCTTTTGACATTTCTCCTCATTTTTATACTGGGGCATTTTTTTTCTTTTAAAGTCTGTTTGCTCATCAAATTGATCTTCCCGTTCTTCATTCTTTATGCATGTGCTATCTTTTCTTTTAAGACCCTTTTCGTTCGCATAATTGTTCTCTCCATAAGTCCTTTTTTTTAATTCCGGCACTTACCTCTCTTTCAAGGCTTTTTTTTTTTTTGCTTGTCAAATTCGTCCTTCCTTCTTTCCTTCGTTCCTACCTTCTTTCCTTCTTTTCTTACTTTTTTCATTCCTTCCTCCACTCTTTCCTTCCTTCTTTCCTTCAATTCTCCCTTCCTTCTTTCACTCTTTCCTCCCCCCTTTCTTCTATCCTCCTTCGTTCGTTCGTTCGTTCGTTCCTTCCTTCCTTCCCTCTTTCCTCCCTTTCTCTCTCTCTCTTCGTTCCTACCTTCTTTCCTTCTTTCCTTCCTTTTTTCCTTCTTTCCTCCACTCTTTCCTTCCTTCTGTCTATTCTCCCTTCCTTCTTTCACTCTTTCCTCCCCCCTTTCTTCTATCCTCCTTCGTTCGTTCGTTCGTTCGTTCGTTCCTTCCTTCCTTCCCTCTTTCCTCCCTTTCTCTCTCTCTCTTCGTTCCTACCTTCTTTCCTTCTTTTCTTCCTTTTTTTCCTTCTTTCCTCCACTCTTTCCTTCCTTCTGTCAATTCTCCCTTCCTTCTTTCACTCTTTCCTCCCCCTTTCTTCTATCCTCCTTCGTTCGTTCGTTCCTTCCTTCCTTTCTCTCTTCCTTCCTTCCTTTTTTTCTCATTTCCTTCCTTCCTCCCTTCCTTCCTTCCTTAACCTCTCTTTGTTTCTGTTCTTTTTTATTCTTTAAAGCTTTGACTTTTTTTTTTCCAACATTTTTTCCTTCCTTTCGTATTTTTCGTGAAATTAATTTTGTTTATTTTGAAGCCTTGCATTGTAATTCAATCCATCGCTTCTTTAAGCTCAGCAACCAATAAATCTAATCATGGTCGACTCTTTCCACTTGATTTAAAAAGAAAAAAAAATCCCAATTTTGCCAGTTCGCCAATAAAATATAATTCCAACAAAATAGAAATAGTTTTAAAAAAAAGGAACAAAAAGAAGGAAATGAAGGGCATTTAAACGATAATGATTTTACCAATTTGGTTTTTCAAGTACCACCGCTTTCTTTCTCGTGCTTCTGTAACCACAATAATAGCTCCCTCTTCAAAGAATATATACCAACTTTGTTCGAGGTACCCTATTCCCGACATCCCACAAGTTAATGTACGCCTGTTGACTTTGGCCACACCTTACTTATAAATCCGATGATGAGGCTCCTGTTCTGGAGCACTGGGGAGTGTAGAATCCCGATGTCTTTGCCGTTACTCCCATGTCCATTCCGTCCCAGAATGTTTGTACCTGTTTGGGTGCCATATTGGGGTTAAAGAGTAAAATTTAGTTATTTGCTTCGTATTTATTATTCTTACTTCGTATTTATTATTCTTACTAAACAGTTACATTTAATCCATAACATAACAATCCATCAGTCATAACTCGGCACCTTCTTTAGTTTGGTTTATTTGTTTAATGGCATATCAACCCTCTATGTGCAATTCAATGCCAAAACAGCCCAGTCGGCTGAGGCCGTGGCATAGACTGATTGTATCTCTGCAGAGGGGTTACACTCTCCCCAAAATGTGTGTCCTGGATATGACACCAAAACATCCGATGGAGCTTAGGGGAATGTGGAGTACCCATTCATTGACATTACTCCCAGATCTACTTTGGCCCGGTGTGGTTACACTTGACAGGGTCCTATCAATGGGTCAAATAGAACTGGTCGTCATTTAAACTGTGTGCAAATAAATGACTTATGTTTGATTAAATTATGAGAAATAGAACACTTAACCATTTAATTGTGCGTAAACAAATGACCTGTCTAATTGAATTGTTAGCGATAGATTACAACACTTTAACTGTGTGTAAACGAATGAGTAATGTTGAATAGAATAGTGTTAAATAGCAATACTTGTAACAACTTTACTGCCAAACAAATGATAATAATAATTCTAATCAACATTAATGTTGATTAGAATTATTATTGCTAGATAGCAATAATTGAATCCATTTAAGTGTAGAAAAAATAGCTATACTAATGTCCAAACAAGAAATCAGCCATAATCCATCCACTTAGATGCATACACTCACAAACACACACTCACGCATATATACTCAAACATACACACTTATACAAAGGCACACATTCACAACTACACTCTCAAACAGATGCTCAGTCAGACATATACATACGCCCGCAAACATCAACGTCTACCTCCACGTATCAAAGCTTGTATATATATATATATATATATATATAAGATTCTGATAATGTAAAAAAAAACAGATCATGCAATTTATAAATAAAAATTTTACAAACTGATATCTGAGAAAAAATTGCTACAAAAACCGAAAAGACTAACAGTACCCGTAATATTTGGAAATAATCATATATATATATATATATATATATATATATATATATATATATATAAAACGATAAATAGCGTTGAGAAAATACAACCTAGAATGATGGCAGCTACTTTTAACGGCAACCCCAGAGCAACAATCATCTCATGCTACAGCCCCACCAATGTTAGTGAAGAAACTGAACTAGTCACCTTCTACGATGAGTTATCCTCATTAGTGCGTAGCATCCCGAAACACAACATGTTAGTCATTGGCGGAGACATGAATGCCCAAATCGGGAAAAACGGAAACAACAAATACAGCCTCCACAACACGTCAAATAGGAATGGGCAACATCTAACAGATTTCATGATAGAAAATAGATTAGCATGCCTCAATACAAACTACCAAAAAAGGGAGTGAAAACTATGGACATACACGTACGCAAACAATACTAAAGCTCTGATAGACTACGTCCTTATAAACAAGAAATGGAAAAATAGTGCAATGAATTGCGAGGCATGCTCCTCTTTTGAGGGTGTGTCCACCGATCACCGAATAGTCACGGCGAAAATACGGTTAAGCCTACGAAAAAACGCCAAACGAACAGCGACCACCAAACACTATGACTGGGGGTGTCCTCGTGGTGTAATGGTTAAAGCGATGAACTGCGGAATCGTAGTACGCGAGTTCGTACTCCTGTCGCGCTATTACGTTCACTTTCGGGCAAATACCCTTGGGAAAGGTATGAACCCCCTTATTCTCCCTCCAGCTATGGATAAATAGTAGGACGGACTAGGTTCTTCAGCCTTGTTGAGGCAACTAGTCTAGGAGAAGGAAAACTCTGAATTCAAACCTGTTAAACTCCGCTTAAAAATTGACCTTGTGTCATATCCTGCCCGAGCGGAGGGGTTGGTAAATAGTACCAAACACTATGACTGGGCCCTATTGAACAACAGGGATATAAGAGATAAATACGTATTAGAATTAAGAAACAGATTCGAAACAATACAAGAAAAGACGGAAAAAAGTACACCAAACGACGAATATGAAAATTTCGTCAATGCACACCTCGAGGCAGCAGCGAAATACATTCCAACAAAACTCAAAACTAAAAATAGAGTCCCTTGGGAAACATTAGCGGTGAGAGAAAAACGTGCACTAGTGAAAACAGCCTCCAAAAACAATCGAAAAAACCCAACAAACACAAATGCCTTAAAACTAAAAACGGCACAATATCAATTAGCAGGCGTATATATAAAGGAACATACAGAATACATTCAAAATCAGATAGATAAGATTAGAGACTCGGTGGAAGATAGACAATCTAGGATAGCCTGGCAAACAATAAACGAAGTGAGTAGAAGAAAGAACACAGCCAAAGCAAAACTGAAAGCAGCAAACCAACAAGAAAGAATAAAACTGTGGAAACAGCACTTCGAAAACTTACTAGGAAACCCACCGAAAATAACACATGAACCAATCACCAGAATAATTAGCAAACAATTAGACATTAAACTAGGACCATTCACAGATGAAGAACTCGACTCGGTTCTCAGAAAAATTAAAAATAGGAAAGCTGCAGGGCTGGACGAAATTCCCCCGGAAGTATGGAAGACCAGACAATTCGACGACATACTGCTCCGACACTGCAACGCAGTATACAATCAAAATCCGATAGATAGATGGATGAAAGGATGCATACTCCCCTTCCCTAAAAAGGGCGACCTCGGATTAGCCAAAAACTACCGAGGCATAACACTTACATCCATAGCAGCTAAAATCTACAATGCCTTACTACGAAACCGCATAGAACCTAAAATCGACAACATACTTAGAAAAAAACCAAAATGGCTTCCGAAGGAATAGATTCACGACCTCACAAATATTAACCATCCGTAGAATCCTTGAAGGTGTACGGGCAAAAAACCTACAAGCGACATTAATTTTTGTTGACTTTACCAAGGCTTTCGATTCCATTCACAGAGGAAAGATGGAACAAATCCTACTAGCGTACGGCATACCTAAAGAAACCGTAGCGGCAATAACGATTCTCTATAGAAACACTAAAGTAAAAGTACGATCACCAGATGGAGACACAAAATACTTCGACATTGTAGCAGGAGTACTACAAGGGGACACGCTGGCTCCGTACCTCTTTATCATCTGTCTAGACTACGTACTTAGAACATCGATTGACAAAATCAAAGAGAATGGCTTCGAACTGACGAAGAAAAGAAGCAGAAGGTACCCCGCAACAACAATTACCGACGCCGACTACGCCGATGACATAGCGATACTGGCAAATACACCTGACCAAGCCGAAACACTACTGCATAGTTTGGAACGAGCAGCAGCAAACATAGGCCTCTATCTTAATGCACACAAAACGGAATATATGTGCTATAACCAAACGGGGGACATCTCCACTCTAGAAGGAACCCCTCTTAAACTAGTAGACAAATTCACTTACCTAGGAAGCAGCGTTGAATCAACCGAAAAGGACATCGAAACGAGGTTAGCGAAAGCATGGACAGCTATCAATAGGTTATCGATTATTTGGAAATCAGACCTAACCGATAAAATGAAACGCAGTTTCTACCAGGCAGCGGTCACATCGATACTGCTATATGGCTGCACTACATGGACGCTAACAAAATGGCTGGAGAAGAAGCTAGACGGCAATTACACAAGAATGCTACGTGCAATCTTAAACAAGTCCTGGCGGCAACACCCCACAAGACACCAACTGTACGGCCATCTACCCCCTATCACGAAAACTATTCAAGTTAGACGAGCCAGACATGCAGGAAACTGCGGAAGAAGCAGGGACGAACTCATAAGTGATGTACTCTTATGGACCCCCACACATGGCCGTGCAAAAGCAGGACGACCAGCACGAACATACATTCAGCAGCTATGTGAGGATACGGGATGTTGTCCTGAAGACCTACCTAGGGCGATGAACGATAGGGAAGAGTGGCGAGAGAGGGTCAGGGATATCCGTGCTACCAGCGCGATATGATGATGATGATATATAAGGGTCTTTCAAAAAGTTCTAAGCCTAATCCAGATTTAAGTTTTGTCACACATCTCTCACCTTTGAATGAGCCTCACCTTCACAGAAATTAAGACAGAAATCTGAATTAGTTTTTCTAATTTTAGAAGAAGTGGTAGTGTGTATCCCCCCAAAAATGTTCAGCTCTGGTTTTTCTTTCTTGGTGAGGCTTAGAACACTTAGAACGATCACTGGAAATATATATCTGGGGGATTTAAATTCATCGCTAAAAACGGTAAAAAATCACTCACAACTTCAGTTGTGGTTGCTTTGTTTAATGGCATATCAACTTTTGAGGAATATTTAATACCAAATCCAGCCTTGTAAAAAAACATCCGTTGCTGAGGGAATTAGGGGATTTATACTTTTCCCAAATGTATTATTTCGAAAGTGAACGTCATAGAACGACTTATAAAATCGTCGTTACCGATTGTGGAGCTCTTAAAAAGAAGGAGTTAAAAAAAGATGAAAGTAAAGGAAAACGAAGAAAGAAAGAAAGAAAGAGGCAAGCCAACAAACAAGAAAGAAAGAAAGAAAGAAAACGAGCAAAAAAGAAGTAAAAAGGCTGGTATATCAAAAAGGAAGAGATATAATAAGAAGGAAAGAAAGAAAGAAAGAAAGAAAGAAATGAATAAAGCAAACAGTCAAGAGAACAAGGAAGGAAGGAAGGAAGGAAGGATGAGAGAAATAACTCAAGAAATAACTCAAGCATGCACGAAAGAAAAAAAGAAAGAAAGAAAGAAAGAAAGAAAGAAAGGAAAAAAGAGAAGGAAGAAGAAAGCATCAAAGAAATAACTCAAGTAAGTACGAAAGAAAGAAAGAAAGAAAGAAAGAAAGAAAGAAAGGAAAAAAGGAAAGGAAAAAAGGAAAGGAAGAAGAAAGCATCAAAGATATAACTAAAGAAAGAAAGAAAGAAAGAAAGAAAGAAAGCCCCCCCCCAAAAAAAATAAGCCCGCAGGAAAGTAAATGAAGTTGTGCCGGTTTTTAAGTAACCTTAGATTGAATGCATTCTCTTGAATAAATCAGTAGAACTGATCATATTTCATTACAACTCCATAAAGAACCTTTCTCAATGTTAAGTGACTATCCAGGCGTCTATTAGTTTGCATAAATAGAATTAAGGACGAAAGCTTCGGTACGACAGACAGACCGACAAACAGACAGAAAGAGAAAGAGAAAGAGAAAGAGAAAGAGAAAGAAAGAGACACATGCACATTGAAAGAGCGAAAGAAACAAAGAGACACATGAATACTGAGAGAGACACACACTGAGACAGTGAGAGTTACAGAGGGTAACACCTATACCTAAAAGCAGAGAACAGAGAGAGCGAAGAGAGAAGAGAGAAAAAGTGTGTGACCAACAGAGAAACACGAAAACGGAGACACTAAGTAAAAGAAAAAGTGCATATGTGTGTGTGTGTGTGTGTGTGTGTGTGTGTGTGTGTGTGAGAGAGAGAGAGAGAGAGAGAGAGAGAGAGAGAGAGAGAGAATGAAAGATAAAAAGAGACATAGGGAGAAATAAATATTCAAAGACTCCGAGAGAGAAAAAGAGAACGAGGGTAAGAGAGAGAGAGAGAGAGAGAGAGAGAGAGAGAGAGAGAGAGAGAGAGAGAGAGAGGAAGAAACAGTAAAAGAGAGAAAATGAAAGAGGGATTGAGTGTAAATGAACTAGAGATATACAAAGAGGTACACACACACAGATAGAGAGAGAGAGAGGGAGAGAGAGAGAGAGAGAGAGAGGAAAATAGAGAGACGATAGAGAGATTGGAGAAGGCTAAAGCAAGAACCTGCTGACGGCTTTTTACGGAGATTTTAGTGCTCGGATTTTAGTTAGCGTCAGTTCAATTTTCAATCTATAAAACATGCATTTATTTATCTATTTGTTGTTTTTGTTGCTTCTGTGTGTAGTGAGTGAGGTTAGACTTGAAACAAAGACAGAAAAGGTTGAAAGAAAATCAGATCGAATGTTCGCTTCAATAAAATTGATGGATGTTTCCATTGAAAATCTTATTTCCTCAACAACTTTATTTACTAGAAAATCCATTCAGATAACTCGTAACTACACTTCCGATATAACATAGTTCGGTGTTTTGGTTAAGATCCTCTCATTCTTCATTGAATATCTCAAAAAGAAAAAAAAGAAGGAATATATATATATATATATATATATATATATATATATATATATATATATATATATATGTGTATGTATTTCATTAAGAAAAAACACAAATCGGTCACATTAGGATTATAAATTTATTTCCATCATGTTATGCGTTTTTGATAAAATCAAAAAACACGAAAAAAAATTAACAGAACTTCTTTATAATCCTAACGTGACCGGTTTGTGCTTTTTCTTAATGAAATTATTGCTCTGTAATGTCTGTTACATTGAGCTCTTTACCAGGAAAATATAAATGTTCGCTTTTGAATAGTTTTCTTGTCCTGATGGAATTACTCCCAACTCCGGTTTAACTGGACCAAATAATTCTTACATATATATATATATATATATATATATATATATATATATATATATATATATATGGGTCATTCAATAAATAAAGGTAGTTTTTTTAAAAGCAAAATGATTGTTTTACCATTAATGTATAGTTTAGAATTGCTTTATGACAAAAATATTTGTTTTGAAGATATTCAAAATGGTACCAAAATCAGAGTGCTCCAGACAATTTTTTTGCTGATTGCGCTGCGCAAAAGCATGTGAATTTTATAGATTTTGTGATGTGTACAAAGAAGCTAGTTTTACTAAAAAAAATGTTCACAAATGGACTAAACATGGATTTTTCACTACGAATCTCTGAGTCGAAAAGATAGTTCATTGAGTGAAAACATACCTACAAAAGTAAAAGTTCAGGATGCAGCTGTCAGTAAAGAAGGTGATGCTGACAGAGATCTGGAACAGGAAAAGAACCATCTCTATTTATTTCCTTGAAAAAAGTGCAACTGTAAACAATGCTTCTTATTGCTAACTCATTAGGAAAAATTCAACTTATTTATTGAATGATCAACGCATATATATATGTGTGTGTGTGTGTGTGTGTGTGTGTGTGTGTGTGCGATTCAAAAGTAAGTGATTTTTTTGAAATAAATAATATTGCTTACATAACAAACTATAACGTTAGTTTAAAAAACTAGAAAGTCAATGTTAACAATATAAAATGATATTGTGCCCAATGAAAAAATATATCGTAGTCGTAACAACTATAACAATATTAAATCATATCTTTATACACATATATCAAACCATGGGCAAATAATTTGTATTAAGAATACTTGAAGCTCTAATTCTCAACAAAGGATTATATTCAATTCATGCAAGTTTTTAATACCAGTTTTAACTGGTAGTTTTTCCCTGAAAAGTCACCTCAGATCATCTGGACTCTTCTTAGTATTCTAGCTAATCTTAATAGTTCTGTATAGTCTCGTTTCTTTCCCCGATCTCTGTTTTCTTAAACCTTTTTTTCCTGGCCTTGAGGTTTTTTTTTCCACTTTCCTCACTTCTTTTAACTGAAGTTTTTTTTACTGGAATCTCAGTGACAGCGTCTCTTCAGAACTCTTCTAAGTATTCTAACTGAACACTTAGTTTTTGTTATTACTTGAAATACTTTAAATCAGATAAGTATGTCGTTGAGCCACCTTCGGTGATGGTGGAATGGTGCTGCACATCTAGTAATGAACGTTGTTGGCGAATGAACTGTTTTCGGCCATCGGTGTCCATTGATAGTTCTCAGATGTTTGCGATGACAGGCATCAAGCTTATCCATAGCAGCCCAGCTGCTGCAATTAAACATAATCAAAAACACACAAGTTACATCATATAGGCGCAGTCTCTTTGTCAGAAGAATCTTCCATCCGCAGGTCCATATTGTCCAGTAACACCGATAAGCAATGCTTCCTATTAGTCAACACCCGTTCTATTAGAAAAACCAGAGAGCATTGTCCCAAGATTCTTTCGTGTTCTAGTTTTTATCTTCCGAAAGGGATGTCTCGTTTTCACTGTGGTTTCTGTCCGAGAGATATATACATGACTGAACTACTTTTTATCCCCGTATATGAATAGATTCATGTCCTTTAGTGTTTCTATGGCTACGATGTTCCATGTGGGGTCAAGTGTTACGGATGCCTGAGGAAACACCCTGCGGAAAAATCCCTTGAATTTGCTGCAATAGGGTCTAACAAAAACCGTGTAAGAAGAGCCTGCCACTGCACAAACAGGCTTGATAAATTGCGGGTGGGCTTCCAAAATGAAGGACTGGGGACCCTAAGATCTGTCAAGAGGATGAGGAAGCTATGAACCCTCGCAAAGGAAAGGACAGAGTGGCTTCATATGAAGGAGGACTGAATGTTGCTGTGGGGATGTTTCAAATTACGACAGCGGCAAAATACATTAAAACACATGTAAATTAATGGAAATTATTGTATCCTGAAGACTTGAAACTATATAATTGTATGTTTGTATGTTTTATAGCGTATCAACCATTGTAGGTTATTTAATATCAAATTCATTTTTATACATATAAACAGGTCTATTTCAAACAATTCAGTTGAGCAGATTGATTCAGTTGGAGGGGGCCAGTGAGAGAAGGGTACAAAGTCGTAGCACCCCTCCTGAAGCCAAGCCTGGGTCTTTTTGGACTTGTGGGCCGGCGCCGATTCCTGCTGCCACGGCCAGGGTCTGCCACCGGCCACCTGATTGCACCAGGGGATCACCACACTCTTCAGCACATCTAGGTACACTTTGGTGTTGACTTTCAAGCCGTGAGGTGGCATGATGTGGCCCTCACTTAAAACCACACCAAAGACCATAACCGTAGCCGGAAACTTTGTTTTCAACACCAAGGGGACGCCCCTGTTATTCGGAGCAATCCAGATTTGCATTTTGAGGGTGCTGGCAATGGTCCTGTTGTCATAAGTTGAATCGGCAGATCGCATGAGTTGTACAGCGGCGCATCTCCGATCTCGCTCGTTGAACATTGTGTCACTTTCAGACATGATAGAAGGCTCCTATCGCTCTTGGGATTTGTACACAACTGGCCAACTAGTAGATGGTCTGCAACAAAAAAAAGAAAACCGGTTTTCATTAAACGGAAATGAAATCATGTCGTCTTTTCTAGGGCGACAATTTTATTGTTCCACCCTGTATTTTGGTTTGGTTTGATTTAGTTTTATGGCATATCAACCATTGTAGGTTACTTAATGCCAAATCCTCTTTATACATATATATCAAATATATGATTCATAAACATTTTGTTAATAACGGTTTTAAACGAGCTTAAGCTCATTCTTTTTCGCATAGTTAAATATATTGCTATGTATCACGAAAACTAAAACATGAGTGATTTGTTTGCACGCGCTTAAATGATCAAACAGTTCTATTTCTAACAATTCAATTTAGCATGAGTCATTTGTTTGTACTCAGTTTAAATGTTAAACAGTTCTATTTGACCCATAGATATGACCCTATCAGGTGCTACCACTCCAGGCCAGAGTGGACCCGAGAGCAATGTCAATGAAGGGGTACTTCACCTTCCTCCAAACTCCAGCATTACCCGAGCCTCATCATCAGGTTATTTAGTGTCATATCCAGGACACTGGTTGGGTGGGGTTCTTACCACTCTGCAGAGCTTTAATCGGTGTATTCTACAGCCCCAGCCAACTGGGCTAGTTGTACCTGATCTAGTGAGTTTATATTATTTTAACTATATAGTTAAGATGGCAAACATCTTCACTATGGTAGGAGTTTTTGATCATTTCTCGATACAAATTTAGTTAAATGGAATTAAAGTCGCAGTACTGGTAAGTAACCAAAACAATTGACCGATATTACGTCACAATTTTCTTTTCACAATTTTCAAAGAGATAATTTACCGGGTAATTCCTGGAAATTTTTGAAGAAGAAGAAGAAGAAGAAGAAGAAGAAGAAGAAGAAGAAGAAGAAGAAATTGAAAAAAAAATTATCATGTACTGAGAAGAATTTTCTACGCTGTACGAAAGAGATTCCAATTCTGTTTGAGGAAGAAGACCATTTTGAACATCTGCTTTTGTTTGATTCTTTTTTATTTAACTGATGTAAATATCTTTGATTGTATGTAAACAAAAAGACTTCGTAAGAAATGACAGTAAGTAACCCAACACAACCGAATCATAAAAACATCACCACCACCTCCAACAAATATATACAAGCTGCGAAAGATATGCTTCCCACATTTTAAACTGTCTCCCGTGTGGTGAAAGTGAAACTTTGGCAAGCGGCAATGGTAGCTCCACCAAATTAATGTCATACCATTTTTTTAGATACAATCACTTACGATTATGGCGTAGACTGGCCTTATATTTAAAGGTTGGCAAAAAGGCAAAGAATCATGTCTGTCAATATTTCTGTTACTTTTTGGCAAACAGCGTCCTTCATCAATTGATGAACCTGTTCTGAAATTTTTAACCCATAGCAATTTTCAATCCAGAACATCATCATTCCAATGTAACTTGAAAAAGTACGAAAAACTCTCCGCCAAGCAATTACAGATTAATCACACTTAAAAAATGTTCCAAAAGCAAAGCAATGATGGTAATTAATTGTATCTAAAAAAAAGAATGATAAGACGTTAACAAGATGGAGCTACTCTTACCACTTGCCTAACTTCATGTGCATCTCAAGGGTGACAGTTGAAAACGTGCAAGGTATTCCTGCCGTACTATATATATATATATATATATATATATATATATATATATATATATATATATCATAAAATAATAAAGACAAATTTTGACTGCATAATCTATTCGATCCTTTCAAGTTTTCTGATAAGTGTCTTAGTTTCTGGTTGAAATTAGTAGATGAATTTCCCAAAATTGTGCCGAGCACTTTCGAACATTTTATAGGCCATCATCAGCTAGCTTTTGTAAGGTGTGTTTGTTTTATAAAAAAAATGATGATGACCTCTGAAGGATCCGAAAGCGCTTTGGACAATTTTGAGGAATTCATCAACCAATTCCAACCTGAGACTAAGACACTTATCAGAAAACTTGAAAGGATCTCAAATAAATTATACAAATAAAATTTGTCTTCATTATTTAATGAAACATGCTTAAAAGAACGACTGCTGCCTAACTACACACACACACACACCCCAAACCGCTGGGATTGTGTAGGAATCTTTACGTGTGCTCGTGAGTGTGTGTGCGTGTGTGTGTGTGTGTGTGTGTGTGTGTGTTATAGTCGCGTATTATTGTGTGTGTGTATGTGTGAGTGGTGTATAGTGCATGTTTATGTGTAGGTACATGCGCAGCGCGTTGTTTTTACCGGATGTTAGTCGTCAATGTATCTGATATTGCTGCAGTATTGTCGGGAAATATTCTTTATCTATTTCTGGTGATTATTATTAGTCATGAAACCCAAGGGTCGCAGACAAAATTTCATGGCATTAAACATATAAATCTAGTATATATATATTTATTATTATTATGTAATAGGTCTATCCTAGATATTGAGCACTCTCCATATTTTATTGCACTTGGTTCACCAAAACCCCACAAAGCGATTTAGTGAAACCAATACTGTTATAATATATATATATATATATATATATATATATATATATACCATCAAGTCGTGCTGATAGAGTGGATCCCTTTTAATCATCCGTCTCGATTTGACATCGCTCTTGGCATGTCCTCTAAACGCCATTCAGAGTCCACACAGGACAGATGAATGCAAGTCTCTGCTGGTCAGCCAACACTGATATGTTCATATGTAGAAGTCCGCAGAAGAACGTCGCTTATCAATTCTTTCCCGATTCTCCAGCAGAGCCAAACAAATCTAATATATCTTACTTAGTTTATGAGATGGGAAAAAAGTGGCCAAAAAGCTGCTGTTTTGTAGAGTGCTGCTTCTAGGACTTGTTCAAAATTGCCATACTGACATGACTGCAGCTTGGAAGAATTTCCACTTCATTTTATCAGAAATAGGGGTTCCATAAAGTCGATAATCTGTCAACTGCAGTTCATGCCTTTCCTATGCATATGTTGATATCGTTTTCAGTAGAGGAGATGTTTTTGACAAGTAAACTGTACTTACATTTAAACTGCGTGCTTATGCAAAACAGAATTGTTTGAAATGGATCTGTTTTTGACATTGAAACTCTACTTACACTAAACTGAATTGTTTAATATAGAACTGTTTTCACATTTAACTGTGTGAAAAGAAAATCCGTGCTTACACTAAACTGAATTAGAACTGTTTGACTAAACTGAATAGCTTAAATAGAAATGTTTTTGACAATTAAACTGTACTTACATTTAAACTGCGTGCTGATAAACTGAATTGTTTGAAATGGAACTGTTTTTGACATTGAAACTGTACTTAAACTAAACTGAATTGTTTAATAAAGAACTGTTTTCACATTTAACTGTGAGTAAAGAAAATCTGTACTCATACTAAACTGAATAATCTGAATTAGAACTACTTGACAAAACTGAAATCGTAATGTTCATCACAATTTGACATTTAACTGTGTGTCACCAAAAGCTATACTTATGCTAAACTGAATTGTTTGAATTAGAACTCTTTGAATAAACTGAATAGGTTGAAATAGAAATGTTTTGACAATTAAACCGTGTACTAATGCTAAACTGAATTGTTTGAAATAGAACTGACTATTTGCGTAAAAATGGATCTGGCGTTAAATGACCTACAAAGGTTGTCATAAAACTACCAACCAACCAACCATCAGAAGAGGAGATATTGCCACCGAGGTATGTGAAACGGTTTACTAATTTTCAGAGGTTTGCCGTTAATTGTAGAGATGGCACTATATATATATATATATATATTATATATATATATATATTACTTTTATGAAAACTTTTATTCCTTCAGTTGAAGATAATCTAATCGAATAGATACTTGAAAGCTTTTCTTAATTCTTTTCATGTATGACGTCAGACGTCAATAACTACAAATGATGGAGAGTGAATGATTCTTTTTCACTGGAATTATCTCTTCGACACGACACGCAAACAAAAAGTTTTAGGTGGAGATAAGTTCGCGAGTGGGTGTAAGATATATATATATATATATATATATATATATATATATATATATATATATATATATATATATTGCTTGTGTGTGTTTTCGTGTAAGCTTATTTTCTCACCTGAATCTCGTTAGCTTACATGTTGTTAAAACACAAAACGCCCCACGTGCTCTAAACAAATCCTTTTCATGGCTGCTTTGACGTCAGAGGAACGACTGCTTTTCATAAGAAGAATTAAAAGAAATGAGCGAGAAAAAAGAAGAAAAAAAAAACGCAGACGGATGTAGAAACAGAAAGAGAGGGAAAAGAAAGGTAGACGAAAAAAGAAGGAAATGCGAAGAGTGGGCAGAAAAAGGAGGAGGAAAGGTTGGAGGGAGAAAGAAATGTTGGAAAGTGTCGAATGAAATGAAAAAGAAAAGCAAAAGAAGAAAAGGAGAAAATGAATTGAGGTGACAGACTGAGAAGAAAGATATAGACGAAAGAAAAAAAGATTCATGAAATCAGGAAACAGGTAAGAAAAGGAGAAAAGAAAAGAAAAATAGCAAAGAAAAAACTGAGGAAGAGAGAGAGTTAAAAAGTGAAAAAAAAGATTGAGTGAGGGGGGGAATGAGAAAGAAAAAGATCACCACATCGGAAATTCTGAAGGAAATAAAAAAGAGAATAAGCAAAAATGATTACGTCATCAAAGAAAAACAACAGAGACATCTAGAAAGACAGAACAAGAAGACGAAGAACAAAAACATAAAAAAGAAAAGAGAAAGATGACAAAGAGAGCCAGAGAGAAGAAAAAGAAGAGAGAAGAGATGGTGGTAATAATAATAATAATAATAATAATAATAATAATAATAATAATAATAATAATAATAAGAAGAAGAAGAAGAAGAACAACAACAACAACAACAACAGCAGCAGCAGCAACTATAGCCGGAAGAATCGAAAGAAGAAGAAGAAGAAGAAGAAGAAGAAGAAGAAGAAGAAGAAGAAGAAGAAGAAGAAGAAGAAGAAGAAGAAGATTGATTTAGTTTGTTTTGGTTTCGTTTTATACCGTATCAGCAATTGTAAGTTATTTAATGCCAAATCCTCTCATACATATATGTTAGATAATAATGATTTGTAAACACATTTTGTTGATAACATTTTGAAACCAGCCTTAGCTCATTCTTATGTATACAGTTAAATGGTTCCAAGTATTGCTATGTATCACTAACAATTCAATTAAACATCTGTCATTTTCTAACACATTAAATGATCAAACAGTTCTATGTGTAACAATTCAATTCAAAATAAGTCATTTGTTTGCACTCAGTTTAAATGTCAAACAGTTTTATTTTAGCCATATGAAGGACCCTATCAGGCGCTACCACTCGGGTTCAGAATGAACCTTGGAGCAATGGCAACGAATGGGAACTCCAAATTCTCCAAATCTCCAGCATTACGGGAGACTCACCATTAGATTATTTAGTTTCATATTCAGGACACTCGTTGGTGGTGGTGGGAGCTTGCCCCTCTGCAGAGATTAAGCTGGTGTACTCGACAGCCCCAGCCGACTAGGCTGAAAGAAGAAGAAGAAAAAAAAAAGAAGAAGAACAACAACAACAACAGCAACAACAACAGCAGCAGCAATCGAGAGAATCGAAAGAACAAGGAGAGAAAAAACAAGAAGTAAACTGGGCTAAAGAAGAAGAAGAAGAAGAAGAAGAAGAAGAAGAAGAAGAAGAGGAAGCTTCTGGAAGAATCAGGGTGTATTCCAATTGCTGCTGTAGCTGTTCATTTGCACCTGAAATCATAAAAATTGGTCAGTCATCTCATAAGATGAATAGCAATAACATACTGAATTTTCAAGAGTCTATGACAATTTTAAATGCCAGTACAAAAAAAAAAGTCTGGAAACTTATTGAAGGCACCACGTACAATCACACGTAAAGAAGAAGAAGAAGAAGAAGAAGAAGAAGAAGAAGAAGAAGAAGAAGAAGAAGACTATCCAGATGTATATATGAGTGGGCAGCAAAAACGACAATTCTCGAGACACGGAATTCTGATCGGCCTAAAAGATATCGTCAGTCAGGAGAGAAAACTTAAAACTGCAATTGTGTTGCGTATTGAAAAGATTAGAACAACAATTGAAAGAAGAAGAAGAAGAAGAAGAAGAAGAAGAAGAAGAAGAAGAAGAAGAAGAAGAAGAAGAATGGTTGAAGGAAATAAAGAATAAAAAGGAAGAAAGAAACGTTTGAATGAAAAGAGAGGAAGAAAGAAAGGAGAGAAGAGAAAGGAGGAAACATAACAGAAAGCAAAGAAACAGATAATGGAACTTAAAAGTATGTACACCATCTTGGCGTTACAGAAAAGTACGGATAGTCTAACGGATAACGGATCGGAGAATGGATTAAACAAAACTAGATAAAACTCTTGCTGTGTTTATTTCACATTAATGCTCTGTGGAAAGGCATGAACCGACAACTATCTTCGGTTATGCATTGATAGCAAGCTTATTGGTCTCCTTCAGTCTCTTAAAAGGCAATTCGTCAAGATTTTTAAAGTTTAGAAGTTTGTTTCTTGGCCTCAAAATCTCTACCTTTTCGGTAGAGATTTTCTGGGCGAAAGAATTAAATGAAATCATTAAGAACGCAATAGCTAATTATCACAACCGCTCCGAGTTTTTGCCCTGTCGGCTGGGGCTGTAGAATACACTGACCACTTCTCTACAGAGGGGTAAGACTCCCCAACGTGTGTATTGGATATGATATTAAACGATTTGATGGTGAGGTTCCAGTAATGCAGAAGCTTTGGGGAATGCGGAGTACCCGTTCATTGCTATCACTCCTGGGCCCACTCTGTCCCGGAGTGATAGCACCTAATAGGGTCTTATCTATGGGTCAAATTGAATTAAACTATACTTATGCTAAACTGAATTGCTTGAAATGGAATTGTTTTTGATATTGAAACTCTATACTTATGCTAAACTGAATTGATTGAAGTAGAACCTTTTTGACATTGAAACTGAGTACTTATGCTAAACTGAATTGATTGAAGTAGAACCTTTTTGACATTGAAACTCTGTACTTATGCTAAACTGAATTGATTGAAGTAGAACTGTTTATATGTATAAAAATGGATTGGACATTAAATAACATGCAATGGTTGATGTGTGATAAGATCCAAGCTAAATCAAACAAAACCAAACCGCTTTGAGTTTATCGAAATACATTGAGAGAATTTCAGCAGTTAAAAAAGAGTTTGACAAGAGTCTTTTTAATGTTCTTTTGGTCGAAGCCTCCGTTTTGAATTTGGGACTGAGCTCCCTTAGCATTCAGACCTCTTCTCTAAACAATAATCATTTATGTCATCAGGGGATATTACTTTGACAAGAAGAAGAAAAGAAGAAGAAGGGATGGAAGAAGAGAAAATAAGATATATATATATATATATATATATATATATATATATATATATATATATATACTCCCCTACCCCCGTGGGGTTGAGTTCTCTGGCGAAGAAGTAATCGTGTTGCCATTAGCGCTCACTGCAAGCCTCTTCGAAGATGAATTGAGGTCTCGGCAACCGTTGAACGGATGTATGTAAACAATAGTAATTGTGATTCATAACGGTTTAAAATTTACTTCGCAGCTAATGTCTCCTCGTGGCTGAATGGTTAGAAGCTTTGGCTTGGCGTTTGAGTCAACCGGGTTTCGATCCCACCTACAGGAAGCTACTGTCTAGCCACACTGATGAGTTCTGATAGAACGAAATAGATCTGTCTATGGATGACTATATATATATATATATATATATATTGTAATACAATATATCCCTACTTATTTATATCCATTGTGATTCTGGTCTACCATACTATAACTGTTTAAATACGCTTACAAATCAAATCTTTATTCATTGCCCTCGACATGGCCCCGCGGTTAGAGTGTTCGCCAATGGCCCGGGAGACCTGGGTTCAATCCCAGGTCGAGTCATACCAAAGACTTTAAAAATGGAACTTGATACCACCTTGCTTAACACTCAGCATTATAAGGTACGGTTCAAGGGTAAAGTGGAGCAATCCTGGGAATGGAGTAGCGCCCTCCCCTACACCTTGGTGTAGTAGCTATCGAAAAGGGAGCCTTCGGGTCACCCTCGACTATGGTCGCTAACTTTACTTACTTTTACAAATACAAAAATAAAATAATGTAGGAAAAATAAGAAACACCGACGACTTTATATTCGGTTAAAATAACGCGCTGCGTTTGTACCTTCACACATACTTACACTATATCACACCCACACATACACACAATAATACGCAACTATAACCCACACAAACACACTCACACACACACTTATGAGGATCTTTAAATAAGTTTCCAGACTTTTTTTCGTATGGGCACTTTTATTGATAGTACACATATGAAACTCTAGTCCCCTTCGAAGTAATCTCTCCGGCTGCAATACACTTGTTGTACCGTTCCAACAACTTCTGCAAGGCCCCATCGAAATCCTCTTGTGTTAGCGTGTCAATGACCTTCGTCACAGCCTTTTTCATCTCCTCAATTGTCTCATAGCGACAGCCTCTGAGCTTAGGGAATAACCAAAAGTCACAGGTCTGGACTATAGGGAGAGTGAGGAACTGTCTCGATGCCCATCTTGGTCAAATAGTCTGTGACAAGGATGGAGTTGTGGACTGGTGCATTGTCCTGGTGGAAATGCCATTTACCCGATTTGAAGAGTGCTGGCCTCTTCCAGCGGAATCTCGTCCTGAACTCCTTTAAAACCTCAACATAGTAACCCTAACCGTAACCCTTTGACCAATAGACTCTGGTGTATTGACTTCCTTACTCCTCCCACACCTCTCATCATCCCTCACAGACTCCCTGGCTTCCTTGAATCTCTTATGCCACTCAAAAACTGATGCTCGATTCATGCAAGATGGTTCAAATGCAGTCTGAAGCATTCCATACGTTTCTGTGGTATCATTTTACCAAGTTTAAAACAGAATTTTATTGCATATCGTTCTTCTAAAGTGTCAGATTGCATTTTTGAAATTCACCAGCTGTGACAATCAGGCTTTAGTAGGGTGTATTCCAATTGCTGCTGTAGCTGTTCATTTGAACCTGAAATCATAAAAATTGGTCAGTTATCTTATAAGATGTATAGCAATAACATACTGAATTTTCAAGAGTCTACAACAATTTTAAATGCCCGTACAAAAAAAAAAGTCTGGAAACTTATTGAAGGCACCACGTACAATCACACGTAAAGATTCCTACAAAATCCCAACGGTTTCTGACAGTATTTTTTCGATTTTCGATTCATTTCATTTTGTTAACTGCCTGATGATTGTTGTTTTGTAAAAAACTCCCTGAAACCCAAGGGTCGCAGTCTAAATTCCATGGAATTAAATGTATATATATCTAATATATATTTATTATATATATATATATATATAAAGATGAAAGATTTATATATATATGTTACCCCTGGAGGTTGAGCACTTTTACGAAGGAATTAATGGTTGCCACTGGGGTAATGCAAAGTTCTTCTAACAAATTGAGCACTTCGATTTCCGATAACGTCAAATTTAAATAAAACAAAGTTGATACATATACGTTAAATTCCCGAGCTTGCGTTAGGGTTGCTGATAGGTTTGGGATTGTGTTATCATACTGACGTAAATTTAGCCAGAATTCGATCCCAGCTTGGAGCATCTCGCGTGTCTAGCCACACTGATGAGTTGTCATACATCAAAGCAGCCTGTCTGTGGATGACAATTATATATATATATATATATATGTGTGTGTGTGTGTGTGTGTGTCTGTGTCTGTGTGTGTGTGTATTGTCACATACCGTGGGCAAAAGGTCAGGAATGGTGCCCCCTTGACCATAGACAGGGTAACACCGTTTGGCCGGACAACAAAATAAAAATGAAATAAAATAAGAATGACAGAAACTTAGATTACGCCTCACTTTCCCAGGTCCCCTCCCTATTCACACGTAGATAGATGACATCTATTATGATAAGTGACATTTAGGAGACAGACATGCGATAAATTGTGTTTATAGAACTTTACTAATAACAGGATTTTAAAAGAAACTAAAAGGAAAAAAGGAAAGAAAAGTAAATTAGCTGAATAATGTCACACTTAGAGATACTGAATGAGCATCAGTTTTACAAAAGGGGAAAAATAGAGCACTTAGTTGAAAATGCTGTTCGTGTGGTTGAATTTAAGTATACATTTTAATTCTTTCTTTTGTTTATCTTTATTTTTTATTCTCTCTCTCTCTCTCTCTCTCTCTCTCTCTCTCTCTCTCTCTCTCTCTCTCTTCTTTATATTCTCTTGGTTTTATAACTTGTTCGGGAAGGATAATATCTTTGAGTTGCCCGTAGGTGATGTTCTCTAAGGGGTCTCAGGTTCAGCGGTCGAAGGAGTTTGACGAACAAGCTATCTTTCTTCTGTTTTCGCTATTTTCGCCAGAATAGCCAGAATTGTTTTTAAGAGTCCCTCTTCCGCTGTCATTCCACTATAAGAAAGAGTGTACGAAGAAGTCTGGTAGATTAGTTATCTTTCTTTTGCTTTCGCTATTTTCTCCATCATAGCCAGAATTGTGCACATAGTTTCTCTCTCACCTTCATTCCAATGAACAGATGAGTCTACTTCATCAGTTCGTTATCTTCGCTCTTTTCCTTGTGATGGCTTCACTTCGGTTGTCGATTTTATTGCTCTTTCCTTTCCCTTCATAGTTTTTCTCGGGATTACAGGTGGGTTTTTGCAAGCTCTACTACATAAGTGCGTCATCTTTCGATCCATTTTCAGCAACTGTTGGCATTCCCGCGATTTCTCTATTCTTTGAGTGGCTGGTTTTATCCATTCCACCGACTTTTTATTGTGTTGAGAGGTCAGATCGTTTGGCTCCAGCTCCTATCTAACGTCACAGAGAGAGAGAGAGAGAGAGAGAGAGAGAGAGAGAGAGAGAGAGAGAGAGAGATATGAAGAGATTAATAGAATTTTGGGCAAATTCTTGTCTGGCGTCCATCACAATTTATATATATATTTATTTCGGCAGACCCTATATTTTTAAAACTGTTAGATTTGCATCTTCAGACAAAGACATAATGAGAAATTTGTTATAAAAATCTGGAAAAACCCAACTTATATATATAATGTACTGTTGACATAGTATTTCTATATTAGTCTGAAAAACTTTCTCTGATCAAAGTTCGTTTGGTCTCATATATATTGTCATCCTATAGATAGACTGTTTCGTGTTATCAGAACTCTTCAGTGTAGCTAGACAGGCTAGATTCCCGAAGCTGGGCTGACTGAAACGCCAATCCAATATTCTACCACTCAGTCACGAGGAAACCAGCGCAAGCGAAGAAAATTTAAACGCATATGTATCACATTTGTTTTGTTTACATATATCCGCTTAACGGCTACCGTGAGCTCAATTCATTTGAAGAGCCTTGCTTTACGCTAGTGGCAACCATTACTTCCCTCGCTAGAGAGCTGAAGCCCTCGGGGGTAGAGGTGAGCATATATTTTGCATCCACAGACAGACTGTTTCGTTCTATCAGAACTCTTCAGTATGGCTAGACAGGTCAGATTCCCGAAGCTGGGATCGAAACCTGGCTGACTGAAACGCCAAAAAGAATAACCTTTAAGAATTGCTCATATTTTTAAATGTTTTTCTTTTATATGGAATTATTTGCTCTGTAATTTATTTTATCATTATTTTACATTAAGCTTTTTTTATTATTTTTTTCAAATTTTGAATTACATGAATATTGTTGATAGAATATTCGAAAATAGAATCGTTCCCGCCATTGGCTGACTTAGCATTGTATAATATATATATATATATATATATATATATATATATATATATATATATATATATATATATATATATATGCCTTTGTTTTGAGAAAGCACCTGTTTTAATGTGTTTTTATTAGATTTGAAGGAGAGTGAATTTCAAAGTAGCCGTGACTTGACCGGCTTGTTTGTTGTTTCCTTAGTTTAACGTGACCACTTCGACATTTCCTAAGTCTACCATAACTATGCCAAGGCTTTACAAAAATAATAACCCTAATGTTTACCATCACTACGACATAGGCTGAACAAATGATAATCCTGATGTTACTAAGTTTAATGTAACTACTTCAAGGCCTTAAAAAATCAATGTTTCTTAAGTTTAACATTAACATTTCATAGCATTGCAAAATCCTGGAATTTAGGTGAAATTCCTTTATTGTCATTAAATATCAAATTCATTCATGCATAATCAAGCACAAGGTAAACTGAAATAAACAGACCATGTCGATGTCAGAATATTACACGGGTGGCTGCTCTGACCGAGGTGGTTCTTTTATTAAACAGATTACTGGCGACAGTTTTAGTGTTTTCTTGGTGCGTCCAGTGTTTTGATATTTTTGGTGCTACAGTCATTTACGATTGGTTTGGGTTGGTTGGTTGGTGTTTCACTGTGCCAGCACACACACACACACACACACACACATATATGTGTGTGTTTGTGATTCATAAGTGAATAGTTTGTTGGTAACTTTATTTTCAAACGAGTTTTTCGAGCTCCTTTATTTGCACCCAGTTACTAGTATTCCAGTCTAACGCTAATAATTCTCTTTAATATTAATCATTTGTTTTCACACAGTTTAAATGGTTTCAAGTATTGCTATCTAATACTAATAATTCTATTTAATTGGTTTCCTATCTAATACAAGTAATTTGTACGCAGCTGTACGATTTCAAATTACCAATAATAATAATCCTTACTAAATGATTAATCAGTTCTTTTTTACCCATAGATAGGACCCTATATATATATATATATATATATATATATATAGAGAGAGAGAGAGAGAGAGAGAGAGAGAGAAATGAAATAGTCTTAGAAAGAAAGAAATTGTGAAAATAGATATTTAGCATTTTGCTTTTTGCTAAAATGAAAAACTTTTTCAGATTTTAGAGAGAGCTCGATTTAAAATGTTAATGAAATGTTAACCTGGACCAAACTAGCTAAACCTAATCTTTATCTTTTGGTATAACTGTTAAAGTAGACACCTTGCTCAAAAACCTAACTCTCATAACAACCTTATTCAAGATACAATAATAAAAAGCTTTTGTATTTACTCATACTGGACACAATAGTTGTATTTCAAACGAATGGTATATATATATATATATATATATATATATATATATATATGCACTACCAGTTAAAAGTATTTGGCAACCCTAAAAAACTTTTTTCCTCATTATAAAAGAGTTATTTTTAATGAAACGAGTTAAACACTAAAATGTTTTTATTTATTGTACTAAATACAAGTCTTCCTCAGTAATTTTGACTATAGTATAACCAACTATCTTTTGAAAAATTGATTCGAAGACATTTTTCTTCCTTAGTACTGAACATGAATAAAACGTTTTCCAAAAGTTACTTTATACCACGACTTGAACTCACATTAGACAATATTGTGTTGAATTACTACTTGTTAGATACGATGTGTTTTACCCATGCAGAAGACAATTTCACCAGAGTCACCAGTTTGCGCGACAGAAGGCTGATTGTTCCATACATCAATTCACAACTGAACTAATGTCGTGAAAAAAATCTGTCAACATCCACTGTGAGGAGAAGACTGTGAAACTAGCCTATATGACAGAATTGCTGTCAAGAAATCACTGTTGAGGAAGCAAAGCAATATCAAAAGGCTTCAGTGGATCAAGACGCACAAAGACTGGACAAAAGACCAGTGGAATAGATTCCTTTGGACTGACGAATCTAAGTTCAAAACTTTTGGGTCAAACAGAATGGTCTATGCGGACAGCAGATTTAAATCCCATTGAACTTTCGTGGGATGAACTTGACCGGAAAGTCAGAGCTAAACAACCCAGAAGTGCGTTACAGCTCTGGCAACTCTTGCAGGCCAGGTGGGTAGAACTATTTCCCGTCTACCTCCTGTCTTTGCTGGAAAGAATGCAGAGATTCTGGGAAGCAGTGATAGCGACCAAACCTCCTTTGGTCACTATCACTGCTTCACAGATTCATTTTGATGAATGAAAAGTTTTAGAAGCTGTTTTTTTTTTTTGTTGTTTAATTTGTATTCATGTGCCTCAGAAAGACTTGTATTAAGTATTATAGATAAAACTATTGTGATGCTTAACATGTTTCATTAAAAAAAACTCTTTTAGGCTGAGAAATAAGAATTTTTGAGGGTAGTCAAATACTGGTAATGTATATATATATATAGTGAAATGTTCACAGTTTGAAATATTTCCCATGAAGCTGGGTTTAAGACACAAATAACGTTATGATCGATCAGCGTATTGAACACGAAAACCTGAGTCAGGAGCATTACTTAACATTTTGAAGATTAAAGAAAGAAAGAAAGAAAGAAAGAAAAAATTATTTTGAAGCAAGAAAGAAGAGAGAGAGAGAGAGAGAGAGAGAGAGAGAGAGAGAGAGTGAGAGAGAAACTTAATAAAAAGAAATAAATAAAGAAACCAAGAAAGAAAGTAAGCTAGAGAGAAAATGAAAGAAAAAAAGAAGAAAGTGAATGAATGAAAGAAAGAATAAAAAAAAAACTAAACGATTAACAAAAAATATATAATTGAATAATTATATAAATGAATAAAAAGATAAATTGATACATAAAGAAAGAAAGAAAGAAAGAAAGAAAGAAGACGCAATTGACTAAGAAAGAAAGAAAGAAGGAAAGAAAGAAAGAATAAACGACTAAGAAAAAGTGAAATAAATAAATGACTTAATAAATAAACTAATAGATAAATAAAGAAAGAAGAGGCAATCGATTAAGAAAGAAAGAAAGAAAGAAGTAATCGATTAAAAAAGAAAGAAAGAAAGAAGAGGCAATCGACTAAGAAAGAAAGAAGCAATCGATTAAGAAAGAAAGAAAGAAAGAAAGAAAGAAAGAAAGAAAGAAAGAAAGAAAAGGTAATCGACTAAGAAAGAAAGAAAGAATTAGAAGAACAAAGAGGATATAACACAAAGAAGCACCAACAATAACAGGAAGATAATGAAAAAGAAAATAATTTATAGAAAACTGAGAAGAAAAGAAACACGGAATTTGAAATGAGAAAAAGATGATTTCTTTCTAACGAATCCGAAGACTCCACGGCAAAAGCTTTTGTCTCCGTCTCATGAAAAATATATCCTATCCTCTGCCAAGAAAAGAAAATAATCTCTACATGCAGAAATCTGAAAAGCGGCAGTAAAATAAAGAATAATTGGGGAAAAAAACGAGCAAGAATAGGAAGAGGCGAACAAAGGATTCTGGCCAGACGACCGGAAGGCATTTCTACACAATGTCATGTAGACGACAAAGATGATGACTTTGACATAGCAAAAAGGATGCCGGGGTTTTTGACGGAAATGAGTGAATTGGTAATGAAGAGTAAAGGAGAATGACTGTCAACTGACAAGAGGAAGAAATTGAAAGATGAAGGAATTTTCTGGTGGTGGGGTGTAGGGAAAGATGATAGTTGTGGAGGGTCGTGGTGTCATTGGCGAAGGATGAAGTCAGTTGAAGAGAAGCTTCACTGTCAACATGAAGGGGAGAGAGACAGAGAAAGAGAGAGATTAGTGATAGGGTTAGAACATTACATATAATAATAACATATCATATGATACATATGAAAAGACTGAGATAGATAGATAGATAGATAGATAGATAGATAGATAGATAGATTAATGTGAAATGACTGGGATAGAAAGATATGAACAAACTGAAATAAATGAATATGAACAGTCTGGAATTGATAGATAGATAGATAGATAGATATGAACAGACTAAGACCAAAAATACAGAAATGATAGAGTTAGATATAGTATTATTTGGCGTATAAGATGACCCACATGTAAGAGTACCCACTTCAAGGCAGCCACTCAACTTATACAAGATTGGGTAGAAAATGCCCATATCATAGTCTTTCTGCTTGAAACTTGTTTCATATTTTCTGTCTGCTAGTGACCATGTGATCTTGTGATAGCTAAATTCTAATGCAGGCACTGTCATGTTACTTTGGACAATGCAGGTAACAAACACAGAGGTCAGATCTCCACCTTCTATTACAAGTAGTTGTTTGTTTACGTTGGCTTAGGTTTTGCAAATAATGACGTTGTCGTGACTTACAAAAGATAGATATATGACGATGAAGTTACAGTTCTTCGTATACATGCGCGAATTCTTTTTTACCTACCGTTAATTCATATATTACTCACATTTATTCTCAACACACATAGATAGATAGATAGATAGATAGATAGAACGACATTGTGGTACAAAACACTTCTCAATTCATATCGCACTAATTCCAACCATATACATACAGTTACTTTACACATTCTGATATTGCCCAGTCAACTGGGGCTGTAGAATACACCAACAGCATCCCTACAGAGGGATAAGACCCCCAACGAGTGTCCTAAATATGACATCAAACCATCTGATGGCGAGGCCCCAGCCTTGTAGATTTGGGGAATGCAGAGTACCTCTACATTACCCTTGCTTCCAGGTCAACTCTGTCCCGGAGTGGTAGCACCTGATGGGGTCCTATCTATAGGTTAAATATATATAATATATATAAATGATTGATGTTAAATTGTTACTCTTATATAGCATTACTTGGAACCATTTAACTGTGTGCAAAAGAGCTCAGGCTTGTTTAAGAATGTTATCTACAAAATGCATTTACTAATCACATATATATATATATATATATATATGTGTGTGTGTGTGTGTGTGTGTGTGTGTGTGTGTGTGTGTGTGTGTGTGTGTAAACAGGATTTGGAATTGTTGATACAATTATTGATAAACCCCCAACCAAATCAAATCAAACCAAACGTCCTGATAAAATTGCTCTCCGAGCTACACTATTCTATGTGGGCTTCGTCGTAGTGTAGTGTATTAGGTTCACTTTCGGACAAATATTACCCTTGAGAAAGGTATGAATCCCCTTATCCTCCCAGCTATGGGTTAAATAGTACCGCTACTGTCCATCTAGAAGGATGGATTTGGCATTAAATAATCCAAGAAAGTTGATCTGCCATTAAACAAACAAATATTCACTGATGAGTAATATAATAAGGGGTATCTAATATTGTAGTTATATGCATCCCCAACGTGATAGTTAAAATGATTTTAATATAATGAAGCAATCATTCCTCATGTTATATAAGATAAGAGAACATTTATTTGGCTACACCTTTATCATTTTATTAAAATAATATGAATTATAGTCCGTGGTTTCAGTAGAAAGTATGTGTAGTGTCACCAAGGCAGGGGTAAGCCTACTGTCAATCATTATCTACGTTGACAACATCCCAAACATCACAGATTTTAAGATTCACATTTTATACTGAGTGTATAAGACGACCCCCAATGTTGAGGGATATTTTTTAAGGTTGAAAGGTCGTTTTACACGATAGATAGATCTTACTAGAGTGCAGAAAAAACTGTGCAACATGAAGGTGATGGTAATACGAATTGTAGTTGGGGTCATTGGAATGGTCCCTAACGGCCTGAAAAATGGTCCCGAGAAATTGGAGATCAGAGGAAGAATCGAAGCCTTCCAGATCACAGCATTATGTTGATCGACTCAGAAGAGTCGGAAAAGTCCTGGAGACCTGACGGGACTTGCTGTCACTCAGACTTCAGTGAAAGACCACCTGCTAACGCCAATGTGAGAAAGTAGCAAGGAGTAAAATACTACTACTACTACTACTAAACTAATAATAATAATAATAA
Source organism: Sepioteuthis lessoniana (assembly GCA_963585895.1). Lineage (NCBI taxonomy): Eukaryota > Metazoa > Mollusca > Cephalopoda > Myopsida > Loliginidae > Sepioteuthis > Sepioteuthis lessoniana. The sequence continues at coordinate 31,404,872 of OY757936.1, read as the reverse complement.
TAATAATAATAATAATAATAATAATAATAATAATGTACCAATCTGTACCAAGGATACCAATTCTAATTGGTACTCTTTGTACAGTCACCAAATGATTGGTACAAAGACTGGAGGACTTGAAAATAAGAGGACGAATGGAGAAGGATCGAAAAGCGCTGGTACCCCTCATGGTGAATCATGCTATATCCACAATTCCAGTTGAGAAAACAGGTAAAATTCTCTTTGTCGTAATACATACGGTATTATTAAGATCGACCAGAATAATGCAAAGAGTCATGGAAACTTAAGGAGACTTGCTGTCACTCAGATTCCCGTGAAAAACAATCGGCTAACGCTGGTGTGAAAAACTCGAAAAGGAGTAGATAATAATATCACCGGTTGATAAAAATGTCCCAACTTGTTAAAAAATTAATTTTGCTGTTTTCAAATTTGAGCCGTTCATGACTGGAATGGAGAAAAGATTTTATTGGAAAAAATTTTTTTTCATTTATAAAAAATAAAATAAAATAAATAAATAAATAAAAGAAAAATGAACATTTTGTATTTGAAAAACAAAAAAACAAAAACGGGCGCCTCGTGAATGCTAGCTTTTTTAGTGCGTTCGATTCTCGCGAAATGCCACATATTTTTGGCCTTGTGTCCAACTAGTTTAAGCTTTGTAAATTATCATGCTATAAAACGATGTTTACGCGTAAAAGCTTGCATAAAGAAAACCTTATTGAATAGCGTATTATTCCCCGTCACGAAATTGCGTTTAAAATGTCTGTTTGTGATTTTCTTTCACAGGAGAGCTCTAGAGGCGTCGCGAAAAGCGCAGGTACCTCTTATGGTGCATCACGCTATATCCACAATTCCAGTTGAAAAAACAGGTAAAATTCTTTTTGTCGTAATACATACGAGCAACTTATCAACATCAATTATTGAACAGCCAATTTATTGTTAATCAAAATCATTTTAAACGTTATCTCAAAAAGATCTACTGAGTGCAATCTGTAAACTGTCGTCTAAATTACACATACACATCCGCACACACAAAATAATGATACTGACATCTCACTTTATTAACAGCTCAGTGAGGTAGGGCACCACCCCTACGATTGTCTTGAGTATGACGCTAAACGCTCTGATAGTGAGGTTCCAGTTCTGGAGCTTGGGTGAATCTGGAGTACCTCTTCATTACCATTACTCCCAGGTCCACTTTGACTCGGGATGGTAGTATTTGTTAGGGTCTCATGTATGAGTCAAAAAGAAAAATGTAATCATTTTCTAAACTTGAAGGAATTTAACAGTGCGAAAGTAAACTACTAATGTTAAATTGATTTATTCATATTACATTGCAAGTCAGGAACCATTTAACTATGGGCAAACAATAAATATCAATTTAACTTTATGCGAAGTGTGTGCTAACAAATGAACTCTGGTTTATTCAAAAATGTTACCTTCAAACTATTCGTTTACAAATCATATGTACTTAATATGTGTATAAACATGATTTGGTATTAAATAACCCCCAAAGATTTGATGTGCCATAAAACATAACCAACCAACCATCAGCTTATCTCATATATTCACCAAAATTACATGAAATTATCTTGAAATTGAATTTATTCAAAAAAATCACCATTGCCTTCAATTACGGCCTCCAGACGACTTTAGAATCTCCATTAAGCTTTTCTGACTGTCTCATTGTTTAAAATGGTAAATAGTACCGTAATCCTTGCCTTCAGTTCATCTTTGATGTGTCACCGATTTTTGTGGATCTCTCTGCCAACACTGGATTATCCTGCTTGTGTGGCTTGGCCGAAAGTTCTGTTGTCAGACGTAGAGTCTTCCAGCAGTTCCCCCTCTCAATTCAGATAGGAACTACCTTCTCTAGTCACTTGATGTAGCCTCCGAATTGAGTCTGTAGCTATATGGGAAGATGAATGGAGGCATAACATTACCATCGGCAATGGCCACCCCCAAAACAATGATGTGGACTGGATATTTGGTATTCATCGATATGAATGGGAATCTGTCTTCAGATTGGCACCCAAACAATTTGAAATCCTCGCAGTGGAGCTTCCGTTGTAAATGTCAGATAATCCAGCATGCTGATAGGAAATTTCTGAGGGATTAGATTGCGTCATGATGTTGCTTTCCTCACTGACAGAACCCAATTGGCTCAAATTTGCTGCACAGTATACGAAATCTGAAACAAATAAGGCTTTTACACAAAATTAATAATTTAGAATGGCGACAATTTAGCCATCGCACCCTGTATTTAACCCATGGATGGGACCTAAACTGGTTCTACCACCGGGATCAGAGTAAAACTGGGAGGACTGACGACATGTGACTTTACACGCCTCATATCTCCAGGATTGAATCTAGTTAGGCAACCTATTCCGAACATTCATTTAAAAGATGTCTTACCCCTCTGCAGAGGTACTGTCGGCTTATTCTAAACCCCCACCAAGAGCGCTGGATAAACTGGGTCTATGTTACCCTGAAAAAACTGTAATAACTCACACTGAACTTTAATAAAAGTCATTCTACATCCTTTATTTTTGATAATGACCATCTGACAAGCCATATCTGATATGGGTAAGCACTTTTAGTAGACTTTAATAAAAGTGACTCTATATCCTTTATTTTTGATAATGACCATCTTACAAGTCGTATGTAATATGAGTAAGCACTGCTAGTAAATTTTTATAAAAGTGAGTCTTCATATTTTTTATTCTAATAATGAACATCTTACAAGCTTCATGTAATATGGGTAAGTACTGTTAGTCTTAGTAATATATAAATAAAGGAGTAATGTATGACTTAACATCAAATTTAGCAATCACCATTTGTGGGTTTTTAGTCATAAACAAGAAAAGAACAAGTCAGTTCCTACGACTTCGCTGATCATCGAGTTAAAATAAAGAAAAACGGAAAACGAAAAACAGCTGAACCTTGTTAGTGAGTTTGTAAAATTGATGAATATGAAGGTTACAGGGATACCAATCACAGAAGATGCACTCGGATCGATCTCTTAGAACCTAGAAAAGAGAGTAGAGGAATAAGAAATAGGAGGAAGATCTAAGACTATTTAGACCCCAACTCTAGGATACTTAGAATTGTCCTAAGGAGACTTGCTGTCACTTGAACTCTAGTGAAAAATTGTCAGTTAAAACTGAAGGGAAAAACACGCAAGGATTAAGATGATGCCATGAAGGTGTCAGTGATGCCTATTATTGTTCAGCCTAGTTGGTTGGGGCTGTAGAATACAACGACTGCATCTCCGTAGAGGGTGTAAGAACTCCCACCAACGAGTGTCCAGGATATGACATAAAACCATCTGATAGTGAGATTTGGGTAATATGGAATACCCCTTCGCTACCATTGCTCCCAGATCCACTCTGGCCTGAAGTGGTAACACCTGATAGGATCCTATCTATGGGTCAAATAGAACTGTTTGACATTTTAACAGAGTGCAAACAAATAACTTATGCTATACTGAATTGTTTTGAATAGAACTGTTCGATCATTTAACCGTGTAAACAATTGAATTGTTAGTGATACATAACAAATTTTTGGAACCATATAATTGTGTTTGGTTTGGTTTGGTTTGGTTGGTTTTATGGCATATCAACCTTTGTAGGTTATATAACGCTAAATCCATTTTTATGTAAATAATCTGTTCAATTGAAAACAGTTCAGTTTAGCATAAGTACACAGTTTAATTGTAAAAAACATTTCCATTTCAAACTATTCAAGCAGTTATATGTAATAATTCAGTTAAGTGTAAATACAGTTTTAATGTCGAAAAACAGTTCTATTTGAAATAATTCACTTAAGCATAAGCACGTAGTTTAAGTGTAAGTACGGTTTAATTGTCAAAAACGTTTCTATTTCAAGCTATTCAGTTTACTCAATTCATTTTAGCATAAGTATGCTGTTAGTTCTATTTAACCCATAGATAGGGCCCTATCAGGTGCTACCACTCCGCGCAAGAGTAGACCTGGGAGCAATGGCAATGAAGGGGTACTCCGCATTCCCCAAAGCTCCAGCACTGCTGGAACCTCACCATCAGATTGTTTAGTGTCATATCCAGGACACTCCTTGGGGGGGGGTCTTACCCCTCTGCAGAGGTGCAGTCAGTGTATTCTACAGCCCCAGCTGACTGGGCAAATATAATTGTGTGCAAAAGAATAAGCTTAGGCTCGTTTAAAAATGCTATCAACAAAATGTGTTTACAAATCATATATATTCGATATATATGTGTAAATAGTATTTGGCATTAAATAACCTACAATAGTTGATATGCCATAAAACCAAGCCATAAAACCAAGCCAATTATTGTCGGAGCTTCTGGAATAATTCCTAATAGTCTGTTAAAGAAAGAGGGCGAAGAAGAAATCCAGTGAAGATTCGAGGCTATAAATACTATAGCACTGTTGATTCCTGGATATCTGAGGTGACTTGTTGTCACTTAGACTTCAGAGATAACTACCAGTTAAAATTGGTATGAATAACTTTCAAGGAATAAAATAATAACTTCTTTTTTTCACAGGTGACTGTTTATCCTGTCCAGGAGATTTAGCAGCGGGAGATATCTACACTCATACTTTCCATGGCTATCCGAGCACAATTTTGAATCCTGACAGCGGGACCATCTCCAAAACGGTTTGGGAGGCCAAGAATCGCGGAGTCCTTTTTGATGTGGGTCACGGTCAGGGATCATTTAATTGGACCGTCCTGGAAAAATGCGCTGCAGAAGGTTTCTGGCCAGACATCATCAGCACTGACCTTCACAGTGACAGTGTTCATGGGCCGGCCTATGACTTACCAACGGTAATGACAAAACTTTTGCACGTAGGAATGCCTTTCGTCGAAGTGGTGAAAGCGGTTACCATAACGCCAGCCAGGGCCCTGGGAATTTCCGACAAGGTTGGAGTTTTGGCCCCAGGTCGGGAAGCTGACATCACAATCATAAAACTCGAAAGTTGTGATGTTTGGTTAGAGGATAGCGCCGGTCAACGACGCCGTGTTAAAAAGCGTGTCGTCCCTGTAGCAGTATTTAAAGGTGGAAAGTTGTTTGAGATAAGTCAGCCAGATCCCTGGCCGAATGAGGAGAAGTGTAAAAATCTCGCAGCTCAGTGGAAAAATCAAGTCGTACGTGATCAAGAGGAGCCAAAGTTTTAGAATTTCAATATGCTCTTGATTCTCTTCTGAAGTAATGTGGTAACGTGTGCTCATTATTCCACTATTTTTAGATGAGAATCTTTAGTTCCTGTTACCATTTAGCACAATGCTTAAAGTTGTACGAATTTCTGAGGTGAAGGCTTTTCATTATTCCACTGTTTGTAGATGATAATCTTTATTTCTTGTTACCATTTAGCACAATGCTTAAAGTTGTACGAATTTCTGAGGTGAAGGCTTTTCATTATTCCACTGTTTGTAGATGATAATCTTTATTTCTGGTTACCATTTAGCACAATGCTTAAAGTTGTACGAATTTCTGAGGTGAAGGCTTTTCATTATTTCACTATTTGTAGATGAGAATCTTTATTTCTTGTTACCATTTAGTACAATGCTTAAAGTTGTACGAATTTCTGAGGTGAAGGCTTTTCATTATTCCACTATTTGTAGATGAGAATCTTTATTTCTTGTTACCATTTAGTACAATGCTTAAAGTTGTACGAATTTCTGAGGTGAAGGCTTTTCATTATTCCACTGTTTGTAGATGAGAATCTTTATTTCTTGTTACCATTTAGCACAATGCTTAAAGTTGTACGAATTTCTGAGGTGAAGGCTTTTCATTATTCCACTGTTTGTAGATGAGAATATTTAGTTCCTGTTACCATTTAGTACAATGCTTAAAGTTGTACGAATTTCTGAGGTGAAGGCTTTTCATTATTCCACTGTTTGTAGATGAGAATATTTAGTTCCTGTTACCATTTAGCACAATGCTTAAAGTTGTACGAATTTCTGAGGTGAAGGCTTTTCATTATTCCACTGTTTGTAGATGATAATCTTTATTTCTCGTTACCATTTAGCACAATGCTTAAAGTTATACGAATTTCCGGGGAGAATGTTTTTTATTATTCCACAGATTTTTCGGAAATATTCCACACCTGATGTTGCATAGCCATGAACAACTATACATACACATATGCAGATGCATGCAGAATCATAACAACGACACAATAAAGACGAGCGACACAGTTCTTTAGAAAAATACACCTCCCACTTTATTTGAAAGGGTTCGAAAAGGTTACTAAAGGTTTTACTGTGTGAGAGGTGAGTTGGAGGCTGAACAGAACTGCAACATATTGACCCTCACTCTTATGGCCATAACAGTGTTTCTTTCCCGTTCTCCTGGGCGGCTCAACCGGGGGCCTGGGGGCCCAGCCTCTCTACGACATGTTCCTCATTCCAGCATCTTTTCTCCAACTGCAACTGGAGTTCAACTGCTCAATCGGGGGCCTGAGGCCTCCCTCTGCTGGGTGCTGGTTTTCTGTATCGCATCTTAACTCCAACTGCCTGACTTCCTGTCTTCACCCGGGTTATATAATTGTTCGACGACCACCTCCTTGTGGGCGTCACAAATCGCACTCAATTCAACCCGTCCACGGTCAAGGTTATATCCTGATATTCCTCGACCGGATGCACCTGTTATTTACACAGGTGCATTTCCTATTTTGACAGCTTGGCCGGGGTCATTATGTTACACTGGCAAAATTATGAAATTAGCAGACTTTAAGGATTTTCTCCATGTTTTTTTTTTAATTTAGCAGTACATAAACTAAGTGAGACGCGAAAGATATTTTTTATTTAAAGCTAAACATAAAATGTTCCATAAACAAACAATATTTCATTATTTAAATAATTTTTTTTATATATGATTTAAAACTGATTAGTGATACTGGCAAACTAATCTGCCTAATAACCATAATATTAAAGAGCCTATATTAATCTCTCACTAAGAATAACTTTGACAGGGAAGCTGGATTAGCCACTGTGCTTGGCGCAGATGCTTTTCTGCATCCTGTCTGGCATCCATGCTGGAGGGTCAATGTTCAATGGCAGACGTGAGGCTGAAAGGCCCCCAGTTTTGGCTGAGCCACCTTCGGGTGGGTGAACTGCATTATTGATACATTTGTATCGCAATGGACCTCGCTGTCCAGTTTAAGCTGTAATCTGGCATCTGCGCCTGAACTCATGTTTGGGTCCATGTCCAGCTAGTCTCACCAGGCCCGCATTGTACTAAATGGGCTGATGGCCAGCATAGACTAGCAGGGCTCGAACCTTAGCTCATGCCCGATCTTCCCCTCCCCTAACATCCACTATAATCCGACCATCGAGTTATTTGTCCCTCTATCAAGTCCTGTCTGGTGGGTAGCAGAGACAAATATAAGCTTGATTTGAACCAAATTTTATAGACTGCAAACTGGAAACAACAAATGTCTTTCGCCACTCTTCACTGCGGGTTAACATCAAACGATCTTTTCCATTGTTTCAATTGACAGTTTTTTTTTGTTGGTGTCAGTCATGTTTCCTTTCACCTTCCTAACTGTTTATTGAGGTCTGCAAGAATTTTCTTTTAACCGTAGAACGATTTTCATATCTTGACTTTTGCTGGAATTTGTTTTAGGTATGCAAATCACAAGATCATTCCGCAATTTTATTTTCTCAATATTGGGATATTCTTTATTTCCCTCTGCAAGACTTGGGAAAAAATAGCAATCGATTGAAATGATTTGATTAATTTGTTTAAGGAATATTTTATGAAACCAGAATATTCGGCTATGGAAGAAAAAATAATTTAAATCTTATCTGTTATTTACTGCTAAATAAATTTAAAAGAACCTCTAAGTAAACATCCTATAAGCGTCCTAATTCCACAGTTTTTACAAGAGATAATATACTCATGTGTAAAAAATAAAATCAATATAATCTATTCTGTTATCAGAATTTTCAAAATAAAATTCTTTCATTATTTTCCACATTTTCAGATTCGTAACGTGATCTTTTTGATATCATACAGGTTGTCTCAAAATAAGATGTAACCTATTAATAGGATAATAATTCTTATGAGTCTTCTTTTTTTTTCTTTTTATTCTTAGAATCCGTCTATGTCATTATTCATGGGTAAGGCCTTATATAGGTTGTCTCAAAATAGATGTAACCTATTAATAGGATAATGATTCTGATGAGTTTTCTTTCTTCTTTTATATGCATAGAATCTGTCTACGTCTTTATTCATGGATAAGGCCTTGTATAGGTTGTCTCAAAATAGATACAACCATTAATATGATAATGATTTTTTATTTCGATAAGCTCAATGGCGGTCATTTGGAACACGTCCAGTAAAAAAGACATCCATTGAACAAGTGACATCAAAGCAATGTTATTTTAATTGTTATCATATCAGATTTTAGGTCATGCAATATTTTTAGGGTTTCTTTTCTCAGTAATAAATCATTGTCATATTAATGGGTTGCTTCTATTTTGAGGCAATTTTGAATGATTTTGTCTCCAAATACGTAGTGACACAAAATATTATTGCCTCTATTGTCCAATGCATTCTGAACAAGGATTAATAGTTGTTATAATATTCCATTTTCAAATCTGAAACAAAAAAGTATACAACGTTATTATTAATAGAATTATTAGTAGTCACGTGGTTCCCAAGTATATTGAGACACCCTATATTAACAGTCACATGGGTCCCATGTATATTGAGACACCTTATATTAGCAGTCATATGGATCTCATGCATATTGAGACACCGTATATTAGCAGTCATGTGGGTCCTATTTATATTGAGACCCCTTATATTAGCAGTAACATAGGCCCCATGTATATTGAGACACCTTATATTAGCAGTCATATGGGTCCCATGTATATTGAGATACCTTATATTAGCAGTCCCCATGTATATTGAGACACCTTGAATATGAAAAATTTCGTAACAGAAAATCAAGGGTCGACGTATGCATGAATCCTATTATAACTACCGGATAACCGCAAAGAAAAAAAAATCAAAACTCAAACAATAAACAAAGTTTATTATGAAAGAATGATTTGTTGTTTTCAAATTAAAGGTAGGTCTTTACACAAAACATATCATTAAGGAATATTTTCTTTATCCAATGCCTTAACTTGTACGTGGTGTATTCAAAAAGTATCGAGACCGAAATTTTATTTACAAAGACAAAAATGAACAATGAATGAAACGTTCATTTTCTTCGAAAATAGTCTTCTGGCATTCAACATATTTACTCCATCAAGTTTTCTATTATTGGAATCACGTTTGAAATTCTTCTTTTGATATCGAATAAATCAGCTTCATGCTATTTTTTTAAATTGCTTTCTTGTCCTCAAAATATAACCTTTTTAGAATAAATAAAATTTCAAATAATTTTCCAAATATATCGTCTTTGTTGTCTCCTTTTACACATATCTATCTATCTATCTATCTATCTTCTTCATTTCATCCTCTCTTCTTTTATTCCTTCCATTTCATAGAAGCAGACGATAAGTGCCTGATGTATACGTTATTCTTTGTTTGTTTGTTTGTTTTTTTGTTTGTTTGTTTTTTTGTTTGTTTGTTTGTTTCTTTCTTTCTTTCTTTCACATGCAGCAAGTTCTTTTTCTTCCTTGACTTTCTCTCCGCAATCAAAACGGAATGGTCTATCATTTACTTGAGGTGATTACAAGGCAAAACATTCGAAAATATGAATTCATGTCTTATTTTATCAACACCAAACATCTAAAAAGATTAAGAGTAGTTCCTTGAAATCGGATTTTATATATCATAAACTGTATAAACTTTATTAGCCTTGTTTAGCTTTAAAAATCCTATTCGATCGATACAAAAATCATCTAAAATGAATTCTTGGCTTCAAATCAAGGATCGACCTAAAAAAATAAGTATATCATTGGTCTCAAAACCATAATTAACCTGGGGGGGTATCCTCGTGGTGTAATGGTTAAAGCGATGGACTGTGGAATCGTAGTAAGCGAGTTCGTACTCCAGTTGCGCTATTACGTTCACTTTCGGGCAAATACCCTTGGGAAAGGTATGAACCCCCTCAACCTCCCAGCTATGAGTTAAATAGTATCACTACTGTTCTTCTATGAGAATGGCTTTGGCATTAAATAACATACAAAGGTTGATATGCCATTAAACAAAGAAACCAAACCAAACCAAACCATAATTAAACTATACACCAGGCATATGAATAAATTCTTGCTTTCAACTTGTTAACATACAGCATGAAAAATGATACTTTATATAAGACTTTGGGTTGATTTTGAAATAATTCTAGAGACGATTTATCAACATGATATATCCTAAAGGAATAATTATTTGGCTCCCAGCCCAGTCGGTTGGAGCTGTAGAATACGCTGACTGCATCTCTGCAGAGGGATAAAACTCCCCAAACGGAAAGTGCCCGTGGTGTAATGGTTATCGTCGTAGGAACTGGACACGACGACACGAGTTCAAATCTTGGACGAGACTGATTGCATTTCACATAGCACTAATACCTTTGGGAAAGGTATGAATCCAATTATTCTCCCTCCAGCTATGGGTAAATAGTAGGGCAGACTGTTTTCTTCAGCCTTGGGGAGGCAACTAGTCTAGGAGAAGGAAAACTCTGAATTCAAACCTGTTAAACTCTGCTTAAAAATTGACCTTGTGTCATATCCTGCCCGATCGGAGGGTTTGGGTAAATATGATAAAACCCCACAAACGATTGTCCTGGATAGGAAATTTAGCCATCTGTAGCTTTGGGGAATATGGAGTACTCCTTCATTGCCATCGCTCCCAGGTCCACTCTGACTCCGAGTGGTAGCACCTGATTGGGTCCTATCTATGAGTCAAATAGAACGGTTTGACATTTTAACTGTCTGCAAACAAATAACTGATGCTGAATTGAATTGTTCGAAATAGAACTCTTTGACCATTTAACTGTGTATAAACAAATTACTGATATTTCAATGAATCGTTAGTGATACGTAGCAATACTTGGAACCATTTAACTGTGTGCCAACGAATGAGTAATGTTGAATAGAATTATTAGCGTTAAATAGTAATACTTGAAACTCTTTAACTGTGCCTAAATTGAATTATTGGTATTACTTAGCAATACTTGGAACCATTTGACTGGGTGCAAATGAATAGATAGTGTTGACAGAATAGTGTTAAATAGCAATACTTGTAACAACTTTACTGTCTCCAAACCAATGATTAATGTTGAATAGAATGAGTGTTAGATAGGAATAATAAAACTAGTTTACTGTGTAGAAACAATAGCAATGCTAGTGTTCAAATAAATTTGTTCTAACTCATTTGAAACTATTCACTTAGAAATATATATGTATATCTATTTAAATGTGTGCAAACAAATGTTTAATAGTAAATAATAATAAAAAAACATTTAACTATGTGCAAACAAATGAGTTCAGGCTCGTTTGAAAAAGTTATTACAAATTGTGTTTAGAAATCATATATTTAATATAAGTCGATTCATTGGCCTAGTGGGTAGTGTGTTAGCTAATAGTCCGGGAGACCAAAAACTTTAAAAATGGTACTTGATACATCTTTGCTTAACACTCAGCAATATACAGTACGTATCAAGGGTAAAGTGGAGCAAGCTAGGGAAAGGAGTAGCGTCCTCCCCTACACCTCAGTGTGGTAGCTATTGAAAAGGGAGCCTTCTGGTCGCCCTCGACTACGGTCGCCGACTCTACTTTTTACTTATAAGCTGGATTTGGCGTTAAAAACCCGCAAGGGTTAATATGCCATAAAACCCAACCAATCAACCAACCAACTTTCATTTTGCTACAAATCAAGGGGTAGTTCCCATGGCGTAGCGTCTAAAATGCTAGACTGCGACCTCGAAGTAAACGAGTTCGAACTCCAGTCCTTCTTTTACTTTCGGACAAATATCCTTGGGAAAAGTATGAACCGTCTTATCCCTCTATCTATGGTACTATTCACTTTCGAATAATCCGGGTAGTTTGTGGTTATAATCAAGAGAAATAAAGCAAGGTATGTTTGGTCGGAGAAAATACCCTGCGTAACATAAAAAATTACCAAAAACTGCAAGGCTTTGTCTTTTTTTACTATTTTTTGTATATTCTCTGAAATGTTGCTTTTTTGCAGTCCTCAATCCTGGTGAGTCCTCTTCCTCCAGTTCTTGTCACATAGAGTCTGTCTCTGTCATCTGTCAGGTGTGCAGGGAGTTCCTGCGGCGTTGTGGCTAATGTGCTGAACTGCGACATCGTTGTAAGCGAGTTTGAACTCCAGTCGCGCTCTTTCGTTCACTTTCGGACAAAAACCCTTGGGAAAGGTTTGAACCTCCTTAACCTTCCCTCAGCTATATGTCAACTAATGCCACTACTGTTCTTCTACAAGGATAGCTTTGGCATTAAATAACCTACGAATTTTGATATGCCATCAAAAATAGAAACCGAAACCCAAATCAAGCGTCGACTTATACACAAGGCATAAGGCACGTAAATTAATTCTTGAAACTAAATTAATATTCGACTTATACACGAAGTATCACATGAAGTATGGTGTATTGGCTCCCAAGATCAATGGTCGGTTTATGAACGATGCATATCATGATGGAATAATTTCTTGGCTCCCAATTAAATGTCAACATGGAGCATGTCATAAAAGAATGAATCTTTGCCTCAAATCAAATGTCATCTTATCTAAGCCACATATAATCAATAAATCTATACTGACCTTGAAACACGGATCGACCTATACATGAGGTATATCGTAAAATTGTTATTTGTTGCCTAAAAAGTCCGAACCGACCTATACACATATTATATACGAGTACATGCGTGAATCGCAAATGTCCTTGAGTATTCGTGTCTATTATTGAAGAGTTGCGAAATAATTTACATTCCAATGAAATTGCTTGAGGAATCCTGGAAATAACGAAAACGAAGGAATCGGAACCAATTTAATCAAATTTCGAAGAACCTTGGCTTTCAAAATTTCTATAGAATTCATTGATTTCTTTTTAATGTGTTCCTTACCTTTCTATATTTTACGATTTTGCGAACGGAATTCTCATCGATTTTTGTTTTGTTATAATCATCATTTCATTGTGTTTTATGCAAAGACATAACGGCAACATCCTCGATAGCTCTGTCGGTAGAGCTTAGTATACACCGATTGTATCTTCTACTGAGGAGTAAGACCATCCCTTGCCCTCAAAAAGAAGGCGTCCTGGACATAATACCAAACTGCATCCTATGTTATTTTAGTTTTTGTCGGGTTTTAAGGCCTGTCAACCATTGTAGGTTATTTAATGCTAAATTCTATTTATACATGTACATAAAATGTATATGATTGTAAACACATTTTGTTGATCAAATTATTAAACAAGCTTAAGCGCTTTTTTAGCTTAAAAGTAAACAGTTAAATGGTTTCAAGTATAAATATTCAACACTAATAATTCTATTCAATATTAATCATTTATTTGCATATAGAAAAGTGGATACAAGTTTTGCTATTCAACACTAATCGTTCTATAAAACATAACTTATTTGTTGGCACGCAGACAAATGGTTCCAAATATTGCTCCGTATCACAAACAATTCAGTTAAATATTAGTCATTTGTTTACACACTGTTAACTGACGAAACTGTTCTATTTCTAACAATTTAATTCAGTATAAGTTATTTGATTGCACTCAGTTTAAATGTTAAACAGTTTTTATTTTAGCCAGAGTGGACTTGGGAGAAATGGCAATTAAAAGGTACTCAGCATTCTCCAAAGCTCCAGTATTTCTTGAGCCTCACCCTTTGATTGTTTAGTGTCATATCCAGGACACTCGTAGGGGTGGTCTTACCCCTCTACAGAGATACAATCGGTGTATTCTACAGCCGCAGTCGACTGGGCTGTCCGATGTTGAGGCTCTACTTCTGGAGCTCGGAAAGTACAGAGTACTCCTTCATTGTCATTACTCCCAGATCCACTCTAACCCGTAGTGGTAAGTTTGGTTTGGTTTGTACAAAGGTTTCTTTGTTTAATGACATATCAACCTTCGTGGGTTATTCAATGACAAATTTATCCTTGTTGAAGAAAAGTAGTGATAGTATTTAACCCTTGGCAGGGAGGATAAGGGGTTCATACCTTTCACAAGGGTATTAGTTCGAAGGTGAACGTAATAGCGGGACTGGAGTTCGAACTCGCTTGCTTCGAGGCCGCAGTCCATCACGTTGGCCACAACCCACGTTATAAATAGATAGGTTTTAAAATTATTTGTATTAGACATGATTGATTGAGTGATTTTTAACGTCATGTCAACCACTCTAGGGTTATTCTATGCCGAGATGTTGGGGAATTGTATTCATTATATATGTATATTTACGTTTTTTATGTAGTTTTTTCATAAGAATTTTTACATGGGTTTGCATGATTTCAAGTATTCTTATCTTATACTTATAATTATATGGTTTCAAGGAATTATTTCCGTCTATATTCATATTTACCAACCCCTCTGCTCGGGCAGGATATGACACAAGGTCAATTTTTAAGCGAAGTTTAACAGGTTTGAAGTCAGAGTTTTCCTTCTCTTAGACTAGTTGCCTTACTTAGGCTGAAGAAAACAGTCTGCCCTACTATTTACCCATAGCTGGAGAGGGAATAATTGGATTCATACCTTTCCCAAGGGTATTAATGCTATGTGAAATGCGATCAGTCTCGTCTAGGATTTGAACTCGTGTCGCCGTGTCCATTTCCTACGACGATAACCATTACACCAACGGCACCTCCATTTCCGTCTATATTTTTGCATATGATTATGTGGTTTCAAGTAACTAATAATAATAATCCTTTGTAAACAATTATAGCTTCAAGTAACTCTTCGTAATAAAAATAATTCATGGTTATATGGTATGAAGTATTCCTATCAAGTACAAATAGTTTTCAAACAGATATATTGGGCGTATAGACAGGATCCTAACACGTACGACCAGTCCGAGTCTGGGTACACCTGGGAATTATAAAAGGCTACTACACACTCCCCAGATCTCCAGAACTGAATTCTCATTATCAAATGCAGATTAGCGTCCTACCCATAATACCCCTATGGGGAAGCCTTAGCCCTCAGCAGGAGATACATTTAGCCTATTGTAAGCTCAACAGACAGGGTGTTTTATGAGGAATATTTGAAATAAACTAATTGTGTGTTAACGAATGATTACAGAAAAATAACTATAGAAAAAGGATTATTGAAAAATGATTCTAGAAAAATAGTAAGATGTGGTGTAACAAAAATGCTAAGGAGCATTGAAAATATGGTTGGAATTCTTATCAAATTTCGGTATTAAATAACCCAAAGTGAAGTGACATGCCGTTAAAAAAGTAGACCTGACCAAACACGGGTCAGTGTGTGAACTCTTGTTGCCATTACTCCCAGGTCGACTCTGACCCGGAGTGATAGTACCTATAAAGTAGTCTATATATGGATCAAATAGATCTGTTCGAGAATTTTTGTGTTTGACAGGAATACTTGATACCAGATAACCGTATACAGACAAACGATTTTTATAAGCAAATTAAAAAAATGCAATTTTTAAAAAACATTGTAATACAAGTAATTATACTTATAATCAAATACTTTGAAACGAATGAATTTTGGCCTGAAATAATAGCAAGAAAACTAATGACGAATGCCTTGTATCCCAGGACTTGCCAGCTTTGAAGGCAGCATTGATGCATCGATACAACGACTCAAGGACTACATCGAAAAGCGCGGAGGAAGACTGATTGCAGTTACTAGAAATAATACTGGCAGCACGAGGACCAGCAGAATGACAATAACCAGAAAACAAAATTTGGAAGAAAAATAACTCTATGGAGGTTTTAAGTGTCTAATACACGACATCTTACACAGAAAAAAGTGGACGTGGCTAAGAAAAGGAAACCTTGAGAGAAAAACTGAATCTATTCTAATAGTAACACAAAACAGCGCCATAAAGACCAAAGCGAGAATAAATAAGATGCAACAAAACAGCAGATGTAGGTTATGTAGTGATAGAGACGAAACGATCAATCACATAATAAGTGAATGCTGCCAATTAGCACAGGAGTATAAGACTAGGCACGACATGGAAATAAGAGGACGAGTGAAGATCATCCAAACCACCGCATTATTGATATCGGTCAGAATACTGAAAAGAGTCCAGGACACTTGAAGAGACTGATTTCACTCAAACTCCAGTGAAAAACCATCTGCTACTGTTGTATAGGCATTATACAACTATACGTATACATATACATGCAGAAACATAATCAACAATAATGACGAACGAACACACTTCTTTAGAAAAATATACCTCTCACACTTTATTCTCGAAAGGGTTGCGAAAGGGTTGTATGTGAGAGGTGAGTTGGAGACGGAACAGACTGCAACATATTGACCCCAACTTCCTCTGACTATAGCAGCACTTCTTTCTCATTCTGCTGGGCTACTTAACTGGGGGTCACTGAGGGCTGCAAGCCCTCTGTCTGGAGCTAGTTCTCACTGCCTCGAACTCCAACTGACTCCAACTAACTCAAGCCGTCTGTGACACCCAGTTATATAATTGTTCGATGTCCACCTGCTTCCTGTGGGCGTCGCAATATCACCGAATTCAACCCGCCCACAGGTCAAGGTGATACCCCGATATCTTCCCCCGGATGCACCTGTTTCTTGATTGACGGCTTGGTCGAGGGTCAATATGTTACACGACTGTTTCTGTGAAAAACTCTCAAAAAAGTAAAATAATAATGATAATAATGATTATAATAATAATCCCTAGTTAAATATTGAACTGTTCTATTTGATGCATAGATGGGACCCTATCAGGTAATACCACTCCAGGTTAGAGTGGACCCGAGAATAATGGTAATGAAGTGGCACTCTACATTCTCCCAACTCTAAGACTAGAGCCACACCATCAGATAGTTTAATGTCATGCCCAGATCACCTCATGTCAAAAGCGGCCGCCTTTTTTTTGAAGCCATTTTTATTGGCAGCATCTCTTGTTCTGCAGAATTCCACGAGGTCAGTAGAATCTCTTTTTATCTTCTTAGAGACGACATCATTGTTATGGCTTCTTGATAGGTTAGCTTTGTGGGTGTGCTTTAAGAAAGGGGACATTTACGCTGTGGCCTGGCAAACACGTGACATCTCACACGAAAAAACGTGGACGTGGCAAAGAAAAGGTAACCTTAAAAGAGAAACTAAATCTTTTCTAATAGCGGCAACAAAACCAAACTATAAGGACAAACCATATCAAATCGAGAAGTGATAAGACGCAACAAAACAGCAGATGAGGGTTTTATGGTGATAGAGACATTTCAATAAGGGAGAAAAAGGTTAGTCAAGTGTGACGAAAAATGTTCTGGGTTTGGCTTTCAAATTAAAAAAAGAAATTCTCGAAATTGTAACTTATAATATATCCATTTTTATTCATCATCATCATCATCATCAACAAATTGTGCTGTTAAGACGGAGTCCCTTGTCTCTTTTTCTTATATCCGTTCCTGTCATTCATTGAACCAAGCAGTTCCTTTAGACGGCATCCAGTGTCCGCACAGATGTATGTAAATCCTTGCTGCTCGACTGCTGCTAGTGTGTCCATGCATCGGAGTCCATTAGAGAACACCAATTATGAGTTCATTCCTGTTTTTTCGGCGGTGCCAACTACGCCTTGTTCATCTTACTTGGATAGTGACCGGATTGTTTCTGTTTTGAAGGACTCTGCTTCCAGGTTCTATTTAAAGTAGCACGTAGCGTTCTCGTGTAGTTCCCATCTGTTTTTTTTTCCGTGCATTTCGCTAGAGTCCAAGAGCTGCAACCATACAGTTGTACCAACACAGCCACAGCTTTGAAGAAATCTTGTTTTGTTTCATCCGAGAGATAGGATTTCCATAGCAATCCATGCCTTACCGTTGCGTATGCTGACATCACTTTCAGTCGATGAGATTTAGCTACCGAGGTATGTGATCTGGTCAATTCTTTTTATTTCAGTTTCTTTTGACTTTTTGAATCCGATTCATATCATAGTCTTGATTATTTTGTTTTATTATTATTCACTCATTAGAGCTTTTCACATCAGCGTTAGCCGATGTTTTTTTACTGGAGTCTGAGCGACAGCAAATCTCCTCAAGTCTCTAGGACTCTTCTCGGTCTTCTGGCCGTTCTCAATAAAGCTGTCGTTTGGATGGTCTCCACCCGTCTGCCAATTTCCAAGTCCTCTAGTCCCTTTAGTAATCCTTTAGTTACTGTTCCAAACGCACCAATTACAATTGGTATAATTGTCATATTATTATTATTATTATTACATCAACTTGATATTAGCATGGTTTGGTCAGACTTCTTCCACATTATTCATTAAAGATTAAAATACATCTCAGCGTATATCAGTCCATTCCATTTCAAAGCGTGTTTTAATGATTATATATATATATATATATATATGGTGTTTCAAAAAATGATATCAAATTCTGGAAACAACACACACACACACACACACACACACACACATATATATATATATATATATATATATATATATATATATATATATATATATATATATATATATATATACACGAGGGTTGTTTAAAATGTTTTAGCCTCGCCTAGACTTTAGATTTGTCGCACACCTCTCACATTTGTATGGACCTCACCTGCACAGAAATTAAGACGGAAATCCGGATTAGGTTTTCTTAGTTTTATAAGAGCTTAAAAAGGGTGCTGCCACAACAAAAATGTTCGGATATATATACATGGATATATATATCCGTGTGTATGTTTGTGTGTATACTGGCTTACTTTATAAAAAGGCATTCGGAAGTAACAAAACTCTCTCTCTCTCTCTCTCTCTCTCTCTCTCTCTCTCTCTCTCTCTCTCTCTCATTTTCCCAGACCACAGCGTAAACGCATCCCTTTTTAACGCACACCCACAAAGCTAACCTCGCAAGAAGCCATCACAATGATGCCGTCTCCAAGAAGATGACGAGAGATTCTACTGACCTCGTAGAATTCTGCAGGACAAGAGATGCTGCCAATGAAAATGGCTCCGAAAAAAAAAAAAAAAAAAAAAGCGGCCGCTTTTGACATGACACAGTGAAGTGGAGACGATGGTGGTGCTGGTGGGTCGTTTGAGGTTTGGGTAGCGGGAAGAGGGTAGTGGATGGCTTTGCAAAGGTCGTGGCTTGAAAACAATAGAAATTCCATCTGTCATATCAGTCAAAGTTGAATAACTCAGAACTGATTCTCATCTTGGAATGAAGAAAAATGACGAAGAAGAAAGACACGAAGGAGATAAGGGAGAGGGAATAAAAAAAAAGGAAAAAAGAAAAATAATTTGGGTTAACAAAAGAAGAAAGAAAAAGTTGGAAAAAAAAAACAAACAAATATGTAGATGCATATGAAAGAAAGAAAGAAAGAAAGAAAGAAAGAAAGAAAGAAAGTAGAGACGCTGAAAGGAAAAACGAGATATTTACTAGACAAAAAAAAAAAGAAAACGACAGAAATCTTGGAAGACTCACTACAAAGAAAGAAAGAAAGAAAGAAAGATATGTGTGATTGTGAAAAGAAAAGAAAAGAAAGAAAAAAGAAAGAAAGGATGGAAACAGATTTTCAAAAATAAATAAAATACCTTATTACAAAAAAAAGAAAGAAAATAAACAAAAAAGAACCCCCCCCAAAAAAAAAAGAACGAAAAATGCATCAAGAATTTGTGATTGGATACTTCTTATTCGGTTTTGTGAAGCCCATGCAAACCTCTTGTGATGAATTCTTAACTTTCTTTCTTTCTTTCTGTTGTAATGTATCTACTTCAATCTTCTTCCCGTATCCATTCTCGTATCTGATATTGGATGATGTCTACAGAAATTAATCACTCACTCGTTAGGCTCGTTCAAAACGACCAGGAATGATTTGTCGTGGCATCAGACGAGAATAACTAACTATCTAAATAAAAGAATGAATAAATAAATAAATAAAGTCTCACAAATTTTGAAAGACAAAAGTAATCCAGCAAAAAGAGAAAATAGAACGATTGAAAAGTAGGAAAATATCTATCTATCTATCTATCTATCTATCTTGTTCCGTTCATATCTATCTATCTATCTATTCCAGTCGGTTCAAATCTATCTATCTATCTATCTGTCTGGCTGTCTGTTTGGCGATCTCAGTTTATAATGCATCTATTTATCTCTTTCTGAATCTATCTATCTATCTATCTATCTATCTATGTCTGCTCGTATCAACTTCTCAGCCTTTTTCGATCTGTCTGTGCATCTAAAGAAAGAAAACAAAATAGAAAGACGGAGAACAGAAGGAAATCGTAACTAAGGCGAAACAATAACGAGTGAGACTGAAGGGAGCGTTGTTGAACATCAGGAATTAGAATCTAAACAACAGAAAAGCCTCATTTGGAGGGAACACCTCCCCCTCCAACCGAAACTCACTGGATTGTATAGTTGGGGAAGGAAAGCGAAATGAGAAATACGATCAAATGCACCCCTACGCATCCATTCACCCACCAGACATCTTACCCAAACACCCTGAACAACCGCCCCTAAACCTGACAACCCTCTAAGGCCCGTAAATCCAGACGCTAGTCATATGGAGCTTCATGCTTACCCCACTCAAATTCTCTTCCTAGTCAGTATCTGGTTCCACCCCGACCCATTTTACATCAGGTCCAAATATAGCAAAGATGATGTAAAAACATGGAAGTAGCATAGAATGGCAGGGTATTAAAAAAAAAAGAAAAAAGGTGAAGCCATCTGGCTGAAAAGTACATTGACTGGATCCTGTCAAGATTGTAAATATTGCCTACAGCTTTTTGCTGTAACTGTTAAAAAAACGGGTGGGGTGGTTAAACTGCATTTCGTCTCTAGCTTTCACAGAAGGTTTGGTTTCTTTGTTTAATGGCATATCAACCATCACGGTTTATTTAATGCCAAAACCATCTTTGTAGAAGAACAGTAGAGGTATTATTCAACCCATAACATTGTGCATAAAGGGGTTCATGCCTTTCCCTAATGTATTAATCCAAAAGTGAACGTTATTGCTAGACTAGAGTTCGAACATACTTACTTCAAGTCCAGTACTTACACAATGATGCCTCTTCCTCCTTTCTCAGTCGAAAACTAGGAATGTTTGCAGACACCTAAAATATAAAATATTGGGCTAAATATTATAGAATTCATTCTGCAGCTAGATACGGCAATGATTGATTGATTTTAACCGCATTTCCATATTTACCCAACCCCTCCGCTCAGGCAGGACATGACACAAGGTCAATTTTTAAGCGTACTTTAACAGGTTTGAAATCAGAGTTTTCCTTCTCCTAGACTAGTTGCCTTACCAAGGCTAAAGAACCTAGTCTGCCCTATTATTTACCCATAGCTGGAGGGAGAATAATTGGATTCATACCTTTCCCGAGGGTATTAGTGCTATGTGAAATCCAATTAGCCTCGCCCAGGATTTGAACTCGTATCACCGTGTCCATTTCCTACGACGATAACCATTACACCACGGGCATCACCAATGAACCGCATGTCAATCCGTCTGGGCTTATTTTATGCCTAGTGCAGTGGCGGGGAGCCCCGGGCACCGGAAGGCATTTTATGGAGACGACATTTTGCGGGTGAAAAAAGTTGAAGATGCGATTATTCATTATTATGTTTCAAAAAAGAAATGTAATATTTAATTTTTCAAATTCAGATTTTTTCTATTTTTGCATTCATCCCTTTTTTAGTGGGGTGGGGGAGATAACAAACACATCACATGCCGCTCCGTCGAGGACCTCAACAATCTCGGGCGATTATCTGAGATGTCGGTACTCTGATCAGATGTTGCTGCGAGAGACCTGCTGAAACTCCAAGACCACACCGGAATATCCCAAGAGCCATTCACACTATATTGTATATTTTATACAACCAAAAAATATATTTGTCGCCCCCCGTGATTTTGCATTGTGATAATCAACCTAAATAATTTTGGGACCGTTTTTGAATTATTTTTAATGAAAATAAAATGTCCGAAATTTTTTTTTCAATGATTTCAAAATCAAATGCCAACATGTAGAAATTTTAATGAAATTCTTGGTATTTTATTCATTCGCAAATTAATTTTATAAAGAATAGCTTCTTTGATTCAAAAAGCCTTAAGAAAATATTTCTTATAGGAGGGATTCAACGTTTGATCATTTGAATTAAAAATCAAAAACTAGAAGACCACATATAAAAAAAGAATTAAATTACCATGGGAACACACTGAAAAATTTATTTGAAAATTTTTGTTTTCTTTCTAAAAAACTCAAAAAAGAATTTGTATATCGTGTTTTTTTTTTGTTTTTTTTTTTCTTTTTTGGGGTGGGGGTAGTGGAGTTTTCAAAACAATGTTTGTTTTTTTTGGTGTTGATCCAAAAAAAGATTATCACTGATGAAATTTACCTATATTTTATTCACTTAAAAATTTTACAGGGAATTTTGAAAGCCTTCGAACCCTTCTGCCTAAGATGAAATATTTTTAATTTAATAGATTTATTTAATCTATCTAAAAATGTATGATTCAAACTTCCCAATGTAGAATAGCATATTTTCCAAGATTTTAATATATTTAAAAAAATTACGAGGGATTTTTCATTCAGACTAAAGTTGCTTGAAGAAATAAAGAAATGCCGTCTTCTTTAAAGTCTTAAGATTTTTAAGATTATATTAAGGAGAAATAAAATTGCTCTTTTTTTAAAAGTTGTGCTCCTTTCCCAACCAGAAGTCTTTTGGATAGAAAATTAGAATAAAAAAATGAAATAAAATATCGCATTTTTCAAATGTTTTTGTTAGATTATAATTTATATTTTTCTCTTATTGTCCATGAAATTTGAAAATATTTGCATTATTATTAATGTTTCATTAATAATTTGATTAATTGAAATTTCCGATATTTTTTGACATATCTCGGGATACTGATTAGATTTAAGAACATGTTGTGGCCCCGGAAAGGGTCTCTAATGAAAACACAAACATGGATATTAGATAACAGATTATATCACACAAGAAAGATAGAATTACATAGAAAAGGTACTATTTACCAACCCCTCCGCTCGGGCAGGATATGACACAAGGTCAATTTTTTTAAGCGGAGTTTAACAGGTTTGAATTCAGAGTTTTCCTTCTCCTAGACTAGTTGCCTCACCAAGGCTGAAGAACCTAGTCTGTCCTACTATTTATCCATAGCTGGAGGGAGAATAAGGGGGTTCATACCTTTCCCAAGGGTATTTGCCCGAAAGTGAACGTAATAGCGCGATTGGAGTACGAACTCGCGTACTACGATTCCGCAGTTCATCGCTTTAACCATTACACCACGAGGACACCCTCATAGAAAAGGTAAGAAGTCTCGTACTGTTCGTATAACACCGATATTGATCTACCTTTATTTCTTTGTAGAAATTACAAAGAAGGCACAAGGCCTTGCAGTTTGGGGGGGAGGGGAAGGGAGCGGTCTTGTATTGACTATATATTCTAAGGGGACCGAGCTAGCCACATTCAACGACCCATTCAACAGCACAATATTTAACCACTCATCCATCGCCGTGCGCGCTGCAACCACCAAAATACCTCATTTGCTCCATGAAAAAGGCCTACTTAAAACCTCGAGTGCGATGTATTACCGATACTGATCTACCCTTCTGGCAGCGAAATCTCTGTACTTATAACGGTGAGAAGAGTCCATTATAGTGAGATGGATAGGGTCTCAAAACAGAGCAAAATCCTCGAATAAGGATTATCGTTGATTTTGATAGTAAATGATAATGTATACGAGTTTGAAGAAATATTTGGATTTTATTGTTTTATCATATTTACCCAACCCCTCCGCTCGGGCAGGATATGACACAAGGTCAATTTTTAAGCAGAGTTTGACAGGTTTGAATTCAGAGTTTTCCTTCTCTCAAGGCTGAAGAACCTAGTCTGTCCTACTATTTACCCATTGCTGTAGGGAGAATAATTGGATTCCTACCTTTCCCGAGGGTATTAGTGCTATGTGAAATTAGACAATTAGTCTCGTCCAGGATTGAACTCGTGTCGCCGTGTCCATTTCCTACGACGATAACCATTACACCACGGGCACCTCCCAGGTTTTTATTGTTTTATCGCCCCAGTGATGTTTACCTATGATATATCTAATAAATCTGTGGTGCTAATCATTGGACCATATACACTTAGTGCATTGGACTGACCGGTTATCCTTCTTAAAAACCAATTAACTCCAAAATGTAAATTTAATTTAAACATTTTTTAAAAATAATTGAAACATTTTTGAACAAAACTGCCTTCATTTAAATTTAAAAATTAGGTAGCGGCTATTTTGCCGGTCTTCTCACAATAACGACCCTTTCGATATGGAGGTGCCCGTGGTGTAGTCGTTATCGTCGTAGGAAATGAACACGGCGACACGAGTTCAAATCCTCGACGAGACTGATTGCATTTCACATAGCACTAATACCCTTGGGAAAGGTATGAATCCAATTTTTCTCCCTCCAGCTATGGGTAAATAGTAGGACAGACTAGGTTCTTCAGCCTTGGTTAGGCAATTAGTCTAGGAGAAGGAAAACTCTGAATTCAAACCTGTTAAACTCCGCTTAAAAATTGACCTTGTGTCATATCCTGCGCGAGCGGAGGGGTTGGTAAATAGTACCCTTTCGATATTTTTTTTTACAACATAACTGCTATGATGTTATCAAAGAAATCTAAACTATTTATTCATTAAAAAAAACAATCGTTTATTTATTTGCTCTTCAAGATACACAATCCAAAAAAATTCAGATTATTTCATAAGAAATGCTCTCTTCATGATAATATCAGGAGACAGCCTCGTACGCACTTTTAATCTGCGTTTTTCGGGAAATTCTGAAATAATGTTTGAGTTGTTTTCAACTCATTGTTTAAAAAGTTTTCAAATTTTAATATTAAGAAAAGAAAAGTTCATTGATATATATTTAATGAAAAATGCCCAAATTAATTTATTGTAAAAGAAAATTATTTAAGAATTAAGATGAAAAAATAAAAAATTATTTTCCGGAAAAAGTAGGCCAAATTCGGGAGTCCGTATTTTGAAGATAACCAATTCTTTTTTTTTTTTTATTGGAAAACGTTGATATTAAACATTGGATCTGTGGGGATTAATTAAGAATGAAATTAAAAAGATAAAATGATAAATTCAAATGTAGCAGTTCACAGAAGCCCTCTGACACGAAGCAAGAACGGCGCATGCCTAAAGAAAGTGGCTTCCGGGCACTGAAGAGAAGTTTTGCCGTTTCAACCGGTACCACTACTATTAAAAGGATCTTTTTTTTCTTAACTGCTATCAGTGATCGAATGTAATGATTGAATCCCGGGGTCTGACTGTTAGCCATGTTTGCTGCTAGCAAAACCCCTTTGCTAACATACCTCACTGAAAACACCTACTGGATAAACAACTAACTTTAAACTCATAGCCAACCAAAAAAAGACTCTCATCGAGAAGATGTATATAATTCCAATAAGGATATCCTTGTTTCTTTCCTTCCTTCCTTCCTTCCTTAAATTATCTTGCAGCCTTCTACAGATATAGAAGCTGAGAAGTTTATAGGGCAAGAAGAACAAGGGAGTCAGATACAAACTTTCTTTGCTGGATTATTATCGTAAACAATCCTGGAAGATACTGAAGGGGAATTGGAGCGAAAAATCTCCGTAGCGAATAATTAGATGTATCTAGGTTGCCTTTAAAAGTTCTCCGACTTCGGGATTTGATGGTGTCAGCTTCCAAAATGGAATGTGACTTGAACATGATGACCAAATCACCGGCTCTCGAATTGCTGGGAGATGGATTTATCGATGGCATGTTCAAGGAACCGTGCCAAATCTTGTAATTGCTCTACAGCTGTTTTTGACGCTCATAGTTTCTGCTGCTACTGCAGAGAGCAACTTCTCAAAACTAAAGCTCATTAAAAGTTACTTGAGATTGAATATATCACAAAATCATTGATCCAATTTCTTCTTCATTTCACTTGAACATTAATCTGTGAAAATAGACTTTGACCAAGTTATTTGAAATTTTGCTTCTTCAAAAGCTAGAAAGGTTAAAATATGTTCAGCTAGTTTTTGAATTCGTTGTTTTTCAAGTACTAATCAAAGCCATTAAGGGTATTTCATCTATATTTTTCCTCCAAAAAAAGGGGCCGCCATTATGAATACAGGCACTAGGCGGCACCTTGCCCCTGGCCTAGTGGTAGGAGAATCGCGTTCATTGTACGTTTATATTTACATTTTTGTGTAGTGGTTTCTTAAAAGTTTTTACCCTCATATGATATCAAGGTTTCGGATTCTTTGTTTAATGCCATATTAACCATAGTGGGTTATTTAATGCCCAACCAGCTCATTGGCCTAGAGGGTAGAGTGTTTGCCAATAGTCCGGGAGGCCGGGGTTCAATCCCTAGTCGAGTCATACCAAAGACTTAAAAAATGGTACTTGATACCACCTTGCTTAACACTCAACATTATAAAGTACGTATCAAGGGTAAATTGGAGCAATCCATGGAAAGGAGTAGCGTCTTCTCCTACGCCTCGGTGTAGTAGCTACTGAAAAGGGAGCCATCGGGTCGCCCTCGACTACGGTCGCCAACTTTACTTTTTTTACTTATCCTATTTGAAGGTCTGTAGTGTTGCTATCAAACTCATCTACCAAGGATAAGGGATTTCATGCCTTTACCAAGGGTATTAGTCTAGAAGTGAACGTAATTGTACGACTGGAATTCGAACTCACTACGGTGTTCCAGTCCACAACATTAGCCACTACGCCATGGGGTCTCCCTCCGATATAATATTAGGTATTTCTATCTAATACAAATAATTTGCAAGCAGTTGTATGGTCTCTAGTATTCCAATCAAATTCTAATAATTCGTACACAATTGTATGGTTTAAGTGACTATTCCTGTTTAATATTTGCACACAGTTATATGGTTTATAATAATAATAATAATAATAGTGAAAAGAAGGATAAGTACCTCGACCTTGCTAGAGAATTGAAAAAGCTGTGAAACATGAACGTAACGATTGTGCCAATTGTGAATGTTGCGTTAGGCACAATAACTAAAGGATTATTAATAGGCCTGGAGGACTTGGAAGTAGAGACTATCCAAACGACAGCATTGTTAAGAACGGCCAGAATCCTGAGACGAGTCCAGGAGATTTGAGGAGACTTGCTGTCACTCAAACTCCAGTGAAAAACCATCAGCTAACACTGATTTGAAAAACTCTAAAGGAGTAAATAATAATAATAATAATAATAACAATAATAATAATAACACTCCTTTCTAAACAATTTTAGCTTCAATTCATCACTCTTAATACATATAATTTTACAGTAAGGTACTATTTACCAACCCCTCCGCTCGGGCAGGATATGACACAAGGTCAATTTTTAAGCGGAGTTTAACAGGTTTGAATTCAGAGTTTTCCTTCTCCTAGACTAGTTGCCTAACCAAGGCTGAAGAACCTCGTCTGTCCTACTATTTACCCATAGCTGGAGGGGGAATAATTGGATTCATACCTTTCCCAAGGGTATTAGTGCTAGGTGAAATGCAATCAGTCTCGTCCAGGATTTGAACTCGAATCGCCGTGTTCATTTCCTACGGCGATAACGACCACACCACGGGCACAATTTTACAGTAAGGTATTCCCATCTAATATGAATAATTTGCACACAGTTGAATGATTTCAAGTATTCCAATCTAATAATGATAATCATATGGTGTCAAGTAATTGTTTCTATTTGATAAAAGGCATTTATTAGTACATAATTATATGATTTCAAGCAACTAATAATAATAATTGTAAGTAAACAATTATAGCTTCAAGTGACAATTCTTAATACAAACAATTTAATATACCAGTTATTCCTATCTAATACAAATAATTTGCACACAGTTGAATATTTTCAAGTATTTCTATCTAATACTAATAATTATATAGTTTCAAGTAATTATTTTTTCTAAATGATAGTCATTTGTTTCATGTAACTAATAACGATCCTTGGTAAACAATTATAATTCCAAGTAATCTTTTTATAATACAAATGATTTACAGTTACATATAAAGTACTTGTACCGAATATGAATAGTTTTAAAACTATTTGACCTATAGACGTCTACCTAATATATACCTCTTCTCCTGCTCAGAATGGGCTTGGAAATAATGGCAATGAATGGGTGCTCCATATTCTCAACGACCCCTCTTTTTGGAGGGGTGGTATTACCCAACAGTAGAATATAAAGTCAGCATATTCCTAGGCCCGCTGACTGGACGCGAAGATGCCATGAAAGCGGAAACGAAGGTAAGAACAAGATAAAAAAAATATGTTAAATAATACACTGAATATGAAAGTGTCCGTTCGACAACTTTGTAGATTTGATTGTGGAGCAACAGTGATTGTTCCATGTATGTACAGAAGAACGAAAAGAGAAAAAGAAAAAATATATCTGAATGTCAGTCAATAAAAAAGGTGAAATTTGCCCAAGGAGTTGGCAATAGGAAGCATTGTTTACAATTGCACCTTTTCCAAAGAAATCAATTGTGATGGGTCTTTTCATGGCCCAGAAGAGTTTTCAGCATGACCTCCTTTACTGATCAACTGTGCTAGGAACTTTTTGCTTACCTGAGAGTCAGTGTGTTTCCACACCACTGACTTCATTTTTGTCACAGGCTCATAGTAACAAACCAATGTTTCGCCAATTAGTAAAGATCTTTTTGGATAAAACATGTTTCTCCATCCACGTCATATATTCTTCTATAAATTTCACATGGTTTGAACTTCTTAGCCATCAAAAAATTGATGACAGACCTTCATTCAAGCCTGAAGTAGTCTGTTTGATTTGCCAACATTTTGAATAGCCTCAAAATAAACGTTTTTCTTGATTGAAATAATTTTTGCAATAAACCAATTTCAAACAATACTGTGTTTAAATTCATGGAAAAAATTATAATAAAAAATTACTTAGTTTTTTCTTTTCAAAAAATTCCACGTATTTATTGCTACACCCTTAGATGATTTAATAATTTCAATATGATATAACTTTCTGAATAACATCGTATCCTGTTTATCAAATTTGTAAGTCTACATGATGGCAGATAGGATACTATATTATGCAGATTCTAGAAGACACAATGAAAGTGTTGTGTTCGTACGTACGTACGTAGGTACACACAAAGAAAGAAAGAAAGAAAGACAGAGTATAAATAGGTATCATTTCAAAATAAAATAAGTCTCTGAATGATATAGTTTACTGTCCATTCCTTTGATTAAGAATAAATAACGAAAGCATCTTGCACATATGAAGGAAGGAAAAAAGGAAGAGAAAAGAGATGAAAATTCCATATTGTTATCGCTTCTCTATGAAAAAAACAAAAAAACTCAATAATATATCTTGTCCACCATTTCGATATTAGAAGCGTCTCGTATCCACCAAGAAAAGATGGAAGGAAGGAAAAAGAAGAAAAATATTATAGATTATTACAATTTCAGTATCAAAAAAGACTTTGAATGATATAATATCCTGCCTACCCGTTTGATATTGAAAGTGTCATGTGCGTACGATTGACGGAAGGAAAGAAAACGCGATGAATGTTGTACATTATCATTTCAGTATCAAAAAAAGACTGAATAATATAGTATATTGCCTACCATTTGGATATGGCGTCATACAATGAAAGTATCACATATATAAGCAAGAATGAATAAAATATATTATTTGATAGAATAAGCGTTTTTCTGTTATACATAAACGTCAGGTTTGATGGCTTTTCTTTCTTTCTTTCTTTCTTTCTTTCTTTCTTTCTTTCTTTTCTGTTTATTTCTCTTGTCCCTGATTAATACAGTGATAAAGTATGATCAAGTTAATAACAGTCACGTGCGCAGACAACGAAAGATGGCCCCAGGCGGCCCCTCTGATAACCTCTAAGATCGCCCACGAAGTCTGAAACCATGGCACCAAGATTCGATCGATGTGGAAAACACATCATCAGGGAAGAAAAGTTTCCCGGGTAACGTCATTTTGAGCATGTATTTGATTTGGTCTTGACACACACACACATATATATATATATATATTGGTCCACAGTTACACCATTTTTTTCTTTTCTGGGGATGATCTTATTTCTTCTGCTCTTGGCTTGAACAGAAGTATTTTTCCCGCCTTTTTCAAGAAAAAAACGCCAGTTTTAGTGAATTCTTGTTGGTAAATAAATAGGAATCCACTCTTTTATTTTTGTAAATATTTTACTCTTTACACCATAATTTTTCTTCTTTTTTTTGCTTTTTTTATTTACTATTTTATTTACTTTGTTTTGTTTATTTTATATTTTTCTTCTTGTCTTCTTTTTTCATCTTTTTTCATGTTTTCTTTTTTTTTATCCATTGTTTTTTCTTTTCTCTTTCTTTTTTCTTCCTTGTTTTCTTTCCTTTTTCCTCCGTCTTATGGATTTTCAGGAATTTTTTTCCTTCTTTTTTAACAATTTAAAAATTTTTTTTAATCCTTTTCTTTCTTTCTTTCTTTCTTTCTTTCTTTCTTTCTTTCTTTCTTTCTTTCCCTTTTGTTTTTGTCCTTTTTCTATAGCGTTTCTTCTTTTTAATTTTTATCTAGACAATTTTCTTCTTTTTGTCTTTCATTATCCATAATTTTCTTTTTGTCTTTCTTTTCTTATTTTCTCTTGCAATAAATAAAACAATTTTATATATCTTGTTATCGTTTGTCTATACTTTTAAATGAACAGCTCATTTTTTTTTGTATTTCTCCTTTAACTTTTACTCTTAGTAAAATTTTTGTTTTTCTCCTTTTTGGATTCATTTGCAGCAATTCTTCTTCTTCTTCTTCTTCTTCTTCTTCTTCTTGAATTCCTTTAATACTTCCTCTTTGCTTTTCCTTTTATTGTTATTCTTATTCTCTCAGTTTTCTTTCTTTATCACTAATCTATTTTCCGAAACCCCCATTCTCATCACCCCATCTTATTTTCACCCCTAACCCTAACCCTAACTTTATTCCTAACTATTTCCACTTTTACTAATGATAACCAATGAGGCATCCAAAACTAATTCGATTGTTTTCTTTTGTATTCTTCTCTGATAGTCTCGAGCTAATTACGCTCAGGAGAATTAAGACCGCTTCTTGGATGACCGCTTCTTGGATGACCGCCCATTTTGCCAAAGATCTTCTGTGATCTTCAATAATCCAGCTCGTTCACCATTGCCTCTTTTTGACATATCTTCACAATCAAGAACACCGAACTCAGTACTCCCCAAGAGGATTACAACCAAATCTGAGAGCACAGAAAATTCACTCCTTTCAAGTTAATCGTTATTTCGGTCTGCTACATGTGCAAGAGGCGTGCTTTGCGTAATGGTTATATTCGTACAAAATGGAATCGGCAACTCGGGTTCAAATTCTTGACGAGGCTGCGTTTCAATTTACGCTTTTGAAACGCATGAATCCATCTGTTCTCCACATGCCTTTGGTTAAACAGGGAACACTGGGCTCTTTAGCCTTGGTTTGGTAACCGATATAGGCGAAGGAAACCTTTGAATTCAAACCAGCTGGATTCAGCTCAAAACTTTCACACCCTGCCGGAAGTGAAGGAGTTGGGTGAATATATACATATGAATTTCCTAAATGGAAACAAATAATTCGGCCTCAAAAGTAGAACACAAAATATGAATCTTATTAAAGTTTCCAATCAATTGTTAATTCGGGTGGAACATTATACGACCAAAACAGATGTGACGTATTATTTATGACCAAACTCTACAGTAATCAAAACAACGAATATATAACAGTGTAATATTTAAGTGCACCCTTTATATATATTTATTCATTTTCCCTTTTTTTGTTGCTGAGTTTTGATATTGTAAAATTTAATGATAAATGATAACTAATGAGATCCGTTATGATGATAAAAAGTTCGGCCAGAAATAGTTAAATCTTTTTATGATCAATATTTGCGTTCATATAATTAGTCTTTACAGAATTAAAATGTGCTATTATTAATGAAGATTTATTTTCTCACGGAAGGTTTCCTTTTTGTCGTAATATCTTGATCATCTCATGCTATTTTCTCTGTTGGTCACTAAAAGTAACCATGCAATTGTTTTTCGAACCATTTTTGTTGGTGGTGTCCTCGTGGTGTAATGGTTAAAGCGCTGGCCCATAGAATCGTAATATGCGAATTCGAGCTCCAGTCGCGCTATTACGCTCGTTTTCTCGGTGCCCGTGGTGTAATGGTTATCGTCGTAGGAAATGGACACGACGACACGAGTTCAATTCCTGGACAAGACTAATTGCATTTCACATAGGTCTAATCCCCTTTGGAAAGGTATGAATCCAATTATTCTCCCTCCAGCTATGGGTAAATAGTAGAGCAGACTAGGTTCTTCAGCCTTGGTGAGGCAACTAGTCTAGGAGAAGGAAAACTCTGACTTCAAAACTGTTAAACTTCGCTTAAAAAAGGACCCTGTGTCATATCCTGCCCGAGCGGAGGGGTTGGTAAATATGATTATGGTCGCTTTCGGACAAATACCTCTGGGAAAGGTATGAACCCCCTTACCTTTCCAGCTTTGTGTTAGTTGTACCACAACTGTTCTTCTCGAAGAATGGCTTTGGTATTAAATAACCTTAGAAAGTTGATATGCCATTAAACAACACAAACGTCTTTGTTGACTAGATTTTTTTATATTTATTTTTCTGTTTATCCTCAAATTATTTCGACAATTATTGGGACAGTAGAATATACTGACCGTATCTCTGTAGAGAGGTAAGCCTCCCCAGTGAGTGTACTAGATATGATATTAAACAATCTGGTGGTGAGGCTCCAATCTTGGATCTTGAGGGAATGTGGAGTATCCCTTTATTGCTATTGTTCCCACGACCACTCTGACCTGGGGTTGTAGCACGTGGTAGAGTCCTGTCTATGTGTCAAATAGACCTGTTTGACATTTAAACTGTGCGCAAACAATTAATCTATGCTAAATTGAATTGTTAAAAATAGAACTGTTTGATCATTTAACTATGTGTAAACAAATGACTGATCTTTAATTGAAATGTTAGTGATACATAGCAATACTTGTAATCACTTCACTGTCTGCAAACAAATCATTGATATTGTATAAAATTATTAGAGTTCGTTAGCAATTGTTATGTTTTGACCTTTTGACCCGGCCAAAAATGCCATTCAAGGTGATGCAGCGGAAGGAAGTGACACATTCTAATGGCAGTTATGAGAGGAAATCGCGTGGGCGGAAATTGGCTGATGAAATGGGACGAGCTAAAAAATTCCCATGGTACACTACAGAGTGATGCACCGGAAGAGAGTGACTTCTGAACTGCATGACAGTTATTTCCGCTTGATGACGATTAAACATTCGATTTCAAAGATCGAGTGGGCGTCGAACGATTATATAACTCAGTTGAGTTCGACGAGCCAGCTGAATTGAGTTCCGGTTCCAGTTGAGTTTGACGCCCAGGGGGCCAGCGGAGTTTCCAGTAGAGTTCCAGACAGTTGGAGACGAGATGTGGTAGGGAAAGCCACACCCGACCGGGGGGGGGTTCTCGGGAACCCCGATGAAGTTTGGGGTCCAGAGAAGATACTGATAAGATGCAGAAAAAGAAAGCCAGCATCCAGCAGAGTGGGCCCTAGGCCTCCGGTTGAGCAGCCCAGGAGAACAAGAAAGACACAACGTGACGGTCATAACAGTGGGGTCAAAATATTACAGTTTATGTTCGGTCTCCAGCTCCCTCTCACTGTAAAACCCCACACAACCTTTTCGAACCCTTGCAATAAAGTGAGAGGTAAATATTTTGTTAAAGAAGTCTTCCTGCGTTGTTTATTACTGCGTCTGTTTATTTATTGTGTCGTTGTGATGCTGTAAATGAGTATATAACACAATAACTGAAACCATTTAACTGTGTAGAAACAATAGCAATACTCTTGTGCAAACCGATTATAACACTTGTCTACTGTGTTCCCAGGTCTTAGTGCTGCTAAGCTCAAAGAGGGCATCTTTGTCGGACCTCAGATCCGTGAAGTGCTGAAGGATACTGATTTTGAGGCGCTTCTTAACTTAAAGGAACTGAGAGCATGGAAAGCATTCAAGTCAGTCTATAGTGGTTTCCTTGGTAACATACGCGTACCAGATTACTAAACCTGTATTGAGAAGTTGCTAAAGTCTTACGAGGATATGGAGTGCCGAATGTCACTCAAGATTCATTTTCTCCATTCCCACCTCAACTTCTTCCCGCCAAACCTTGGAGCAGTGAGTGATGAGCATGGAGAAAGATTCCACCGAGACATTACGAAGATGGAGAGCAACTATCAATGCAAATGGAACCCCGGCATGATGGGAGACTTCTGCTGGATGCTCTTGCGTGACATCCCGGAGTCAATATACACCAGATCATCTAAGAAAACACACTTTTGGCTGTCTGTGGTACTATGAATTGTGTGATTGTGTCATCCAAGTATATTGATTCAATCAGTGTTCTTTATCTATCCTGTTTTATAAGCTGTTTTATAAGCTGCTGCAACACTTGAAATATGCACATATATTCTCTGTTTATACTAAAATGAGACTATTTAAAAGCCAGAAAACTAGAGGTGATAGAGCAAAACTATTTATAAATTTGAATTCAGCACACCCAAATTAACAAAAAACACCTATCCCCATTCTTGCCTCAGACCAAAAATTTATTTTTGTAAACCAGTGTTATTTCTAACTTATCTAAAAATGAAATTACCTACAAAGTATATATGCAAACTAATGACTAATGTTAAATTGAGATAGTTATATAGTAATACTTGAACCCATTTAACAGTGTGCAAAAAAAAAAAAAAAGAAAAAAAAAGATTAGCTCAGATTCATTTAAAAATTTAATGAACAAAATGCGTTTCATTGGCCTAATAGGTAGAATGTTCGCTATTGGTCTGGGAGACCTGAGTTCTATCCCAGGTCGTGTCGTACCAAAGACTTTAAAAATGGTACTTGATACCTCCTTGCTTAACACTCAGCAATATAAGGTACGTATCAAGGGTAAAGTGGAGCAATCCAGAGAAAGGAGTAGCGCCCTCCCCTACACCTCAGTAGTAGCTATTGAAAACGGAGCCTTCTGGTCGCCCTCGACTACAGTCGCCAACTTTACTTTTTTACATATCATATATGTTTAATATATATGTTTACATATCATATATATTTAATATATATGTTTTTGGCATAAAATGTCCTACAATGGTTGATATGCCGTAAAACCCAACCGAACCAAATCAATCAAATTATTTGTCTTGATATTGCAGTTAGAAACACCAAAGTGAAAGTACGTTCACCAGATGGAGACACGGAATACTTCGACATTGTTGCCTGAGTACTACAAGGAGACACGCTAGTTTCATACCTCTTTATCATCTGTCTAGACTACGTGCTTAGAATTTCGATCGGCAAAATCAGAAAAAATGGCTTGGAGCTGACGAAGAAAAGAAGCAAAAGGTACCCAGCAAAAACAATCACCGACGCCGACTACGCTGATGACATAGCGTTACTGGCGAATACACCTAATCAAGCAGAGACACTACTGCATAGTTTGGAACGAGCCGCAGCAAGCATTGGCCTCCATGTCAATGCTCACAAAACTGAATATATGTGTTACAACCAAACAGGCAACATTACCACACAAGACGGAGCCTCTCTGAAACTAGTAGACAAATTCACCTACCTAGGAAGTAGCGTCTCATCAACCGAAAAAGACATCGACACACGACTAACGAAAGCATGGACAGCTACCGATAGGCTCTCGATCATATGGAAATCAGACCTGACCGATTAAATGAAACGCAGTTTCTTCCAGGCAGCAGTTGTATCGATACTGCTGTATGGATGCACTACACGGACGCTAACTAAATGGCTGCAGAAGAAACTAGACGGCAATTACACAAGAATGTTGAGAGCAATATTGAACAAGTCCTGGCGACAACACCCCACAAGACACCAACTATACGGCCACTTGCCTCCCATCACGAAAACTATACAAGTTAGACGAACCAGACACGCAGGACACTGCTGGAGAAGCAAGGACGAGCTCATAAGTGATGTACTCCTATGGACCCCCACATATGGCCGAGCAAAAGCAGGACGACCAGCTCGAACTTACATACAGCATCTATGTGAGGACACAGCATGTAACCTTGAAGACCTCCCAGAGGCGATGAATAATAGGGAGAAGTGGCGAGAGAGGGTCAAGGATATCCGTGCTGGCGGCACGACATGATGATGATGATGATGATTGCAGTTGCTAGCTGCTGTATTCTGTCTTTCTTTGCTCTTTTTGATATATTCTTTGAGTTACTAAATTGTTTCATCTGCGCAATCCTCAGAGCTAATCCTTCTTTTCTTGGCTCATAGCGCCTGTCCATCTTATCTTTCGGATATAAGGTCTTGAGCAGCAGCATCAATTTCTTTGTTCTATGGCTCATCTGTTTGATTTTCTTGCTTGTCCATTTTAAGAAAGGTCCAGAGTATCTTATAAAATGGGTTGCCTAGATGTTTATTTTGATGAGATTTTTTCTGTAGAGTTATATTTTCAGAGAACAGAAGTTTTTTTCTTCTTCTGTGAATATTTCTTTCTTACAATTTCTTTTATCTGCGTTTGTTTGATGGTGTCCGAGATATTTTTAGTTTTCTTTTTCACCAAGTGTTTTGATTCTTTCCTTACTTTTTGTCTCTACACGTTTCCTTTTTTTTTTTCTGACGGCTTTTTCATTCATTCATTCATTCACAATTTTTCTTTTTCTTTCTTACCTTATCGTATTTTTCTTTCCAACTTCTCAATTTGAAATGTTAAAATCCTCTTTTTAAAGACTTGCTGCAAACTAAATTCAGTTTGATTGAAAAGGAGAAAAACACGTCGATAGGGTAAAAAGTTTCTTATCGGTATTTTTGGTGTCGATTTTTTTTTTCGATTAGCTTCAACTAATATTTTGAGACTGAGAGCAAACAACTTCTTATTTGTAAAGTAGCGTACCTTTCAAATAGAATAATGACAGTTACAGTTTTTCAAAGTTTTACCTAATCTTTCTAGTCTTTGGCTAACTGATAACTCAGTTGTCTATACTGAAAAGAGGGATTATTATTATTATTATTATTATTATTATTATTATTATTATTATTATTTCATTGGTCTCTGAGTGACAACAAGTCTCCTCAGCCCTCCGTTACTCTTTTGAGTATTCTACCCAATATTAACACTGCTGTGGTCTGAATTGTTTCGATTCTTCCTCTGATTTTCAGTTCCTCTTGTCTCCTTTCCAAACCCTTTGGAATCGTTCCAAGTGCACTAACTGCAATTGGTATCACCGTCATCCCTATGTTTCACAGCTTTTTTTAAGTTCCCTCACAAGGTCCAGTTATTTGTTTATATCTTTTATTTTTTTTCTCTCTGTGGTCCGATGAAACGGCAAAATCCACTTGATGACGAGTTTTTTCTTTCTTTTTTTCTTTTTTCTGCTTTTTTTTCGTTGATTAGCACTTGGTCTGGTCTTCTGATTAGGATTAGGTGATTCATATGTATATCGAAATCCCAGACAATTTATGTTTCCTTTTATTGAACAGATTCTGGGATTTTTTCATATACCATTCGGTAGTATGGTCAAATTTTAATCTCTTGTACAATTCCCAATGAATCACCGATCCCACCCAGTCGATCTTAGTCTATAATTATTTTATTCCTTGAGAGTTTTTCACATTAGCGTTAGTTGATGCTTTTTCATGGGGTTTGAGTGACCGCAAGTCTACTCAAATCTCCAGGACTCTTCTCAGTATTCTGGCCGATCTCAACAAAACTATAGTTTGGACAATGTCCACTCGTCCAGTTATTTCCAAGTCCTCCAGTCCTTGTACCAAGACAAGGTTATTACAATTGGTATAATCGTCACTGTCATGTTCCACAGATTTTTCAATTCAGTACTTATCCCTCTTTTTGCATTTTTTCAATTTTTCTCTGAGGTCCGCGGGGATAGCAAAGTCCAAAATTCGGCAAGTTCTCTCTTTTTTGTTGATTATTATAAGGTCTGGTCGTCTGGCCGAGATTAGGTGATCCATTTGTATATCAAAATCCCAGAGGAATTCGTGTATCTCCTTCTTCAGCAGAGATTCTGGGTTGTGCATATACCATTTGTTCGTATGGTCAAATTTAAATTTCTTGTACATATCCCAGTGGATCACCTTGCCCACCTAGTCGTGTCTAGTCTTATACTCTTTCTGGGCTAATTTGCTGCATTCACTTATTTTGTGATTGATCGTTTCGTCTCTATCACAACATAACCAACATTTACTGTTTTGTTGTGTCTTTTCGTTCTTATGGCGTTGTTTTGTGCTGCAATTAAGAGAGATTCAGTTTCTCTCTTAAGGTTACCTTTTCTTAGCCACGTCCACGTTTTTCGAATGAGACGTCGTTTGTTAGTCGCTTAAAACGTCCATAGAATTGTTTTTCTTCCCACTTTTGTTTTCTGGTTATTGCTGTCCTGCTAATCCTCGTGTTGTCAGTATCGTTTCTGGTGGCTGAAATCAGTCTTCCTCCGCGCTTTTCTATGTAGTCCTCGAACCGTTGTATCGATGTGTCAACGCTGTCTTCAAAGCTGGCAAGTCCCCTTCTCCCCTCCTTTCTTGATACATATAGTCTGTCAATGTCATCTCAGGGATGCAAGGTTTTATGCAGGGTCATTAGTTTTCGTGTTCTCTGATCCATTTGTTTAAGTTCTTCTCTGGTCCACTTCGAGAATGGTCCCGAGTATCTTACGAGAGGGTCAGCCCATGTATTTATCTCTTTGACAAGGTTCCTGCTATAGAGTTTTGTCTCGAGTAATTTTCTGGTTCTTCTGAAATACTCTTTTTAAATTCTTTCTTTCATTTCTACTTGTTTGATGGTGTCAGCTTTCAATATCCCCAAGTATTTGTAGTTTTCCTTTTCTCCGAGTGTTCTGATTATTACTTGATTTGGTAGTTCGACTCCTTCCGTCATGTATCGTTAGCCACTTTTCATTACTAGCGTGGAAAATTTTTCTATGCCAAATTCCATCCCTATATCTTGACTGTATATTCTCACAGCTTGTATTAGGGTTTCCAATTCTTTTTCGTTTTTAGCAAAAAGTTTGATGCCGTCCATGTACATCAAGGGGTTGATCTTTTCTTGCGATTTATTGAGTTTGTATCCGGCTGTGTATTTCCTAAAGATGTGGTTAAGTGGCATCACGGCTATTACAAATAGTAATGGTGATAGTACATCTCCTTGGAATATCCCTCTTTGGATCTTTAACCTCTGCTAAACCTTTTCCTCCTGCTGTCAATTCCACTCTCCAGGTTTTCACTGTCTTCTCGATAAACTGTACAACATGGTCGGGTATTTTATACATTTTGAGTGTAGTATCTAGCTTTGGAGGACCATATCGTAAGCGTTTTTCTTGTTAATCCATGCCATAGGTAGAGTTTTCCCTCTTGTTTTACTCTCGTCGACGATGCATTGATCTATATATAGTAGTTCCTATGGTTCTCTTGCGGCGTCCCGTCTGTTCCTCGGGGAAGATTTATTATTATTATTATTATTATTCTGCAACAAAATTCAATGAAAGATAAACGAATGAACAGTTAATGATGAAACGAAAAAGAACATTGATTACAATAGACTCTTTGGTAACAATTGGGACAAAAGAGCGACATCTTTTTTTTCTCTTTTTGTAATAGTTTTTGATGTGGGGGTGCCTTTAAAATACATTAACAACAAAAGAGGGTTGAACAATCGAATATTAAAGAGAATAAATGGCATATCAGAATAGAGGAATAGCTATAATTTTCTGATCAAATAATTTCCATTAAAAAAAGAAATAACAAAACAAAACATTTTTTAAACATTCTATTATTCTCCTATTCTAAGGCAATTCTATCCTACCATTATTCTACCTTCCGAATTCATCAATCTTCTTTTTGATTGTTCGCTTTAATTCTTTTCTTCACAATGTATCATTGAAACTGGTTTGGTAATTAAATTGAGAATAAGAATAATAGAATAAGAATGATAGAATAATTGAATAAGGACAAAATCGAATTGAAGCATAAGCAACGAAAACGAGCTAAGAATACTGGTCATTTTCGGACAGATTTCTTTTCGGTCAATCTTGGCAGTTTGTGGCCATACCGAAGAGAAATAAAACAAAATATTTTTGGTCCGAGAACTTATACAACATAACATAAAAGAATTACCAAAAAAAATGTAAGGCTTCGTCTTTCTTTACTATTTTTTGTATATTCTCTTAAGTGTTGCATCTTTGCAATCCTCAATCCCGGCGGGTCCTCCACCTCCTGCTCCTCCTCCTCCTCCTTTTCTTGTCAAATACAGTCTGTTTCTGTCATCTCTCAGGTGTGTGGGGAGTTCCTGTGGCATAGTGGCTAACGTGCTAAACTGCGACACCGTTGTAAACGAGTTCGAACTCCAGCCGTGCTCTTTCGTTCACTTTCGGACAAATACCTTTGGGAAAGGTATGAACCTCCTTAACGTTCCCCTAGCTATATGTCAACTAGAACCAATGTTGTTCTTCTACAAGGATAGCTTTGGCATTAAATAACCCACGAAGGACG
This sequence comes from Sepioteuthis lessoniana, assembly GCA_963585895.1. Classification (NCBI taxonomy): domain Eukaryota; kingdom Metazoa; phylum Mollusca; class Cephalopoda; order Myopsida; family Loliginidae; genus Sepioteuthis; species Sepioteuthis lessoniana. The sequence goes on along the minus strand of OY757936.1, from coordinate 31,364,156 downwards.
ATATACCATTAAACAAAAAACACTTGGACATTTTAAGAAGGATCCAGAGTATTTTAAAAGGGGAACATCTCAAGTAACTATTTCTTTGATGAGATTTCCGCTAAAGGGTTTAATCGTGAGGAATTTCCTTGTTCTCTTTCGTTTATTAGCAATTGCTTCATGGATGCTAACTTTCAATATAGCCAGTTATTTGTAGATTTCTTTTTTTCAAGAGTTCTGACTCTTTCCTAAATGGAGAGTTTTGTTCGTTCCATTATATTTCTGTCATTTTTCCTGTTATAGGAATGGAATTTGGGATTGAAAAATGTGCCATGTTTATTTTTCCTTTTATAGGAATGGAATTTGGGATTGAAAAATGTGCCACATTTATTTTTCCTTTTATAGGAATGGAATTTGGGATTGAAAAATATGCCATGATTATTTTTCCTTTTATAGGAATGGAATTTGGGACTGAAAAATGTGCCATGTTTATTTTTCCTTTTATAGGAATAGAATTTGGGATTGAAAAATATGCCATGATTATTTTTCCTTTTATAGGAATGGAATTTGGGATTGAAAAATATGCCATGATTATTTTTCCTTTTATAGGAATGGAATTTGGGATTGAAAAATATGCCATGATTATTTTTCCTATTATAGGAATGGAATTCGAGATTGAAAAATGTCCCATGTTTACTTTTCCTGTTATAGGAAATGGAATATGGGGTTGAAAAAAATTCCATGTTTTTTTTTTCTTTTATAGGAATGGAATTTGGAATCGAAAAAAATTCCATGTTTATTTTTCCTTTTATAAGAATAGAATTTGGGATTGAAAAATATGCCATGTTTATTTTTTCTTTCATAGGAATGGAATTTGGGATTAAAAAATATGCCATGTTTATTTTTCCTTTAATAGGAATGGAATTTGTGATTGAAAAACGTGCCATTAATATTCTTCCTTTTATAAGAATGGAATTTGGGATTGAAAAATGTGCTATGTTTATTTTTCCTTTTATAGGAATGGAATTTAGGATTGAAAAACGTGCCATTAATATTCTTCCTTTTATAGGAATGGAATTTAGGATTGAAAAACGTGCCATTAATATTCTTCATTTTATAGGAATGGAATTTTGGATTGAAAAATGTGCTATGTTTATTTTTCCTTTCATAGGAATGGAATTTGGGATTGAAAAACGTGCCATCTTTACTTTTCCTGTTAAAGTGAAATGGAATTCAGGATTGATAAATGTGCCAAGCTTATAATGAATTATTAGCATGGCATATTTTTTTATCCCAAACCCCATTCCTATATATTGACTGTCGATTTTAATAGTTTGTATAAAGGTTTCTTATTCTTTTTCATTCTTGGCAAATATCTTCATATCTATATACCTGACGTATTGGATACAATAAAACAGATCCAAGTAGCATATTCAGAACATATTCTGGCAAAGAGAAAGAAGAAATTATCAACCACATAATGGGAGGATGCTGCAAACAAGCGAAAATGTGCGGGCACAACTGAATGGGGAAGATAATCACTAGGAATTGTGCAAACGACTGAAGTTTGACTAAACAAACAAGTGATATATGCACAAAACAGTATCCCTCCTGAACAATGAAACACAAAATTCTCTTCGGTTATGAAATTGAAACGATATTCCTTTGGAAATAATTAGTATTAGATAAGCATATGTGAAACCATATAGCTATGGAGAAATTATTTTTTTTACTAAGAATCATCATCATTATCATCATCATCATCATCATGTCGTGCCGCTAGCACGGATATCCCTGACCCTCTCTCGCCACTTCTCCCTATCATTCATAGCTTCTGGCAGGTCTTCAGGGCTACATCCCGTATCCTCACATAGCTGCTGTATGTATGTTCGAGCTGGTCGTCTTGCTTTTGCTTGGCCATATGCGGGGGTCCATAGGAGTATATCACTGATGAGTTCGTCCTTGCTTCTCCAGCAGTGTCCTGCGTATAATTGCTTGAAAAATTATTAATATTCGATGGGAATACTTGAAACCATATAACTACATGAAAATTATTTGTTTTAAGGATAATTATTAGAAGCTATATTGTTTACAAAAAAATCATTATTAAATAAAATTGAAGTTACCATATAAATGCTTGGGGAAAAGAGTTCGGTGTTAAATAACCCAACGAGGGTTGAAATGCTGTAAAATCAGCCATATTTATTGTTTAAGGACAAAATAAATCAAGAATGTTAACAATTTTTAGCAATAAAACCATAAAATCTTACGTAAAAATTTCAAGTGCCTGTTCGATATGTATAGAGGCATCTGTTGCCAGCTAGAGAGGTGGAATTTGATAGCGGCAGAGTATCAAATATCGATAAGTGATCTCTGCGAGTTTTGATGGGATTAACCCAATAGTTCTCAGATTTTTTAAAGCTCAGGACGAACCTTACAAACAAGAATACTGCGGTACAAGTTCTACTTCAATTTCAAAAGAAAATGCATCTGAGAATGGTTGCAGTTATTTTGGAAAAGATAAAAAAAAAGAAATTGTCAACCACGTCACAAGAAAATACTGCAAATCAGCAGAAAAGAGCAAGCACGACTGAATGGGAAAGATGATCACTGGAAATTGTGCAAAGTGATATATGCATAGACCAGTAACCGTTTTGAAGAATGAAACACAAAATTCTCTAAGATTATGAAATTAAAACCATATTGCTTTAAAAAATTATTTGTATTTGATAAGAATAATTGAAACCAAATAGATATGAGCAAATTATTTTTTCTAAGAATAGTTACTTGAAGCTATTATCGTTTACAAATGATTGTTATCAAATAATGATAGTTTCTTGAAACCATGCAATTTCTTGAAAAATTGTTAGTATTTGATTGAAATACTTGAAAGCATATAATTGCATGGAAAAAAACTAACTTCGGCATTAAATAAGCCACAATGTTTGAAATACCGTAGAATTAACCGACTACCCAAACAGTAATAGTTATAGATTAAGGACAAAATAAGACAAGTATCTTAGCAATTTTAGCAATGAAGCCATAAAATCTGATATAAGAATTTCAAGTGCCGGTTCGATACGTATAAAGGTAGCAATTGCCGACAAGAGATGCTATTCGAGTATCAAATATCGAGAAGTGATCTTTCGTAATTTTGATGGAATTAGTTCAGTAGTTCTCAAATTTTTCTAGCTCAGAGTGAACTTTAAAAAGAAAATGTTGTACTTAAATTCCCATAGAAAAGGTATCTGAGAATGGTATTTTTACCTTTTAGCTTACAAAAAAAAAAAAAAAAAAAAGGAAAATTATAGAACATAATTAGTAATTGTTTGTTTATTGACTACATTGAATTAAATTGTTTATGAAAAAAATAAGCGTTGCTTCTTTGCGACGTTCTTTACGTTAGGATACACATAAGTTACATAGATGATCATTTGCACATCAAAACACACACACACACACTCACACACACAGAGACTCTCTCTCTCTCTCTCTCTCTCTCTCTCTCTCTCTCTCTCTCTCTCCCTCTCTGTATTCATCTATATATCTCTAAACTCTGTTGGCTGGGGCTGTATAATATGCCAACTGCACCTCTTCAAAAGTATAAGACTCCGCCAAAGAACGAGTATCCTGAATTTGAAACAAAACCATCTTATGATGAGGCTTCAGTCTTAGGACTTAAGTGAAAGCTGCATATCCTTTCATTACCATTAATCTCAGGTTTATTCTGATCCGGTGTGGTAGAATCTGATAGAGTCCCATTTGTGGGCCGAATAGAACTGTTCTATCTTTTATTCCGGATTAATATCAAATAGACTTATTAGTGTTAGATAGAAATATTCGAAACCATTTAGCTGTGTGCAAACAAATGACCTCTGTCTCTTTTAAAAATAAGGTTACGTGCAAACTGTTATATATATATATATATATATATATATATATATATATATATATATATAAACAGAATTTGGAATTAAATAGCCCACAAAGATTGATATGCCATAAAACACAAACCAACATCTCTCTCTCTCTCTCTCTCTCTCTCTCTCTCTCTCTCTCTCTTTCTTATGAGCCCCTGTTTTTATTATTAATTATCTATTTCCTCCGATATTGAGCTTTAGAAAAACTCCTCATTCTGCTGAAGTCTTCCTGAAATAAAGGCGAAATATCATTTTTGAATCCGTTGTCAGTGTTTCGTTTTATCCATTTTTACACTTATTTTTTCTCATCTTGTCGGATTTATCAAATCTACCATTTCTTCATATACATATATATATACATATATATATGGTTTAAACATTTTTTAGCTGCTGAAATCCAGAATTTATCAATCAGGATTTGATATAAATATTTTATACACAATTATATGATTTCACATAGAGTATATAATTTATACCTAGTTGTATTCTTATTTAATCATAGTGATCATTTCTATGCACAAAGTTATCGGGTTTCAAATGTTCCTAATATATACGAATAATTTGCGCTCACATTTTCAAATAGTACAATAAATGATAATTTGTGTATGATTATACGGTTCCAAGAGATTATCCGTATTCAACAATCATAATAATAACGATATAAGGACCAACTACGTTAATAGAAAAATTAATAGGACACAACAAAATAGCAAGTGTAGATGTCATACATTGACCCTCGACCGAGCCGTCAATCAAGAGATGCAGCTGTGTAAATAAGTGGAAGAACAGCGGAAGCAGATGGACGTTAGACAATAATATAACCAGGTGCCCAGACAGTTTGAGTCAGTTGGAGACAAGATGCCGAAGTGATAGCCAGCGGCAGACAGAGGGCTTTGGGCCCTCAGTGACCCATGGTTGAGCGACCCCTGCCAAGATGAGGAAGAAGTGCTACTATGGGCGAAGAAGAACTTGGGTTGATAAAGCAGTCTGTCCCTGTCTCCATCTCATCACTCACACACAACAAACATCACCCTTTCGAGAATAAAGTGTGAGAGATATATTTTTATAAAGAAGTGTGTTCGTTCGTTTATTGAAGTCGTTCATTACCAGTTAATGATGTTTCCGCATTTAAGTGTATATTTGTATATGTACACGTGCAATTGTATGATGGATATATACAACATAGAATATGAAGTGATTGAGACGAAACGATTAATCACAAAATAAGCAATTGCAGCAAACTATCCTAAAAAGAATACAAGGCTAGACACGACTGAATAAGGAATAAGTGTGCAAGAAATTGAAATTTGACCAATCTACCAAATAGTATATGCACAAACTGTTGTATAGTCACATAATGCATATGCAACTATACACATAAACATGCATAAACATATCCAACACAATAAAGACGAGCAGACACAGTTCTCTAGAAAAATATACCTCTCACTTTATTGAAAGTAAGAAGGAGTTGGAGACCGAACGGAACTGCAACATATTGACCCCCACTCTTCTGGCTATAACAGTATTTCTTTCCCGTTCTCCTGGGCTGCTCAACCGAGGTCCAGGGTACTCATTCCAGCACCTTCTCTCCATCTGATCTGAACTTCTTGTCGCCGGGGTTATATAATAATTTGACGTCCACCTACTTCCTGCGAGCGTCACAATTCACACTCAATTCAACCCCTCGACAGTCAAGGTCGCCCCTGATCTCCTGATATCTTCGACCGGATGCACCTGTTATTTACACAGGAGCATTTCTTCTTTTGACTGCTTGGCCGGAGTCAATATGTAACAAAACCAGAATTCCTCCTAGAGAATGAGACAGAAATTCTCAGGAATTTTAAGATACTAACTGATTACTTAATCCCACCTGATAATAAAAAAAATGACAAAATCATCCGAATTATGAACTTTACCGTCTTTGAGAACCAGACAGGAAAAATCAAAGAAAACAAAACGAGAGAAAAATGCTTTGACCTTTCTAGAGAATTAAGAAAGCTATGGAACATGGAAGTGCCGGTAATTGCGCTCGGAACGATCCCCAAAGGCTGGAAAAGTTGAACATCGGATAACGAACCAAGACCATCCAAACTATAGCTTACTAAGATCAGCCAGAATATGGGCACCTCTGGTGGTGTAACGGTTAGCAAGCTGGACTGGCAAACCTACACGAGTGAGTTCGAGTCTCATTGGGCGCCCCATTCATTCGGCCTTGTGCCACATCGAAGCAAAGAGCTTTGTAAATTACTAAGATCAGCCAGAATATTGAGAAAAGTCAGGGAGACTTGAGATTACTTTGTGTTACCCAGGCTCCAGTGGAAAAGAAATTGGCGGAATTGGAAATTAGAGGGAAAATCGGGCGCATCCAGACTACAGCATTGTTAAGCTCGGCTAAAATACCGAGGAGTGTCCTGGAATCCTGGGGAAAATTGCTGTCACTCAGACTTTTGTGAAAGCCCACTAGCTAACACTCTTGTGAAAAACTCGCAGATATGGAAATAATAATAACTTCAATGAAATATTCTTAATCCAAATGATTTACACAAAGTTGAATGGTTTCAAGCGTTTCTATATAATATAAATAGCTTTTAGAAAGATCAATTTAACCCATAAACAGTGCTGCATATTGACCTTTGACAGAGCCGTCAGTCGGAGATTTCTCGAGCAGGATGCACCTGTGTAAACAGGCAGATGCTTGGATTTTGAAATTATATATGCACGGGTACCCACAGTCAGTCTTGGATACACGGTCGGGCTGTGAAGAGGTCCGGAAAGCGCCAGTGGCTTGCCGGTGAGCACACAAAATGTGAGGGGTGGCAGTGGTTCCCCACCCCTGTCGTATATTGAGCCGCTGGAAAAACAACGAAGGACTCGTAGATATATAAAAATATAATTTATATTTTTATTCTTCGACGGCGACGATAGTGTGTAATTGGAATACAGTCAAAGAGAGAGTTCGCACATATATTTCTTCTGTAGCGGGGACCTTATTTGTGAAGTTGTGCAATGGCCGGAGAACACACACGAGGAGCTGACAGGTCTGACTGAATGACCAGCTGGTCTCTGTCTTCAGTCCAAAATTACTGACATTATATTCTCTTTCAAATCCCAAGTGGAAATATGAACATGCTCTTTGCCTCACGTATTTTCTGTTTATGGCTGGTTATCGGAACTTACATACTTCCGTTTTTTCCGGTAATTTGTTGAACTTATCTGCGAACGGAAATATCTGTAACTGTATCCAGAGGCAATAAATTACATTGTTTGCCATCCTCCTTTCCTGTGACCCACTTTGTTGATGTTATCTTGCGACCGCATTGAACCTGCTAACTTCATCTACGGCACTCTGTCGCTAGCTAAGCTAGTATATTACACCCCGACCGATAAGTAGAAGTGTTAAGTGGGACCCTGAGAATGAAAATGGCACAATGTGGCTAAGAAGAAGTTATAGGTCAATATAGCAGTCCTCCGTCTGTCTCCGTCTCCCTATCACTCTCTCAAACACCCACAGAGTTTCGGCCCTTAGATGTAATTAAGTGTGTGTTATATTTTTATAAAGAAGTTTTATGATTCATTCCTTTATGGCTATGCATCAACAGGAGTCAAACACAAGGTGTTATACAATTGTTGAAACAAAGCAGCGGCCTCTCAGATCTTCCCGATTGACATTATTCTCTTTCTCTTTTTTAGATTATTGCTTTAACATTTTGACATTTCTAACCAAATATCGCGAAATCATGCTTCAAACGATGGAACAGAAGATCTTTTCTGGGCTGGCACATTACGAAACTGAGTCTTTCAAGATTGTTTAAGAAAGATACATTGCCCAGTCGGCTGGGGCTGTAGAATACACTGACTGCATCTCTGCAGAGAGGTAAGACCAACCCCCAAACGAGTGTCCTGGATATGACACTAAACAATCTGATGGTGAGGTTCCAGTGATGCTGGAACTTTGGGGAATGCAGAGTACCCCTTCATTGACATTGCTCCCAGGTCCACTCTGATAGGGCCCTATCTATGGGTTAAATAGAACTAACTGCATACTTATGCTAAACTAAATTATTTGAATTAGAACTGTTTGACTAAACTGAACAGCTTGAAATAGAAATGTTTTTGACTATCAATCTGTACTTTTAACTCCGTGCTTATGCTAAACTGAATTGTTTGAAATGGAACTGTTTTTGGCATTGAAACTGTACTTACAATAAACTGGATTCTTATATATAGAACTGTTTTAACATTTAACTGTGTGTAAACAAAATTAGCTGAATTAGAATTGTTTGAATAAACTGATTCGTTTGAAATAGAAATGTTTTGGACAATTAAACTGTGTACTCATGCTAAACTGAATTGTTTGAAAAAGAACTGATTATTCGCTTAAAAATGGACTTGGCGTTAAATAGCCTACAAAGGTTGATATGCCATAAAACCCAACCAACCAACCAAGAAAGATATAGAAGCAAACTCAATTTCAACATATTTCCAAACTAGTGTCAGATTTTCAAATTGTTCAAGAACTTTGAAACTCGTGCCACTTTGTGAAGATTATTGGGCAACAGCCATCACTGAGAAGATTCAAGCAATTACCTAGTAGGAATATGCATCCGCTGTCAACAACTTTGCACACTACATTGAACAATGCTTTCGACTGAATGGCAGCCATCCAGAGCATATACTCTACGATTCCTTTTGGGATTTTTGGTTCATATTTGAGAAAAATGTTATCCTTTTACATTTTAATAAATATAATTTCTATTACTCTATCAGTTTGATTTGTGCCCGATGATTTTGTTTCAAAACATCTTGTACATACTACCATTCTGGGTCAGCGTGGACCTGGGAGTAATGGCAATGAAAAGGTAACTCTACACTTTCCAAAGTTCGAGAACAGGAACCTCACTACCAGATGTTGTTTAGTGTCTTTTTTCGGTCACCCCCTTCTTTTTCACGGGGTGATTGGTCTTCGGCTTCTGATACAGTATGCTGCAGCATAGTGTCTCATCAACCGAGACAGACATCAATACGCGACTAGCAAAAGCATGGACAGCTATCAATTGGCTATCGGTCATATGGAAGTCAGACCTGACCGATAAAATGAAACACAGTTTTGTCCAAGCAGCGGTCGTGTCGATACTGCTGTATGGATGCACTACATGGACGCTAACAAAATTTATGGAGAAAAAAGCTTGACGAGAACTTCACAAGAATGCAGCGAGAAATATTGAACAAGTCCTGGAGGCAGCACCCCATAAACCAGCAGCTGTGCGGCCACTTACCACCCATCACGAAAACTATCAAAGTTAGACGAACCAGACAGTAGGGACGAGCTCATAAGTGACGTACATACAATAGCTCTGTGCCGATACAGGATGTAGCCTTGAAGACCTGCCGAAAATAATGGACGATAGAGAAGGGTGGCGGGAAAGAATCAGGGATATCCGTGCTGATTGCGTGACATAATGATGATAATGATGATGATTACTGTGTCGAAAGTGAAAAAAAAATATCAGTCCCTACAACTTGCTCTTTTGTCGCAGAACTTGAATAACCGAATAATCATCATCATCATCGTGTCGTGCCGCTAGCACGGATATCCCTGACCCTCTCTCGCTACTTTTCCTTATCGTTCATTGCCTCTGGCAGGTCTTCAGGGCTACATCCCGTATCCTCACATAGCTGCTGAATGTATGTTCGTGCTGGTCGTCCTGCTTTTGCCCGGCCATATGTGGGGGTCCATAGGAGTACATCACATGAGCTCGTCCCTGCTTCTCCAGCAGTGTCCTGCATGTCTGGCTCGTCTAACTTAGATAGTTTTCGTGATAGGAGGCAGGTGGCCGTATAGTTGGTGTCTTGTGGGGTGTTACCGCCAGGACTTGTTCAAGATTGCTCGCAGCATTCTTGTGTAAATGCCGTCTAGTTTCTTCTCCAGCCGTTTTGTTAGCGTCCATGTAGTGCATCCCTACAGCAGTATCGATACGACAGCTGCCTGGAAGAAACTGCGTTTCATTTTATCGGTTAGGTTTGATTTCCATATGATCGATAACACCGTGGTGTAAGGGAGGGTGCTACTCCTTTCCCCGGATTGCTCCACTTTACCCTTGATACGTACCTTATCTTGCTGAGTGTTAAGCAAGGAAGCGTCAAGTACCATTTTTAAAGTATTTGGTATGACTCGACCTGGGATTGAACCCATGTCTCCCGGACCATTGGCGATAGAGGATATTAATAGAATTGGATAATAGCAGAATGCAAGAATTATAGAATGATAAAAGAATTATCGATTCTTCGCGCGGTTGCAACTTTGTGCAAAAGAAATGTTACTGGGCTTGTCGCCGAGGGCAACGACCATACCTAGTAATCATTATAAAATGTTTTTCGCACGGACCCCCGACAAAAAAAAAGACACAACGAAGGAAAGAAAATCGACGTTGATGGCAGCTGGGGAATATATATATTCGCCCAAAGATAGAGAAGTGATTCCTGTGCGTACGCCGGGAAAATAAACGAAGAGATAGATTTCGAGTTGGAATTGTTCTTAAGGCGGTAGGAAATATTCACAATCTTCAGAAACCACATTGGTACATTAGAAAGAGAGAGAACCGTCCTGGGGAACAAATACTATTCATGCCTTCAAGATTCATTCCCTTTCATATCTGTCTATCTATCTATGTTAGTCTAAGCCTAGTCAGCTAGGGTCGTAGAATACGCCGATTACATTTCTCCAGAGATGTGAGACTCCCTCGGAAAGAGTGTCCTGAATATGACACTAAACCATCTGATGATGAGATTCCTGGAGCTTTGGGAAATATGGAGTACCCTTTCATTGCCATTAATCCTTAGTCTACTCTAACCTAGAGTGATAGTATCTGTAAGTGTCCCATCTATGGGTCAAATAGAAACATATGACCATTTTCTATTTTTGAAACCATATATACACACGAGGACGAATAGTTCTTCGAATATATGAATATATTCGAAGAAATGTTCGTGCTTATATATATATATATATATATATATATATATATATATATATAATATAATATAATTTAAGTCAGTGAATAAACTTAAAAGGAATAATCCAAATAGAGAGCTCAATACACAGCTAATTAATAAATATATAAACATATTTTTAAAAGATTACTTGAAAGGTAAAATAAATAATTAATAACAAGAAAATTAATAGATATAGCCTATTATAAATTCATTTCACCAACTCTCTAACACAAACTTTTCAGATAGATTTGAATAAAAATTTATTTCTTTTTAACCGTTAAC
>OY757936.1:31345479-31347979 GCA_963585895.1 Sepioteuthis lessoniana | reverse complement strand
GAAATAATAAAAAAAGACACACACAATAATTGTGTCCTTGTGCCAGAATAAGTTCGACTCAGTAAATATTTCTTGTTAATCTCTTATTAACTCCATTCTGAATTTTCTCGCTTGCCTTTCTTCGAGTTTTCAATTTGCGGATATTTTTGGTCGCCGACAAACAAGGAAAATCGATTGTCGAAAAAGAGTGGCGAAGAGTTCCGCAGCCAAGGGCGATAATCCGGTTTTCTACCGCCTCGATTATTTCCCGTAATGCAATTACGCAGCAAGCAATAAAAGGAAGGAAAATTGGATATTTCGTCAGAAATAGAACTTCGGACATGGTAACGAATGGAAAGCTTTTAAGAGGAGGTAGATAGAATGGGTGATACTGAAAGTTCCACCTTCAACCCAGAAGAGAATTGTTATTTAGTTTTTATTGCTATCTCAGTTGGTCCATATTTATCTATCTTTCTATCTATCTATCTATTACTCCAGAAGAAGAGGCGACCCAAGGTTAATTTTTAAGCGGCATTTTAGTTGGTGATACTGAAAGTTCCACGTTCAACCAAGAAGAGGATTGTTGTTTAATTTTTTTTGCTATCTCAGTTGGTCCCTATCTATTTATCTATCTATCTATCACTCCAGCACGAAGAGGATACGACCCAAGATCAATTCTTAAGCGGCATTTTAGTTGGTGATACTGAAAGTTCCACGTTCAACCAAGAAGAGAATTGTTGATTCATATCTATCTTTCTATCTCGAAGATGTGACGCAAGGTCAATTTTTAAGCGGCCTTTTAGCAGGTTTGAATACTGAGTTTTTCACCTCCTTGACCAGTTGCCATGAAAAGCCTAGTTTGCCCATTTACACATATTACCTATGAATCTATCTATCATATAGGAGGAGTCCAAATTATCGTAGTGGCTAATGTTCTGGACTGTGATATCCTAGTTTGAATTCCAGTTTCACTATTACATTTACTTTTGGATTAACACTCTTGAGAAAAGGTATGAACTCCCTTACCCACCCCCAGCTATGGATTAAATAGTTGTGTTAGGTTAGTAAAATGGTAATTCCTGTGTATGGAGTGATTGAGGGAGAGGCTCGCTGTGATTGGATATACTAATCACGTGATGAGCCCAGAAGTCTTGGAGCAAAAATCCAAAAATCCAGTCAGACATATTCCACCAGACGTTCTGTAAGGCGAGGACATTAAAAGTTCTTAGAAAGACATCCCAGCTATCTTTTTCAGCACGCCGGTAAGTCCCTCAAACTCAACTTTATACACAGGGAGGACTGTATATTGTTATTAATTGTTTCACGTGTTGAATTATAAATTGTTATAATTAAACGAAGTATTAATTCACTCATTTGTTGCTGTTAGCCTTAGAATAAACGCTATACTAACACAAGAGTAGCAATACTGTTCTTCTAAAAGAATGGCTTTGGTATTAAATAACATAAGAAAATTTGGTTGCTTTGTTTAATAGCATATCAACCTTTTTAGGTTATTTAATGCCAAAGCCATTCTCCGAGAAGAACAGTAGTAGTACTATTTAACCCATAGCTGGGAGGATAAGGAGATTCATACCTTTCCCGAGTGTATTTACCCGAAAGTGAACGTAATAGCGCGACTAAAGTACGAACTCGCTTACTACGATTTCGCAGTCCATCGCTTTAACCATTACACCACGAGGACAACCCCATAAGAAGGTTGATATGCCATTAAACAAAGAAACAATTCAATCAATCCATCTCTCTATGTATCGCAGTTTTTTTTTGGAGGTGCCCGTGGTGTAATGATTATCGTCGCAGGATATGGACACGGCGACACGAGTTCAAATCCTGGATGAAACTGAATGCATTTCACATAGCACTAATACCCTTGGGAAAGGTATGAATCCAATCATTCTCCCTCCAGCTATGGGTAAATAGTAGGACAGACTAGGTTCTTCAGCCTTGGTGAGGCAACTAGTCTAGGAGAAGGAAAACTCTGAATTCAAACCTATTAAACTCCGCTTAAAAATCGACCTTGTGTCATATCCTGCCCGAGCGGAGGGGTTGGGTAAATATGTTATCGCAGTTTATTTATACGCATATATGTATATATGTATGGTGAATTATTTTATGGTGTATGTATGTATGTATGTATGGTAAATTATTCTATGGTGAAATGTGGGAATAAAAGAGAAGTGCATTAAAACCGATGAAGAGATTTAAGGACACAATAAAATATTACGTGAAACTATCTGGACTACCTGTGGACCAATGGGGAAAAATGGTTTCAGATAGAAGTAAGTGGCGGAAACTGATTCACGAAAGCATTGAATCCTTTGAGAATAGCCGTATGCAGTACAGCGCTTACAAGCGTCTGATTCGCAAAGGCGAACAGGGTCCAGCACCGGGTCCACAAAGTCACCACGCTAACTGTGACATTTGTGGAAAATTGTGCCCATCTCTTGCTGTTCTCAAAAGCCATCTGCGTAAATGTGCAAAATATATCTTGCGCCTAAATAAT
>OY757936.1:31325479-31342979 GCA_963585895.1 Sepioteuthis lessoniana | reverse complement strand
TTGCTGCATTCGCTTATTATGTGATTAATCGTTTCGTCTCAATCACCACATAATCTACGTTTGCTGTTTTTTTTCCCGTCTTATCTATTTTCGCTTTAACTCATGTGAAGTTGTTTTGTGCTGCAATTTGAAAAGATTCAGTTTCTCTCTTAAGGTTTTCTTTTCTTATCCATGTCCAAGTCTTCTCATGAGAGATTTCGCTAGTTTGTTGTTTGAAATGTCCATACAATTGCTCTTCGTCCCATTTCTGTTTTCTAGTTTTTGTTATTCGGTTTCTGATTGTGTTGTTTGTATTGTTTTTGGTCGCTATAATTTGTCTTTCTTTGCTGTTTTTATTTATTTTTTTTTTTTTTGAGTCTCTGTGTTGTCGTATCGATGGATCGACCCATTCTTCAATGCTGGCGAATCCTCTTCTTCCTTCTTTTCTTGGCACATATAGTCGATGTCATCTCTTGTGTGTAAGGCCTTATGTATTGTCACATGTTTTCTTGTCCTCTGGTCTATTTGTTTAAGATCTTCCCTAGTTTGTTGTTTGAAATGTCCATACAATTGCTCTTCGTCCCATTTCTGTTTTCTAGTTTTTGTTATTCGGTTTCTGATTGTGTTGTTTGTATTGTTTTTGGTCGCTATAATTTGTCTTTCTTTGCTGTTTTTATTTTTTTTATTTTTTGAGTCTCTGTGTTGTCGTATCGATGGATCGACCCATTCTTCAATGCTGGCGAATCCTCTTCTTCCTTCTTTTCTTGACACATATAGTCGATGTCATCTCTTGTGTGTAAGGCCTTATGCATTGTCATATGTTTTCTTGTCCTCTGGTCTATTTGCTTAAGATCTTCCCTCGTCCAAGAATGGACCCGGGTAAGAGGGAAAGCACAGGTGTTTATCCTTTTGATGAGATTTCCGCTGCAGAGCTTACTTTCGAGAAGTTTTCTAATTCGTCTTAGGAATAGTTACTTGAAACCATATATTTAATTGGCTATTATAATTATTAAGAATGTTTGAAAGTATATAATTGTGTATAATTTACGTAACGTCTGCTGAGCATTGGAATACTTGAAACCTTATTATTAATGATTATTATCAATATAAAATAGGAAGAGTTACTTAAAACCATATACTTGCTTTGAAAAAAAAAACTTACTTCGTCATTTAACAACCAAGAATGCCGTAAAATCAACCAACTAACCATTCAACAAGCATCAATGAATGTAAATAGGTGCAATCTTTCCCTCATCAAGAAATTCAGTGACACGCCTTTGATCTCATATCAGACGCCATTTTGCCAAACTGGGTCTAAGATGCTTTTCGTAACAAAGTAGAAATAGATAATGGGTTGTTGTCAGGAAGGTTCAACTTCGACTGCCATACCACCAACGTTCGTCTCAGACGTCGTGAGATAACATAGTTAAATAGGAATATTATTTTCCGAGAGTCCCTCGTAGTTATCATTTCAGCGAGTATTGAGCAGCCATTTACTAATTTTACTCTAGCTTAGCACAAGATCAGATATTTGGGGCACCGAGTGAGAATAGAAATCATAAATCTAACACCATATGTGACTTGCTTAAGTTGTCAGTTACTTGACTCACTTCAGTTTTGCACAATGTCAAAAGTATGGCGCATTATAAGAATTGAATTCACTATCAGTCGACTGTTACTCTAGCTCGTTAACCATCACATCTCACGAAGCATTCGCGACATATGTTGAGTGGCAGTTTTCTAGAAACAGAGTACGGTTTATGTTAGGTATCACCCACCTTTCTCCACACAATGAACTAGTGCATCTGCCATATATAGTAGGGCAGACTAGAAGGTGAAGAGCCGCTTCGTATAACGGAAGCCAATACTATCGTTGGACTATATCCTTATTCTGTATTCACTAATCCTATGTTCTAGTCTACTAACAGTTTCTCTATTGTATATACTTTTTTCCTGAGAATATAACTCTATTTCCTCACATATCGTGGTTTGACCTTTATTTAATATTACAAGCATTCACTAACTAGAACGCAACAGTTTATAAGACATAGATAACAAGTGCGTGATCTATAATCTTGATAACATCTGCTGAGGTAAAAACTTAAGGATGTCTAGTAATATTATGAGACTCCGCTGGAGTTGTTCTATCCTCTGTTCGCACACAGCCCCCATCCAATAAAAATAAGATTTATTCCCGAGAGGAAATAACAGTGATTTATATATACAGGGTGATGGAAAAGTCGCTTGCCATAAAAAAAAACAACTTTTTTTTTCAATTTATTATCTATTTTCTTTCTTCATCGGTATTTTTCTTCTCTTTTAATCGTGTTATTCTTAGAAAGTCCACAACTATTATGCAATGTAGCTCTTAACTAACTCCCATTCCCAAGCGGAAATCTGGAGATTTGACAGACAAATGAGGTTAAAGATGACTTAGATTGCGACATAGAATGAGAAAGTTCACGTTTTGAGTTTTAGTAGTTTTATATGTTTTGGTGTTTATTAATTCAGAAGTTCCTTTGAAGTGGCTTTAATATATTCCTTTACAAGATTTTGGGAGTATCTGTCTGAGATGAGGTATTGTTATTATTTTTTATACATAGTGGACTGCTATGCTCATCTTGGTATACTCACAACGTTTCATCCGCTTCACTCTTCGAAATATAGTAAGTATAGCGACGAAGATGTGTGTAACAGTTCGTAATGTGTAGAGAATAATAATAAAATGGATAGAGTTTCCCTCTCCCAACGAAAAAACAGTTGGAAAACTCACAGAAATGGCCAGTCCGCAATTATTAGCACATTAATGTCTCTCTCTTTCACCACAGGGTTCAAGTGTTAACCTTTTTGTTTCCTCAATGTTTTTTCGATAACCTTTGAGTCCCGTGCAGCGTTATACTTCATTGGATATGATATCTGAGACATTTATTGTTTGTTGGGTTTTATGGCATGTCAACCTTTGTAGGTTATTTAACGCCAAATCCATTTTTATGTAAATAATCTGTTCTATTTAAAACAATTCAGTTTAGCATAAGTACACAGTTTAATGGTCAAAAACATTTCCATTTCAAACTATTCAAGCAGTTGTATCTAACAATTCGGTTAAGTGTAAATACAGTTTTAATGTCGAAAAACAGTTCTATTTCAAATAATTCAGTTAAGCATAAGCACGCAGTTTAAATGTAAGTATGGTTTAATTGCAAAAGTCATTTCTATTTCAAACTATTCAGTTTTACTCAAACAATTCATTTTAGCATAAGTATGCCGTTAATTCTATTTAACCCATAGATAGGACCCTTATCAGGTGCTACCACTCCGGGCCAGAGTGGACCTGGGAGCAATGGCAATGAAGGGGTACTCCGCATTCCCCAAAGCTCCAGCATTGCTGGAACCTCACCATTAGATTGTTTAGTGTCATATCCAGGACACTCGTTGGGGGGGGGGGGTTCTTACCCCTCTGCAGAGGTGTAGTCAGTGTATTCGACAGCCCCAGCTGACTGGGCCTGAGACATTTAAATTCAATTACCAACGAAATTATCATAGTATTAGTTCAATCCGAAATTATGCGAAAATATTGATTTACTTCTCTGTAAAAAGATTCGGCTACAAATGACACTTCTAGTTTAAAAAAGAATTACTTTTTTATTTATAGTCTGGGGTATTCATTTTATTATGATGTGTATATCTCACAGAGTCGATGTTGACTGGCAAATAGTATTAACTACACGCCAGTTACTTCTTTTATAAACGTATCTAATTTACATATGATTCTACACATCCCTGAATCTGGAAGATCGTATGCCCTTGGTTGCTCTAGTGCTCCTCTTAATTATTCTCGGAATCTGTGTTGTTTTTCTTCCTGTCTTTCTTAGTTTCTTCTTATGAGTGATTTAGGACTAAATTTATTTTCTTCGTCAGTCTCATCTAACGGTTCATTATCACCTTCTTCCATATCCTGCTCTGTTCCAATGTCAAAATCTTAGGTCTCCTGCTCTTCATTCCCCAATTCTTCCCTCATTTTTATGTTTTTCGTTTTCATTCTGAATCTAAACATATCCGCTTGGGCCATTACGTACTGCCTTTTTTTCTCTAATATCGCCGTGTTATGCCCTTTTTGTAATAGAAATTTTGTCTTTTCTGGATTTGATTTTTTATCTTTTCTATACCAAATATTTTCTTTTGTTGAAAATGACATGGTTACGGGGTGGGGGCTCTGATTTGTCACTCCATTAATCCAGAAGGACTTTGTTTTTTCCTGCATGTGGAATCGTTCGGTAATCTAGGTAGGTAGGTAGGTTTCTATGATTTCATTAAATAGGGAAAATGCTTTTAACCCTATTTGCACAGTTTACATCAGTCTTTCTATAATTTAATTATATTGCAGGTTGAATGGGATACATCCAATTCGTTTCAGCCATGAACATAGATTCTCGTCGCAAAATTCTAACGCCTTGTGACAACCGTTTTGGGTACAGCGTTTCTCGAGAATACTGTTCCCTGTACTTGCTTTACAGTTGTGACTTTACTGTCCGTTACTTTGATTAACTCAGGCCATCCCGAAAATGAGTCCACTAGTATTAAGAATAAGACTATATGTTTGACGTGTGCCTGATCAATTTGTACCCTAAACCACTGTCCTTTTTCTATGGGTCATGAGTGATCTTTAGTTAGTTGAGATTTTTTCAGTACATTTGGGGCGTCTTTTAATATAATCTATTTCTTTCAAATAACCCGGCCTCCAGGCTCGCAAGTTTAATTTTGTTTTGCCGTTATGCCAAAATGTATATTATCATGAATATTCTCTAGTATGTTCTTTCTTAGGGTTAGTGAATGTACTATTATATCTCCATTGCATATCATGCTCTTCTCCATGGTTAATTTGTGTCTCGTTTCTTTGAAGAGTCTCTCCACCATTGAGCAATTGTTCCATATATTTCTTTTTATCCTCTCTTGTATCTTACTTAATACAAGGCCTTCTTTGTTTCTATTCTGAATCGATTTAGAGGTAAAACGTCCATTTCCACCAAGTGTGGCAGAATACAACTTGAAGAGATAAATCAAAAGATAATGGTGAAGAAAGGAAAACTTAAAAGATACCGCGACATGTTCAAGAATTCAAAGAAAACAGGATATTCTAAAATCTTAAAAGAAAATTCTACCAACAAGTAGGTGGAGAATGGACGAGAACACATCAACAACCGTATTCAAAAGAAGCAAAACTCTTTTGGAGTGAAATAGGGGAACAGAGAAAACATAACAGAAAGACCGAACGAATAAATAACACGGAAAAAGAAATACAAAGATTAAAAAAAGGCCCTGAGTCAATAATACACCGGAAATCGCTGAGAGCAACTCTGAAAAAAATACCAAATTGGAAAACACCAGGTCATAATGGCATTCATAAATTGTGGTTTAAAAGATTCACGTCTATCCATGACAGACTGGCTCTTGAACAGAGTAGATGCTTGGTAGAAACAAATATACCCGAATGAAGGACTAAAGGGAAAGACGACACTGATCTAAAAAACAAACAAAAAAAAAACCCCAAAGAGACCATCCCCAGCAACTAAAGGCCGATAACGTACCTACCTAATACGGAAAATCCTAACAGCACAGGTTTGGGAGAAGGTTTATAACTGCCTTGTAAGCCGCGGACTGTTTCCCAAAGAAATGAAAGTATGTCACAAGGGACCAAAAGAAACAAGTGATTTACTGTATATTGATCAGCATATCATCATGAAGAACAAAGCGAGGCGAACAAACGTAGCTATGGCGTGGATAATATTGTCTAAAAATGTACACAGTATCTGACAAAGTCATAAAGTTCTTCACGGAAGCCAAAAAAAAAAAAAAAAAAAAAAAAAAAAAACAAACTAGAAAGTGGTATTGACCGCTGGAAGAAAAACTTTTGCTAAGATGAAATTCCATGAGAGGCATCCTCCAGGGAGATATGCTTTCGCAATTACTATTTGTAATAGCAATGATGCCACTGAATCACAAACTTAGAAAATGCACTGTGGCCAACAAATTTACTAACTTGCAAGAAAAAAATTCTCCCCTCATTTATATGGACGGCAATAAGCTGTTTGGGGGAAATTAACAAAAATTGGAGACTCTGATACAAACAATAGGAATATAAAACCAGGATATAGGAATTGAATACAACATAGAAAAATTTGCCACGCAAACAAGGAAAAGTAGGAAAAGAGAAATAACGGAAGGAACGGAACTGCCCAACCAAGAAAAAATCAGAACTCTCGGAGAAAAGGAAAATGACAAATACTTGAGCGTTTTGGAAGTGTACACCATTAAACAAGCGGAGATAAAAGAAAAAACAAACAAACAGAATCTCAGACAAATGAGAAAAATTCTCGAAACCAAGAACTGCAGCAAGAGACTCATCAAAGGGATGTTTCCCTTGCAGAACAAGGGAAGAACTTAAATTGAAATTTGACTATACTACCAAATGGTTTATGCAAAAATTAGAATCCGTCCTGAAGAATGAGATGCGCTAAATTCTCTGAGATTTTGAGTTATAAACGGATCACCTAATCTCGGCAAGACGACCAAACCCAGTGAAAATCAACAAAAAAAAAGAGCATCTACCGAATAGTGGACATTGCCGTCCCTGCAGGCCACAAAATGAAAAAAAAAGAAAGCGAAAAGAGAGACAATTACTTGGACCTTGCCTGAGAACTAAAAAATCAATGAAACATGAAGATGACGGTAATACCAATTGTAATTGGAGTGCTTGAAACGGTCTCCAGGGGTTTGGTAAGAGAGCTGGAAGAGTTGGAAATCAGAGGATGTGCTGAGACCATTCAAACCATTTAAGATCAGCCAAAATATTGAGAAGAATCAAGGAGACCAGGGCAAATTAGCTATCACCTAGGCGCCGTTGGTGTGAAAAACTCGCAAGGAGACTAATAATAATAATAATAATAATAATAATAATAATGCTCACAAAGAATTTGAAATGCTGATATAAATATAGTAAAGATCAATCGATGGCTGAAAAGTGCTGGACTGAAGATGGAGACAGTGCGGTTAATAATAGTATCACAGGATCAGAGCCTACCAACAAGAAACTACCAGGAAAAGATTATAAACAACGGATTAAACCCGGTATTATTGTAAGAACAAGAAGAATGATTGATAGAATTACCCAAAGAAGAAGAAGAAGAAGAAGAAGAAGAAGAAGAAGAATCGATAGAATAACTCAAAGAAGAAGACGAACAACGACAAAGAAGAGCAAGAAGAAGAATGATTGATCGAATTACTCAAAGAAGAAAACGTAGAACGACAAAGAAGAAGAAGAAGAAGAAGAAGAAGAAGAAGAAGAAGAAGAAGAAGAAGAATTGATCGAATTACTCAAAGAAGAAGACGAATAACGACAAAGAAGAAGAAGAAGAAGAAGAAGAAGAAGAAGAAGAAGAAGAAGAAGAATTGATCGAATAACTCAAAGAAGAAGACGAATAACGACAAAGAAGAAGAAGAAGAAGAAGAAGAAGAAGAAGAAGAAGAAGAAGAAGAAGAAGAAGAAGAATGATTGATAGGATTACTCAAAGAAGAAAACGAAGAACGACAAAGAAGAAGAAGAAGAAGAAGAAGAAGAAGAAGAAGAAGAAGAAGAAGAAGAAGAAGAAGAAGAAGAATCCTTGAAATTCATAAACGGGGGAGTAGAAGTTTTTGATGGTGATGGGGAGGAAGCAATTACGAATATAATGCGTGGAGTGGGGGTGGTGGTCGACATTAAAGGAAGCTAAAAAAATTCAGGAAAGTAATTTTAGAAGCTTTTTATGCAGGTAAACCCAATCTCACCTTGGCAGGAGAATTTTTTCGCATCGATAGAGCAAATTTAGTTAAAGGCATCAAGTTTCCTACTCAAAGGCGTCGGATTTGCCTTTTTTTCTACTCAACTAATTCCTGAACCACACCCAGGAACTCAACCCCTCTCGTAATCAAGGATTTTGTCATTCATGAAACCTACAGAGTGTTTAAAAAGAACACGAACGCCTGTTTTGACAATGTTGCATTTAAACTATTTTAACTTCTTTGCAACCCTGAAAACAGTAGTTGCAGACAGCCCAATCTGCGAAGACATACATGAAATACTCATGTTAATAATATAGTGGAGTCAGATAGACGGTATATTATATAGACAGATAGACGGTATAAATATATATATTTACCAACCCCTCCGTTTGGGCAGGATATGACATAAGGTCAATTTTTAAGCGGAGTTTAACAGGTTTTGAATTCAGAGTTTTCCTTCTCCGAGACTATTTGCCTCACCAAGGCTGAAGAACCTAGTCTGTCCTACCATTTACCCATAGCTGGAGAGAGAATAATTGGATTCATACCTTTCCCAAGGGTATAAATGCTATGTGAAATACAATCAGTCTCGTCCAAGATTTGAACTCGTGTCACCGTGTCTATTTCCTACGATGGTATAAATATAGAGGAGTCAGAGTGACGGTATATTCCAAAATTGAGGTCTTTAAAAACGAAAATAATATCTATACACCGTAATGTCTGATATTAATAATGGTAATAATAAATTCTCTGGGATGTTGAGATACAAACAGGTCTAATCCCGGCCAAAATACCAAACCTAGTGATAATAAATAAAAAGGTGAACTTGCCGTCTAACAGATGACAGAATGAAATCCAAAAAAAAAGACAACTACAGAGACCTTGTTAGAGAACAAAGAAGGCTTTGCAATATAAGGATGTGGAATAAAAATTATAATTGGCACACTCAGAAGGTCGTTTGGAAAGGAGACTGGAAATCGGAGGATGAATCAAGACTACGGCATTATTGAAATCGCCCGGAATACTGAGAAGAGTCCTGGAGACCTGAGAAGACTTGCTGTCACTCAGGCTCCAGTGAAAGACCATCAACTAAGGCAGGTGTGAAAAACTCGCAAGGAGTGTAATGATAAAAATAAGCGAAAAGATTGACAAATACTTGAACTTTACTAGAGAACCGAGAAACATATGGAACATGGAGGTTAAGGTGATACCAATTGCAGTATGTGCACTCGGAACGGTTCTCAAGCGCCAAAAGAAGGGACTGGAGGAGTCGGAAATCGAGTCCATCAAGATTACAGCATTGTTGTGATCGGTTTGAATATTGAGAAGAATCCCGGTGATCTGAGGAGACTTGCTGTCAACAGACTCCAACTAAAGACCATCACCTAATGCTGGTGTGGAAATTTTGCAAGGAGTAGAATAATAATAATAATAATAATAATAATAATAGCTAAAGGATTATTAAACGTCCTGGAGGACTTGGAAGTTGGTGGACGGGTAGAGACTATCCAAATGACAGTATTGCCGTGGACGGCCAGAATCCTGAGACGAGTCCTGGAGACCTGAGGAGACTTACTGTCACTCAGACTCCAGTAAAAAACCATCAGCTAACACTGATGTGAAAAACTCTAAAGGAGTAAATAATAATAATAATAATAACAGACCTTATAATAATCAACAAAAAAAAAAAGAAAAGAAAATCTGCAAAATTGTCGACTTTGCTGTCCCGGCTGACCATAGAATAAAACTGAAAGAATGTGAAAAGAATGATAAGTACCTCGACCTTGCTAGGGAATTGAAAAAACTATAGAACATGCAGGTTACAGTTATACCAATTGTGATTGGTGCTTTTCGCACGGTAACAAAAGGATTATTAAAGAGCCTGGAGGATTTGAAAGTTGGCGACCGAGTGGAGACCATCCAAACAACAGCATTATTGAAGACGGCCAGAGTACTGAGAAGAGTCCTGGAAACTTGAGGAGACTTGCTGTCACCCAAACTCCAGTGAAAGACCATCAGCTAACGCTGATGTGAAAAACTCTAATAATAATAATAATAATAATAATAATAATAATAATGACTGAAGTCAAACTAGAAACCAAAAAGGTAAATAAATTATTAAAAAAACATCTCAATGGACAACATCTCCGGACTAAACGATCTAATTTATGCTGGAGCAAAGCTAATTGGTGATAAAATTGGCTTTCTCCCAAGGAACCCACTCAGAAAGAAAAACCCTGGGTTAGAAATGAGGCTAGAAGGACAAATAAAGAAACTGGGAGATCAAGTGAAAGTACAAAGATAGGAAAAATACAAGAGAATATCATGGAATGAAAAGATCAAAAAACAACAGACAAGATTGACAATACAACGATGAAAGAAAATTTTATTAACAATCGGTGGTGAATCTACTAGGATAAATCAACAACCAGATGTAAAGGAAATAAAACAGTTTTAAAGCAAGATATGGGAACATAAAGTCTATAGCAGAAAGGCTGAATGGATGAACACCATCAAACACAAAAAAAAAAAAAAGAAAAGAATTACAAGGATTCGAAAAAGGCTAGACCTGCATTCATCAATGAATCCCTCAAGAAAGTACCAAATTGGAAAACGCCAGGTAATGAAGGTATACACTGATTCTGATTTTAAAAATTCCCGCCCATCCATGACAGATTGGTTTAGCAACTGAGTATGTGCCTTGAAGAAGCCAACATACCCGAATGAATTACAAAGGGGAAATACTCTGATCCAGAAAGATTCCAATATAGAGCGATAACATGTCTTCCTATGATGTAGAAACAGATGCGATAATAAATCCATTGCTTGCTTGTATGCCTCGGACTGTTTTCGAACGAACAGAAAGAATGCCTGCAAGGGGTAACAAGAGGAACATATGACCTAATAGATCAAGACATCGACAAAGATGTCAAAACAAGACAGGAAAATGTAGCCATGGTATGGATCCATAACAAAAAGACAATCTTGGATAATGGAATGCATGAAAATATACAAAATATCCAACAAAGTCATAAACTTCACCACAAAAGCCATGAAAAACTGGAAAGTGGATTTATCAACAGGAGGATAAACCCTAGCAGAGATGAAGATCCAAAGAGATATCTTCCAGGATGACTAATACAATGGAACAACCAATCCCGGACCTAGTATTAATTAACAAGAAAAAAGAACTTGTTATTTAGCAGATTTTGCTGATCCAGTGAATCATAGAATGATCCTCTGATCTCAAATTCCTCAAATCTTTTTTCGAAACTTTTGGGAATTGTTCCAAGCACTCGTTGCCAAGTCGGCTATGGCTGTAGAATACACAGACTGCATTTCTGCAGAGGGATAAAACTTCCCCCACTAGTGTCTTGGATATGATAATAAACAATCTGATGGTGAGATTCCAGTAATACTGGAGCATTTGGGAATGCGGAGTACCCTTTTATTGCCCTCGCTCCCAGTTCTGCTCTGACCCAGAGTGGATGCACCTGATAGGGTCTTATCTATAGGTCAAATAGAACTAAACTGTGTATTTATGCTAAACTGAAATGTTTGAAATATAACTGTTTTTGTCATTGAAACCCTGTACTTATGCTAAACTGAATTGTTTGAAATAGAACTGTTTTTATATGCTAAACTGAATTGTTTGAAATAGAACTATTTTTGACATAGAAATTGTGCACTTAAGCTAAACTGAATTGTTTGAAATAGAACTGTTTATATGTTTAAAATTGAATTTGGCATTAATAAGCTACAATGGGTGCCATAAACCAAGCTAAACCTAACCAAACCAAGTCCTCCAATTACAATTGGTTTCACCATGACCTTCATGTTGTGCAGAGTTTTTATTTCTCCAACAATATCCAAGTATTTGTTTATCTTTTCTCTTTCCTTATTTTTTACTCTGTGATCTGACTGACGGCAAAATCCACTATATGAGAAGTCCATTTTTTTTGTCAATTAAGGCTAGGTATGGCCTAATTGTATTTTCTTAATTAACACTAGGTCTATCCTTCTGGTCGGGATTAGGTGATCCGTTTGTATCTCAAAATCACATTGAATTTTATGCAGTTCATTCTCTAGGACGGATACCATTTGTCAGTATAATCAGATTTTAATCTCTTGCACAGTTCCCAGTGGATTACCTTTCCAACCCCATCATGTATTCATTTTGTACCAGTTTGCTGTATTCGCTTATTGTGTTATCGATCGTTTCATCACTGTCTCTATATAACCTACATTTGCATTACCAATTTTCGCCATGGTGTTGTTGCTGCTGTTTGCAACTTTTCTCTATTTCACTTGTGTGTTTTCATTTCACTCGAGTCTATCGAGCTGTCTCTAAAGATAAGACATTGTACTGAAAATATTTACGGATTACCCAGCAGACATGCTAAGTAGATAAGCAGAACTCGTGGAATTCTATCGACAGAAAACTTCACCCTTCCACAACTACTGACACTGACATAGTTTTTTTTAGTATGATTTGGTTTAGTTATTTAACGGTAAATCAACAGATTATGGCTGCTCAGTTGGCTGGGGCTATAGAATACACCGACTGCTTCTCTGCAGAGGGGTAAGACCCCCCCCCCCAACGAGTGTCCTGATATGACACTAAACAATCTGATGGTGAGGTTCCAGAGATGCTGGAGCTTTGGGGAACGCGGAGTACCCCTTCATTGCCATTGCTCCCAGGTCCACTCTGGCCCGGCGTGGTTGCATCTGATAGGGCCCTATCAATGGGTTAAATAGAACTAACAGCACACTTATGCTAAACTGAATTGTTCGATTAAACTGAATAGCTTGAAATATAAATGTTTTTAACAATTAACCGTACTTACATTTAAACTGCATGCTTATGCTTAATTGAATTATTTGAAATAGAACTGTTTTCGACATTAAAACTGTATTTACACTTAACTGAATTGTTACATATAACTGCTTGAATAGTTTGAAATAGAAATGTTTTTGACTATTAAACTGTGTACTTGTGCTAAACTGAATAGAATAGATTATTCACATAAAAATGGATTTGGCGTTAAATAATTTACAAAGGTTGATATGCCATAAAACCCAACAAACCAAACCAAACCAAACAGATTATGGGTTATTTAAACCCAGTATATGATTCACTTGCAAATGCTCGATTGTAATAACAACATTTTCCATTAGTTGTCTAAATTTCTGAGACGAAGCTTGATGATTTTTTTATCATTAAGGGTTTTCAGGCGATTGTCTTCATCTTTATTGTTATTTCTACAAAGTTTCGGTCGATATGTCCTCCGGCCTTCTTCAGGTGTTTGTCGAACTCGGGAACCTACACAGAACTTCGAACTACGTCCTTTATTGAATCCACGGGGGTCGCCTGTTCTGATTCCGTTAGTCATAACCGGGTACAAGTGATATTTTTACTCGTTTGCAGTCAGGATTGAACCTGCAACCTCCAGTCATGACTAGTTAATTTGGCGTCACTTGTGAACGATATGAACTGTTGGCTCAATTGAAAACTTTCGGCTCTGTGATCGCTGGTTCGTTCTCCAGTGTTGGAGATCACCGTATACACTGCTGATAAGACCTAATTTGGTCGTAACACCTGTCCAGTTTTTCCGTATGTCGTGCCTAGGTGTTCGCCGCATTTTCTGATTGTGGTAATTCAATATACAACATTTCCCATGTTTTATAGCATTTTTTAATTGAACGTTTTTGTCTATAATCATTTGTTTGCCCGCAGTTATATGGTTTCATGTATTTCTATCTAATACCAATAATTTCTGCACAATTTCATGGTTTCAAGTAACTATTCCTGTTAAATAACACCATTTGTTTGTCGACAGCAATATGGTTTCAAGTATTCCTATCTAACGTCCATAATTTGCAAGCAATTATATGGTTGCAAGCAACTAATCAAAATGAACCTTTGTGAATAATTATAGCTTTAAATAACAATTCTTAATTCAAATAATGAGCATACAGTTAAACGGTTTGTAGTATTCCTATCTATCACTAATAATTCTTTCTAATAATAATCAATTGTTTGCATACAGTTAAATGGTTTCATGTATTCCTATCCAATACTAATAATTTTCAAAGAAATCTATTTGCTCTGCATGTATTTGGCCCTAACAGGTATTACTACTGCAGGTCCAAGTGGACCTGGAAGTAATAGTCATGAAAGGATACTGTACACTTTTCAGTGTTTCAGAACTGTTTTGGTTAATTTTATTTGTTCAAAACGGCGTATCAACTCTTAATGGGTTATTAATGTCAAAAATTGCTTAGTTTCTAATTTTTTGATTAAAATATTTCCAATATTACATTGCATTTTTTTAAAAATTGAACTTTTATTATCATTAGCTATTATTATTAACTATAATCAACTATTATTATTATTAACTATTATTATTAACTATTATCATATTTTATTATAATTAACTATCATTATTAACTATAATTATAATCAACTATTATTATAACTTGTTATATCTTATTAACAATTATCATTATTAACTATTATTATATTTTATCATTATTAACTGTCATTATTACTATTATAATTAAATATTATTTTATTTTATCATAATTAACTATTATCATTATCATTATTAATAACTACTATTGTATTTTAATATTAATTATTATTATTATTAACTATTATTATAAGTAGTAGTTTATAATCATTTGTTTTCGCATAGTTTCACCCATTCCTACCCAATATTAATCATAACCAAAGTTATATATGTCAAGGATATGAGACTGAATTGGATATGATGGTGAGGCTCCATAACATCCTGATCCACTCTGATCTAATGAGATAGTAAGTGTTAGTGTCCAATCTGTTGATTAAATAAATCTGTTAGCAAATTATTTGTATTTGATAGGAATACTTGATATATAAGCGTGTGCAAAAAACTGTATAAAAATGTAAATATACAAGTACAATGTGTGCAATTCCCTAACTTCTAGGCTTAGAATTACTCTAGATGGGTTGACATGTCGTTAAAATCTGTCACTATGATATCAAGTATTCCTATCAAATACAAACAATGTGAACACAGTTGTATACTTTCAAGTATTTATTCTTTCATATAATTTTCTTCTTCTTCTTCTTCTTCTTCTTCTTCTTCTTCTTCTTCTTCTTCTTCTTCTTCAATGGCTTATCAACATTCATAGGTTTATTTGTTTCTGCTTTCCACCAAACAGGACTTGACACAAGGTCAATGACCCGAAGGTTGATCATAGTGAGGATTAGGGGAGGGGAAGGTCGGGAACGAGTCGTGGCTCAAGCCCTGCAGGTCTTTACTGTTGATCGGCCCAATGTGGGCCTGTGGAGCCGAGCTGGATAAGGACCCAAATCTGGGTCCAGGCACGTATGCCTGATTATAGCTTAAACTGAACAGCATGGTCCAGTGCTATACAAGGGAGACAAAGGTGTTAATGTTGCTGCTCGTCCACCCGAAGGTGGCCCAGCCGAAGCTGGTAGCCTTACGGTTTCAAGCCTGCCTTTGTTGGAGAGTGCCCGCTAGGGTCAAAGCCAACAGGAATTTAATGCCGTCGGCCTTGACGCCCTTCATAGGTTATTTAAGACATCATCAGAGAAGAACAGTTGATGCTATTTAACCTAAAGCTGTGCGGAAGTATAAGGTGTTCATACCTTTCTTGTGGGTACTAGTCCAAAGGGAATGAAATAGCATGACTGGAATTCGAGCTCGCTTACAACGATCCCGCAGTACAGCATGTTAGCCACTACACCAAGGAGACTCCATCCACAAGCATTCCAATCCGATACTAATCATTTTAAAAATAGATTTATTTGACACATCGATGGGACCCTGCCAAGTATTCCCACTCTGGGCCAAAGTGGATCTTGGAGTAATGGAAATGAAGGGCTGACTCCGCATTCACCAGATCTCCAGAACTGGAACCTCACCACCAGATGCAGTTTAGTGCTACAACCAGGACGCTTCGTTTTAAAGGGAGGCGTCTCACCGCTCTGCAGAGTATAGTCAATATATTCTAGACCCTGGGCGAACTGACGTGGATGTTTGTGTCTAACTCTAACAAAACTAATTTAAACCTACATTGGCTCTTAAAACGTTAATATTGTCAAAATTGTAGTAATTTACGAAGGTCTTTACTTCGATTTAGCACAAGGCCAAATGAATGGGGCACCCAATGAGACTCGAACTCACTCGTGTAGGTTTGCGAGTCTAACTTGCTAACCATTACACCACCAGAGGTGCCCTTGTCAAAATTGTAGTCTCGGTTTTTTAGTCAAGAAGAAAGGCAGCCATATTGGCTGTATGTCAGCGCGTATTCCGTCATATCACGAGGTTATGAAGGGTTCATATGCAAACAAGCTCAGGGGCAAATCAGGGTATTCTGTCATAAGAGGAGAGATGTTGTGACTAATGCTACATCTCCTTTGTTTTATGACTATCATTTCTCTAAAATTAGCAGTTCAGACGACCTAGAAACATCTCAGTGAAACCGTTGAAATTCTTATTAGGTGGATGGCAGATCGTCTTTCTTTCGTTCTTTCTTTCTTTCTTTCTTTGCTTTTATTAAATTTGTTTCTTTTTTTTTTCTCTCTTTGTCTCACTCTCTGTTTCTCTCTTACACATAAACACACACACACACATACACACACTCTCTCTCTCTAATTCATTCTCTCTCTCTCTCTCTGTCTCTGTCTCTCTCTCTCTCACACAAACACTGTCTCTCTCTCTCTCTCTCTTTCTCTTTCTCCCTCTCTCTCTCTCTCTCTCTCTCTGTTATCTTTCTTTTTTATAACAGGCAGATTTAGCGCACGATTACATTGCTCATTTTGCTTTGTTCTTTCTTTCTTTGCGGTTTATAAAAATTTCTTTCATTTCTCTCTCACTCTTCTTTTTTTCCTTCCTTCCTTCCTTCCTTTTTTTTTTTTTTTTTTTTGCTTTTTAAATTTATTTTTCTTTTCTCTCATCACGTTTCCTTTTCTTTCGCTTCCTTCATTTTTTTTCCTTTTTAATTTCTAGCAAATTTTCCCTTTCTTTCTTTCTTTCTTTCTTTCTTTCTTTCTTTCTTTTAAATTTTCTTTCTTTTTTTTTTCTTTTTCTCACTCTCTTCATCTTTCGCTTTCTCTTTCTTCCCTTTTGCTTTCTTTTT
Source organism: Sepioteuthis lessoniana (assembly GCA_963585895.1). Lineage (NCBI taxonomy): Eukaryota > Metazoa > Mollusca > Cephalopoda > Myopsida > Loliginidae > Sepioteuthis > Sepioteuthis lessoniana. Next base: position 31,326,035 of record OY757936.1, on the reverse strand, counting down.
ATGTCTTGTACAGGGTGTCTCAAAATAGATGCAACCAATTAATAATATAATTCATATTGCATCAAGTCATCTTTCATCTGAGTCTTAAAAAGTAATAATATCACTTCAGAAAGGTCAAACCAGATGACAAGGGCAGAAATTGATTGTCTTTATCCAACAGTGCATATGAAAGATCAAGTTCTTGGGAAGGTCTTCGGAAGGACTTTTTCGGACTCCTTCCGACAGAATCTCTCACCACATCCACATTGTCAGGACATCTTGCTGTCAACTTCCTGCCAGATCTGGGATTTTCTGCTTTATTGTTGAGGTTTTTTACTGACCCTGTGGCTTATAATTTGTATACCCAACTATAGATTTGGTATTTCTGGGGATAATTGTTAAACTTCCAGCAAAATTTTGCTTGCACAGTTTTGAATGATTTTGTCTCCAAATAAGCAGTGACGCAAAATATTTTTTGCTCTTTTGTTCAAGGCATTACGATCGAGGATTAATAGTTGTTATAAAGTTGGTGACCGTAGTCGAGGGCGACCAGAAGGCTCCCTTTTCAATAGCTACT
>OY757936.1:31297979-31320479 GCA_963585895.1 Sepioteuthis lessoniana | reverse complement strand
TAATGCGTGTTTATATATATATATATATATATATATATATATATATATATATATATATATATAAGCGTGTAAAACTTCGTTTTTTTCTTATCTGTAGGTTTTCATATATAGATGAAAGAAATCATTAAAAAAGGATTCGATTTTTTAAATCAAACCTGTTTATATATATATATATATATATATACATATATATATATATATATATATGAATGAAGTGCGTTTAGCGTAAAGGTTATCGTCGTAGGAAATGTAATCGGCGACTCGGGATTAAAACTTGGATGGAGCTGTTTTACTTCGTGCTAATGCCCTTGGTAATGCCAAAAAATCCATCTTTTTTCTTCACTTTCGGTTATGGGCAAATAGTGCGGCAAACTTGGTTTAGCAACCAGTCTAGGAGAAGGAAAACTCTGAATTCAAAAGGACTGCGTTCTGCTTAAAAACTGATCTTAGTCACACCTACTCGTAGTAGAGGGGTTACGTAAACATATTTCGATTGAAGCAAATATTCATTACATTTTAAGTTAGTTAATGAATATGCATGCGAAAAAGTTCCTTTTTTTACTCGGATGATTGAATGGTTAGTGCTTGTTTGTGATGCGTATATCACGTGACTAAAGCAGTTCAAGCCCTTATCGGTATCAGCACTAGTTTGTTAATGTTGTGACAGTTAGTGCACTGACACGTTGTACATTGCTTCTCTTCGTGTGTGATTTGAAACTTTGTACAGATTAACTTGCAACGTAGTCTAATAAGGGAATTTATGCTTTACAAGTTCGATCAGGGCCATAACGCCTCAGAATTATCCAAAAAAACTTTTGTTGTACAAAAGGTGAAGGCAGTAACCAGATGGTTAAAGGAATTTTGTTCGGGTTCGACGATTAGGCAAGATTAAGTAGGCCCCAAACTATGGATTTTGTTGCTGGGTTTCAAGTCATAGAAGCAAATTAAGCTAGTAGAACAGGGTGTCTCAAAATAGATGCCACCTATTAGTATGATTGTTTACTGAGACAAGCACAATGGCGGCCATTTAGAATAGGTCTTATAAAAAAGTGCATCCTTTGAGCGAGAGTCATCAAATCAAGTTTTTTTTTTTAATTCTTATTATATTAGCTTCTAGGACATGTAATCTTTTTTTAGTTTCTTATCTCAGTAATAAATCATTTTCATATCAATATTGCAAAACCTTTGACTTACCCAGTTAATACATCTCATATATTGTGTACTTTTTCTCCCTGCTTTACTTATTCGCTATTTTCCGTGAATCCTCCCAATAACTTTCTCTGTATACGAAGGTTTTTAAATTCAATAATTTAATATCTCTCTGTGGATCTCGTGTCAATTTATTTGCCTCGATGTATTTTTTACAAATTTTCTTCCTATTTCGTCAGTTTATTTTTCCCGTTCAAATTTTTCGTTTCCTTCAATGGGAGATTTATTTTCTTCTTCCTTTTTTCTTTTCTTCTTTTTTTTTTTTTTGACTATTATTTCACCTAGTTTAAGAAACTTTGTTGAGGTTCTTGACGTCATATTATTTAAAAAGAATTCAAAAGATAACAAAGAAATTTTACAAAGTTAGTTTCTTTTTTTATTTCTTTCTTTCATTTCATTTCTCTCTTTCATTCATTTTTTTTTTCAATTTCTCTTTCTTACTTTCTTGTTTCTTCTTATTCTATTTTCTTTCTTTCTTTCTTTCTTTCTTTCTTTCTTTCTTTCTTTCTTCTGGCTGCCATTTCTTTCTTTCTTTCTTTCTTTCTTTCAAGATTGCCACGTCTTTCTTTCTTTCTTTCTTCTGGCTGTCATTTTTTTCTTTCTTTCTTTCTTTCTGTCTTTGTTTCTTTCTTTCTTCTGGCTGCCATTTCTTTCTTTCTTTCTTTCTTTCTTTCTTTCTTTCTTCTGGCTGCCATTTCTTTCTTTCTTTCTTTCTTTCTTTCTTTCTTTCTGTCTTTGTTTCTTTCTTTCTTCTGGCTGCCATTTCTTTCTTTCTTTCTTTCTTTCTTTCTTTCTTTCTTTCTTTCAAGATTGCCACTTCTTTCTATCTTTCTTTCTTTCTTTCTTTCTTTCTTTCTTTCTTTCTTTCTTTCTTTCTTTCAAGATTGCCACTTCTTTCTATCTTTCTTTCTTTCTTTCTTTCTTTCTTTCTTCTGGCTGCCATTTCTTTCTGTCTTTCTTTCTTTCTTTCTTCTGGCTGCCATTTCTTTCTTTCTTTCTTTTTTCTTTCTTTCTTTCTTTCTTTCTTTCTTTCTTTCTTTCTTTCTTTCTTTCTTTGTGCTATTCTTCCTTCTTTTCTTTCTTTCTTTATTTCCTCATCAGCCCTCCCCGCCGTCTGCCATTATTATTCGGAAACTCAATTTATTTTATGCAAAGTAATATTCACTAAAATATTCTTTCTTGTCTGCCATTTTTATTGAACCTTCATTTCATCCTCTGTAAATATCTTCTTTTCTTCTCTTTTCGTTACCAACTCGCTGTCTCTTGTTGCTAAGCAGAACGTTGTCCGTTTCTTTTGGCACGAACGGCCTACCATACAATCCTTTCATTTCTTTCCATCTCTCTTGCCACTTCGCCTATATTGAACACCCACGTAGATTTCCATTCAATTTATCCGAGTATGCTATTCGAAAATTTTCGGCTGTTTTTGGCCAAGATATCTTTCTTTGTACGAGTGTCGTCAACGAAAAAAAAAAATCTACCCTGATATCTAACTAAAAAAGATGTTGCTATTTTTTTATGATTTTTATACGCTATGTATTTTTCGGTGTCAGTTTCTTTGTTTAATGGCATGTCAACCTTCGTGGGCTATTTAATGCTAAAGCCACCCTTGTAGAAGAGTAGCTGCTAGGAGTATGAGGGGCCTCATACTGTTTCCAAGGGTATTTGTCCAAAAGTGATTGAAACAGAATGACGAGGGTTCAAACTCATTTGCATCGAGGACACAGTCTGTACCATAGGCATATACATGAATATGCGAAATGTACATGGGATGTTCATATATATATATACATCGAACATAGGAATCTCGAAACACAAAAAACACTTACGACTTCTCAGTTCAAATACAAAACTTTTTTTTACCTTTGAGTTTAAAGGTTTTTCGACATAAGGAGAGAGAGGCACAATCTTTCTATCCTAGCTTTTTCATCTGACCCCCCCCCCATCTCGTGCCTCCGCGATCAAACGAAAGTCGACCGTCTCGTTTGGTGTCTTGACTCAACTCTACTCACTGACTTCAAAAATCCCAAAATCACCTGCGTTAATGTTGCAGCTAAGTAACCCATGCACGGAGCCGAAAGGTTCTCAGCCTAACTAAACCCAAAGGCATGAAACGAAATCCCTCGGCCATTATATTACAAGTCTATCAATTTAGTCATTTCACCACGGGGACTCCCAAATGTTCTTTACCCCTAAACTAACTGGTCATTTTTCACTGAAGTCTGAGAAACAGCAAGTCTTCAGATCTCCAGAACTCTTCTCAGTATTCTAGCTAATTTTAGCAGTGCTCAGGTCTCGATGCACATAATTTTTCCTCTGATCTCCAGTCCCTCCAGTCTCTTTTCTAAGCATTTTTGGGCCTTTCCAAGGGTTCCAATAACAATTGGTATCACCGTCCCCTTCACGTTCCACAACCTTTCTTCAGCTCAGTGGAGTTTGGTTGACAGCAAGTCTCCTCAAGTCTCCAGGACTCTTCTCTGTATTCTGGTCGATCTTAGTAATGCTGTAGTTTAGATGCTTTCGTTTTGTTCTCCGATTTCCAACTCTTCCAACCCCCAAATCAAGCCTTTGGGGATTGTTCCAAGCGCGCCAATCAGAAGTGGTATCACAATCACTTTCATTTTCCTTTACTTTTTTCATGCTCTGGCAAGGTTTTAATACTTGTCTCCTTTTTGTTTTTTCGATTTTCACTTTTTGATCAGCCGGAACTTTCTCTTTTTTTAACTATCATTAAGTCTGGTCTCCTGGCCGGGAATTGGTGATCTGTTTGTATCTCAAAATCCCAGTGAACGTTGTGTCTCATTCTCTAAGAGGGATTCAGGTTGGTGCATATTCCACTTGGTAGTATGGTGAAATTTCAATTTTTTGCATAGTTCCTAGTGGATCCTCTTACCTACCCCATCATGTCTTGCCTAATACTCTTTTTCCGCTAGTTTGCGGCATTTGCTTATTATATGATTAATGATTTCTGCTCTATCGGCACATTACTTAAACTTGCAATTCTGTTGTGACTTATCTATTTTCGCTTCAACACAGTTGGTCCTTATGGCGTTGTTTTGAGCTCCAATTATTATTATTTTTTTACTCTTTTGAGAGTGCTTCACTCCAGCGTTAGCTGATGGTTTTCCACTGGAGTCTGAATGACAAGTCTTCTCAAGTCACCAGGACTCTTCTCAGTATTCTGTCCAATCTTAATAATACTTTCGTTTGGATGGTTTCCACTCGTCTTCTTATGTCCAAGTCCTCTAGTCCGTGTAACGACCCTTTGGTAACTGTACGTAGGGCATCAATTACAATTGGTATCACCGTCACTTTCTTGTTCCACAGTTGTTGTTTTTTTTCAGTTCTCTAGCAAGGTCGAGGTACTTATCTCTCTTTTTGCTTTCTTTCAATTTTACCCTGGGATCCGCCGGGATGACAAAGTCTACTATTCGACAAGTTCACTTTTTTATGGACTATTATTCAGTCTGGTCGCCTGGTCGAGATTAGGTCATTCGTTTGTTATCATTAATATTTCACACCTTGGGAGTTTTTCTCACAAGTTTAAACTGGTGGTTTTTCACTGGAGTCTAAGTGACAGCAAATCTCCTCATATCTTCAGGACCCTTCTGTGTATTATGGCCGATCTCAGCAGTGCTGTGGTCTAAATGATTTTGATCTTTCCTCTAGTCCCGAGTTTCCCCTGTCTTTTTTCCAAGCTTTTGCCGAGTGTTCCAAGCACATCAACTACAATTAGTATCACCCTCTTCATGCTCCACAGCCTGTTCAGCCCTCTAGCAAGATCCAGGTATTTGTTTATCTTTTCAGTTTTTTTTTATTCTAAGTCTGGAACGGCAAATCCACCGGATGACAATTTCTTTTTTTTTTTTTTTTTTTGTCTGGCAAAGTAATACTACGTTTGTTCTTCTGATCAGGATTGGCTCATATGTGTGTATCGCCAAGTACCAGTGAATTTTATTTGTCTCGTTTTCTTAAACAGATTCTGGTTTGGGCATATACCACTTGTTAGTAGGGCTAAATTTTTTTCCCATAATTCCCTGTGGATCACCTTTCTCACCAAATCACCCCAAGTCTTGTATTTATTTTGTACTAGTTTTGCTGCATTCACTTATCAAGCGATACACTATTTCATCTCTGCTTCTATATAAACTACACTCGCTATTATTATTATTATATTATTATTATTATTACACTTGTTGTGTATTAGAAATTTCTACGTTGTCATAATTGGTTTACTGTGGCATTGTTTTGCAATGTGACTAAGAATGCTGCGAGAAATCTTGAACAAGTCCTGGCGTCAACACCCCTACAAGACACCAACTGTACGGCCACCTGCCTCCTATCACGAAAACTATTCAAGTTAGACGAACCAGACATGCAGGACACCGCTGGAGAAGCAGGGACGAACTCATAAGTGATGTACTCCTATGGACCCCCACACATGGCCGTGCAAAAGCAGGACGACCAGCACGAACATACATTCAGCAAATGTTGTCCTGAAGACCTGCCTGAGGCGATGAACGATAGGGAAAAGTGGCGAGAGAGGGTCAGGGGTATCTGTGCTACCAGCACGACATGATGATGATGATGAAAAAGATTCAATTTCTCTCATCAGGTTTTCTCTTCGCAGCCATGTCTGGGTCATCTCGTACGCAATTTCCCTGGTTTTGTTGCTTGAAGTATCCGAATAGTTGTTTTTCTTTTCATTTCGTTTTTCTAATACTTTTTATGGGTTTCCTGCTCGTCCTTAAGTTATTTCGATATTTGCAATCTTTAACACTTTCCACCATATATATATATATATATATATATAACTTCTTGAAGACCACTTCGAACGCCAGAAACACGTGTAGAAATAAAAAAGAAAAATAACCTAAAAGCAAATTCCCTAGAGGACCTATTCCTTTTAATATATATATATATATATATATATATATATATACTATAAGAATTTGTAAAAGCAGTTCTATTTCAAACAATTCAGTTTAGTATAAGTATACAGTTTAGTTCTATTTGACCCATAGGGCCCTGTCAGGTGGTAACACTCCAGGGCACAGCGGATCTGGAAATGATGGTGATGAAAGGGCACTTCCCATTCCCCAAAGCTCCAGCATTACTGAAACCTCACCATCAGATTGTTTAATGTCAAATGCAGGACACTCTTTGGGGCGGGGATCTTATCCCTCTGCAGAGAAGCTGTCGGTGTATTCTACAGTCCGAGCCGACTGGGCAAAATCCCCTCAATAGTTGGTCAATTTAAACAATGAAAAATATATGTAAATGCCACTATTATGGGGCAGGATTCATACTACTTTTGTTTGGTTTGGTTTGGTCGGTTGGGTTAAAGGCATATCAACTATTGTAGGTTATTTAATGCCAAATCCATTTTTATACATATAAACATTTTCATATCGAACAAACAACTTTAGCATAAGTACACAGTTTAGTTCTATTTGACCCATAGATAGGACCCTATCAGGTGCTACCACTCCGGGACAGAGTGGACCTAGGAGCGGTGACAATAAAGAGGCAGTGCACATTCCCCCAGGCCCCAGATTACTGGAGCCTCACCATCACTGCAGAGATGCAGTCGGTGTATTCTACAGCCCCAGCCGACTGGGCCAACTACTTCTGTCCCATATTAGTTGAGACATTTAGTCAATGAAATGCATATGTAAATGCAACAACTATTACAAGACAGATGTTTTTTTTTTCTATTTTAATAGCACACTCTTTTTTGTCAACAGACACAGAATTTATTGGACGTCCCTATATGCTGGGAAAATGTCACAAATTTGACAAGATAAGTGCCATCTTATGTCGTGAGTGAGAGAAAAACAATCAGAGAGACTGAATTACATGTGTTTCTAAATGAAAATGCCGCACCACTTTGTCACATTCTCTGCATTAACTGCTAATACAACGTTTTAAGAATTCGACTTTAAAAATGGTAATCTACAGGAAGCACCGGATCCACTCCAAGGAACATATTTGACATTTTAAGTTCCAATATATCGGTAATGTTTAATGTAGTGTTAAGCGGAAGTCAACAACGTCAGACTGGCGGAAGTACGGTTTTGATCGAATCAATCTTATGCCAAGCGGAAGAACTTGCTATAATCTGATAACAGTCTTTTAAGTAGCAATAAGAGTACAACCGTAGAATGGCTACCTAGGTTGTATAGCCGGTTTATGCGTAAGTTTCCAATATCTCATCCGTATTTAATGCTTTATCAGCCACCAGACCCCGAGACTATTATTCCTGTAAATTCTGACCTTATTGTCCTTGTGGGTAGAGTGTTCGCCAATGGTCTGAAAGACCTGGGTTCAATCCCAGGTCGCGTCACACCAAAGACTTTAAAAATGGTACTTGATACCTCCTTGTTTAACACTCAGTAATATAAGATACGTATCAAGGCTAAAGTGGAGCAATCCAGGGAAAGGAGTAGCGCCCTCCTTTACACCTCGGTGTAGTAGCTATTGAAAAGGGAGCTTTCTGGTCGTACTCAAATACGGTCACCAACTTTACTTATATATATATATATATATAACTTTTTTCGAATTTTCATTGATTATTTTTGGCAACTTGTATCGCCTTGTTCTATGATGAATTTGATACAAGTTGTCCAATAATTGCTGAACTGATTATTCTTTGTTTTAAACCTTTGATAATGAGGGGGTGAAAAATTGATATCAGAGCCATTTCCCGCCATTTGTGGACGAAAGAAAGGAGTGCAAAGGTAGTAGTAAAAGAAATGAATAATATCGAAGGTTCAGGAATTGTCAACGAACGTGTGGCACAAAACAGTTTCAGGCGTTTCAAGGAAGGTGACACAAGTCTCGAAGACCAACTAAGGTCAAGCAGTTCGCTGTGAAAGATGAGGACTAAATTGATGAAAAAAAAAGGTAAAAAAAAAAACAAAAAAACTTTTGAATCATCCCGATATATATACATATATTAGAAAATTTTTGGCTATCGAATGATCGTATATTGAATTGCTATGATCTATGAATTCGCATGGTCAAATATGCTCTTTTAATACCAGTCTAGCATGTTAGCCACTATACACCAAGTGGACTCACTCCCCGCCTTTTTTTCAAACATTTATCCTTGAAATAAATAAGCAATAACGTATATTTAAAGTCACTCGACTTGATCGCACTTTGCTTTTATTTAATTTTCATTGTATCCATCTCAAATTGACACATTAAAAAGTCAAAAAACACTGTCAAAAATATATTGCCCTGTTTAACTGACCTACATTCTTCCATATATCGTGTAGATATAAATACACACGCTTTGCTCGAGCCGAACTTTGTATGACTTATAACTCATATTATTTCTCTCCCATTAGAGTTGGTACATTTAGTCGATGAAATCCATGTGCAAATGTAACAAGTATTATAGGACGGAAGTCATACTTGATTGTTTCAGACATACTAAGTAAATATCAATATCACTTGTACCTATTATCATGATATATTGCTGTGGTCAGTTAAATAAATTGCTGTTTTTCGTTGGTCCAATGAGGGAGAAAAGTAAATACGTTTAAATTAATAGGCCCACAAGTGAATTTGCTTTTAGGTTATTTCTCCTTCTTCTTCAACGCGTGTTTCTGACGTTTTAAGTCGTCTTCATGAAGGACAACTTAAAACGTCAAATACACGTGGTGAAGAAGAAATTATCCGAAAGCAAATTCTATTGTGGACCTATTAATTTTAAAGTATATATATATAGATATATATATATACTCAAACTCTCTCTGCCACAAGGACTGCAGCTACTTTAAATTAAGTGTTTTCCTTCACCTAGATTAAAATTAAAGAGCCCTCTTTGCCCTACTGTTATAATTAAGGGGTGGGAAACATGCATTCATGCATTTTCCAAGGTATTAGCGCAATGAGAAATTCAAACAGTCTACTCTAAGATTCGAACTCGGTTAGCCAAAATCACTTTCTTCAACAAGAACGGTTACTGCACAAACGCTTCCTAAACTTTGGAGGTTTGTAAAATCTCAAGCCACCCCCAAAGAATAAGTAGCTGTCAAAAAATGAATACACTATATTCATTTAATTTTATTCCTGTTTTCTGAGCTTCACTGTTAAAGAGTTTAGTAATAAGTAATAACGTTTTGATTGTATTTCCTTATTTGACGGCATATAAGGCGCACTTTTTTTTTCTTAAAAATATCTTTTAAAATTTCCCTGCGTCTTGTATGACATTATCATATTTACCCAACCTCTCCGCTCGGGCAGGATGTGACACAGGGTCAGTATTTTTTAAGCGGAGTTTTACAGGTTTGAATTCAGAGTTTTCCTTTTCCTAGACTAGTTGCCTCACCGAGGCTGAAAAACCCAGTCTGCCCTACTATTTTACCCATAGTTGGAGGGAGAATAATTGGATTTATACCTTTCCCAAGGGTATTAGTGCTATGTGAAACGCAATCAGTCTTGGCCAGGATTTGAACTCGTGTCGCCGTGTCCATTTGTATGGCATATGTAGGTTTAAAATTCGCTATACTATTTACCAACCCCTCCGCTCGGGCAGGATATGACACAAGGTCAATTTTTAAGCGGAGTTTGAATTCAGAGTTTTCCTTCTCCTAGACTAGTTGCCTTACCAAGGCTGAAGAACCTAGTCTGTCCTACTATTTACCCATAAATGGAGGGAGAATAATTGGATTCATACCTTTCCCAAGGGTATTAGTGCTATGTGAAATGCAATGAGTTTCGTCCAGGATTTGAACTCGTGTCGCCGTGTTCATTTCCTACGACGATAACAATTACACCACGGGCACCTCCAATAAATTTAAATTAATTTAAAATTCGCTATAGTCGGCCGAAATTAGCAAACTGGCAATTCTTATTAGCTTCGACTTTAGAGTAACTTTCATTTACCTATTGTCATAATCTAAAAGGCTATTATGCAGATTAAAAATGTTATTATCAATGATATTCATTACACTAATTTCATCACGTATTGATATAAGTACTTTGCTTTATTATTTTTTTTTTTTTTGTTTTCTTTCCTTTGAATATTATAATTTTTTTTATTCGCTTGTGTTATTTTTAAAAAAAAATATTTTTCGTTTAATTGTAATCATGGCTTTTTTAAAACCAAAATTACACCTCATAAATATAACCTAGGCTTTAATGTCTACAAATAATTTTACTAATTGCTATTTTTTTTCTTGATTTGACAGGCTGGAATCTGGGTGCGTCTTATGCATCCGTCCGTCTTATATGCCGTCAAATACGGTATATTCCATGGGAAAAAAGAAAATCATTGTATTTTTACTTTCACCTAAATAATTAACCCTTTGCAGTTCAAGTAGGTTACTGTTAAAATCAATTACAGAGATCATCCATGTCAGATTATACGAATGCTAGGATTCGAGGGTCCTCGTGGGAGTTCTTTTGACGTCCTGTCTAAAGTGCTGAACTGCGACCCCGAAATAAGCAAGTTCGAAATCCATTCGCGTTATTACATTTACGTTCAAACAAATACCCCTGCGAAAGGCATGAACCCCGGTATTCCCCCTAGTTATGGGTTAAATAGTATCACTTTTATTCTTTTACAAGGGCAGCTTTAGCATTAGATAACACACGAAAGTTGACATGACATTAAATAAAACCAAACCAAAGAATGCTAGATTCAAAGAATTTAATTAGTTAACTGAAAGAAAAAGTATTCCACCATGTATTTATTCACCCTAACCTTTCCACCATGGGAAGGATGTGACACAAGGTAAATTTTTAAGCGGAGTATGACTGGTTTGAATTCGAAGTTTGTTTTTTTTTGTTTTACAAGATTGATCGCAAAGTCGACCCCAAAGAGATTGAGATAACAAAAGTGATTGTCATTTGATCTTGATGATAAAAGAACAAACAAAACTGTTACAAAAACCCATTCACGTATATTTTGGATTTTACAAGTTCTCATAAACAAGATATGAGAGGGGGCTGTTCAGTCAGTGAAAGAAAGATTCATTCTTTTATGAATCGTATCCCATCCCCATCCAATATATTGAGAGCGGTTTCGCCTAAGCCCCAAAATATTCGCCTATTTCCCTTGGCGTTTGAAACTTAACCCTGTTGGTATCTACCTTCCCCTGCGCACGATCAAAATGTGACACAAAGTCAATTTTTTAGAGGAGTACAGTTGGTTTGAATTCAGAGTTTTTTTTTTCTCCTAAATTAGTTGCTTAACTAAGGTAAGAGAAGTTAGTTCTGTTTTAAGCCCTGTCGGCTGGGGCTGTAGAATACACCGGCTGAGTCTCTGTAGAAGGTTAAGACCCACAAAAACGTGTCCTGGATATGGCATTTAACCATCTGATGGGGAGGCTCCAGTTCTGGTGCTTTGGGGAATGTAGAGTACTCCCAGCTCAAATGACCCTGAATGGTAGTACCTGTTAGAGTCCCATATATAAATCAAATAGAAATAATGTCCTGGGTATGACACTAAACCATCTGATAGGGAGGCTCCAGGTCTGGTGCTTTGGGAAATTTAGAGTACTCCCAGCTCCACTGGCCCTGAATGATAGTACCTGTTAGGGTCCCATGTATGAATCAAATAGAAATAACGTCCTGAGTATGACAGTAAACTGTGACTGATTATAAGACTTTGGAGCATCGGGGAATGCAGAGTAACTCTTCGTTGCCATTACTCTCTGATCCACTCTGACCCGGAGTAGTACAACTTGTTAGCGTGTCATCTATGAGACAAATAGAACTGTTTAACCATTTAACTTCGTGCAAACAAATGCTTACCGAGAAAATATTTGTTTGCAATATATGCATAAACAGGGTTCGGCATTAAATAGCCTAAAAGGGTTGATATGCCGTAAAACCTAACCAACCAATCACTCCTATTTTTACATATAAATGGGGAGAGAAGAAAGGACTTCATGTCTTTCCAGAGGGCATTAGCATGAAGTGATACGCAAATTTACTATTCAGTACTTAGATGGGTGACCACTTAGTAAATAATAAGTTAAGCAGTGATGATCCTAGTCTATACTTAGATGGGTGACCACTTAGCAACAGCAAATACAGTCAGCAACAGGGATCCTGTGTACAAGACTAAGCAAAACTGAGTAGATAACATGTTAAGTAATGATGATCCAGGTCAATACTTAGATAGGGAACCGCTTTGTAACAGAAGGGACTATCAGCAAAACGAGTCTTGTGTGCCAGACTTAGTAAAGCTAAGTAAAGAATAAGTTAAGCAACGATGAGACTAGTCAATAATAAGATGTGTAACCCTTTAGGAATTATAACAAATACTGTTACCAACCCGAGTCCCGTGTATCAGACTTAGAAAACCTTAGTCAATACAGGTTAAGCAACGATGAGACTAGTCAATACTAAGATGTGTAACCCTTTAGGAATTATAACAAATACTGTTACCAACCCGAGTCCCGTGTATCTGACTTAGAAAACCTTAGTCAATACAGGTTAAGCAACGATGAGACTAGTCAATACTAAGATGTGTAACCCTTTAGGAATTATAACAAATACTGTTACCAACCCGAGTCCCGTGTATCAGACTTAGAAAACCTTAGTCAATACAGGTTAAGCAACGAAGAGCCGAGTCAATACTAAGATGTGTAACCCTTTAGGAATTATAACAAATACTGTTACCAACCCGAGTCCCGTGTATCTGACTTAGAAAACCTTAGTCAATACAGGTTAAGCAACGAAGAGCCGAGTCAATACTAAGATGTGTAACCCTTTAGGAATTATAACAAATACTGTTACCAACCCGAGTCCCGTGTATCAGACTTAGAAAACCTTAGTCAATACAGGTTAAGCAACGAAGAGCCGAGTCAATACTAAGATGTGTAACCCTTTAGTAATTATAACAAATACTGTTACCAACCCGAGTCCCGTGTATCAGACTTAGAAAACCTTAGTCAATACAGGTTAAGCAACGAAGAGCCGAGTCAATACTAAGATGTGTAACCCTTTAGGAATTATAACAAATACTGTTACCAACCCGAGTCCCGTGTATCAGACTTAGAAAACCTTAGTCAATACAGGTTAAGCAACGAAGAGCCGAGTCAATACTAAGATGTGTAACCCTTTAGTAATTATAACAAATACTGTTACCAACCCGAGTCCCGTGTATCAGACTTAGAAAACCTTAGTCAATACAGGTTAAGCAACGAAGAGCCGAGTCAATACTAAGATGTGTAACCCTTTAGTAATTATAACAAATACTGTTACCAACCCGAGTCCCGTGTATCAGACTTAGAAAACCTTAGTCAATACAGGTTAAGCAACGAAGAGCCGAGTCAATACTAAGATGTGTAACCCTTTAGGAATTATAACAAATACTGTTACCAACCCGAGTCCCGTGTATCAGACTTAGAAAACCTTAGTCAATACAGGTTAAGCAACGAAGAGCCGAGTCAATACTAAGATGTGTAACCCTTTAGGAATTATAACAAATACTGTTACCAACCCGAGTCCCGTGTATCAGACTTAGAAAACCTTAGTCAATACAGGTTAAGCAACGAAGAGCCGAGTCAATACTAAGATGTGTAACCCTTTAGTAATTATAACAAATACTGTTACCAACCCGAGTCCCGTGTATCAGACTTAGAAAACCTTAGTCAATACAGGTTAAGCAACGAAGAGACGAGTCAATACTAAGATGTGTAACCCTTTAGTAATTATAACAAATACTGTTACCAACCCGAGTCCCGTGTATCAGACTTAGAAAACCTTAGTCAATACAGGTTAAGCAACGATGAGACTAGTCAATACTAAGATGTGTAACCCTTTAGTAATTATAACAAATACTGTTACCAACCCGAGTCCCGTGTATCAGACTTAGAAAACCTTAGTCAATACAGGTTAAGCAACGAAGAGCCGAGTCAATACTAAGATGTGTAACCCTTTAGGAATTATAACAAATACTGTTACCAACCCGAGTCCCGTGTATCAGACTTAGAAAACCTTAGTCAATACAGGTTAAGCAACGAAGAGCCGAGTCAATACTAAGATGTGTAACCCCTTAGGAATTATAACAAATACTGTTACCAACCCGAGTCCCGTGTATCAGACTTAGAAAACCTTAGTCAATACAGGTTAAGCAACGAAGAGCCGAGTCAATACTAAGATGTGTAACCCTTTAGGAATTATAACAAATACTGTTACCAACCCGAGTCCCGTGTATCAGACTTAGAAAACCTTAGTCAATACAGGTTAAGCAACGAAGAGCCGAGTCAATACTAAGATGTGTAACCCCTTAGGAATTATAACAAATACTGTTACCAACCCGAGTCCCGTGTATCAGACTTAGAAAACCTTAGTCAATACAGGTTAAGCAACGAAGAGCCGAGTCAATACTAAGATGTGTAACCCTTTAGGAATTATAACAAATACTGTTACCAACCCGAGTCCCGTGTATCAGACTTAGAAAACCTTAGTCAATACAGGTTAAGCAACGAAGAGACGAGTCAATACTTAGATATGTCATCACTTAGTAACGGCAATTATTGTAGACAAACTGAATCCTGTGTACCTCACCAAATCTCATGCATTTGACCAACAGCCAATTTTGCTTGAGTCTGAATCATCACAAGAACTAAATTCATTTATTCACTGCTCTTCAAACGGATCAAATGTAGCGTGCAAGATTTGAAATTCGACAATTTATTGATGAAAAATTTTACTCATTTCGAAATACGCAACCAGGCTGATTCAGTTGCACATACTTTTCCAAAACCAGTCTTGGGTATGAAACTAAACTGCATCCGATGATGAGGCTCTAATTTTAATCTATTTTAAAATTATTTTTAATTTAAATAGGGTTCTAATTCTGGTTGGTTGGTTGGGTTTTTTTTTATGGCATATCAATTTTTGATTATTTAACGCCAAATCTATTTTTATGCAAGTAATCAGTTCTATTTCAAACAATTCAGCTTAGCATGAGTACACAGTTTAATTGTCAAAAAAGTTTCTATTTCAACCTATTCAGTTTATTCAAACAGTTCTAATTCAACTAATTCAGTTTAGTATAAATACAGATTTTGTTTACACACAGTTAAATGTCAAAACAGTTCTATATTATACAACTCAGTTTAGTGTAAGTACAGTTTCAATGTCAAAAACAGTTCCATTTCAAACATTTCAGTTTAGCATAAGGATACAGTTTAAATGTAGGTACGCAGTTTATTTGTCAAAAACATTTCTATTTCAAGCAATTCAGTTTAGTCAAACAGTTCTAATTCAAACAATTCAGTTTAGTATAGATATTCAACCCATAGATAGGGCCTGTTCAGGTGCTACCATTCCTGGCCAGAGTGGACCTAGGAGCGATGGCAATAAAGGGGTGCTCCGTATTCCCCCAAAGATCCAGCATCATTGGAGCCTCACCATCAGATTATTTAGTGTCATATGCAGGACATTCAGTGGGCGGGTGTCTTACCCCTCTGCAGAGGTGCAGTCGGTGTATTCTACAGCCCCAGCCGACTGGGCAATCTAATTCTGGAGAACTAGGGACTACCCCTTCATTGCCATTACACCAAGCTCCATTCTGGCTTGCAATGGTAATACCTATTTAGATGTCCCACATAGAGACCAAAATATATCTGTTTAAGAATTATTTCTATTTGATAGGAATCCTTGAAAGCGCATAACTCGGTACAAGTATTGCCACTGGGAAAAAGCATAAATCCATCACTTCTCTCAACCAGATATAGTAAAATAATAGGGCGGACTTAGCACTTTAGTTTTATCATTAAGGGTTTTCGGACTATTGTCTTCATCTTTATTGTTATTTCCGCAACGTTTCGGTCGATATGTCCTCCGGCCTTCTTCAGGTGTTTGTCAAACTCGGGAACCTTCACGGACTTCGAACTACGCCCTTTATTGAATCCACGGGGGTAGCCTGTTCTGATTCCGTTAGCCATAACCGGGTACAAGTGTTAAGTATTCCTGTATTGTTACTCGCCTGTAGTGGCGATTGAACCTGCAACCTCCCGACGATTGTCTCCTTGAAAGCTTAGGGAACCAACGCCTATAACCGTTACGCCATGTGTCCTACTGGACAATTCAGAGTGAATTTTTGGGACTTAGTACGGCAGTCTTGAAAAAGACTTTGTATTTACAACCCGCTGTACTCCTCTTAAACACTGACCTTGTGTCGTAACCTGCCCGAAACAGAGGTGCTGATAAATGCAGATACAAACACAATGAGACTCTTAATAATATATAGTCATATGACGGCAAATTTCTTTAAGATAAACGCAGATATATACTTAATTTAGTGAAGTGTGTCACAAGGTAAAATGTTTGGGAGCATTATAGTATCAATCTTCCAAATTAATAACAAAATAAATAGTGGATTAAGTACAGATATTATAGTTTCAGTGGGAGTGTATTGAGTCAAATGTTTAATGCTATACACAAATAAATCAGTAATATTTGAATTACTCATATGAGATATAAACAATCATTGATTTTTTACGAGTGTTTCTTTCGTCTTATTTCTCTTGCTTTTAAACTTTAAATTTTATAATACTATGTAAGAAAAATTTTGTTCCTTTATAGTATGAATTATTTCTTAATTCCTAATGTTATAAAATATAGAAAATGGCCATTGTATCCGACAGACTTTGCTTTTTTACTATGTAAGACAAATTTTGTTTTTGGATAGAATGTGTTATTTCTTAATTGCTTATATTGTAAAAGTATAGAAAATGACTATTATTCACTTCACACTTCACTTTTTTGCTTTGGATAACACTATGTAAAACAAATCTTGTTCCTGGATAGTGTGTGTCATTTCTTAATTGCTTTTGTCGTAAAAGTATACAAAATAGCTATTATTTCTTTCAGATTTTGCTTTTCTGTGCAAAAACTGACAAAATTGCACATTTTCATTAACGTAACGTCTACATAAAACAGATGAATCAAAATTTACATGTATTTATGGTAAAGTTATACAAGAATGAATATAAATGTTTAGAAGTGAATTATTTTTTTGCGATTCTAACAAGTACAGCTTCAGTTTAGACATTCCTATAATATACATTGTTTAAGTATTAAAAACGTAGTCTTGTGGATTATTATATTCCGCACCGAGCCGATAAAGTATCTATCTATCTATCTATCTATCTATCTAAATCATATATATATATATATATATATATATATATATATATACAGATTAAGTAAAGTTGGCGACTTTAGTCGAGGGTGACCCGAAGGGTCCTTTTTCAATAGCTACCACACCGAGGTGTAGGGGAGGTCACTACTCCAGGCCCTGAATTGTCCCACTTTACCCTTGATCCGTACCTTATAATACTGAGCGTTAAGAAAGGCGGCATCAAGTATCATTTTTGAGTCTTTGGTATGACTCGCCCTGGGATTGAACCCCGGTCTCCAGGACTATTGGTGAACACACACGATTCTTATTCAATAAACTGAGGAATATTTTTAGGGGAAAATGCAAAATCACCTTGACTGGTTGCCAATGATGTCTAAAGAGCCAAGTATACCTTGTTATTTTACTCATAGCTGGAAAGGAGGAATGGATTCATGCCTTTTCCAAAGGTACTATATGAGAAAGCGAAGCAAGCGTAATGGTTATCCACGAAGAAAATTGGCTCAGCGAGCCGAGTTCAAATCCCGGACGAGGATGTCTACATTTTTCTATCATGAGCACATCTAAAATGTTTGACTGCTCAGAGAGAGAGAGAGAGAGAGAGAGAGAGAGAGAGAGAGAGAGAGAGAGAGAATAAAATTCTGTCAGATAGAGGGAGATTGATAAATAGAGACAAATAGAGAGACAGAGACAGATTTTGAATGATCCTTGAATATATATATATATATATATATACAGACCAATGGGCCGGTCATATATATATATATATATATATATATATATATGTATGTGTGTGTGTGTGTGTGTGTGTGTGTGTGTGTGTGTGTGTGTGTGTGTATTGCGAATGCAAAGCCGTACAGCATACCGTTTCTAGATTTTCGGAGGATAGAATTAATTTCCTCAAACACAGGTCGAGTCATACCAAAGATTTAAAAAATGGTACTTGATAGCTCCTGGCTAAACACTCAGCATTATAAGGTACGTATCAAGGCTAAAGTAGACCAATCCAAGGAATGGAGTAGCGCTTTCCCCTACTTCTTGTGTAGTAGCTATTGAAAAGGGAACCTTCGGGTCGCCATCGACTGCAGTCGCCAAGTTTACATATCTCTCTCTCGCCCTCTCCCTCTCTCTTTCTCTCTCTCTCTCTCTCTCTCTATATATATATATATATAGGATGCTGCGAAATCCCGCAAAAATGAAATAACTATGACTTCTCACTCTATCAGATTTATTTACCAAAATTACATGAAAATATCTTGAAATACTATATATATTTTATTTAGAAATCGCCACTGGCTTCAACTACGACCTCCTGACGAATTTGGAATCTCCGGCAAGCCTTTCCGACTGTTTGCTTATTTAAATTGGTAATTGCTTCCGTTATCCTTGCCTTCAGTTCATCTTTGGTGATGGACAGAGTTTTGGTGGTCTCTCGCTCCACCGCACCTCACACATAATAATCAATGGAATGGCTATCGAAGGAGTTAAGCGGCCAGATGTTAGGGGTGATCTGGTCACAGGAATTTTCTCACAAATAACATTGGGTTCTCCTGCTTGTTTGATATGGCATGGGGTTCTGTTGCCAGACGCAGAGTCTTTCAGCAGCTCCCCTCTCGAATCAGGGCTGCGCTACATTCTTGCGGCATTTGATTCGGACCTCCATAATGAGTGTGAGGCCATGTGAGAAGATGGATAAAGGTATAACATCACCATCGCTAGTGACCACCCCATACCCCATATGGACTGACGGTTTGGTTTTCATCAAGATCGGGATATCTTGTGGGGATATATCAAGCCAACAGGTATTCTGTCAGTTCGCCACCTGATCATGGCAGAAAGTTTTCGCATCTGAGAAAAACCAAAACATGTTTGGTTAGAGGAGATCCTTAAGTTTGTTTAAAAGCTTTGTAGCCCCGTCTTTACTCTTGTTCTTCATGGAATCTAATAAAAATTGGTCCTTTCTCATTTTGTATGAGCGATACTGATTGTCTTCATACAATATCTATCTGATTAAAAACTCAGACATTCCCTCCTCTCTGGCTGTAAAACTGATTAATTTGTTCAGATCGTTGTCAATCGTGGTATGGAAGTCAGCAAGAAATTCGAGAGTTCTTTTCTTAACAGAACGATCCGGGTGAGCCTTTTGAGTTGCTGTACCTTCGTCATTACCATTGGACTCATGTCACCTCCTTGGCTATGAAACTGATTAATTTGTTGGGATCGTTGTCAAACATTGCCTGGATCTCATCAACAAATTCAGAAGTTCTTTTCTTATCAAAACGATCAGGGTGAGCCTTTTGAGTTGCTGTACCTTCGTCATTACCATTGGACTCATGTCACCTCCTTGGCTATGAAACTGATTAATTTGTTGGGATCGTTGTCAAACATTGCCTGGATCTCATCAACAAATTCAGAAGTTCTTTTCTTATCAAAACGATCCGGGTGAGCCTTTTGAGTTGCTGTACCTTCGTCATTACCATTAGACTCATGTCACCTCCTTGGCTATGAAACTGATTAATTTGTTGGGATCGTTGTCAAACATTGCCTGGATCTCATCAACAAATTCAGAAGTTCTTTTCTTATCAAAACGATCCGGGTGAGCCTTTTGAGTTGCTGTACCTTCGTCATTACCATTGGACTCATGTCACCTCCTTGGCTATGAAACTGATTAATTTGTTGGGATCGTTGTCAAACATTGCCTGGATCTCATCAACAAATTCAGAAGTTCTTTTCTTATCAAAACGATCAGGGTGAGCCTTTTGAGTTGCTGTACCTTCGTCATCACCATTAGACTCATCCAATCATTTTCGAATTCCATGCACTGTTCTCAGATTCATACTTAAACACTGTGAAAGCTTTGTGTTGGATATTCCATTGTGAATGACAAGCTGTACAGCATGCCATTTCCTAATTTCTGAAGGTGGGAATTATTTTCCTTAAGAATATTGTCCAACGGAGTTTAGCTTAGTGCACAGTTGACAAAACCTGTAATAAACAAAATGTATGCGCGAAATTAATGATTCAAAATGGTGACATCACGCCCTATAGGTATGTGTGTGAGTGTGCATGTACATATATATATATTTATATATATATGTGTGTGTGTGTGTGTGTGTGATAGAGGGAATATAAAGTATGAAAAAATTGTGTAATGAGATAATTCATAATTGAATATTATGTAATCGTTGGTCATTTCGGTTTTCATGTTAAACCATCCTTAGGGCAATGTTAACTTGTGGTCCTTGTTTCTTTCAAATTATATTCCAATTTATAAATGAAACGACGCAAATGAGAAAATTCTTAGAATTCTATTACTGTTGGTAGCATTCAGTTTGAAATCTCTGTGACGTCATTAGTGTTCGAAATTTTATTTTAAAGACTGACGTATCGACTGTGGACTTGAAATTTTTTAGAAATTTTTTAAGAAATTAAAAATAAATTTTCCTAAAAAAATAAGCGTCTGTGTTGGTAGTTTTGAAGATTTTTTCTTTTTTTCTTTTAGAAAAATTGTATCAATATTTTAACTTTTATTTTATATTCATACGAAATAACGTTATGTATTTGCTTGTGTGTGTATATATGTGTGCGTGGTCATTCTATATTTTTTAATATCTATGTATCTATCGAAAACTCTTTCTTTCTTCTTTCTTTTCTTTCTTTGTAAATCTGTTCATTTCTGTCTTTCTTTCTTGCTTTCTTTCTCAACCTGTTCATTTCTTTCTTTCGTTCTTTCTTTCTTTTTTCGATCTTTCTTTTTTTCTTTCTTTCTCAAACTGTTCATTTCTTTCTTTCTTTCTTTCTTTCTTTTTCAAACTGTTCATTTCTTTCTTTCTTTCTTTCTTTCTTTCTTTCTTTCTTTCTTTCTTTCTTTCTTTCTTTCTCAACCTGTTCATTTCTCTCTTTCTTTCTTTCTTTTTCCCTTTCTTTCTTTCTTTCTTTCTTTCTTTCTTTCTTTCTTAACCTCTCTTTCTTTCTTTTTTCTCAACCTGTTCATTTCTTTCTTTCTTTCTTTCTTTCTTTCTTTCTTTCTTTCTTTCTACTAAAGACTTCATAGCTAGAACCAAACCAAACCAAACCAAATAAAACTGGAACCCATTCTGTCTCTTTGGCCAAGTGTCAAGATCAGAATCCATGTGTCTCGGTTGGTTGCTTAGCAACCGTATACGAAGTTTTCGACTAATCGATATTCCGGCCCTGTTCACGGAATGTCGACGTCCAAATTCTTTCCCGCCTTTCGTCTACGTTTATTGATCTCTCATACATTTCCCGCTATTATTATTTGTCGGTCACGTGGTCGGACACACGACTCAGAGCTTCTCTCAGAAATACCGAAAGAGACAAGAAAAAGAAAAGGAGAGAGAGGGGGGTTGAGAGAGAGAGAAGGAGAGGTGGGTAGAGTAAGCTTGGGTAATGAGAAAGATGTTAGATGAGAGACACTTTTTTCATACTCTTGCTTGTTCTGCCTCTTTCTCTCCACCCACGTAATCGTTCCACCTCTCTTATATTCACACACACACACACACTCTCTCTCTCTCTCTCTCTCTCTCTCCTTATTTCTCTTGCTTTCTCCTCATACCCACTGTCTCCCTCCTCTCTTTCTTTCTTTCCTTTCTTTCTTTCTTTCTAGCTCCACCTATTTCTTTCCCTTTCTCCCTCCCTTTCTTTCTCCCTGTCTCTCTCTGAGTCTCTCTGTCTCTTTGTCTCTCTCTTTATTCCTACTTATATACCTTTCTGCCTACCTGTCTTTTCCTATCTCTGTCACAGTCTCTCAATGTCTCGCTTTATCTCTACCGCCATCTTTCTCTCACGCTCTGTCCTCACCGTTTCTCATCTCTCTCTGTCTCTGTCTCTGTCTGTCTCTCTCTCTCTCTCTGGCACGATTTTTCACCCTATCTCTCTTTTTCTCTCAGTCTCCTCATTCTCTCTTTCTCTTTCCATGTCTCTCCCTCACTTTCTTTCTCTTTCTCTTGCTCTCTCACTATAACTAGCTTCTCTTTTTGGATGAGCTGATAACAGAAGACTAGTGTACTATTGTGTCACAGGTTCTCCAGAACAACATTCCAGTGTTTTCCCTTGGTCTCTGACCAATTGCTCTACCGAGGCTTGAGAACGCAGTCTGCCCTACTATTTACCCATAGCTTTGTATGGAGGAAAAGGTAATAGAGACATGCTTC
>OY757936.1:31235165-31297779 GCA_963585895.1 Sepioteuthis lessoniana | reverse complement strand
CATACCAAAGACTTTAAAAATGGTACTTGATACCTCATTGCTTAACACTCAGCAATATAAGGTACGTATCTAAGGTAAAGTGGAGCAATCCAGGGAAAGGAGTAACGCCCTCCCCTACACCTCGGTGTAGTAGCTATTGAAAAGGGAGCCTTCTGGTCGCCCTCGACTACGGTCACTAACTTTACTTTACTTATGGTATTAGAATAGATTCTGTATCTCTCTCGACGTTTTCCGTAGCCCCAGTCAACTGAGTTGATAGATTAGGGTCTTATCAGGATATCCGTTAGTAAGAGCTTCTTACTATTCTGCAGAGATGTAATCGACGTGTTCTGTAGCCTAAGTCAACTGGGTTGATAGATTAGGGTCATACCAGGATATTCGTTAGTAAGAGCTTCTTACTATTCTGCAGAGATGTAATCGACGTGTTCTGTAGCCTCAGTCAACTGGGTTGATAGATTAGGGTCATACCAGGATATTCGTTAGTAAGAGCTTCTTACTATTCTGCAGAGATGTAATCGACGTGTTCTGTAGCCTCAGTCAACTGGGTTGATAGATTAGGGTCATACCAGGATATTCATTAGTAAGAGCTTCTTACTATTCTGCAGAGATGTAATCGACGTGTTCTGTAGCCTCAGTCAACTGGGTTGATAGATTAGGGTCATACCAGGATATTCGTTAGTAAGAGCTTCTTACTATTCTGCAGAGATATAATCGACGTGTTCTGTAGCCTCAGTCAACTGGGTTGATAGATTAGGGTCATACCAGGATATTCATTAGTAAGAGCTTCTTACTATTCTGCAGAGATATAATCGACGTTTTCCGTAGCCTCAGTCAACTGGGTCGATAGATTAGGGTCATACCAGGATATTCATTAGTAAGAGCTTCTTACTATTCGTCATGTCAAGCTCTTCTCGAGTGAGATTTCGTCAGTTTGTCGCTTAAAATATCAATACAGTTATTTTTCTTCTCATTTTTATTTCCTATTTTTTGTTGTTGTTCTGTTGATCTTTATGTTTTCCTGTGCTGTTTCTGGTCGGTATGATAAGTCTTTCTTTGCTCTTTTAATGTTGCTTCCGAGACCTCGTACTGATGCATCGACGCTATCTTCAAACCTGATGAGTCCTTTTTTCTTTTTCTTGACACATATAGCCTGTCTATGTCATCTCTCTGATGTAAGGCCTTATACATCGCCATCAACTTTCTGGTCCATTTGTCTAGTCCATTTTAAGAATAGTGTTCATCACTTTAATGAGATTCCTGCTGCAGGGCTCGGTTTCGGGAAGTTTTCTTGTTCTTCAGAAATTCTCTTTTCTTATTTTTTTTCTTTCATCCCTGCTTGTTTGATGCTGTCTGCTTCGAATGTTCCCAACTACTTGTAGTTTTCCTTTTCTCCAAGTGACCTGATTTTTCTAGATTGTTTATTTGTTTGTTTGAGTTTTATGGCATATCAACCTTTGTAGGTTATTTAATGCCAAATTCATTTTTATACAAATAAACAGTTCTATGTCAAACAATTCAGTTTAGTATAATTTTTTGTTTACACACAGTTAAATGTCAAAACAGTTCTATTTCAAACAATTCAGTATAGCACGCAAAAACAATTCAATTCTAAGCAATTTAGTTTGGCATAAGTACACAGTTTAAATCTCAAAATAGTCCCCTCTCAACCAACACAGTTTAGTTCTATTTGACCCATAGATTGGACCCTATCAGGTGCTACCACTACGGGCCAGTAGAAAAGTTATTCTGTCATGAATCGACGAGAAGCTTTTAAAATAAAATCCATATATGCCATCATCGCCTGGAGTTATCCAATTCGGTAGTTTTGGAGCGTTTCTTTTGATGTATTTCTGCCTCAGAGTTTTCTTCGAATCCTTGTTATTCTTTTTTTTTTCATATTATCTATCCAATTGGCCCTTCTGTTACATTATTTTTGTTCCCATATTTTACTCCAAAATTATTTTACTTCCTTTTAAGACGGTTGTTGGTTTTTCCTCGTACATCCTCCAATTACTTCTTAATAGAATTTTATGTTATTTTGAAAAGTCCTGTTTTGTTTGTATGGATTGTCCTTGTACCATATCTTTTAAATCTCCCTTCTTTCGTCACTATTTCTTTATTTTTCTCTTCAAAACCTGCTCACTAGCCCAGTGGGTAGAGTGCTCGCCAATGGTCCGGGAGACCTGGGTTAATCCTCGGTCGCGTCATACCAAAGACTTTAAAAATAGTACTTGATACCTCCTTGCTTAACACTCAGCAATATAAGGTACGTATTGAGGGTAAAGTGGAGCAATCAAGGGAAAGGAGTAACGCCTTCCCCCTACACCTCGATGTAGTAGCTATTAAAAAGGGAGCCTTCTGGTCGCCCTAGTCTACGGTCACCAACTTTACTTTACTATCTCTTCAAGTTGCATTGTCAGATTAGTCTGTTTTTTGTTGTTGTTGTTGTTGTTATGTTCCAACATATCCTCGCACGTTTTTCTTTCATTAGCTCTTTTGCTTGTTGCAATTTCTTTAACAGTCCTTCTAGCCTAATTTACCATCCAGGTTTAGTGTTTCTGTTCGGGTTTCTTTGGAGAACATTAATTATATCACAGACTAGTTTTGCTTAGCCTAGTGGGTAGAGTGTTCGCCAATGGTCCGGGAGACTTGGGTTCAATCCCAGGTCGCGTCATACCAAAGACTTAAAAAATGGTACATGATAGTTCCTTGCTTAACACTCAGCAATATAAGGTACGTATCAAGGGTAAAGTGGAGCAATCTAGGGAAAGGAGTAGCACCCTCCCCTACACTTCGGTGTAGTAGCTATTGAAAAGGGAGCCTTCGAGTCGCCCTCGACTAAAGGGAAACAACTTTACTTACTAGTTCAGTGTTGTTGCCCGTAGAGATAATTGGTAATAACTTTTTAAACTTTTCAGTTTCTACGTTGACTTTTTTCCGGTCTTTGTTCCCGAGAGATGGTTATGTAGTCTTCTTTTCAGTCACTATTTTCTTTATTAACTCTAAAATTATTTTCTCTTCTTTTGTTAACATTTGTTTTGTGATGTTGGTGTCTGTGGTGCTTCAGTTTTCATAATTTTGCGTTTCAATTCGGTTTGGACGCTCTGGCTTTTCATTATTTAGCGTTTCGATTCGGGTTGAAGGATATTATTCAAATTCTTCACTGTTTACTGTATCTCAAGGTCAGAAGACTAACATTTCTTTAGTGTCATTCTAGCTTGGTTAGCAAGTCTTTGTCTTGTTGCGTTAAATCTAGCAGATTCTGCCCAAATTTTTACCATTCTTTTTCTATGCCCTCTTCCTGTCGGATTGCTTTTAAAAGTAACAGGGAAGAACATATTCGTTGTTTTCTTTTACCCATTTTTTTATCCTGACGTCAAATGATTCATTTAAAGAACAAACAGATCATCGATAAAATAAGCTGAACAAAGTGTCTGTCTAATTTAACCAAACTTGTTTGAAAGAGAGTATGCTATATATATATATATATATATATATGGGGCATTCAATAAGTTTACAGACTTTTTCGTACAGGCATTTAAAATTCAGTATGTTGTTACTATAGATCTTATGAGATGACTGACCAATTTTTATGATTTCAGCTTCAAATGAACAGCTACATCAGGAGTTAGAATACACCCTACTAAAGCCTGAGTGTCACAGCTAGTGAATTTCAAAAATGCAATCTGGACGTGAGAAAGAACGAAATAAAATTCTGTTTTAGAATTGGAAAAAATGCTACAGAAATGTATGGAATGCTTCAGACTGCTTTTCGACCATCTTGCATGAATCGAGCATCAGTTTTTGAGTGGCATAAGAGATTCAAGGAAGACAGGGAGTCTGTGAGTGATGATGAGAGGTGTGGGAGGAGTAAGGAAGTCAATACACCAGAGTTGATGGGCCAAAGGGTTAAGGTTAGTGTTAGGGTTAGGGTTACTATGTTGAGGTTTTAAAGGAGTTCAGGAAGAGATTCCGTCGGAAGAGGCCAGCACTCTTCAAATAGGGTCCGTGGCATTTCAACCAAGACAATACACCAGTCAACAACTCCATCCTTGTCACTGACTATTTAACCAAGATGGGCATCAAGACAGTTCCTCAGCCTCCCTATAGTCCAGACCTTGCTCACTGTGATTTTTGGTTATTCCCTAAGCTCAGAGGCTGTCGTTATGAGACAATTGAGGAGATGAAAGAGGCCGTGACGAAGGACATTGACACGCTCACACAAGAGGACTTCGATGGGGCCTTCCAAAAGTTGTTGGAACGGTACAACAAGTACATTGCAGATGGAGGAGATTACTTCGAAGGGGACTAGAGTTTCATGTGTGTACTATCAATAAAAGTTCCCATACGGAAAAAGTCTGGAAACTTATTCAATGATCCCCGTATATATATATAGGCTATTCTATCCATATATATATATATATATATATATATATATATATATATATGTTTACATTGATAGATAAATAGAATAGCCTTCGTATTTTCTCAAGGTCTATTTTATACAATTTTTCACAGAGATATTGTTATACGATTTTTAGGAATAAACCTCTTAAATTCTGGCTCCTTCCCAAACTTTTCTTTATAATCTAATATGTATTTCGATAGTATTGGCTATTTGCGTAACGTTCGTTCCTGATAGAAGCTTAGCATTTATTGTATCGTCCTTTCCATGGTCTCTCAGTCGATCCTATATATATTATCTCCTGTTGGCAATCACCTCTTACTTTTGCTTATTAAGCTAAATTTCTTCGTAGGCATGTGTTCTTCAATGGACACTCAGTTCTTCTACAATGACATTGGCGGTAAAAGTCATTATTTTGTTGATTTCTTCTATTCCTGAAAAACAAATCCGAGTTGGTAGTGAAATGCCGCCATAAAAGCAAGTATTTATTTTCTAATTTGGCGATGATTGAGACACCTGATTTAGTATATCAACCAATTTTATACCATTTTTCACAGAGATATTGTCACAGTTTTTGAAGATACTTTTCTCTCTCTTGCATAATCCTTTGAAATTCATAAAAAATCTTTTTTAATCCTAAATTCGATTTTTTAAAATCTTTATTTCAGGTATCATTCAGAAGATTATCCGGAGTTGCAGTGATGGTATGACCTTTTCCTTTGATAGCGAATTAAAGCACCTACAAAACATGAAACTGTTGAACTCTAAAAGTAATGTCACTATCTGTGCATTCCACGAAGGCCTTACCTGTGTTTCTCTCTGCGACAAAGACATGTGCAATGGACCAGAGGGTGCCCAGACCAGTTTTAATGTCAGCAGCGCAACTATGACCACAACAAGTATGACAGCATTTATTGGGGCCGGTATTTCTTACGTCGCCTTGAGACCTTAAAACTGGCTAAAGCCCACGCCTCAAAGAGAGTCTCTCTTTAATTGACAATTTTCGACTCTTTCATATTTATGACGGCCTTTCTCCAGCTTACGTACGAAACAAGCAGTTTTAATTTGATTTTACAACTTCTAACTTTGACTATTATTTTAATTATGAAAAAGAAAAAAATGCTATGATTATTTTTGTATAAGAGGCACTGTTTTTCGAGATTTTTCAGCTCCCAAAATTATGAGTGTGTATTATTCACGAGAAATATATAATTAACTTTTTCTGGCTAAATGTTCCAACGTATTTGTGACGAGATGACCAAAAGTAATTTATATCTATTGTCCGAACTTATGTGTTTGGGACGTTACAGAAAAATATCCAGTGGAATGTGTGTTTGTTTATATTAACATTTCTCCTAACGTGATGTTACTTTGGCCAACAGCATTTTTGTGTGAACATGGCCGTGCATTTCAACTAAATATTATGTAAATTTTGTGTTTTAAGACATAATGTAAACTGATTCAATTCTTATTTTTAGTCAGAACGAACCGATAAACGGTTGAATACAGGTTAAATTTAGATTAAATTTAGCTATTACAAATTTAGTAGTGCGTGTTATACATGAGTGCGTGTTATACACAAATAATTACGGCAACCGTCAGTTTGACGTACCGTATATAACGGTGTATAAGTCAGTCTTGTGTACAGTTCGATTCAAGATTAATGATCATGAAATGATTCATTTACTGAATGATTCTTTGAAATCAACGGATGTAAATTGTCTTTCCGATAAGGTTTCGATTTCAAGCTTACATATTCATTTATAGTTTCTAAATCCAATTTGTTTTTATACATGAATCTATAAGGTATATATTTTGATGCACAAGCTGTTGCTAAATCAACTATTATTTGGCCGAATAAAGCTTTCGTCAAATGGAGACTCCGGTATTAAACATGATTTCGAGGCAGAAGTACCATTTCCACTAATCGAGAACGATTATACAACCCATGTAGATTATACAACCCATCTCGGTCATAATGTAGAATGGCAGATGAAAATTTAATCACACACACACACACACACACAGACACACACACACGTTATTTATAATTACAATGCTTACGTTGTATATCGTTATGATTTTTTAGAAATATGATTTTTTTAAATTCCCAGTTCGTATTTAGTAATATTAGTATATACACCACATAAAAATAAAGTCTTTCAAATTTGAGTTATGGATGAATACATTTTGAAATTTACTTACATCTTACGTGTCATTAGTTTATTTACAGCTGGATAAAAGAAAACAAAGTAAACATCTTGGAAGTGTACTAATTCCATAATTTTTTCAAGGGGTATTATATATATAAATATATATTACCCATTCTCGGTGTCTTTCAAACTGTATAAGTTTTAGCTTGATAATGCTTAAACGAATAACCGAAAACATTCGTTAAAAATTGCTATCAGATCTGATATGGTTTGGTATTATTGATAAACAAATTCTACACAACTGAAGCCCAGTTACCCAAAAAAAAAAAAAAAAAAAGAAAAAATGAATATATGACAATCCAAGAATATGTACATCTCGTAAACATAATTATAGAATTTATGTTGCAATTTTTTTGTTTTTAGTTTCAGGTTTCCAGTACAGTAGAGTTTAGTAAGTTTAGTTATAAATAATACCTAGTATTATCCGTTTTTATTGTACAATATTCAGCACGAAATAATAAAATTCTGGTATATTTGATTCCAAAGAAAGTTAATTTTTATCAAAAAATAGATGGTGAGTGTACCTATTTAAGGGTACCAACCAGAGAGGGGAGACCAGTCGTTTGTAGTAGAAAGAACTTCGTATTTTTGTTTGGCGTGTAAATTAATTTGACCGTTATGGTCGTCGCATATTTTCACCCAATGAGGATGACTTATCCTATTCAGCCCGGACCATTTTCCAGGACAACATGAAAATGGTGAAAGCCCGCCAAACTATCTCTTCTTCAGGACCTTCCGAGCCGGACGAACGTACTTTCTGATACAGGTTCATATGGCCTAAGCCTACGATTTTGAGGGGGTCAATTTCAGATAGGCGTTCGTATTTTTTATGGAAGACTCAAAGGGACGCTTTTTTACTTTTTTCCAACTGATCAAACTTCTACATAATACTCAGAAAGCTTTGGTATCTGAAACTTACAATTTAGAAAAAATTCAACTATGTTTTCTTACAAAGTTATAAGAAGGTATAGCGTCCACTGCAAATAAAATTATTAAGTAAAACCGATTTAAATTCATCTTGGTTGAAATCCGTTTCTGCTTCATACGGATCTACATGTATCTTCTTATTGAAATCTTGTTTGTCTTTCACTATGAGCAGGATATGACACATCTCCTTTGTATGTAATTAAACATGTATATCTTTATTTCTGTCTTGCTTGTATTTCTGTGACGTCATCACTCTTACCCTTCTCAGCAGTCTGGATGTGGGTGTTATTGACAGGTCAGCGAAGCAAACTCTGGGAGAAGTGAAAATCGTCTGGGTATTCGTCATTTGGAAGTCGAGAGATACGGATTCTGGGCAGCTGAATACTTGATTTTGAAATGAAAGGTTAAACAGTTGGAACTTGAGTGAACGTTCCTTATTATGGAGGACAGGTTATTAATGAGAATATGTCTCTTTTCCTCCAATGACTCAGCAAATTTCATCTCAGGTGATGAATATACACAAAAAGAAAAGAAAAAGAAAATTCTAAATGTATCATACTTTTCCAAACTGGTCAGTTGAACTATTCTTCACTCTTCCCCGAAAAGGGCAATATTCACAGACCTCCTCATGTCCTTTTACGTAGGTGTCGATCCTCTCAACTAGGAAAATGTAAAAAGTTCGTTGATTTCTATAAAGAATTCTCTTTTTAGAATTCAACTTTTTCTATTTTCTTAATAAATAATGTTTAATCTTTAATCAATATAAAGGCCACTCTTACATGAAGTGATTTATACAATTCATGTTTCACGGTTTTGACATTTTTCGTCTTTACTCAATTTCTCAGACACACACCATATCCACCATTAACAGTCGAACATTCTGTAAACTATACTTTCTGAAATCCTTCTTCTCAACTGCTAGCAAATTTACTAAAAGCATTACTTCTAAAATCTTTGATACTCTATTCCGTAAAGGACCTCAGCCTATTTAATTTCCACAAAGATCTATTTTTCTGAGAAATTCAATACGAAGCCTATTTAATTTCCACAAAGATCTATTTTTCTGAGAAATTCAATACGAAGTGTGATTGAAATTATTGAGACTGAAGCTGTATTTACCGAGGCATAGATAAACAATGAATCAAACATTTATTTTTTTTTAAATACGTAGTGTGTATTAAGACTGTAGTTGTATTTATCTAAACAAGTAAAAAAAATGAATGAAACGTTTTCTTCAAAATACGAGATTTTTGAAAAAGTATCAAGACTGTAGCTATATTTACCAAGACAAAAGTAGATAATGAATGAAATGTTAAGTTTCATTCAAATAGTCCCCTTGACATTTAACATAATTATTCTGGAAAATATTCCATTGGTCTAAAGAAGTTTAAAGCACACTTTTAGCATTGAACATTTTCGACCACCCCTCGTCATGTCGGAGTTCTATTCGATGATATTGCTGCCTAAGAACGCTCGACCTTCAGTTAGAGATGTTATGTATCCACTGACCATGCAGTTGGTATTGGAAGTTTTTCGACACAGAACTTATTTTTCAAGACTATCATATTTAGACTTTAACCTGTTCCTCTCTATTCTGTCTTGTCAACCATTCCAAGACATTGAAAATATTCTCACTGAATTCTTAGGGAAAAAGAGGCGGAATAATTCTTTTGTGATTAACTATACAATTTAGTTGAAAGTTTATATAATGACAGAGGAAGTATTATTACGAATAAACACAGAAGCTGTGAAGAATGGTGTCATTAGTGGTTATAGTTTGTTTTTGTTTTTTTTTTCATTCTTAAACAGAGTTTATGACGAAAAGTTTGGGAGATTAAACTCTCTGGGGAAAGTTTTTTTTATAAATTAGTAATGAAATTGTGAAGAACTAAAAAGAAAAAGAAAAAAATATGAGAAAATTATGTATTCAGTGAACAACAGAAAAGTCAGTTTGGTTTAATAAGAATTAGAAAATCTTTTAATTGTAGCATTAATTTTATTAAACAATCTAATTTATAAATTTCATTCATCTAAAAAGAAAAAAACAAACTTTCACAACAAAAACTGTTCCAGG
The DNA here is from genome assembly GCA_963585895.1 of Sepioteuthis lessoniana. Classification (NCBI taxonomy): domain Eukaryota; kingdom Metazoa; phylum Mollusca; class Cephalopoda; order Myopsida; family Loliginidae; genus Sepioteuthis; species Sepioteuthis lessoniana. The sequence continues at coordinate 31,288,160 of OY757936.1, read as the reverse complement.
TACTTTTTCATCGATCACCTTCTTCAATTGATTTAATCAATTGAAGAAGGTGATCAATGAAAAAGTACACGGTTAGGCAGAATGATCTCCCAGATTTGGAACCTAAAAAAAAGGCAACATGGATCCTATTCAAAATTTAATTCTACCATAAGAAAGAGCAATATTTGTCCTTTTGTTTTTGTGATTGTCATCCCTTTGTTTTAAAGATTATACCATCCAAATGTTGGCCTTCACCAGCGATATATTACTGAAGCCTCATCATGAAGTTAATATTGGGTGCAACAGAATGCTCTCTTGGGTTTTGAACGTAAATTTAAAAAAGCAATATAGATACTATTCAATATATAATTTTGCTATGAGAACAATATTTGCCATTTTGTTATTATCACCAAATTGTTTTAAAGATTATATTATCCAAATGCTTACCCTCATGGGTTATATAGACTTAAAGCCTCTTTCTGAATTTAATAAAAGGTTCTGCAGAATAATCTTTTAGGTTTGGGACATAATTAAAAAAAAGGGCAACATAGATCCTACTCAAAATTTAATCTTTAAAGATTACATCATCCAATGCTTACCCTCACCAGCTATATATTACTAAAGCCTCACCTTGAAGTTAATATTGGGTATAACAGAATAATCTCTTTATGTTTTAGATGTAAATTTAAAAAAGCAAACTTAGATCTCATTCCAAATTTAATTTTCATAAAAAGGAAGAACAATATTCACCATTTTGTTTTAATGATTATATCATACAAATCGTTGCTCTTTCCAGTTATACTCTTCTGAATCTTCACAGAACTTGCCTCATCATTGCCCCTGGCATTGCTGTAAATAAAACCTTTCAGCTGTTTGTGACCTATGTTTAAAGACTTTATTTTAAAGATAACAACATCGAAACGCTTGCTCTCACCAGCTATATATTCCTAAAGCCTCATCTTGAAGTTAATATTGGGTACAACAGAATAAATAATCTCTGTAGGTTTTAGATGTAAATTTTAAAATCCAAACATTTAAGTAAGATTTTCATTGGGCGAACGAGGCTTTTCTAGTGATTGTGGCGTGATCGGCTGATTGAATGAATTCATTGTATAGAGTGTTTGAATAAAAATGACTGATTGATGATTGCTGGCGATGAGTGCGACTAGCTAGGGCTCCATAGAAAAATACAGTTCTCTCCCCTCCCCTTCCCCCAAATCCCTGGGCCGTGTGCCCACCAAAAGACATTTTTGTGCATTTTTGGAAATAAACAAACTTAGATTTCCTTCCAAATTTAATTTTTACGTAAAAGAACAATATTTGCCATTTTGCTTTAAAGACAAGAGCATCTAAATACCCGCTCTCACGAGCTATACAGCGTGATTTAAAAAAAACATTTACACTTCAAAAAGAGTTCTTTCATAATATGATATCAAGCAGTTTCTACGTATTCCCTATCCCTTGGAATCTTCCATAGGTGATTAAAAATGTTTATATTTCCATTGGAGTATCTTAAAAAGAGTAGCATAATTAATATTATGGGGACCACTTGTGGGAGAATGACAAGGATGAGGAACAGGTGAAGACTATTTGAAATAAATACATAAAGGTACTCTAAAATAAGTGTCAACACTTTTTGAAACACCTAACGCATTCATGAAGTCTAAGAAGCCTCATTCTGAAGGTAATGGAGCTTCCGACAGAATTATCTTTTGGTATGAAATCTAAATAAAAAGGGTAATACAGATCCGATTCGAAATTTAATTTTACTATAAGAAAGAAACATATTTGCCAGTCATTTCTTTGTTTTAAAGATGAAATCGTCTAAATGATTGTTCTTATGAGATATACTCTCCTGAAACATCAAACTGAGGTTAATATTGGTTGCAGCAGAAATTATTCAAATACGAAAAACTTATATGTTTTATTCTGTCATGCATGATACCCAATTTCTCAAACTTATATTACAAACAGACGTTTGTTTGAGGAGTTAAGTTAGTTAAGTTGGCGACCGTAGTCGAAGGTGAGCCGAAGGCTCCCTTTTCTATAGCTACTACCCCAAGGTGTAGGGGAGGGCGCTGCTCCTTTTTGACTATTTTTTTCATTTGTTTATTTAGCTGTTTATGTGTCACCCCAGATCTGTCCATCCTATTTCAAAGCAGTTCCATTCAGTTTGATGTTAAATGCATTTGGAGTCAGTGACAGTTGAGGTTTTATCTATTCATTTTCCCGTGTTTCTATTATTGTTATAAAGTAAAGTAAAGTTGGCGACCTTAGCTGAGGGTGACCCAAAGGCTCTTTTTTTATAGCTACTACACCAAGGTGTAGGGTAGGGCGCTACTCCTTTCCCTGGATTACTCCACTTTACCCTTGATCCCTACCTTATAATGCTGAGTGTTAAACAAGGTACCATCAAGTACCATTTTTTGAGTCTTTGGTATGACTCGACCTGAGATTGCTTAAACTTATATGTTTTGTTAAGCCATGCACAATTCCTAAATTCTCAAACCTACATTACAAACAGTTGCTCGTTTGAGGAATAGGCCTTTTATTTGTCGCTGCCTCCCACCAGACACGACTTGACACAAGGTCAAAAGCCCGAAGGCCGATTAAAGTGGGGATAAAGGGGAGGGGAGGTCGGGAACGAGCTGAGACTTGAACCCTGCTGGTCTGTGCTGCTCATCGGCTCACTCAGTGCAATGTGAGCCTGATGAGGCAAGCAGTTTCACGAACCCAAATGTGGGTCCGGGCACGTATGCCAGTTTACAGATAAACTAGACGCTTGGTCTAGTGCTGTACATGGGTGACAAAGGAGACAAAAGTGCAGCTCGCCCACCCGAGGGTAGCCTAGTCGAAACTAGGTGCCTAATAAAAGGCCCCAAGTCTGCTATTGTTTCTTTTGCAGAGCCACGCTCCGGACCGAAGTCCAGAACAGCCTTCGGGGCTTCGCAAAAAGCAAAAAGCCAAGAGCTAGCGATATTTGTTGCTCGCCCCACCGAACGGGCAAGTATGGCACAATGCCTTTTTATGGTGGGTCCGGGTGCAGGGCCGTAGCCCACGCGCATCCGGCAGGTTCCAAAAATGCCCTCGGTCCCGTCGGCATTCCCCTTTTTGGGGGCGCCTCAGGCGTCGGGCAATAAACCCAACCCTCCCGAAGGAGGTAAAAGCCTGGGGGGAAGGCCCCCTGAGACCGAAGGATAAGTTCAAAATTCGCAAGCGAAGAGCTAGCCCTCGTTTGAGGAATAGGCCACTTAAACTCCGGTTCCATCCCAAACTTTTCTTTAGAATTCCGGATGTATTTCGATAGTCTTGCGCTATTTACATATCGTTCGTTCCTGAAAGAAACTCAGCGATTATTGTATCCTTTCTTTCGTGATATTTCTATCGATCCTATATATATAATATCCTGTCTGCTATCACCACTTACTTTTTGCTGAGTAGATCGCATTTTTACTTTAGCGTCTGCTCTCCAATGAACACTCACTTGTTCCACTATTACATTGGTGTTTCAATTTTTTATTTTATTAATTTGTTCTATTCAGGAAAGAAAAAAGATCGAAGTCGGAAGTGAATTGCCACCATGAAAGTAAATATCTACTTTCTAATTTAACGTCTGATAGTGGCACGTGACTAAGTATGTCATCATTGTGATAGTCACATGACTAAAAGAAATTGTAAAGTTGATTTATTTCTCCAATTTATTATCTAACAAATATCAGACGTGTTGAATACTAGCTCACCTGAAGATCGACAACATTAGACTCTGTGTCGGGAGCCTCCTCCTCCCTCGTTTTATGAGCATATTCAGATATTGCTCTGAATTTTAGTGCATTAAGCACTGACTGGGCCATTGGCATAATGGTTAGAATGTTCGCTAATGGTCCGGGAGACCGGGGTTCAATCCCAGGTCGAATCATACCAAAGACTCAAAAAATGGTACTTGGTACCGTCTTCCTTAATACTCAGGATTATAAGGTGGGGATCAAGGGTAAAGTGGAGTAATCCAGGGAAAGGAGTAGCGCCCTCCCCTACACCTTGGTGTAGTAGCTATAGAAAAGGAGCCTTTGGGTCACCCTCAACTAAGGTCGCCAACTTTACTTTACTTTATAACAATAATAGAAACACGGGAAAATGAATAGATAAAACCTCAACTGTCACTGACTCCAAATGCATTTAACATCAAACTGAATGGAACTGCTTTGAAATAGGATGGACAGATCTGGGGTGACACATAAACAGCTAAATAAACAAATGAAAAAAATAGTCACGGCTATTTTGAAACACCCCTTTCCCGTACTTAAGATATACCGCCCAAATGAAGAGCTCATTTGTAGCTGTCCTGACAAATGATATACAAAGGTCAGTTGAAGATACTTGGATACGAAAAAAGGATTTTCATTTAACAGAGGAATACCCAATGTCACCAATGCATTTTCTCCGCTTTTCTTATAACATATCAAACTTTATGAAAATAAACTTTCAAAAATAACATTTTTCCACGAAAACATTTTCTGCTGACCTTTGGCTAAAAACCAATTTCAAAGAAACCAATAAAACATAAAATAATTAAATAAAGCAACATATAAACCAGTCTCCACTAAATTTGCTATTAAAAAAACCCTTTATTTATTAAATGACCCTTATAGTTAATAAACAAATATTGAAGTTATGATTTTGATCTTTCACTTATGAGTTTACGTAAGTGAACTTTCGTTATCATCTCTCCAACTTTTATGTTGATATTATTTCTTTTGAGAGGAAAAAGATTTTATAATTGAATTATCATTGGAAAGATTATAGGTGTTTACCCCACTATAGAGGAAAAGTACTAGATTTTTTGGTTAGATTCTCAGCTGTTCAGCAAATAATTTGAGAACATTTCATTTCAAATTTGAATTAACATCGACTTCAGTTTTTACGCCATTTATTTAAAGAACTGCTTTACTAAACTGAATAGCTCGAAATAGAAATGTTTTTCACAACTAAACTGTACTTACATTTAAACTGCGTGCTTATGCTTAACTGAATTATTTGAAATTGAACTGTTTTTGACATTGAAACTGTCATCATCATCATGTCGCGCTGGTTGCACGGATATCCCTGACCCTCTCTCGCCACTCCTCCCTATCGAACATCGCCCCAGGTAGGTCTTCAGGACAACATCCCGTATCCTCACATAGCTGCTGAATGTATGTTCGTGCTGGTCGTCCTGCTTTTGCACAGCCATGTGTGGGGGGTCCATAAGAGTACATCACTTATGAGCTCGTCCCTGCTTCTCCAGCAGTGTCCTGCATGTCTGGTTCGTCTAACTTGAATAGTTTTCGTGATAGGAGGCAGGTGGCCGTACAGTTGGTGTCTTGTGGGGTGTTGCCGCCAGGACTTGTTCAAGATTGCACGTAGCATTCTTGTGTAATTGCCGTCTAGCTTCTTTTCCAGCCGTTTTGTTAGAGTCCATGTAGTGCACCCATATAGCAGTATCGATGTGACCGCTGCCTGGAAGAAACTGCGTTTCATTTTATCGGTTAGGTCTGATTTCCATATAATCGATAACCTATTGATAGCTGTCCATGCTTTCGTTAACCTCGTGTCGATGTCCTTTTCGGTTGATTCGACGCTGCTTCCAAGGTAAGTGAATTTGTCTACTAGTTTAAGAGGGGGGGGTCCGTCTAGAGTGGAGATGTCCCCCTTTTGATTATAGCACTTACTAAATTGAATTGTTATTGAATAGTTTGAAATAGAAATGTTTTTGACAATTAAACTGTGTACTCATGCTAAACTGAATTGTTTTAAATAGAACTGATTATTTACATAAAAATGGATTTGGGGATAAATAACCTATAAAAGTTGATATGCCATAAAACCCAACAAACCAAACCATTTTTTTTAATAGTGAAAAGTGAACATCAAAGCGAACAGTTATGATTTGGAGAAAATTTAAAGAAAGTAAAATTTATTCGTAGACAGAAGAAACGTGCAGAGAGACAGAGAGAGAGAGAGAGAGAGAGGGTAAACTGATTTCAAACGTTAAAAAATGATTTTTCGTATGTTGTGCCTTCAGGTGTCTCTTCTCTAATAAATGTTCTGTTTATCCACTTTTTTTTGCATTTTGCTATCATTTTTACGGGGATTTTATAAAATGAAAAAAAAATTAAGAGATTCATGACTGAGAACAATAAAAAAAAAAAATAGATAACACAAAAGAAATATTTCAATTTGTTTTCTCAGTTTTTTTCATCTTTTAAATATACAGTGTGCGACAGAAATGCCTCCCACATTTTAAACTGTCACCTGCACGGTGCAAGTGAACTTAGGCAAGGGGTAATGATAGCTCCATCTAGCTAAGGTGTTATCATTTTTTTTTTCATAACTTGGACTGGTGCACACCGTAAGTTTTCTCGTGAAACGTTATGTAAGGCTGGCAAATCTGTGATTGCTACTCAGAGCTTTTCGTGCTCATTTCATATTACGTCAGAGTAATGCTGTTCCGGAGAGAAAATCAATACTGCCATGAGTTGAAAATTTCAGCACCACAAGTTCATCAATTGGAAGAAGACCACATTGAAAATTGTCAAAAATACTGTTCGATATTGGTCGTTTTGACAACCTTTAAAAATATAGTTGGGTCAAGCCAAGATCATAAATTATCTTATTTAAACAAAAATGGTAAGACATTTACTAGATGAAGCCACCATTGTCACTTGATTAAGTCCATTTACACTATACAAGTGTCAGTTTAAAATATAGGAGGGATTTCTATCGCAACCTATATATATATATATATATATATATATATATATCAGGGGCGGAGATGGGACTAGTGCTACTCGTGCCCGGCTCGTGCTCGGTCAATGTTATTCAAAATGGATTAAAAATCATCCATTAATTTCAAGCAAACATACCTAGTCTGATCTCAATTAACTTACGTATCTATTTAAGTTTCGATAACTAAGTAGCCAAAAGTTCATAAATATATCTGGGAATAATACAACGATGCTGTTTTGAACGGATGGTCTTTGTCCGGCCACCGACAGATCCATTGAACATCCCATAAAATCGGCTATAATGTTGAACACGCGTAATCCGTGCCAAGCACTAGACCCTTATAATAACAGTAATGTTAGCGAAATCTCGCTTTTGGCTGTAGCCAATAGAAAAAGCAAGTCAGGATACCGTGCTCAAAAAAATTAGCACAATGTGACTGCTGACAACCGTCTTGGGAAGAGGGAAAGGGACCGAGAGAGAGAGGGGGGGATAGCAGATTATAGCCGTCGCCGACGTCATCATCATCGCTATGGTAAATGTTGGTTAAACGGCGTGTTTTAATTCGTTTTTTCACTAACAGATCTCTATTTCTTTAATGAATGTTGCATATATTACATTCTGTAACTAAGATTTGTTTATTTGAATACATTTTCAACAAATAATCTTTATTTTAAGCGAAATTGAAACTACTAGCTGTATCTGTGTATATTGTCATCAATTTCTTTATTCTAATAAACATATTTTTCTCGTCATAGTAATGAACATTATCTCTTTTCTTCTATACTTTTGAAAGGAAAAAATTATCTTATCTACTGTATTAACAAGACTACAAATTATATAGTATCTTGATTGTTTACAAAAAACCACCATGCAAGGTATGTTAGTCAATCTGTGCTATACAATGGAGAATCACGCAATAGCAACTATGATGACTTATTTTGGGTCCAGGGACCACGGGTTGGGAACTTAAGTTGACAGAGGTCGAGGGGGGCACGAGTAGCAAAAATAGGCTAGAGTCGCCACTGATATATATATATATATATATAGGTAGTATTTGATGATCAGATACATTTAAGATATAGAGAATGTTTCAGAAAAAATGATATCATTTCTTTATCTAATAACGTGACTTGTTCAGTCGGCTGGGGCTGTAGAATACACTGACTGCTTCTCTGCAGAGGGGTAAGAACCCCTAACGAGTGTCCTGGATATGACACTAAACAATCTGATGGTGAGGTTCCAGCAATGCTGGAGCTTTGGGGAATGCGGAGTACCCCTTCATTGTCATCGCTCTCAGGTCCACTCTGGCCCGGAGTGGTAGCACCTGATAGGGACCTATCAATGGGTTAAATAGAACTAACAGCATAGTTATGCTAAACTGAGTTGTTTGAGTAAATTGAATAGCTTGAAATAGAAATGTTTTTGACAATTAAACAGTACTTACATTTAAACTGCGTGCTTATGCTTAACTGAATTATTTCAAATAGAACTGTTTTTCGACATTAAAACTGTATTTACACTTAACTGAATTGTTACATATAACTGCTTGAATAGTTTGAAATGGAAATGTTTTTGACAATTAAACTGTGTACTCATGCTAAACTGAATTGTTTTAAATAGAACAGATTATTTACATAAAAATGGATTTAGTGTTAAATAACCTACAAAGGTTGATATGCCATAAAACCCCACAAACCAAACCAATAACGTGACCAATTTTCGCTCAAATGATATCAAAATTTAACAATATGTGTAAAAACAACTAAAAATTCTCTATTTAATATTTAAACATCTTTTTTTTCTTGTGAATGTCATTTCTATACCTAAAAAGTAATAAATCCTTAAATATAGAATTTTCAGTTATTTTTTAACCATAATGTGAAAATTTGAGATGATTTGAAAGAGAAGTGGTATGTAGTTATCAACTAGAGACCACTTTTTTTTGTGAAATATTGAATTTTCGGATATATATATATATATATAGTACAATTTAATGGAGACTCAAACTCGGTTAAGTCGTCATAATAAATTTATTTCGGCGGAGAATATTATTGCTATATTCTCCGTCTCGTCAGATGACTCTTTACATGCTTCCCTCCCGTCGCAGAATAGGGAATGTGCAGTTACAGTTCGTAGTCAGAAGATAAAATAAAGGAATTGAAAAAAAAAAAAAAAATAGAAATCAGAAAATAAAGATAAAAATAAAAAATAAACAATAAAAAATAATGAAAATAAAAATAAGAATAAGGTGGAAATCAAATTACAAATTATTTCATTCATAGGCGTGAGCAGAGGGGGTCAACATGTTATATGTTAGAACGATTAAGAAACAGGAGTGGAATTAATCTACTGGTCAGTCCCTTCTAATTTTGCGTTCTTGTAGTAGTTCCTCCTATTTGGCAGGTGTGATTTTCTAAACAGACTAAGATCGTTTAACTAATGGCCATCTCATACACGATTTACATTTATTCCTAATATGTCTGTTAATTAACTCAGCTGTTGCCATCCTAGATATTCCTCTTGTTTCAATTAGGACCGAGATAGTTAAACCAGATAAGGTGGAGACATTTTATATAGTCGTCAAGTGTTTTTTTTTTTTTTATATTTACCCTAAAAATAGTCAAGGGGAATTAACCACTCCAGAATCACAGGCCCTAATTTTTGGATTAATATTCTACGTTCATCTCGCCCTTATCTAACCTTTATCTTTCCCTGTCTTGGTGATATCTGTTGTTGGGCTGATCTCTATTAATTTCTAATATATCTTTATCATTGGCCTTGCGATTATTTAGGGACTGGTGTTCCAGTGGTTCTCAATCAGGATAATTTAAATTTTCCTCTATGTCTGCACTTAAAGACGTGCTCATTTCTCTCGTTCAACAATAGTTTTCTATTTTTGAAATTAATAATGCTGATTTTTTCATCTAAGCATAAGTTACATCTACCGTTGAAGCTATTCGCGGTAGATGAGTGCCTTATTATTTTCCACTTAATTTGTGGAGATAGCCCCTGATATATATATATATATATATATATATATAGGTTGTTTGTGCCTCATGTGTGTGTGTGTTTGTGTCTGTGCGGAGAGAGAGAGGGGAAACTGAGAAGTAAGAGTGTACGCACTTAAAAAGGTTTGTCACCTGTTGATGATCGTCAGTTTCTTTAATCAAAGCATTTTGTTTATTAATAAAGGATTGATTGTGGATAGAAGGCCAAGGCAATTATCCATATCAACAATGTCATAGAGGCAAGATGAATAAAACCGGAAGAAGGTGCATTGCAGAAATCAGTTGAACAAAAATTAGCGCAGGTACTGTTATCATACGGATGGCAGACAGTCACATTTGTTCCGTTGGCTAATAAAGTGCCCATATCCGTCGCATGGCGCTTGAAAGGGTTGACACCATCCCCACAACCTCGAATAAGTACGATGTATTTACCTAAATAGTAAAATAGAATAATTATAAAACACAAAACAAAACAAATTAGTCGAGTCATTTTAAATCCCATGTAAAATATTGATCGGTTTGATTTTTTGTTTTAATTGCATATCAATCTTCATGGGTTATTTAATACCAAACCCATCCTTATAGAAGAACATCAGTAATATCATTTAACCCATAGCTGAGGGGGTAAGGGTGTTCATGCCTTTCATTAGGGCATTAGTCCAAAAGTGAACGTAATAGAGCGGCTGGAGTTTGAATTCGCTTACAACGATGTCGCAGTCCTGCACGTTAGCCACTACGCCACAAGAACCCCTTATAAAATATTCTACCAAAGAATTAACAAATTAGATATTGAAATATAAAATATACCGTAATTATTTGTGTGTAACACAATCTCATGTATATCATTCCCTCCTGTGGCGCGGTGGTTAACATGCTAGACTTGCGACATCGTAGTAAGCGAGTTCGAACTCCCGTCGCGCTCTTACGTTCATTTTTGGATTAAAATCCTTAGCAAAGTTATGAACTCCCTTATCACCCCCAGCTATTGGTTAAATAATAGCACTTCTGTTCTTTTTACAATGATGGCTTTGGCATTAAATAACCCAGGAAGGTTGATATGTCATTAAACAAAGAAACCAAACAAAAAAAAAATTGAACGTATTCTAAGCATGGTAGTTCTATATTTTTAGCTTGGAGTAGTATGTTAATATCTGTCGTTGAATCAATATAGATATCCCTTTTGCTAGAAACAAACTAAAAATATATCTTATTTATTTGCCCCCCTCCCACTGTTACCAGGGCTAAGAATACGATGACTGTGTCTTCTGCAGAGGGTAAGTCAACCCCTGCATATGGTATGAGACTAAACTGGATCTGATGGTGAGGTTCCAGTACAGGAGATCTTGGGGTTGTGTAGTACTCCTTCATTGCCATTACATCCTGGTTCACTCTGACTCAAAGTGGTCGTTAGAATCCCATCTATTGATCGAATAGTTCCCTTTACAAAATTATTTGCATTCGATAGGAATCCTTGATGCCATATTAGTGTATGCTATTTATCTTATAAATGAGGGGAATTTTTTTGACAAAAGCAAAATATTTCTTCCATAAATGCATTGTTTGGAATTGGTTTATTGCAAAAAATATTCTAATCTTGCAAAGATATTTGCTTAGAGGCTATTCAAAATGGTATCAAATCAAGCAGAGTACTACAGGCTTGAACTGTCGTCAATTTTCTGCCGGCTTAAAAATGCAAACCAAATAAAATATACAGAAGAATGTGTGATGCGTGATGCGTACGAAAAAGTATGTTTTACAGTCCATGGAGTGGAAGTACACCGACTCTCCAGTAAAGAAAAAGTTCCGGGCGGGGGGCAAATATAATTTTAAAAAGTCATCTGGACAGTCTTCTGGGACATGAAAGGACTCACCACTATTGATTTCTTTGAAAAAGATGCAACTATTAACAATGCTTTCTGTAAAATATACTGGTGCAGGGAAATACGAAACACTGACGACCCTCCGTTGTTCACGTACGAAACGTTTATTAACTTCTTGACTTTAGTTTTTCGACACGAGGAGAGAGAGACACAATTTTTACTTTGCTGACTGTACTATCTGACCCAACAAACGCGCTGCACATCCCGTAGCCCCCAGCTGGACTGGCCCGGCCCAGAGACGAATCTCAACTAACGTCTTTTTTAAAACCACCAAATTCTCAGCCCATCGCTTCCGGGTATGACGTCATTCACGCCCCAGTCTATTTCCTATCTGGGGTTTTTATTATGACATTTGTGATTGTCATATCCTCTGTGCGCAAGCATGAACTGTACTCAATGTGTGTGCACCTGCACTAAGAGCCGAATAGTTCAAAGTCCAACCAAACTGAATGATAAAATATAATTAGCGAAAAAGGATTAATATAAAAAGATCATTCCGTAATTATATAACATTTCTATTGCCAACATCTTCGGCAAAATTCAACTTATTTACTTAACAAACCTCGTGTATGATAAAACATATTTATTCACAGGTCATAATATCATATACGCATGCCGCAAAATGATAAGTAAATAAAAACAAAAAATGAAAAAAATAATAATCAAAACATTTGTACGACCAACAAAGCCTTCATTGGATGATGACTCTTTGGTCAGGAATGGTTTCGGAGCCAAAACATCATTACCACTAACCCAGGATGACTCAGCAGCGACTTACGATACCATCAGACTTTTTGGTTACACAGGTATTGTAATTAGATTTTGGCTTGAGAATTTTAATGTTGAACAGTTTAGTAATAAATAATAACTAATAATATCCGTTTTGGTTCTGCAAGAAATTATAAAGTCCTGGCCTTTTTTGTTTAGAAGAAAATTAACTTTTTATCAAAAAATATAGAGGAGTGTACATATATATGGACAATACTGTGACTACAAGACAATAATACATTCAACAAAACCTTAATTTAAACCAGAGCACTATCTTACAATACCACCAAACTTGGTTCTTCAGCCTTGGTGAGGCAACTAGTCTAGAAGGAAAACTCTGAATTCAAACTTGTTAAACTCCGCTTAAAAATTGACCTTGTGTCATATCCTGCCCGAGCGGAGGGATTGGGTAAATATATACAATATCACCAAAGTTTGTTGGTTTTCTGTCCCATCGTGGAAATTCCACATCAAGATCCAACTGCTTCGTATTTTCCTTTGTTGTACTCGTATCTTTCCAGCAATGAAGCGTAAAATCAATGATGTAATATTTTAATTAACCGGCGAAATGATACGTGATTACACTGAACGTAAACGAGATCATTTTCCGAGAGTTTCATGTGTGAAGTCAGTGTATAATATCTCAATATTGAATCATTAGTTCAGTGATGTTCATTTGAATTATATGACCAGATGACAATATCATTTGAAACTAAGTTTTAACTTCCGTTAGACTGGCAGTAATGATAAATATGACCATTATGAAAGTAATAGTATTCATGCCTGTTGTAAAAGTAATGGTAATTATAGCCATTGTGAAAGTAATGGTAGTCATAACTATTATAAAAATAACTGCAAACATGACCATTGTGAAAGTAATAGTAATTATGGTTATTATGAAAGTAAAGGTAATCATGAGATTTTGCTGCTGGTAACACCTGCTCTTGCGAACTAGTATAAGCATTTTTACTTCAGTGTTCAGTATTTTCAAAGACTGTCGTTAAATTTGATCAGATTGAAAGACGGAAGTTCACGTCAAGTGAGGAATCTGTTGTTGTCGTCAAATTTTGCATGGTCTGCAGAGGAGGAATAATCCTAAAAAATAGGATGTAGTCTTTCTGTTAAAGAACAGTAAAAATTAACAGTGATCTTTTCTATTGGTCTGTCTGTCAAAGAATTGTAAAGATTAACAATGATCTTTTCTATTGGTATTTCTGTTAAAGAATTGTGAGGATTAACAGTTATCTATTCTATTGGTCTTTCTGTCAAAGAATTGTGAGGATTAACAGTGATCTTTTCTATTGGTCTTTCTGTTAAAGAATTGTAAGGATTAACAGTGATCTTTTCTATTGGTCTTTCTGTTAAAGAATTGTGAGGATTAACAGTGATCTTTTCTATTGATCTTTCTGTTAAAGATTTGTGAGGATTAACAGTGATCTTTCCAATTGGTCTTTCTGTTAAAGAATTGTAAGGATTAACAATGATCTTTTCTATTGGTCTTTCTGTTAAAGAATTGTGAGGATTAACAGTGATCTTTTCTATTGGTCTTTCTGTCAAAGAATTGTAAGGATTAACAGTGATCTTTTCAATTACTCTTTCTGTTAAAGATTTGTGAGGATTAACAGTGATCTTTTCTATTGGTCTTTCTGTTAAAGAATTGTGAGGATTAACAGTGATCTTTTCTATTGATCTTTCTGCTAAAGAATTGTAAGGATTAACAGTGATCTTTTCTATTGGTCATTCTGTTAAAGAATTGTAAGGATTAACAGTGATCTTTTCTATTGGTCTTTCTGTCAAAGATTTGTGAGGATTAACAGTGATCTTTTCTATTGGTCTTTCTGTTAAAGAATTGTTAGGATTAACAGTGATCTTTTCTATTGGTTTTTCTGTTAAAGAATTGTGAGGATTAACAGTGATCGTTTCTATTGATCTATCTGTTAAAGAATTGTGAGGATTAATAGTGATCTTTTCTATTGGTCTTTCTGTCAAAGATTTGTGAGGATTAACAGTGATCTTTTCTATTGGTCTTTCTGTTAAAGAATTGTGAGGATTAACAGTTATCTATTCTATTGGTCTTTCTGTCAAAGAATTGTGAGGATTAACAGTGATCTTTTCTATTGGTCTTTCTGTTAAAGAATTGTGAGGATTAACAGTGATCTTTTCTATTGGTCTTTCTGTTGAAGAATTGTAAGGATTAACAGTGATCTTTTCTATTGGTCTTTCTGTTGAAGAATTGTAAGGATTAACAGTGATCTTTTCTATTGGTCTTTCTGTTAAAGAATTGTGAGGATTAACAGTGATCTTTTCTATTGGTCTTTCTGTTAAAGAATTGTTAGGATTAACAGTGATCTTTTCTATTGGTCTTTCTGTTAAAGAATTGTAAGGATTAACAGTGATCTTTTCTATTGGTCTTCCTGTTAAAGAATTGTGAGGATTAACAGTGATCTTTTCTATTGGTTTTTCTGTCAAAGAATTGTGAGGATTAACTGTGATATTTTCTATTAGTCTTTCTGTCAAAGAATTGTAAGGATTAACAGTGATCTTTTCTATTGGTCTTTCTGTTAAAGAATTGTAAGGATTAACAGTGATCTTTTCTATTGGTCATTCTGTTAAAGAATTGTTAGGATTAACAGTGATCTTTTCTATTGGTCTTTCTGTCAAAGAATTGTGAGGATTAACAATGATCTTTTCTATTGGTCTTTCTGTCAAAGAATTGTGAGGATTAACTGTGATCTTTTCTATTGGTCATTCTGTTAAAGAATTGTAAGGATTAACAGTGATCTTTTCTATTAGTCTTTCTGTCAAAGATTTGTGAGGATAAACAGTGATCTTTTCTATTGGTCTTTCTGTTAAAGAATTGTTAGGATTAACAGTGTTTTTTTCTATTGGTCTTTCTTTCAAAGAATTGTGAGGATTAACAGTGATCTTTTCTATTGGTCTTTCTGTCAAAGAATTGTTAGGATTAACAGTAATCTTTTCTATTGGTCTTTCTGTTAAAGAATTGTAAGGATTAACAGTGATCTTTTCTATTGGTCTTTCTGTCAAAGAATTGTGAGGATTAACAGTGATCTTTTCTTTTGTCTTTCTGTTAAAGAATTGTGAGGATTAACAGTGATCTTTTCTATTGGTCTTTCTAGTCAAACATATGCCGAGACGGTACATCAGTAACATTATTTTAATAGTTACTTTAAAATTTCTCATTTCTGATTATTAATGTGCCCTCTTTGTTAATTTTCTATCATTTCCTTTAGAATTTGATTGTAAAAATTATTTGCTTGAAAATAGAAGTGATTTATTTATTCATTTATTTGCATGAGTTTAAACATGTTCATGATGCTTCTCTAACAGCTGCCAATATTAACAGGGCATAGGAAGAAGGATCAACTTGTGATCAATTACGTTTTTAGAGTGTGGTTTATTACTGGAGGGAGACCTTTTTCATTGCGGTGGGGGGAGAGGGAGGAAATAACTTATGGGGGAAAGATACTTTTGGAATGATAGGTGTTTAGCGTAACGATTATCGACCCGAGTTCAAATCCTGAGCGAGACTCCTTCGCCTCGAAAGATAAAAATCCTTCTTTTCTTCCCCAAGCTATGGGTAAATAGTAGGGCAGACTGCGTTCTTTACACTTAGTCAACCAACCAGACCAGAAGGACAACTTTGAATTCAAACTAGCTTTACTCTTCGTGAAAAATGACCGTGTTTTAGATCCTGCTCATGGGGGAGTGTAGTTTGAAAGACTTGAATAACGTCACAGACACACGCAACACGCCTTCTGTTCAAACTGTCCCCGTTTCTTCGAGTGCTCTTTTTATAATACCCGACTATCTCATTTGCATGAGATACCCGAGAGTCTGCGTTACTTTACGCGAGACTAAGCAAGTACAAAAGCGACTGTGCGTCGCTATTTTGGCTTTTTTTTTTTTCCTTTTGAGCGACTGAAACGTACGAAACACAGCCACACCTAAGTCCAGTAAGTCATGATTTTTCCCCACAGGGAGGAGTTGTGAAAATATAAACTCTGCTATTGGAAAAAAAAACACTAAATGCTATATGCAAAGAATTATTGTAAATTTTAATTTCAAAAAGTTTTGTTTGATTAAACGTTTGCTTGGAAAAAAAAAACTCTCTGTTCTGTTCGGATGTTTCAAGTGTGTAATTATTTACGAAGCTTAGGTAAGTTGTGACTCAAGGTTAGAAGTATGGGACGCTCAGTGAGTATCAAATTCATTAACAATGGTCTGCTAATCTAGGTACCCAAGTTTGTAGTTCAATGACTTCTAGTTGATTTTCCTTTTCTCTTCCTAGTATGACTCTATATCGATCCAATTTTTCATATATGCAAACTATATACACTGTTTAATATATAGATATATATAATTTTTTTCTATTATGGTATTACCAAGCAATTCTTTTAAGTTTGTAGTTCATGTCCCCTCTTTATATCCCCTTTCATTATTACTAAATAGATTGGTGAGATCTATTATTAAGAAGTGTGGGTTATTGAAATGATTTCCAACGGTGACTACGTAGAAAAACACCGTGAATCACTCGGTATGATTGATAGCTTATGAGCACGAGGTTAATCTGAGACCGCGACTCTGATTGGATAGTTTCAGTTATGTGACTTAAATGTTCAGAAAAATAGTTAAAAATCTTATTTGTTGTTTTTCTCGGAGCCGAGCTGAACATGTGCAAAAAATAGGTGTGCTTAATTTTTTCCATCCATTGAACCAATCCCCGATGTATATGGGCAATATGTAAAAAGAATAAAAGAACGTCTTAGTCCTAGAAGAAATAAAGTAAGCTGTGCACCAAATGTAAATTGTTAATTATTCTTCCCGACCATAAATGTCTTTTTCACAGGGAATCAGCATGCAGCGACCCTCCGAAAAAGGAAGTGGGCCGTTGTCATCATCATCGAACACGACATTGGGGATCCGGATGGTCAATAGTCAGCGTTTGAAGCAGAGAGACGACTATCTAACACACTTTCTCCGATTAGCATGACTATATAGATATTTATCTGACTTCCCACCCAGTCAGATTTGATACAACGTCATTTTTATTAAGAACCATACACGAATCGAGATTGATGCACGGCCGTCATAAAAAGAATGCTTGATCGCGTCTGCATTCCTCTTTTGGGGTGCTTCAGGCACGAAGCAATAAACTTAACCCAACAAGTAGGTATTTCCTGGGGAGACAGCCCCCTGGGACCTGGTGGTCGGCAGAATAACACACACCTGGCACGAATGCAAGGTATGACTCTATATCTATCCTATTCCTTTACATGTAAATTATATTCAACCATTGTCCAATGTCACAACTCCTCCTTGAAATAAAGTGGTTTTACTCCCCGCGTAAATTTTGAGATTTTTCTATGTGTTATTTCATTTTCTATTTTTCTTCAAACTCCTTCACTTTCCCTCTCTTGAGATCTCTATAGATTTTTCTTTCCTGTAGATCTAGATATCTCTTGTATATTACTAAAATCTTTTTGTTCTGCAGAGGTCATATTTAAATCTTAAAAAATATCTTGATCTTTTTTTATTTATTCATCACTCATTTCTCGTTGTTAGTTTATAGAGTGTAATATTCTTTAAAATAATCTGCTTCGTTTGATTCAATGTTAGTTCTTTCAATTCTCTAGGATACATAAGGAAATTTTCATTTTTGCTCCAAAACAGGCAGTAACTAAAAATAAATCGGTGGTTTCATTTTCATTTTCATGTTCTTTGTTGTTCTAGAGTTTCTTTGTTCAGGCTGTGAAATATCTTATCTTAGTTTCTACAAAGTCTGGTTCATCTTGCAACAACAAAGATCCTTCTATGGATCCTCGTGGTGATATCACATATACGTTTCAATTTAATGATTTAATGTTTTGCCCATTCCAGGTAATTAAGGTTTTGTACACACACACACACACATATTTACCTTGCCTCCCCTTCACTAGGATCTGACACAAGGTCAAATTTTCAGCGGAGATCCTCACACGTAAGAATGTTTAGTTGAGGATAATGCTAAAATTACCAGGTCTCCATCGGCATTGGGAGAGAGGGACTTAAGCACTGTTCAACGAACCAGAATCGACTTCTTTTAGACGGGTTGGAGGTGCTGCTGTCTGATAGGACGGCCTCCTAAAGATCAGCCCTTCAATGTATAAACAAGAACTGAAGCTTGCTCTTACTTCTGGGTAAGTATATTTTCGTTTCACTTCGTGCAATTGCCATTGACAAAAGATATGAATTCATATCTCCCCTCTTCCAGCAATGAGTAAATTGCTGAGTCGACCGTGTTCTCTTGCCTTGGCAAAAGAACCAGGTCTAGAATAAGCAACTTCTTCCTCTCTAACGTGTTGTCATGGTAGGGTAACTTGCCTCAGTGGAATGGTAAAACAAGCAGTGATAATCTCTAAGACAGTCTGACGTCTTAAATTAATAATTTTAGGGCCATAAATCAAAGTTCGACTAATACACGAAATTGGTCAATACACGAGTGTGTACGGTATTCAAACACAATGGAAAAGGAGTTGGAAGATTTCGTTATTATTTACAAATCATCATCATCATCATCATGTCATGCCGCTAGCACGGATATCCCTGACCCTCTCTCATCACTTCTCCCTATAGTTCATCGCCTCTGGCAGGTCTTCAGGGCTACATCCCATATCCTCACATAGATGCTGTATGTATGTTCGAGCTGGTCGTCCTGCTTTTGCTTGGCCATATGCGGGGGTCCATAGGAGTACATCACTTACAAATGCAAACTAGTAAGTTCTCCCACACTCTGTGAATCTAATGATTTTATTCACCCTCATCAAACTTCTATTCACTCCCAGGGCTCTATATCGACCACTTTGAGAAGACCAACCCTAGGGGTATAAATTAAACAAGTTAACACAAGTTAACAGATTATTTAAGCAAAGATAAAATGATTAACAACAGTTCATCCTTGACAAGTACTTTGATCTGATGTAAATAAATATCGAAATACAAACAAATATATATAACTTCTTTGGCTTATTAACTAAGTTTTGATTCTTTACAAGCATGCTTTTCGGAGTATCTTTCATATTTATATTTAAACATTGTCTTATGACCCAGATCTTTACAAGTGTTTTATTTTCAGACGATGTATTGTCGTTTTATCGTTTCTTTTATTAATTCATTTTCTTTCAAAAGCTTCTCTTTAACGAGTGAAGTCCGACTAGATTTAAATAGATATTCAACTTTTAATGGCATGTCTCAACCCGTCGGTTATTTCATGCCTCAAAGTCAGGGAATTGCCAACATCGTACATTTATATTTGAATTGTGTAGTTTCTTAAAGAGTTGGGGTTTTTTTTTGCTCAAATATATCATATCAAGTATTCCAATCTAAAACTAATAATTGTATGGTTTCATGTAATTATTCTTAATTAATAATAGTTATTTACTTGCACAGTGTAGCATGATATACCAATCTAATAGGAATAATTTGCACACAGTTGTACGGTTTCAAGTATTCCTATCTAATACTAATAATTATATGTTTTCAAGTAATTATTCACATTTAATAATAGTCATTTGTTTGCATTCATATATATGGTTTCAAGTAATTAATAAATAATAATCCTTAGTAAACTCGTATTCCTACTAAAAACTAATGATTTTTTAAACACGACTACTTGTCCCAATGATAGGATCCTATCAGATACTGCTACTTCAAGTTAAAGTGGAACTGGGAGTAATGGCAATCAATGGACACTTCACACTCCACAGATCTCCAAAACTGGCGGATAAAACTGGATGTAGTTTCGTGTTTTTTCCGGAGAGGGGTTTTTATCCGTCTTTGGGAGATACAATCAGCTTACTCCACACCCCACCGACTGGGCGCCAATGAAATACCTCACCATTCACCCAAGGGTTTCATCACAAGCAGCTCAACCTTCGTTTTCCAAACTTTTATTAAATTAAAACTCTTTTTTCAAAAATATATTCAAAAGAAAAGTAAAATATATGCCAAAAAGCAAAAATAAAACAGACTTATAAACTTTAATAAGATTATCTTTAAAATTAAAAAAAAGAAAGATCATTTTAAATGTCTTCAAAACCATCAGATAATGAAGGAAAAGGTTAATATTTTTTTAAAGTCTCCCTCAGTGAATACTGATGAGGTTTTAGTCTCATTTTTTTTCTTTATGGCGCATGTCCAATATATTTCTTAGTGAGAGGCAGAAGTTACATTCCCTCTATTATTAAATGGACCCACGATGTAAAGTAAGATAACCTTCAGTTGAAGTATCACAATGTTAGTGTGAGGGTTTGTCGTCAGTTAAACTTTATGAGAGCCGGTTATTTTTCCTTTTTATCTATAATGACAACAAAACGAAATAGCAACCATGAAGAGAATTTTGACATCCGGTCAGAGAAGCTGTAAAATTTTTAAAAAGAAAATAAAAGAGGCCTTGATTTACAGGTGAAAGTTTTTGGAGAGACCCAGTTCTTTTTATCAATTGATTTCATTATCCACAGGGATTCTTGCCGCACATTTACCCTGAATAAGCTTCTTCTTTATTCGTAGTATTTATAAATGTCTATAGTCCAACATAATTATACATGATATATTCCCATCGAGTCATTGTTGTATCTTTTATATATCAGTGATATTTTTTGTTCTAAAACAACAATCCTCGTTTTAAGTTGAGATCTGTTATCTATTTTTTTCTTTTCCAGGCAGCAAAACTAAGAAATAAATTCAGTGAGTTGAAGATGTATTTGGTCAGTTATGCACAAGCCTGTAATTTACCACAATCAACATGGCAAATAAAGCTCTCCCCCAACTTCCGGTGATTGTCGCCGAGTTGGGCAAATAATTGCACATGTCCTTTTTACAAAGAGAAGCACAAATCATTTCATCATTGAAATACGAACAAATTGTGACGTTTGTTAGGTCGTTCAGGTGTTTCATTTTCTTAAAGGCGGTATCCTTTTTGCTGAAGGAAAAAGTCCCATCACTGCATTCACGTATCAGCACTTTGATTTTGCCTGTGGTAAACAGAAATAACATACAAATATGAGTACAAAAAATTAAGATAAAATGAAATCCTACATAAGAAGAAAGAAAAAAAAAAGATCCTAGCTAAGTAGTAAAAAGAGGACCCTAGACGAGTTGAAAGAAATATCCTAGCCAAGTAAAAAAAAAAAAAAAAAAAGACTCGAGCCAAGTAGAAAGAAAAAGATCCGACCAAGTAAAAAAAAGATCCTACTCATTAGAAAAAAAGATCCTAGCTAAGTAGTAAAAAGAGGATCCTAGACGAGTAGAAAGAAATATCCTAGCGAATTAAAAAAAAAAAAGACTCGAGCCAAGCAGAAAGAAAAAGATCCGACCAAGTAAAAAAAAAAAGATCCTACTCATTAGAAAAAAAGATCCTGCAAAGTAGTAAAAAAAGATCCTAGCCAGGTAAAAAAAATCCAAAACCAAGAAGTAAAAAAAGATCCCAGCCAAGTAGGAAAAATCCATGGCAAGCAAAAGAAAAGATCCCCACCAAGTTGAAAAAAAAAATTTAAAAAAGCAAATCCAAGCCAAGTAGAAAAAAGATCTTAGCCAAATAGAAAAAAAGGATCGTTGCTAAGTTTAAAAAAAGATCCTTGGTAAGTAGAAAAAAAGAAAAATCCTAACCAAGTTGAAAAAAAGATCTTAGCAAAGTTTTAAAAAAAAGGTTCCAGCCAAGTAGAAAAAAAGAAGACCCTAGCCAAGTTGAAAATAAAAATAGAAAGATCCTAAGCTCAGTAGAAAAAAGAAGAGCCTTGGCAAGTAGAAAAAATCCCAGCCAAGTAAAAAAAAAGATCCAAGCCAAGTAGAAAAAATCTGATCCAAGTGAAATAGAAAAATTCGAGCCAAGTCGAAAGAGGATCTTAGCCGAGTGAAAATAAGGAAGATCCAAGCTAAGTAGAAAAAAGAAGATTCTTGCCAAGTTGAAAATAGAAAAAGAAAGAATATCTTAACCAAGAAGAAAAAAAAAGATTCTAACCAAATAGAAAAAATAATCCTAGTCAAGTTGAAAAAAGAAGATCCTAGTCAAGTAGATAAAAAATCCTAGCCAAGTAAGAAAAAAGATCTTAGCCAAGTAGAAAAAAGAGAAGGTCCTAGTCAAGCAGAAATAAAAACCTAGCCAATTTGAAAAAAGAAGTTCCTTGCCTAGTAGGAAAAAAAACCCAAATCAAGAAGAAAAAAGATCTAAGCCAAGAAGAAAAAAACCATCCAAGCCCTATTGTAAATAATAGAAGACATACCATCCTAGCTAAGGAGAAAAAAGATCCTAGCCAAGTAAAAAAAATAATCCTTGCCAAGTTAAGAAAAGATTCAAGCCAAGTTGAAAAAAAGGTCATAGCCAAGTTGAAAAAAAGATCCTTTCAAAGTTGAAAAAAAGATCTTAGCCAAATTAGAAAAAAGATCCAAGCTAAGTGAAAAAAGATCCTTATAAGATATTTATCTAAGAAACACGAACGGGTATGCCGCCCCGAATACGTATCAGACGAAAAACTGTTAATTGAAAATATAATTAAAACCCTACATTATCCAAATCCCTTAATATACAACAGAAAAAAGAAAAGCATACAAAAAATAACTGGGGACATGTTTCCAAATATAACTAGTGATAATATCATTTAGTGAGCTTAACGTTTATAATGCTCTCTCTCTCAGTATTTCCTCTCAAGTACGTGACTGGCTCTAGCATATATATATATATATAAAGAAAGAGAGAGAGAGAGAGAGAGAGAGAGAGAGAGAGAGAGAAAGGGGGAAGAGAGAGAAAGAGAGACATGTGACTATATAACAGGTACGTACGTTATACTTTTTTGTAAAATCTATGAAGTGTAGAAATCATGCAATAATATTCAGATCTTTATTCTAAATAATGAATATGAATGAGTAGAAAACCTGCAAACTCATTGGGTTCTTGTTGCAGCAGTCGCCCATAATAATATCAATCTTTCTTCTTAAAAAAAGGGTGAATGATCCTAATTTCCATTTTATTGTATTTACCCAACCCCTCCACCATGAGCAGGATGGTCATTTTCCTATCGGAGTACAGTTAGTCTGAATTCAGAGATTCCTTCTCCTATACTAGTTGCATCACCAAGGCTAAGGAACTCAGCCTGCTCGGTGTGGAAAAGAAATGGATTCTTGACTTTTCCAAAGGGATTGACGTGAAAGGAAACGCCAACCGCCATGTCCAGTATTAGATCTTAAGTTGCCGATTCCATTTTTGACTGAGCTTAATGTTTAATGTAGTCTGAGAAAAATTAAAATGGTTTCTTTTACCGTTTTTTCCCTAAAAATTGTTAAGAAGATAAAACTTGTATCCCTCTAATCACAAGTGGGTCTATTTGAAGATTTTTGATGATGAACGTTACTTCCTTTCACAACCTTCTAATGGTGATACAAATAAACTCTGACATATCACTTAAATCGTTCACAACAACAGTTATCGATCAAATCGATGAATAAAATCATGTTCTTCGGAGTTACTTGCATCCTTTATCTATTAAAGTTGTCTGAAAGATGAGTTTCTTTTTCTTTTATTTCAATTATCACTATAAGACGATTCCAGCCAAGTGAAAGTTATTTGTCCTTCAGGTATTTGAGAGGACTTTCTTCAATTCCACAGTCCTTTGTTTTGTCAAGACAGTCTAGACGGATTTTTTCAATGTTTTATTTTATGTTAACAAGCATAGAATAGAAAAGAGATTCAAGATAAATGCACGAATAATTTATTAGAGAAATATTCTTCTTTTTTAATTTTTTCCGTATGTTACATATTAGATGTTATATTTTTATTTCTTCCGTATTTTATATATTAGATGTGCGGAGAAAAGAAGTTAGCACTCATTAGCACAGAGAATGAAGATACTCTTTGACGGTTAATCCTGCTGACTCCTATTGACCCAGATGGTTTGGTTTGGTTTCTTTGTTTAATGGCATATCAACCTTCGTGGGTTATTTAACGCTAAAGCCATCCGTCGAGAAGAATAGCAATGATGCTATTTAAGCCATACCCGGGAGGATAAGGGGCCTCATACCTTTCCCAAGGGTATTTGTACAAAAGTGAACGTAATAGCGCGACTGGAGTTCGAACTCGTTTACTACGATTCCACAGTCCAGTGCTTCAACCATTACACCAGGAGGATATCCGAGGACGCAGTGTAGGAAATAAAACTCAAATGACAGGAAGAAGCGTGTAGCTGTTCAGAGAAAGGCGTTTTAACTTTGAGAAGAGGCATGATAAAAATTTGAGATACACACGATTGGACAGTGAAAAGGCATAAAAAGACGCACGGAAGACTTAAGCAATATATATAGTTTTGCCGACGTGAGTAGAGTCGCTGTCCCGTATCGACTCGCAACGAGCCTTCTCTGCCACTCTCTCTCTCTCATTCTCTCTCTCTCTCTCTCTCTCTCTCAGAAGCTTTCTCTCTCTGTCTACTCTCAAGTACGTGACTGACTCTGGTATATATATATATATATATAGAGAGAGAGAGAGAGGAAGAGAGAGAAATTGACATTGAAACTGTACTTACTCTAAACTGAATTGTTATATATAGAACTGTTTTGACATTTAACTGTATGCAAACAAAATATGTACTTATACTAAACTTAACTAGCGGAATTAGAACTGTTTGAATAAACTGAAATAGAAATGTTTTTGACAATTAAACTGTGTACGTCCAGGATTAGAACTTAGGTTGCCGATTCCATTTCTTTATAACTATAACCGTTACGATTAGAGAATCTACTCGATTTCATTGGGAATATGAATGATTAAAAAATGACGTTCAATACAAACACTCACTCGACAAAATGATCATTCATTTTCAAATTGTATTGAAAATAGCTTTATTCTCTAAGTTATAGTAGTTTAAGCGTATTGCTCCATTAAAAATCTTTCTATAATGTGTCGTTTTTTTCTGGGTTACGGTCACACAAACACGCACACGCGCGCGCGCACTCACTCACAGGAATTTAAAAAATATAGAGATAATCTATAATTATATTCCTCTCGTTTTTTTTTTGTTTGTTTGTTTGTTTTGCTTTGTTTTCTTATTTGTGTCTTTAAATAACTTATTTTCAGTGCAACAGAAAATACTAAAATATTCATTGAATTTAATTTTTTATTGAAATCTAAAACGAGTAAAAGACTTACTTTATTGAACTTGCAAAGTTCTCAATGCATAACACGCATGAACTCACGTCGGGTCTTTTATGAAGTGTTAGTCTTTTTAGCTCACCCTTCTTAATAATAATAAGAGTTTGAAAGTGATGAGGTATGCTGAGAAAAAAAGTTGTGGTGGGAGCCTTACCCATCTCACCATAATGGACTCTTCTCACCGTTATTAGTACTGAGAGATTTCGCTGCCAGACGGACAGATCAATATCGGTCTGACACCTCTCCAGGTGTCGGGTAGCACTTCGGCCGGCCGTGTTATCTGCGGCACGGATCTGGCCGAGTAAGTCTCGGTACCTGGAGATTTCCTTCGGCCTCAGGGGGCCTTCCCCCCAGGCTTTTACCTCCTTCGGGAGGGTTGGGTTCATTGCCCGGCGCCTGAGGCGCCCCTAACAAGGGGAATGCCGAAGGGGCTGAGGGTATTTTTGACAAACTCCGGGCGCGTGTGGGCTACGGCCCTGCGCCCGGTCCCACCCAAAAAAGGCCTTGTGCCATATATGCCCGTAAGGTGGGGCGTGCATTAAATACCGCAGATCAATATCGGTCTGACACCTCTCCAGGTGTCGGGTAGCACTTCGGCCGGCCGTGTTATCTGCGGCACGGATCTGGCCGAGTAAGTCTCGGTACCTGGAGATTTCCTTCGGCCTCAGGGGGCCTTCCCCCCAGGCTTTTACCTCCTTCGGGAGGGTTGGGTTCATTGCCCGGCGCCTGAGGCGCCCCTAACAAGGGGAATGCCGAAGGGGCCGAGGGTATTTTTGACAAACTCCGGGCGCGTGTGGGCTACGGCCCTGCGCCCGGTCCCACCCAAAAAAAGGCCTTGTGCCATACATGCCCGTAAGGTGGGGCGTGCATCAAATACCGCAAATACCACAGATCAATATCGGTCGGACACCTCTCCAGGTGTCGGGTAGCACTTCGGCCGGCCGTGTTATCTGCGGCACGGATCTGGCCGAGTGTGTCTCGGTACCTGGAGATTTCCTTCGGACTCAGGGGGCCTTCCCCCTAGGCTTTTACCTCCTTCGGGAGGGTTGGGTTAATCGCCCGGTGCCTGAGTCGCCCCTAATTAGGGGAATGCCGACGGGGCCGTAGGCATTTTTGGCAAATGCCGGGCGCGTGTGGGCTATGGCTCTGCGCCCGGACCCACCATAAAAAGACCTTGTGCCACACTTGCCTTTTGGGTGGGGCGGTCAACAAATACCGCAGATCAATATCGGTCTTGCACCTCTCCAGGTGTCGGGTAGCACTTCGGCCGGCCGTGTTATCTGCGGCATGGATCTGGCCGAGTGTGTCTCGGTACCTGGAGATTTCCTTCGGCCTCAGGGGGCCTTCCCTCCAGGCTTTTACCTCCTTCGGGAGGGTTGGGTTAATCGCCCGGCGCCTGAGGCGCCTCTAATAAGGGGAATGCCGACGGGGCCGTAGGCATTTTTGGGAAATGCCGGGCGCGTGTTGGCTACGGCCCTGAGCCCGGACCCACCATAAAAAAGGCCTTGTGCCATACTTGCCCGTTGGGTGGGGCGGTCAACAAATACCGCAGATTAATATTGGTGTTGTCCGAACAGTATGAGACTTCTTACCTTTTCTATGTAACTCTATCTTTCTTGTGTAATATAATCTGTTATCTAATATGCGTGTTTGTGTTTTCATTAGTTCCCTATCAACAGTTCCCTATCAACAGTTGTTGATAGGGAACTGTAGATTTGTGGTGATGATGTTTTGGTTCCGAAACCATGCCTGACCCGAGTGTCATCACCAAATGAATGCTTTATTGGTCGTATTACTATTACAGTCTTCTATGTGTTTACCCAAACACTTCGCACAAGCAGGATATGGCACAAGGTTAATTTTTAAGCAGAGTATAACTGATATGAATTCAGAGTTTTCCTTCTCCGAGATCAGTTGCCATACCAAGATTTAAGAGCCCAGTCTACCCTACTACTGAACCGTAGCTGGGGAAGAATAGTTGGATACACAGCTTTCCCAAGAGTATTAGCATTATGTGAAATGCAAACAGCCTTGGTCCAGGATTTATCCCGGGTCACCGTGTTCATTTCCTGCGACCATAACTATTACACCACGGGCGCTACCTTGTTATTGTTTTGTTGTTGCAGTCCGTATATTAGTTAACCTCTCAGTATTTGCTATAAAATTTAAATTTCTTCTAAACCAAAGATAGCAGGATTTTAATAATTTCTAATTGAATATCGTACGGGTATTATTAGGTATTATTTAATACCAAATATTTCAGCATTGAAACTGTGGGTAAAATAAAATTGTAACACCTGGAAGTTTTGACATTGGCATAATGGTTAGAGTGTTCTCCAATGGTCCGGGAGTCCTGGGTTCAATCCGAGGATGAGTCATACCAAAGACTCAAAAAATAGTACTTGATGCTACCTTGCTTAACACTCAGCATTATAAGGTATGGATCAAGGGTAAAGTGGAGCAATCCAGGGAAAGGAGTAGCGCCCTCCCCAACACCTTGGTGTAGTAGCTATCGAAAAGGGAGCCTTTGGGTCACCCTCGAATAAGGTCACCAACAACTTATTTTCAAAGAATGTTTATTTATTTAGACAAGTTGCTTTAAAAGCGACAGGGTGTTTTTGTCCATTCACCATTTCGTTTTTTTTTAAATTTTTTCCTGTTTGCAAAGGAGTGTTCTAATTTCGAGATCATAGATGAAAAACAATCTATCCAAAGTTTGTTATTCAATTGAACAAGAATTTTTAACCAACATTATCGGGATTGAATTGTTAGCAGTGGGAAAGTCAATTTATAGTGCTTTTTTTGTTATCATCATCATCATCAACAACAACAACAATACATGACGCTATAAGATTTTCTGTTTGGTTTGGTGTGGTTTCTTTGTTTAATGGCATATCAACCTTTGTAGGTTATCTAATGCCAAAGCTATTCTTCTAGAAGAACAGTCGTGGTACTATTTAACCCATAGCTGCGAGGATAAGGGGGTTCATACCTTTCCCAAGGGTATTTGCCCGAAAGTGAACGTAATAGCGTGACTGGAGTACGAACTACGATTCCGCAGTCCATCGCTTTACACCACGAGGACATCCCCCAAGATTTTCTGTCTCTAGGTGCATATACGAGGGTCGTCCCAAAGGTTCAAGGCCTTACCAAGCCATAGCGGAACATTTTCCTTGTTCTATTTTGGTTATAGCATATCAACCATTACAGATCATGAATGCCTAATCCATTTTATACATATAAACAGTTCTTTTTCAAACAATTCAGTTTAGCATAAGTACACAAGTTCAATGTGAAAAACAGTTCTATTTCAAACAATTCAGTTTAGCATAAGTACGCAGTTTAGTTTTATTTCACCCATAGATAGGACCCTATCAGGTGTTACCACTCCGGGCCAGAATGGACCTGGGAGCGATGGCAGTGAAGGGGTATTCTGCATTCCTCAAAGCTCCAGCATTACTGGAACCTCACCATCAGATTTTTTAGCATCATATCAGGACACTCGTTGTGGGGTCCCCCCTCCCCGCTGCAGAGAATCTGTCAGCCAACTGGGTAAACTTTTTTGTTGTGACAACTCACTACCACTTCTTACAGAAACAAGAAAAACAAAATCAGATTTGTGTCTTGATTTCCGTGCAGCTGAGGCCCATAAAAAGGCGAGAGGTGTGCGCAAAATTAAAAATTTTGGTGAGGCTATGAACTTTTCGAACAACCCTTGTATTTAGGTCTAATAATGTAGATGTGTGTTGATGCGAGCGAGTCTACATAAGTATTTCTGTGTGCAGACATAGCGTGTATGTATGTACAAGTATATACATATGAGTGTGACATATCTTTATGGGTGTGTGTGGGCATAAGTAGCTTATATATGCGTATATATATATATGGATGTATGTGCGTAATAATATTAAAGGGATAGAAAAAGACGCTAGAGAAGTCAATTGATTTTAATCGATAATAAAAAAAAAAAATAGAAGGATTTCTCGATGAGGATGACTCGACTCAAGTTTTCTGTCCGAGTACAGTCAGAGGTCATTTGATAGGGATATCATTTTTAAAAGGTGTTTTGATTCTGGAAAGTCCGCGCAACAGGGGTGGTTTTCTTTTCCTGAAGTCGGGTCTCGTATATTCAAGGAAGCAGTCTGGAGTTAGAGTAGTGGTAGTTGGACTTGGTTGCCAGACTGGACTTGGTTGCTAGACTGATCTGGTGTTTCTTCTCTGCCCATTGTCCACTGTAGTAATTTACTAAGCTTTTAGCTTAGATTCGGCACAAGGCCATATTAATGGCGCACCCAATGAGACTCGAACTCACTCGTGAAGGTTTGCGAGTTTAGCTTGCTAAACATTACATTATCCGAGGCGCTCACATTTGAATGTCACAAGAAGATTGAAACCCGGTAGCAGTTTGAGTCTTGGGAAGTAAGCAGTAGTTGGTCGCTAGGTCTAGTAGCAGTCTGATGAACAAGAGTGGGCAGTTGTCCGTTGAATTAAATGGGATAGAAAACTGATCATCCATATCATGATTGTGACGGTCTACACACTGAGTCCATCTGGAAGAGTTTAACACTTTACTCAAACATAACTATTAATGAATAAAAATGACAATACTTGACATTCGTTTTGTTTCTTTTCTTTGTAAAGCTTACCCGTAACTTCTACGGTTTGACCAAAACCCGTGACCGACAAATCTTTTCTTAAAAACAAGTACAATGTGGTGCTGAGGTCATTTAGCAGGAAAAACTGGACAAACAAACCGCAGACGATAGTATTACATATTGGCCTGACAAGAACTGCTATTTCTCGAAAGCGTACCTTCCATCTCTCGCATGAAAACTACTTAATGAGACGATCATGGTGTAATCGATATCGCCTTAGGAAATGGACACGGCGACCCGAGTTCAATTCCTGGTCGAGGTTATTTTCGTTTCACACAGCGCTAATACCCTTGAGAAAGGTATGCACCCAACTATTCTTTCTCCAGTACGGGAATATATTGGGGCAGACTGGGCTCTATAACCTTGCTATTGCTCGTGGTGTAATGGTTATCGTCGTAGGAATTGGACACGACAATACGAGGTCAAATCCTGGACGAGACTGATTGCATTTGACGTAGCACTAATACCCTTGGGAAAGGTATGAATCCAATTATTCTCCCTCCAGCTATGGGTAAATAGTAGGACAGACTGTGTTCTTCAGCCTTGGTGAGGCAACTAGTCTAGGAGAAGGAAAACTCTGAATTCAAACCTGTTAAACTCCGCTTAAAAAAATTGACCTTGTGTCATATCCTGCCCGAGCGGAGGGGTTGGTAAATATCATAACCTTGCTATTACAACAGATCAAGGAGAAGGAAAACACTAAATTCAAACCTGTTAAACTCCGCTGAAAAATTAACCTTGTGCCACATCCTGCTTATGCAGAGAGGATTAGGTAAATGCACACAAGTCATCTCCAACAGCATAAATGCCCAAAACCCAATTTTCGATTGCCCAGTCGGCTGGGGCTGTAGAATACACCGACTGCTTCTCTGCAGAGGGGTAAGACTCCCCCCCCAACGAGTGTCCTGTATATGACACTAAACAATCTGATGGTGAGGTTCCAGCAGTGCTGGAGCTTTGGGGAATGCAGAGTACCCCTTCATTGCCATCACTCCCAGGTCCACTCTGGCCCGGAGTGGTAGCACCTGATAGGGCCCTATCTATGGGTTAAATAGAACAAAACCGTGCTTCTTTCACTATACTGATTTTTGCATTTAAACTGCGTATTTATGCTAAACTGAATTGTTTAAAATAGAACTGTTTTGACATTGGAACTGCGTACTAGTGCTGAACTGAATTGCTCGAAATAGAACTGTTTTTGACGTCTAAACTGTGTACTTATGCTGAACTGAATTATCTGAAATAAAACTGTCTGACATTTAAATCTGTGTATTGTCCAGTCGGCTGGGGCTGTAGAATACACTGACTGCACCTCTGCAGAGGGGTAAGACCCCCCTCCAACGAGTGACCTGGATATGACACTAAACAATCTGATGGTGGGGTTCCAGCAGTACTGGAGCTTTGGGGAATGCGGAGTACCCCTTCATTGCCATTGCTCCCAGGTCCACTCTGGCCCGGAGTGGTAGCACCTGATAGGGCCCTATCTATGGGTTAAATAGAACTAACAGCATACTTATGCTAAAATGAATTGAGTAAACTGAATAACTTGAAATAGAAACGTTTTTGACAATTAAACCGTATTTAAACTTAAACTGCGTGCTTATGCTTAACTGAATTATTTCAACTAGAACTGTTTTTCGACATTAAAACTGTATTTACACTTAACTGAATTATTATATATAACTGCTTGAATAGTTTGAAATGGAAATGTTTTTGACAATTAAACTGTGTACTTATGCTAAACTGAACTGTTTTCAATAGAACAGATTATTTACATAAAAATGGATTTGGCGTTAAATAACCTACAAAGGTTGATATGCCATAAAACCAAACAAACCAACCAAACAAACCAACCCAATTTTCGAAAAATTCTGTTTATAACGCTGTCACATACACGAGGAAAAATTTCAGGAGAAAATTGTTAATTTTCGAAGTAATTTTTATTATAACCAGACGACCAGTCGTTAATAAAATCTCCTATAGGACCGGAAGTAGAGTGTTAAAATGTTAGTAAGAGTCCACGTCGTTTTAAAAAAAGTTCATAATTTGGTTATCATCTGAATGTTCAATAAGTAGAGTCTATCTCATATGAATGGTTGACATAGCTGAGATTGTCTTGGTATACCACATGACCAAACAAGTGAATCTTTTCTTCTTGATAGATTCGACAGAAATTGTAAAACTAACCAACCAACTTTTCAACCGAAAAAACACGCAAAACAACAATAATTTGATTTACTTACATTTTTTACGTGTAATTTGGCCGACCGTAGCTACTACAATAGCTACTACACCAAGGTGTAGGGGAAGAAGCAACTCTTTTCCCTGGATTGCTCCACTTACCCTTGATCCATAACTTAACATGCTGGGTGTTAAGCAAGGAGGCATTAAAATACCATTTTTTGAGTCTTTTTTATGACTCGACCTAGGATTGAACTCTGGTCTGCCGGACCATTGGCGAACACTCTAACCATTATGCCAATGGGCGGATTTCATGTAGTCCAGATTAAAAACGGGATAAGGGAAACTCAAAGCCAGTTGACACATTTGCAAAATTTGTATTGTTCCCCAATGATCGAAAAAATTAGGCTTGAAAAAATTCACCTTTGAGTTACCCTTACCGTTCTTCAACCCGTACGAATGTAATTTAACCAATAAAAAACAATAAAATTTTATCATTCAAAAAACAATGTAATTTATTTTAAATGAAAGTAAATTAAAAAAAATCATTAGGACTTTTATTTATAGGGAATAACGTAAGTAAATTTATTGGGGAAAATGTAAATAAATTTATTGAAAAAAAAAAATTAAGTAAATCTATTAGTAAGCAAATCTGAATAAATTATATAGTTGTTTTCATCAAATCAGAGTTTTAAATTGTTTTTTTCCGCTTTATAAACTTTCACCTGTTCCTTAACATGTGACATCACACTGTATATTGTCAAAATCTGTTCTTTTGAAAGGAATCAGTTCTGGGTGACAACACGCTAGTAGTGAAAGAAGTCTTCAATTGATTATTCAACAGCCGTGAAGCAAAGATGACAAATATCAAAAAGTCATGTTTATTAAAAAGATAATCAGCAAAGCAACCATAGCAATTTTCTCAATGGAAAATATTTTTCTTCAAAAATTTGTTTCATTACGGTATGTTACGCTAAAATGTATTTCATATGATACATTACGCCAAAATTGGTTTCATTCAATATTTTCTGCCTGAATTTCTTTTACATCGTATATTTGTACAAAATGTGTTTCATACTATATATTACGCCAAAACTTCATTCATACGGCATTTAACGTCAAAATTAGTTTCATACGGTATTTTTCCCCCAAATTTGTTTCATTCAGTATATCTGGCCAAAATTTGTTTCATATGGTATATTACGCTAAAATTTGTTTCATTTGGTATATTAGGAAAAAAAATTGTTTCATGCGGTATAGTTAACCAAAATTTGTTTCATATGGTATATAAGGACAAAGTATGTTTCATACTGTATATTCGACTAACATTTTTTAATACAACATTTATGTCTGTCTGTCTGTCTCTCTCTCTCTCTCTCTCTCTCTCAATATATATATATATATATATATATATATATATATATATATATATATATTTATTATATTGCATTATCAGTTGTTGTCTTTGCTTTTTAAAATAGGTTTATAACCAAAAGCAAAACACGTTGACGTATTTCCTCGTTTTTTTTTTTTTTTATTATTTACTGTTTATCTATCCATTTATTGATCATTTTTTATTCAGTCAAATAAAAGAAAAATGTATATAAGAAAATATTCTTTTTCTTTATCCATAATGAAAATAGTCTATAAAACACAAATTGTGAAAAAAAAGAGTGCTAAAAATTATAATACATTTTATACTAAAATTGAATGCAAGAAAGGGAATTTCGTAACTTCGATTTTCTGACTTGTCGTTTCAGAAAAAAATTTTCCTGGCGTTGAGAGCAATGTTGGAATAGAACAGCCACTTGAGGATCAGTGAGGATAGTTAAATAGCCGTTCATGAGGAATATCATTCTTGGCTGATGAAAGTAGTATGCAAATTGAATGCAAAGTTTGTAACAAGACATCCTCCCATTGATAGGCATTGTATTTTGAGAGTCTTTACAAAATGCCTTTATACCTCTCGCACGGTTCATTAATTTGAGGGTTATATGGAGGGGTGCGGCTAGTTAAAATTCCGTGCCCATGTAAGAATATTTTCACTTCGGTTGACCTGAAGCTGGAAACCCAGTCCGAATGCAGGTACATCGGCACATGAAGATGACAAAGAGTTGGGTAAGGCGTTTGATAACTGTTTGCGACGATATATCAGGACAAACAAAGCCAAAGGGAAAGCAAGAATATTCAACAATTACTGTAAATAGAAACCGGTTACAAGAAGAAGATGGCTGGTGTTCTTTGAAATCAATGCTGAACTTTTCAAAAAGGCATGGCTGCTTTAATTAGCCGCAGAGCGTCAGGTCGGTAAAATTGAGGCTTGCCTTCGTCACATACAGTGCCAGAGGCAGATAATCTGTTTACATCCTCCACAGAGAAAGGAAGGTTCCTCGACTTAACAAAATACATTCATGTAATACCGAGGTGACAAAGAGGGTTGTGTAATGTCTCTAGGGTATCCAAACTTACAGCAGAACAATAAACTCTAGATTACATATCTGGAGTAACATTATCTCCCACCCAACGCGGGCGGTATTTAATATCGAAACTATAATAGGCAAGTTTGACCCTCCACCTTTGGATTTTTTTTATCTTCCCAGCCTATTTGAATCAAACATGTATGTCACTGATCTCTGATCATCAAGTCGAGTGAAATGACTTCCATATAAGCAGTGTCTCCATTTAAAGCTTGGGCTTTCTTTTCTAGAGAAGAATGTTTTCGTTCGCTGGTACTTAAAAGTCCTCGAAAGGAAGACTACAGGCTGCAATACTGTGGTATGAAGCATCGATCTCAACGGTAAAAGGAGTTATTTCATCAATAGAATAGAATTGCGTTTTCTGTTTCAGCTCTTTGGTACTCGAAGGCTTTCTTAGCAGTCTTGGATTCGGAAAAGCTCTTGTATAAGGCGGGGTCACTTTTTCAGAATATTTGGTTATCCATTAGGAATAGTAAAAGAACATTCCCAACGATCAACGAAGAGAATAAATATCACGAGGAAGGAAAAGTTATTTAAGGGGTCATAGTCTTTCGGAGTCTGGTTTAATTGTACCCTTAGATATTGTATAGCCTAGAAGGTCTACTGTAGATTTGGAGAAAGAGCATTTATTATGATTGTAAATTAGATTAAACCTCTTGGCCGCTTCCGTAAATTTATTGAAGTTCTTATCGTCCTATTATCACAAATAGTTATATTGTTTAGATAGGCAAATGTATGGGAGAGTGAACTGTCACCTATAAACTTATCAATTATCCTTTGAAAAAAACCCAACTCCGTTGGTTACTCCAAACAGTACTCTGCAGAATCAATATAGTTTGCTATCTGCTTCAAAAGCAGAAGAGATTTTGTCTTTTTCGGATATTGGGACCTAGTGGTAAGCGGATTTCAAATCTACGATACGATAGATTTTGTATTGTACCACTTTGTTCACCAAGGCCAAATTTAGTAGACAAGTCTTCCGAAGAAGAAGTCTTTCTGAAGAGGAATTAGATAAAAAGTGTTGCCTTTTTAAAAATTTTATTGCTACTTTGGTCAGTATGGTTGAAAGAATGAAGGAAAATATATGCAAATTAATGCATAAAAAATCTTAAAACAACGGGAAGATGAATTATATATACATATATATATATATATATATATATATATATATATATATATATATATATATATTTAGGCAGCATTTCTTCGTTAATGCAAATTTCATTAAACATAATAGACATTTTATGCCTACATATTTTCTTCTGGATCCGTTCGAATTCCCGTATTACTTTTATCGTATTCGGGGGGAATTGATTTAGGTATTGTCCATAGTTGTATGTATCCCTAGTACTTTCTGCCCGACTTTGGGCTATCATCAGGGGAGAATCTATTACAAAAGTGATGTAACTTTTGTTTTAGAAAATTCTACTGTGTAAGGACGTCTTTGCCGTTGAAAATTATGGCGTTTGCTTTTAAATGTAATTCTGTAAATAGTGCCTGTAGCTAAAGACATTTAAGTACATTAGCACTGGTTTGAAAATTAATTCTATTAAGTGCTGGTTGCAGGTTTCTAATATATAGTGCTCGAGAATCTGAAGTTTTTGTTTATTATTTTGATGTTCGAGTATTGTTGTGTTGTCGGTGAGAATTTTTCGTAATTGTGTTGTTGGGCATGAATGTTTTTTTAAATGCTGAGCTATTGAAATTGTGTCAGACAGGTGCATTGTCAGTCTCCTCGACAGAGTAGTTGAGGTTAAACTAAGATATATATATATATATATATATATATATATATATATATATATATATATATATATAAAATAGCAAAGAAGAAAAAGTGATATATGAAAAACAATCGTTTCAATAAAAATGTCAGGCGAAAAAGTGTTCAAATGCCGGCAAGCAAAACAGTATAAAAGCTTAGATAACCGTTCAGTCCCTTTAATTATTGTGACTTGCAGTTTTAGACATAAAAAAGCACAATCATCAGACAAAAATCCATGGGAAATTATTTTTGAGCAATATTCTGTTTCTCTCTCTCTCTCTCTATATATATATATATATATATATGTGTGTGTGTGTGTGTATGTGTGTGTGTGTTTGTGTATGCATATAAATGTGTATGTGTATAACTAAAATAATTATTAACTCACATTCCCTTTGACTATTATGACTGTCAGTTTCACGAGTTAAAAAACACAATTATTAGATATAAGGGTTGTTGGAGATAAAGTATTTTTTTATGGAAGTATTTGACAAGCATGATTTGTCTAGCGTTGTATTATCAGCACCGAATTGTTTTGCCAAAAATATTCGCGAATCATAGAACTGAATCTTGTGAAGACACAAGGTTGAAGGTCAACGTGCCAAGTGACTTTAGTAAGCGACTGAAAAGTGATTATAGATATATATATAAAAAAGGTAACGTTAAAGGAATGACCGGTTTTAGTAGAGACCCCATGGACATCGCCCTGTTAAATTCCTGGGGCCCGTTGCACATGTCTTCCTGACAGAGTGAAACGCATTTTACAAATTGGTCAATATGTGTGTGTATATGTGTGTGAGTGTGTGTGTGTGTATGCTTATAAATGTGTATGTGTATAACTAAAATAATTATTAACTCACATTCTCTTTGACTATTATGACTGTCAGTTTCACGTGTCAAAAAACGCAATTACGGTACGATAGATTTTGTATTGTACCACTTTGCTCACCAATTCCTCAATTTTGGGTAATGAATAAGTATCCAGCGTAGTGAATCTTTTAACTGACTGAGAATAGTCGACCACCATTCTCTTTTTATATCGTTCGTTAGCAGTTACGACGACCTGAGCTCGTCAAGGAAACGTACTGGGCTCAATAATTCCTTCGGAAAGCAGTCTATTTACTTCAGTAGCAATGGACATGGTGACACAAGTTCAAATCCTGGACCTAACTGATTGCATTTCACATAGCACTAATAATACCCTTGGGAAAGGTATGAATCCAAATGTTCTCCCTCCAGCTATGGGTAAATAGTAGAGTAGACTAGGTTCTTCAGCCTTGGTGAGGCAACTAGTCTCGGAGAAGGAAAACTCTGAATTCAAACCTGTTAAACTCCGCTTAAAAAATTGACCTTGTGTCATATCCTGCCCGAGCGAAGGGGTTGGTAAATATGATTTACTTCAGTAGCAATGAATTCTTTATCTTGCTTATTGTATTTTCTAGATTTAACAATTCTCAGCAAGATTAGCAAAGACTTGGGGTGGAAGTACAGAGAAAGTAGTCAGTCCGCGCATATTTAAGGGAGGCCCCTTTCCGTCAAATTTCACACAGATACTTTCGAGTTACTGTTATATTCTCATATACATATATATGCTGGATACATACTGACGCAATAAATAAGGACGCAGGAAGGAAGACGCAGGAAGACTTCTTTAATAATATTTACCTCTCCCTTTATTTGTAAGGTTTCGAAAAGGTTGTGTGGGGTTTTCATGTGAGAGGGAGCTGGAGATCGAATATAAACTGTAATATCTTGACCCCACTGTTATGACTATCACGTTGTGTCCTCGTTATTTAGTGCAGCTCAACCGGAGGCCTAGGTGCCACTGATCAGGGCCCAAAGTAGTGTACCATGGGAATTACCTTGTCCCATTTCATCAGCCAATTTCCGCCCACGCGATTTCCTCTCCTAACTGCCATTGGAATGTGTCACTTCCTTCCGGTGCATCACCTTGGAATGGCATTTTTTGGGCCGGGTCGAAGATCAAAACATAACATTACGCCATAAAATCTTTCCCAAGAATGACAGCAGCACACAGTTTAACATCAAAATATTTTTGCTTTTCCATTTCCACATTTACCAGGCAATTGCCTGGCGTTTGAGAGCTCAGAGAAGTCGACGCCATTAACACACTACTATTCCCCGGTAGAGTAGGCAAAGCTTTTGAACCAATGATTTACATATTGCGCTCTCGGTACTCTAAGTTTCCACGTGACCTTTGACATTCTTCCCATTTAGTTTTATCAGGGTAGTAGCAGCAAACAAATCTGTAAACGATGCTGCCATTCCTGCAGAATTAGGAGAATGAAGAGTACCGAAAGTCCCGGAATTAAATACTTTAACATGATGACCAATTGTGCTACATCTTTGATACGCAGCGTTCCGAGCTGGACATTCACGATGAGAATGCCTATTGTTTTCGCAAAAGAAACACTTTTGAGTTTTAGAAGCCACAATGGGTATTGTTTCCGTTCGGGTCCAAGGAGTTACCCTTAGAGGGTGCTGCTGCACAAAAACTGTTCGAGAAAAAGAGTAGGACTCAGAACTTTTTTGAGTTGTTTGTTAGTCAAAAGCAGTGGTAAAGTCCAGGGTTACATTTTCAAGTAATCATTGTCGAATATTAACCGAAAGAAGTTCACTTATAAAGGCATCCCTCATGGCCTCGGCTCTATGTTCTTCAGCACTGACTGCCTTGTAGTTGCAATCCTCGTTTAAAAGTCTGAAATTTAAAGATATTCGTCTAGTGTTTCTTCTGGCGCGTCGGTATTATATACCTGGCATGGATTTCATTCTTCCGGTGTCATATAATTGCTGGAGTTTACTGACGGCTCTCTCGTAGTCTGGACAGTCAGAGATTAACTTATACACAGATGGGCCCATAAAATTTAGGAGCACTGTTTGTCGGTATATTGTTCTATACTCTGTATACTGTATATTGTTCTATACTCTGAAGGAAATTCTTAAAAGTAGCAAGCCAGTACCTCCAATTCTTTACAGCATAACTCGAACTGGAAAGAGTTTCAAATATTAGAGATCGCAGAATTTTGTCCATATTTTAAGATAGGATGTATGTTGAAAAAATTGTAAAGAATAAACGACACGAAATAGAGAAATATTATTTTGGCTTTATTCAACATAGGTATATATCTAGTGCTCCACGAACACTAAAATGTTACACAAAGCCTTTTATAACGTGGGATCCTGGCGCAGGTTAAAGCCCAGACACGCATTGCGGCTCCAAAAATGTCTTGGGTCCCGTCGGCATTCCCCTAAAAAGAGTACCTCAGGCGCCGAAGCAGGTAAGAACCTGGAGGAACGGCCTCCTGAGGCCGAAGGAGTGTCGGGTTTAGCTGCATGACACGGATGCTGGGTTTCCCCGGCACCCATGTCAGGCGGCGTTAAACGACGAGCCAAACAAAACAAACCAGAACAAGTCTGGACGGCTTTATTCAACATAAATGAATTGTTAGTAAAACAGGAATTATCTATTATCACGAGCAGTTCCTTTTACAAGAAAAGGCAGAGGGAAAAGGAATGTTCATTGCAATAATATAAGAAATAGCAAAGAAAATGGTGGTTACCTTAGTCCCTTTTGCTGCATAGCAAAGAAAAGAAAAGACAACATTTATTTATAAAAATTATAATTCCTCCTTTATTATTACAAACGGTACGAAATGGCGAAATTAGTTGCATGGAGAGAGGGTCGGGATAGATAGGCAACAGCTAAGATTTGCATCAGGTTGAGATACAGTATCTTCAGAGGGTTTTATTTTTTCGTTCTGCCTCCTCGTGCCTAGCACAGGGCCTATTTAAAACAAGTAATCTTCGTTTCTTCCTCGCTCTGCCTCCTCGAGGCTGGTACAAGTAAATTTACTACTGAGGCCTCCGTTAGGCTCTCCTATTTTTTTCTGGGATCATACTTGCTTTCAACGTTTGTGAGTCTTGTACATTTCGACTTTTCTCTACCTCTCAACCAAGGGCTTTCTGGCCCCCGTTGGCCCAGCGCCCAGAATGGCGTGATGTCAAGTCTCTCTCTCTCTCTCTCTCTCTCTCTCTATCTGCCCACTGTTCTTAGCTCTACGGTTAAATCTTCCGTTGTTATATATTTTTCAGATGCCCACGCAATTCGTGGTTACTCTTCTTTCCGGCATCCCACTCATGCAATTCTCGTGGCATTTCAGCTGTCTTTTGTTTATCTTAAGACACAAGTGCAACCTGTTTTTGAAATCCACAGACTTACACAGCCTGTCAAAGGGCAAATATATAACACTTTAACTAATGCGAGTGACAGTTTAGTGCGTTTAAAAAAAAGCAAAAACACGCCATCATAAGATAAGAGGTTGCGGGAGAAAAAAATTATGTCCGATACTGTGTCGCCTGTGTATATGTATATATGAATATATATAGAGAAGAGAGAAAAATGAGAGAGAGGGAGAGAGAGAGAGAATAGATTATATGTAGAGGTGTATAGAAGGTCATATGCAGTAATATAGAGGTGTATAGAAAGCCATATATGTTAGGACAGCGTACACAGTGTCAATAGCGCTAGGTGACATTCAGTTTCTCGCCAATGCGATCATAGAACTTTAAGGGGTAGTACTCTCTCTGATTGAAACAAACTATTCCCCAACACTCTACTTCATCTTTCTTCCTAAACGCAATCAAATATTCGCAAACATTACATTTTAGAATCTGTATAAATTTCTAAGATGAAGAGTTGTAATCATCCCATCATTTTTACGCCTCAAAGTTCTGTCTTAAGCTTGGTTGTAATAATTCACACCGCTTCGGTCGCTATCTTCTTCAGATGTCTTTTGTCATATCGGTAACCTCCAGGGATTTTCGAAGTGAAATCATTATTTAGTCTATGGTTTAAAATTCCCAGAATGTGACAAAAGACATCTGAAGAAGGCCGTAGGATAAATCAGCTGAAACTTTGTGACCATAACAACTAAGATTTTAAAAAATAGAGTCACAAAATTTCAGCCGATTTATCCTACGGCCTTCTTCAGATTTATATAAGAATGGAATGTACACATAGTAGATTCGTTAGGATGTAATCCTCCTTATCTTAGATATGTCTAAAAGTTTTCACGAGGTATATATTGATTTAAACAGAAATGAGATCATCAACATTACTACTCCTGCATTTGTTGATAGAATGTTTCTTATAATCAATTTTTGATAGAAAACTATCACCACGATATTTTTAAAATGAACTGCATGGCGTCGGAGTAAAAGTAGGGAAAAAGAACATACCTTTCACTAATACAAAATATATTAAAAAGAATTAGTTATAAATCGCTTATTACAAAAGATGGTGAGACCTGTTAACCCCATTAAATTGTTGCGCCAGAACAGAAGAATGACAGCATTGATGGAAATTTTCTCAAATTTTATTTCCGTCAGGAGGCAATGCTTCCCATGATACCGTGGGGAAAATAGTGTTATGAGAAATCTGTTAAAGACGGATTTCAAAGCATGAACAAGAAGAAAACACCTAATATAAAAATTGTGATACCTTGAAACCTACTAAAAGCACTAAATTATATTATTACAGCAAGACAGAGGAATTAAATCATTGATGGAATTTTCTATAAAATTTAGTAAAGAGACAAGTTTCCCGAAGAAGAAGTCTTTCTGAAGAGGAATTAGTTAAAAAGTGTTGCTTTTTAAAAAAATTTATTACTACTTTGGTCAGTATGATTCAAAGAATGAAGGAAAATATATGCAAATTAATGCATAAAAAATCTTTAAACAACGGGAAGATGAATTATGTATATATATATATATATATATATATATATAAAATAGCAAAGAAGAAAAAGTGATATATGGAAAACAATCGTTTCAATAAAAATGTCAGGCGAAAAAGTGTTCGAATGCCGGCAAGCAAAACAGTATAAAAGCTTAGATAACCGTTCAGTCCCTTTAATTATTGTGACTTGCAGTTTTAGACATAAAAAAGCACAATCATCAGACAAAAATCCATGGGAAATTATTTTTGAGCAATATTCTGTTTCTCTCTCTCTCTCTCTATATATATATATATATGTGTGTGTATATGTGTGTGTGTGTGTTTGTGTATGCATATAAATGTGTATGTGTATAACTAAAATAATTATTAACTCACATTCCCTTTGACTATTATGACTGTCAGTTTCACGAGTTAAAAAACACAATTATCAGATATAAGGGTTGTTGGAGATAAAGTTTTTTTATGGAAGTATTTAACAAGCATGATTTGTCTAGCGTTGTATTATCAGCACCGAATTGTTTTGCCAAAAATATTCGCGAATCATAGAACTGAATCTTGTGAAGACACAAGGTTGAAGGTCAACGTGCCAAGCGACTTTA
Organism: Sepioteuthis lessoniana; assembly: GCA_963585895.1. Taxonomy (NCBI): domain Eukaryota; kingdom Metazoa; phylum Mollusca; class Cephalopoda; order Myopsida; family Loliginidae; genus Sepioteuthis; species Sepioteuthis lessoniana. Next base: position 31,245,136 of record OY757936.1, on the reverse strand, counting down.
GTAAGCGACAAAAAAAGGGATTATAGACATATATATAAAAAAAGGTAACGTTAAAGGAATGACCGGTTTTAGTAGAGACCCCATGGACATCGCCCTGTTAAATTCCTGGGGCCCGTTGCACATGTCTTCCTGACAGAGTGAAACGCATTTTACAAATTGGTCAAAGGAGCAAATCGTTACGTTAGAGGCGGAATTGAGGAACTTCATCTTTTCAAATTGAGGTTTTTTCATATCAAATGTGAAAGACGCACCATCGTTGCAATCCCTAAGGATAGTAAGGATACGACCTGATCCAGTAAAAAAACAAAAACAAAAACAAACAAACCTTGGTTAAAATTAATATAACATTAAAAAAATATAGATGATCCAAAACACCAGAACAATTAACAAAATCATTCTATTATAATGGATACATCATATATAAATGAAAATAGCGTTCATAATTCATTAGTACTTGATGTGTACATCTTTAATTTCAATAACTTGACATTTTTTGCTACATAAGAGAATTAATGTCTTGCATTCACCAACGAATATTTTCTCCCATTCTCCTTTCAAATCAGTCAATACTTCTTCCACGTTTCTTGGATTCTTTTCTTTAGCTTTTTCATTTAGTAACTTCCAAACATTCTCAATAGGATTCATGTCTAGGCTTTGAGCAGGCCACTCCGTGACAGTAACATCCTCCTCAGAAAGAAATGTCTTAACAGCCTTCGCTGTGTGAGACGGGGCGTTATCTTGCATAAATACAGTTGTTTGACTAATTGGAGTTCTCAAATTAGGTACATGTTTCTTCAATATGTCTTTGTATACAGTTGCGTTAATCTTACCCTGTAGCCTGATAAGAGGCCCTATACAAGCAGCTGAATAATGTCAAATACCATCACACTTCCTCCTCCAAATTAAACGCTGCTTTAGTGCACTGAGGCAATTTTCGTTCCTTATGACTGCGTCGAACGAACCTTCTCCCGTCACAACCGAACAGGTTAAACTTTGACTCATCGCTGAAATGAACACGATCCTACTGTTCTTCCGTCCATATGACATGTTCGGTGGCAAATTTCAATCGACTCATTTAGTTCTTTTTAGAAATGTAAAGCTTCGTAGAAGCTACTCGACTGTTCAAATTTATTTCATTAAGTCTTCGGGAAATAGTGTGTCTTGATATATTAATGCCCAGTTTAGCATTAGCCCTTTTAGAGATAGCAGTTCCTGTCACAAGTCGATCCTTTTTTGATTCATTTCCAATCCATCTGTCTTCCCTTGCAATAGTTTTCCTAGGCCTGCCAGGTGGTTTCTTGGCTTCGTATGACTCAGTTTCCTCAAGTTTTCTTAAAATACTATGAATAACACTTTTAGATTTCCCCAGTCTTTAAATAAAACAAATCGAGAGTTTATCTTCATTACGTAACTGACTGTTTTCTAAGCTCCAATGATGTCACTGATTTTTTCGTCAGATTTACAATGCAAGAGCCGGTTATGAGCCGTTGTAATTTAGTAAAATTACCCTATTTTAAATTCTTACCCTAAACATTTTTTTAATAATACAAAATAATTATTTGAATTTACGGATTTATTTAATCGTTTTGATGTTTTTGATCATATATTTTTTTCGAATGTTATATAATTATTCTCATAACTTCATCAAAATAAATTCATAAAGCTTTATATTTTGGAATTATATAATTTATATCCTTATTTTTCCTTGATAAAATGTTCAATGAATCTTTGAAATAAAAAGTTATTCAATATTTAGACATTTTGTTAACATAGTTGTGATCTTTATGCTCGCTACTGTATATATATATATATATATAGTGTGTATTCATGTATATTCATGTGGGTACTAGCGAATCTGTACGAACTGTGAGGCCATAGGCAGTTGGATTGGTTTGGTTTCTTTGTTTAATGGCATATCAATCTTTATAGGTTATTCAATGCCAAAGCTATTCTCCTAGAAGAACAGTAGTGATGCTATTTAACCCATAGCTAGGAGGATAAGGGGGTTCATACCTTCCCCAAGGGTATTTGCCCGAAAGTGAACGTAATAGCGCGACTGGAGTACGAACTCGCGTACTACGATTCCGCAGTCCATCGCTTTAACCATTACACCACGAGGACACCCTCGCCATAGGCAGTGTTAATGTATGTACGACGTGGATGTGTGTATATAGTAGTATCAAAAGGATAGTTAAACAAATTAGGGAGGTGAACAGGTTATTATAGATGATAAAAAAGAAAGAAAAGGATTTCTTCATGGGGATGAAAGGGACAATTTCTTAATGTCCATAAACTCAAAACTAGTGCGGTCTGAGGTTAGTTGACAATGGTATCATTTTTTAAGATACTTTAGTTTTGGGGTCCGCACAAGAAAAATGTTTTTCTTTTCCGGAAGCCAGGGCCTCGTACATTTAAGGAATCCATCAAGAGATGGACAGATTAGTGGTGGCTCATAGTACTGACGGTTGGTTGACCGTTGGAATGAGTATTCTACTCTGCCCATCATTGTTGGTCTTACAGGACAGAGAAATGCACCCCAGGAGAGTGGGGGTTGTGCTACTTAGCCGGGCTTGGGTGTCCACCGCCAGTTGTCCATCACAGTCACAAAAAGACCATATACAGCAAATTTGGAAGTCAGCCTTTTAAGACAGAATAAGATCGGAAACTGATAAAGTCTTTGTCTCCCGTCCATGTCTCGATAGTGAGGGGTCTGCGCCGAACTCCATATTGCCAAGGGTAATATACATCCATCTCGACCAAGATAAGCCGGAAGAGAAATTGTCTTCTCTAAAGGTGGCTATAGGTGTTTATTCTGACATTAGTTTTGTGTCTGTTTTTTTTTTCTTTTTTCTACCGAGCTGACACGTGGAATGTACAGTTTCGACTGTGAAGGTGAACGAGGTTGGGGGATATTCATCAGTTTGCTTGAAAGACTGAGCAGGCTGCCACTAATATTTATACTGTTTGTCCTTTTGATTTCATTTACGTCCACAAATAGGTTTCTAACTTGTATAAACTGCTGCATGACGCCATATTTTGTTGTGTACATTATTCACGTTCAGGGCCGGTAGAATACACCGATTGCATCTCTGCAAAGGGGTAAGACCCTACCCCAACAACATGTCCTGATTCTAAACTTCATCTGATGGTGAGGTTCATGTCTTGGAGCTTTTGGGAATGAAAAGTACCCCTTTATTGTCATCACTCCCAGGTTCACATTGACTCGAAGTGTTTTGGGTCAAATTGAACGGCTCAATTTTACTGGAGTTTACAATAATTAGTTATTTGAAACAAGATATGTGCAAGTTATATTTATTACATGAGAATATTTGATAAATAGAATTACTATTGTTAAATAACAATACTTGAAACCATTCAACTGTAAGCAAATAATTGATTAATATAAAATAGAATTATAAGTGTTTGATAGCAATACTTGAAATCATTTAACTGTGTACAAACAAAAGATTAATATTAAATAGAATTATCAGTGGTTGACAGGAATACTTGAAACCACTGAATTGTATATAAACAAATGATTAATACTCAATTGAATTATTACAGTCAGATAGAAATACTTGAAACCATTTAACTGTGTGCAAACAAACGATTAATATAAAAAAAATATTTGTGGTAAACAGGAATACTTGAAACCATTTAATTGTGTGAAAACAATTGATTAATATCAAATAGAATTATTAGTGTTAGGTAACAATACTTGAAACCATTTAACTGTGTACAAACAAATGAATTCTAATTATCATTGTAATATAATATCATCAACAAACTACTCGCTTTCAAACCTTATATATATAACAGGTTTCGATGCCATAAAACACCAACCAGCCAATATCTTTTACTTTACAATCAACTCATCGAAACGTACATTCATCGTAAATAACAGGGATGACATCGCTCATAAATAAGTACACCCAAACAATTTATAAAATTAGTACTCCACACTCTCCAGAGCTCTAGGACTGGAGCCTCTCCGGTAGATGCAGATTAGTGTCATACCTAGGACACACGTTGGGATGGGAAGGGCTTCTTACCTCCCTGTAGTGGTGCTGTCGGCCTATTCTACTGCCTCAACCGTCTGGGCAGAAAATATATTGAGGGTCAAAAATAACCCTATTTGGGATTAGCATCTCGAATTTCTTTAGCACTTGCGGATTTAGCAGATAATTTCCAGTAAAATAGCATAAGTCAAAAGATGTTCTCTTAGTGCTTTTTATTTAGCAATAAATAAACAAATAACAGATAAAACGCAAGATATTTTTTTCTATTTTTAATACTTGTGGGGTTTCCAGTAAAATAGCATAAGTCAAAAAATTTTCTCTTAGTGCTTTTTATTTAGCAGTAAATAAACAAATAACAGATAAGATACAAGACATTTTTTTCTATTTTTAATAACTAAATATTCTAGCTTCAAAGATGTTGTAACCTAACAAAGGTTACTGAATGAGACATAAACAAAATGGTGGTTGGAAATGAAATGGAAATCTTTATGACATTAACAAAATTCAATACTCGCCAAGAAGCATCAAGAAAGAACCCTCTGCTCGTACTGACTACTCAATTAGCATGTTTCAGCTCTTTGTCACACACCCCACCAAACATGGCCTTTTAAAAGGTGGGTCCGAGAGCAGGGCCCAGCCCAGATATGCCTTGTGGCTCCAAATATGCTTTGGGCCCCGTTGGCATTCCCCTAAAAAGGAGTGCCTTAGGCGCCAGGTGATAAACCTAACCCCTCCAAGGAGGGTTAGAACCTGAAGCTCGAGGAGGGTCAGTCGTGTGACGTGAATGCTGGGCTTTCAAGGCACCCACTCCAGGCAGCTTCGACCGTGTGACTGCCACCGTCAGAGACTGTATATATCACCCACCTCACAAGAGTGTCCAACGTATTCATGAGGAATGAGACATACCCATTAATATTCATTGGTAGGGCATATAACAAAAGAATATACCTGAAATAAAACAGATTAAATCATTTAACTTAATGGTACATTTTCTTCCCAAGCTATACAGAGGTAAATATGGAAAAGACTTTAAATTCAAATCGGTCAACAGTTAAAAAACAATTTAATTGAAAGAAAACACATGCAAAAAAGAACAAGAAAGACTTCAAAGCATCAAAATGGAACACTCAAAGCAAAACCAGCAGAAGCCTACATATGCAAATCAGTCTGCAATTAAAAGACAACTCTTTCAGACCTTAAGTAACGGCTGGGTATACCTAATTGAATGGAAACATAGCTCCAAAAAGACATTGATTGTTCCTAATCACTTGTGTCTAACATTTGGGGCAAATATAAAAGAAATGGGATGGTTAAAAAAGGAAAACATTCTTGTAGATCACAAAAGACATCAAATCGTCAGGATATAAAACTGAAAGCAGTATGCTTTGAAAATAGAAAATATGCAATAAAACAAATGGATCGAGACAGGAATCAATGCTTGTGACTTAACTAAGAAATCGCCTGAATTTGCTTCATGAAAACCAGCACTAACATTCAACTTTTTCTAGATTTTCAATTTGCACTCAACTTTAGACAGAGCCAAATGTAAACTACCAATGTTTTTCGCTACACTTCACAGTGGATTGCCTTCTTCATTCAATTTTACGATTCTTTCAATCGACAGTTATTTAGTTAGAGTCATGTTTTCTTTTTATTAACTACGCCCCACCACTTGTTGACGTCTGCAAAAACTGTCTTTTAACTGTTGACTGATTTGCATATCTAAGCTTCTTCTGGTGTTAGTTTTAAGAATGTAAATTACGAGATCATTCCATATTTTTTTCTCAATATTATGACATTCCATCATATCTTCCTCTGCATGACTTGGAAAGAAAGAATTATTCAATTAATTTAAATACTTTAAACTAGCTTGTTAAAGAAAGTTTTTTTTTTCGAGACAAAATATTCAGCAATTAAATAATAATGTTTTGTGATTTATCTTTTATTTGTTTAGTTACTGTTAAATTAAAACAAAAAAAAAAACGTGTGTCCTCGTGGAGTAATCGTTAAAGCGATGGACTACGGAATCGTAGTAAGCGAGTTCGCACAATTACGATCACTTTCGGGCAAACAACTTTGGGAAAGGTATGAACCCCCTTATCCTCCCAGCTATGGGTTAAATAGTACCACCATTGTTCTTCTATGATTGGTTTGGTTTCTTTGTTTAATGGCATATCAACCTTTGTTAGGTTATTTAATGCCAAAGCCATTCTCCTAGAAGAACAGTAGTGGTACTATTTAACCCATAGCTGGGTGGAAAGGGGGTTTAATACCTTTCCCTAGGGTATTTGCCCGAAAGTGAACGTAATAGCGCGACTGGAGTACGAACTCGCTTACTACGATTCCGCAGTCCATCGCTTTAACCATTACATCACGAGGACACCCCCCTGTTCTTCTAGGAGAATGGCTTTGGCATTAAATAACCTACAAAGGTTGATATGCCATTAAACAAAGAACCCAAACAAAAAAAATTGAACATATTCTAAGTATGGTAGTTCTATATTTTTAGCTTGTTAATATCTGTCGTTGAATCAAAAAGTCAAAAGCAAACAAAAACTCTGTTTATATATATATACGCACACACACACACACACACACATATATATATATATATACGCGCACACACACACATATATATACACACACACGCACACACATATATATGTATATATACACACATATATATATATATATACACACGCACACACACACACATATATATATACACACACACACACACGCACATATATATATATATATATATATATATATATATATATATTAGCGACGGAATTAACGGTTGCCACTCACGTTATGCGGTGCTCTTCTAACGATTGTGCACTTTGGTATCCGATAGCACAAAATGTAAACAAACGAAATTGGATAGATATCCGTTAATTCCCGAGCAGACGTTCAGTTGCAGGCTTGGCCTAGGGGTATGTTATCAGCCTGACGTAAAGTTAGGCGAATTTCGATCCCGGCTTGGAGTGTCTCACGTGTCTAGCCACTCTGAAGAGTTGTAATATGATAAAACTGTTCGTGAATAACTCTCTCTCTCTCTCTCTCTATATATATATATATATATGAGTATACATGAATCTGGCTCCGTTACTTACCGTTGCTGCGATGTGTCTCTATTGAACAGGCGGGATTGGTTAGGTTGGCGTAGTCTGAACAGTTGATTGCAAACTTTGACTGTAAACCTTTTCGTAATTCTCTAACGTCCGATTCGCATTTTGAAAAAGGTTTTGTGCTGGCACAGTTGTAACACATTAAACCAAACACTCCACTCACTGAAAAAATACGAAGAATATCGATCTGATTATTATAATTACAAATGATCTTAGGTAATCAAAGAAACAAACATGAGGATTTAGATATTTTCCTGAATTTCAGACAATTCTAAAAAAAAAAAACAAAAAAAAAACACTATCCAGTCGGCTAGGGCTGTAGAATACACTAACTGGATCTCTGCAGAGAAATAAGACACCCACCTCAACGAGTGTCCTGGATATGAAACTAAACTATCTGATGGTGACGCTCTGGTCATGCCATTGCTCTCAGGTTCACTCTAAACCGGAGTGGTAGCACTTGATCGGGTTCTATTGTAGAGGTCAAATAGAACTGTTTGACAATTAAACTGACATACATTTTTTTTCAAATAGAGGAATTATATTCTAAATTGAATTACCATCACCAGAAAATCCGGCGAACACTTAGGCACGACATACGGAAACACTGGACAGCTATTTCGACCTTATTTGGTCTCATCAACAGTGTCTACTGATCTCCCTACTGGAAATCGAACCAGCGACCACAGAATGGAGAGCCGAAATTCTACCACTGAGCTACAGATCCACATTGCACACAAGCGATGCCAAATTAATCAATCATAGTAAATGCACGGCCAATTATTAATTAATTTATAATTAAACTGTGTGCAAACAAATAACTTTTGCTAAATTGAATTGTTAGAAATAGAACTGTTTGATCCTTTAGCTGTGTATAAATATAGCAATTATTGGTATTACATAGCAATACTTGAAACCATTAGACTGTGTACAAACGAAAGACTAATGTTGAATTGAATACTTAGTGTTAAATAGCAATACTTGTATCCCCTTCACTGTGTGCAAAGAAATGATAAATATTGAATAGAATTATTTGTGTTAGAGAGCAATACTTGAAACCATTTAACTGTGTGCAAATAATTGATTAATAGTAAGTTGAATTATTCGTAATTGATAAAAATACTTAAAACCATTTAACTGTGTGAAAAAATGAGCAGAGGCTGGTTTCAAAATACATTTATATATTTGAATATAATGTAGACAGGTTTTCCCAATTATATATATCTGTATATATGTATGTAGGGAAAGTAAAACGGAAGAAAAATATGTTTGATGGTTTATTTATTTGCCAATGCGTTTCGACTTCAATCTTTTTTGAATGCAAAAGTATTTTATCGAAATTATATTAGTATGAGAAATAATTATGATAGATAAAATTTTGATTCAATTTGGAGTCTTCATCAACGCTTGAAGATCTTGTGAAAAAAAAAAAAACGAATTAATCCTGGTTGATATTTTAGCGAAGAAATATTGTTACGCGTATGTTGTTAGTTACGTTGTTTCCTCGCTAAGTTTTAAAGGTACTATTTACCAACCCCTCCGCTCGGGCAGGATATGACACAAGGTCAATTTTTAAGCGGAGTTTAACAGGTTTGAATTCAGAGTTTTCCTTCTCCTAGACTAGTTGCCTCAACAAGGCTGAAGAACCTAGTCCGTCCTACTATTTACCCATAGCTGGAGGGAGAATAAGGGGGTTCATACCTTTCCCAAGGGTATTTGCCCGAAAGTGAACATAATAGCGCGACTGGAGTACGAACTCGCGTACTACGATTCCGCAGTTCATCGCTTTAACCATTACACCACGAGGACACCCCCTAAGTTTTAAAGGTAAATAAATGAGAGAGATGAAGAACGAAGATGCCGTAAGGTTTTTATGATGGATTTTAATGGCAGCATGGAATAAAGGGTTTACGTTTATGTTGCAAGTCTCGTAGGAAGGAAAGAAGTAAGGAAACGAAATGAAGTTGTTATAGAGTTGAGAAAGCATTTTAGCAGCTCAATGCCTAAGCGAAGATGTGCATCGTTAGGTTAAGGCATTGTTGAATGTGTGAGTGAGATATGTCACCATAAGTGTAGCAAAAGTCGTGTTTACTGGTTGAGGACAGGAACGTTGTAGTCACCCATGAGTTTGTTATTCTGGTTGTTTCGGGGAGAAGCGTGAATGTCTCCTGGAAATGTTGCTCAGAGATGAAGTAGCTGGATGTCGGAGCGAAATTTTGCATCGCAGTCGACATAGCCAATACTGGAGGCGACTAAAAGTTGTTCCTGTGTGTGGCGTATTGAAGTCATCTAATTCATATTCAACTGGGAACCCTTGGTCTAAGAGAATAGATGCAAGTGGTCCATAAATTAGATGGCTTTCCTCATGGCGGTGGTGCTGCTGCTATTGAAGAGAGCGGACAGTCATTACGTCTGTCCTGAACGAAGAAGATTATTTTGTTAAAATTTCTACTTGTTTCTCCTATGTAAAATTTATTGTGTTGTGGCGTGTGCAATGTAACATGCTTCAATCATTCTTCTTTTATTTTTGTCATGAATGAAGACAAATATGGCAGAATTTTGTAAATCACCCAAATTGAAAAAAAATTAAATCACTTAAGCATAAAAACCACTACCCGCACAACAAAAGCAATAAAATAAATAGTAAAGAACAACTCCAAAAACACAGATTCCCTATCCAACGCAGGTGTTTACAAAATCCGCTGACAAAATTGCCATTAATTTTACATAGGAGAAACAAGCTGAAATTTTAACAAAATAATCTATGAACATAAAAAAGACTTTAAAACTGGTAAGACAACAAACTCTTAAATTTCTCATA
>OY757936.1:31120165-31232665 GCA_963585895.1 Sepioteuthis lessoniana | reverse complement strand
TACTTATAATTTAATTCTTAAGCTTTTGTGTATTCATACATAACCATTCATTCAAATTTTTTTTAAAACTCTAACATTAAATGACAAATCTCATATGAGAATATTAAAAAAAAAAGACTCTTATAAAATTAGAAAAACAAAATTCATAATCCTTTTAAGACAAAAAATCTGCTTACCGGACACGTAAATAAAAAACCAAAACAAAATGGTGGACGGTTTCGTCTGGATCATGACGAAGCCTTCAGTCTTAGCAACTCAACGATATTGCCCCAGATCGTCGTCTCGTCAAAGTTGTTGTTGGTTGTTTCTTAGTTATTTTACCTGACAAACATTTGGCCAATACAAAGTTTGTGATAAGTCACTTTCCCCTTGTGACTTATCAGCTAGCTTATATCACCTGGTGTTGTCTCTGTAATCAAGTGGCGAGGGAGAAACATTTCCTGATTGGTACTTATCTAATATTATTTCACGAATGTAGAGGTCTCTTCTGTGTTTGGTGCTGTAAAAATAATTGTAAAAAAAGAAGACGAAAAAAGTACAAAGAGAGAAAGAGAGAAAAAAAAAACAAAAACAAAAAGAGAAAACAAACAAAGTTGAACGTAAATAGAATTTGGTATTCGTTGATAACATTACATAGATAATCTTTGGATTATCGTAATATATAAGAGTCTTCCTAATCCATAATTCCATCAATACTAACATAATTAAAATTCTAAAGAAAATACCAGCGTTGTGTGGAAAAAATACTGCTGGCAAAAATAATGGAATCAGCAGACGTGGAGGATGTTTACTTAGATTTTTTATTTCACTAAATAAACTAAAAATAGTTCAGACGAAAAACTTCTTTTCTTTAATAGCAGAACATTCTAACATCATAAAATGTACCTTAAACAAACTACATGAAATAATTCAAATTAATGGTAGATTTTTTTTCAAAGCCATGCAGATGAAACGATAATATTGAAGGAAAAAAATTAACAAAAAAATTAGAATTGATACTTAGTTACCTCCTCTTCAAGCCTTTATGACAGACAGCCTTGATTTTTTCTGGCTTGGATTTCAATAATTTAAAGTAATATTTTTTAATGAAAGAGGGTCCAACTTTCTCGAATGGCAGGTAATAGATCTTTGCTGAATGGAGACGTCGCAAGGACCATTTTCGAAGATTTTCAGCTTAAATTTTTCATTGGATTTAGCTCCGGACTGTTCGCTGGTTGTTATTGATTTTATATGCCTTTCTTGAAGAAAAGCTTTAATCCCTTTTACTCTATGACAAAATGAATAATCGTCTTCTTCATCATCATCATCATCATCAAACCAATTTTCAAATGCTGGAATGAGAAAATTATCCATAATTTCAATGTATGCAGATGTTACCCCCCAAAAAAAAAGAGACAACAAAATAACTAAAAATGAAGACCACTTGCCCGAACAACTCAGGAAATAATTGCATAAATAAATAAATGAATAATAATAATAATAATAATAATAATAAGAAGAAGAAGAAGAAGAAGAAGAAGAAGAAGAAGAAGAAGAAGAAGAACGCTGATGTGAAAAGCTCTAATGAGTGAATAATAATAATAATAATAATAATAATAATAATAATAATAATAAGAAGAAGAAGAAGAAGAAGAAGAAGAAGAAGAAGAAACCTTGTGATATTTTTGTTTACATAGTAATAGTACGGGTTGTATATTGTGCTCGCCACAATCATTATGATTTCTCAAGGGAGGCAAAATCTCAATGTTAATCAGAATTAACTCCCTTTATGTATTCATTCACAGTTGTTTATAATATAAATTCTAAAAATAAAACGGGATTCGATTCAGAGCTTAAAGTCAGCCTTCGGTGAACTTTGATTATACAAAATATTAATTCTAATGCCGATTTAGAGAAAAGAAAAAAAGAAGACTTGCCTGATCATAAAAGAATCTGCAGCAAATAACAAGTTACTAGGACCTTGCTTGAGAACTGAAAAAGAGGCGGAACATTAAAGTAAGATTCCTACTCAAAATAAATGGCACAATTGAAACCGTGCTTAAAAAAATCAGAAGAAAAATTTCAGGAACCGGAAATTGAAGAAAGAACAGAGGCTATTCAGATTACTATGTTGCTGTGGTGTGTAGGGATACTGAAGAAGATCCGACAGATTTCAAGAGACTTCCGGTCACTCAGTCTCCCGCCTCTTGGTAAGAAGATGCAAATGCAAAAGTAATAATAATAATAATAAAACCAGAATCCGTCCTTGAGAATAAGTCGCACAAACTTCTCTGGGATTTTGAGATACAAACAGATCGCCTAATCTCGGCCAGACGAACAGACCAAGTGATTGTCAACCAAAGAAAAAACAAGAACCTGCTGAATAATGGACTCTGCGGTTCCAGCTGACCACGAGGGAAAACTGAAAGAAAACGAAAAGAGAGATTAGTACCTAGATCTTGCCAGAGTACAGAAAAAAACAAAACGATGGAATATGAAGGTGAGGGTGATACCAATTGTAATTGATGCACTTGGAACAGTCCCTAAAGAATTGTTACTCGGACGGAAGGAATTGGAAATAAGAGGACGAGAAGAAACCACTCAAACTACAGCATTGTTGTGATCGGCCAGAATACTGAGAAAAGTCCTGGAGACTTGAAGAGACTTGCTGTCACTCAAGCTTCTGTGAAAGACAACCAGCTGGTGTAAAAAACTCTCGAATGATTAAAATAATAATAATAAAAGAAGGAGATCTTGTGTTAATTAACAAGAAATAAAGAACCTAATAACAAGTGGATTTTGACGTTCAAGCGGACCACAGAGAAAAAAAAAGTAAGTAAAAAAAAACTCGACAAATACCTGGATCTTGTCGGTGGGTTGAAAAGTTGTGAAATATGAAGCTAAAGATTATTTTAATCGTAATTGGGGCCTTTGGGACAATTCTCAATAACTTGGACAGGGCAACTGGAGATCAGAGAAAGAATGGAGATTACCCAGATCATATTACGGCTAAAATCAGCTTGGATACTTAGAAGAGTCCTGGAAACCTGAAGAGACTAACTCCCACTAAGAGTGCAGTGAAAGACCAACATTTAGAGCAGGTGTGAAAAACACGGAAGTAAAATAATAATAGTTAACAAAAACTTTTATAAGGTTACTTTGATTTCAATCATACCTTAAGCATTCGGAACAATCTCAAAGAACCTAGGAAAAAAGACTGGGAGATTGAGACAATCTACACCATAGAATTTCTGAGATTGGCTAGAATACCGAGAGGAGTCCTGGATAACTGAGGGGACTGACTATGCTGTTGAAGTGATAGTGTGAAACCTGATTTGTAAATAATAATAATAATAATAATAATAATAGTTGACAAAAACTTGGATCTTGCCAAAAAAAAAAAAAACTGTTGAACATGAAGGTGATGGAGATATAAAAGTAATTTGCCCGCTAGGAACAATTTTCAATGGCTGAAAAAAGGGACTGAAAGGATTAGAGATCGAAAAAATACAGACCACAGCATTACTGAGATCGTCTAGAATACCAAGAAGAATCCTGGAGACCCGTGGGGAGCTGCTGACACTCAAACTCCAGTGAAAGGCAATCACCTAACGGTAGAGTGAAAAACTGGATGGGCAAGGTGATCCACTGAGAGATGTGCAAGAAATTGAAATTTGACCATACGAACTAATGGTATATGCACAACCCATCATCTGTCCTTATGACACACATAAACTCCTGTGGGACTTTGACATACAGACGGATCACCTAACCTCGGCCAGAAGACCAGACCTAATCATAATAAAAAAAAAAAAGGAGAATTTGCAAAATTGTGGACTTTGCTGTCCCAGCTAACCACAGAATAAAATTAAAAGAATGTGAAAAGATGAATAAGTACCTCGACCTATGGAATTAAAAAAAAAAACTATGGAACATGAAGGTGACAATTATAACAATTGTGATTAGTGCTTTTGGTACAGTAACTAAAGGATTATTAAAGGGACTGGAAGTATTGGAAGTTGGCGGACGAGTGGAGACCATCCAAACTACAGCATTATTGAGAACGGCCAGAATACTAAGAAGAGTCCTGGAGACTTGAGGAGACTTACTGTCACTCAAACGCCAATGAAAGACCATTAGCTAACGCTGATGTGAAAAACTCTGATGAGAAAAAAAAATAATGATAAAGAGAACTTGTCGTATGGAGGACTTTGCCGTCCCAGAAGATCACAGATTGAACATCAAAGAAAGCGATAAGAGAGACGAGTTCTTGGATCTTGCTGTGGGTGACGGTGATAACAATTGTAACTGGTATGCTTGGAATGGTCACAAAAGGCTTGGAAAAGAGGCCAGAAGAGCTGGAAATCAGCGGACGAATCGAAGCCATCCAGACTATAGCATTGTTGCGATTGGCTAGAATACTGAGAAGGGTCCTGGAGACCTGAGGAGACTTGTTGTCTCTCAGACTCCAGTGAAAGACCATCTGATGAGTATGGTGTGAAAAACTTTGAAGGTAAAATGATAGGTGACAAGATGTAGTGTTAATTAGCAATTATAAAATAATTAATTAGATTTTGCTATTCTAACCGACCATATTGTGGAAATAAAAGCGAAAAACTTGACAAATAATCGGACCTAGCAGGAGAGCTGAAAAAGTTTTAGGACATGAAGGTGACGGTCATATCCATCGGAGTAGGAGCATTTAGGACAATTCCCATGAATCTGGAAAAAAAAAAAACATGAACAATTTGAGATTAGAGGATAAATCGAGACACTCCCCCTCCAGATCAGAGCACTAATCGACTAATTTGTAGGGTAATAAAAAAAGACAAGAAGACTTACCTTGTAATATATTCATTTAGATGATATTTCAAAACTCTTATCAGACATTAGGAAGGAAGAAAATTTTTCAGCTGGAATGATGCAACGATGCTTATTAAAGAAATGCCAGAGCCTGTGAGTGGGACAATTAAGGATTACCTCACAACAAAACATTTGAATTAGGCCGGGCAAACAACACAATGAATTAGAAACGACAATATCGGTTCCACCTTAAAATCCTAAATTGTTTAGAAACGAAAAATTGTGTAGAGAGCTTTGGCGTGTACTTTAAAAAGAGAGTAATATTTGTTGTTTTATCCTAATAACAGGTATTAATTGCAGTGTGTATCTTTTTTTTTTTTTACTTGTAGATTTTAATAGAAATACGTACGTGTCTCCAAACCTGTTTGGCTCTCAGGGTCCCAAGTGGAGTAATTCTTTGAATTGGTATCTCAGAGTAATGTGATCATTTAGAATATGCTTTCTGTAGTGGCTACAGAAAAAAGGGTACCCTGGGTATGAGACAAAGCGGTATTTGGCGGTGAGGTTGCAGTTCTGGAGCTCTGGGGAGCGTGAAGTACCTCTTCATTTTCATTACTTGCTATTATTCCTTCATTACACTGCCAGGTCCACTTAGAACTGAACTGGTAGTACCTGTTAGGGTCCTATCTGTAGACCTGTTTGCTAATTATTTGTATTAGATAGGAATATTTTGTATATTATAGTTTACAAAAAACTTAAGAAACTGTACAAAAAATTATACATAAACGGACAATGTCCATAATTCATTAACATCTAGGCATAAAATAACTTCAAACAGTTTGACATACCGTTAAAAGCAATCAATCAATCAATTAGAGAAATATGAGTGTACCTAGTACTGCTACTTTAAATTACAAACGTCAGATTGTAATGGGTTACATGGCACATGGAGACACGCTTAGCGTAACGGTCATCGTCCTAGAAAATAGAATCATTGAGCCAAATTCAAATCTTCTTTGCGTTTCACTTCGTGCCAATGCCCTTAAAAAATCAATAATTCTTCTGTTCCTCTCCTCCAGCCCAGGGTAAATAGAAGAAAATTAGTTTAGTGAAATCTCTTTGTGAACCTATTCATTTTGAAATATATATATATATATATATATATATATGCTCAATGATCTGAGTTCAAAACCAAGACAAGGCAGTTTTTGCCGTTCACTTCATGCTAATGCCCTTGGGAAAGGCATGGATCCGTTTCTCCTTCTCCATTTATGGGTAAATAGTTGGGTAGACTGCGTTCTTTAGAATGTCCTGAATTCAAGCCAGCTTTAACCTGCTTAAAAATTGACCTTGTGTCACATTCCGCTCATGGGGAAGTGGTTGGGTTAATAATACACTGGCACCAACAATAAGGAACAAGCCCTGACTTGATCTATTAATGAATGCACAATATGAATTGCCCCGAACAGTCGATGATGTTTAGAAAACGTCAACTTTATCACCAGCAAAAGATAGATTCTCCTCCCCACAAAAAAAAGAACAAAAACAAACAAACAAACAAACAAACAAAAAATAGGTAGCCTGACTTTAAAATCAAAGTCTATCTAGTCGTAAGGTACCAATTCCCGAGCCCGGAAAAGTGTTTGGATTCAACCCTTCGTTATCATAACTACCAAGTCAACTCAAGAGTAATGGTTAACAAGTTCGACTCAAAACTATTATTAGTGACTTCGAGTCTCACTGGGTGCTTCATGCTTCCAGCCCTTGCCACAACTAAGCCAAACTGCTAATAACAACTCTGACCCTGAGTGGCGGTACACGTTAAAGTCCTATGTGTCAAATAGATCTTTACAAGATGATAATTAGAATTGTCCCTTCAAACAGAGCAACTAAAAAAGTCAAAGGTTTACCGGTTTTGAAATGATTGTAAAGATGTATTTTTGAACCTTATATAATTTGAAACCATAATTTTTAAAGTGACTTCGGCTTAAAATGAAGATCTGAGGAGACTTGCTGTCAGAGAAACTTCATGGAATTCAAACTTGGTCTGAAAAATTTGCAAGGGTTATAATAATAATAATAATAATTATAATAATAAACAGAAAACATGGACTAGGGAAGACAAACAACTTGCATTACACTGCTATTTTAGGAGTAACCCTACACAAAGAGGATACAGGAAAAGAATGATGGAGATATGGCAAGAACTTGCTAATTTTCTGACAAATAGTCAAAGACTCGCTGATCAAGTTAGAACGATAATGAAGAAGGGTTGGTTTTCAGAACTCGAAATAATTGAAATATACCAAAAAATAAGTGATCAAGAAAGGAGAAATACTACCTTACCTGGCACATCAAATATCAACAAACAAAAACAGTCCATCTAGAATGAACCACCAACTTCGGAAAATGGAAACCCCACCCAACCAAACACTACACAACAAAACAACCTAGAACTAACATAAGAACAAAGATTAATTCTAAGAAATTTAAAGAGAATTTTAAACAGTGAAAAGACCACTTTACCATCATTAAGAAACATTGAATGGAGAATAGTTAAGGCAGATACAAATAAAGTGAATCAATTACTGACATATATATCAACAAGTAATATAACTGAATTAAATGAACTAATTTATGCTGGAGCGAAATTAGTTTGCGAGAAAATTGGTATCCCCTAAAAAACACGAAAGAAAGTCAAAACCAGGATGGGAATTTCGACTAGAAACTCAGATAAAAAACCTACGAAAACAACTGAAAGTGATAAAACAAAAGAAAAACCCTGAAATAAATAGGAACAGGAAAGAAAAGACAACACAGGAAAAACTTACGATACAACTTGAGGAAATATACCAGAAAGTACAGGCAAAAGAAGCAAGGTTAAAGAGATATCAACAAAGGGTAAAACAATACAGACAAAATAGGATATTCCAAAACAATCAAAGAAAATTCTATCAACAATTGGGAGGAGATGACAATAAAATATACCAACAACTGGATGCAAAAGAAACCGAATGATTCTGGACTAAAATATGGCAACCAAAACAACATAATGAAAAGGCTGAATGGATAAACCATATCACAAGAGAACTAGAACTCGAAGAAGGTCTGAAAGCTCAAATACACACTGATTTACTCAAAACGACACTTAAAAAGGTATCAAACTGGAAAACGCCAGGCCACGATGGAATACATGGTTTCTGGTTCAAGAAGTTCACCTCAATTCACGACAGACTAGCACTAGAAATGAATAAATGCCTACAAACAGCACACGTACTCGAGTGGATGACCAAAGGAAAGACCACATTGATACAAAAGGACCCAAACAAAGGAATCGCCCCAACAATTACAGACCCATAACTTGCCTACCAATGATGTGGAAAATATTAACAGCACAAATAATGGAAGAGATTTACTACTCTCTAACAAGCCGCGGATTGTTCCCTGACGAGCAGAAAGAATGCTGCAAAGGATCCAGAGGCACAGCAGAATTACTTTACATAGATCAACACATTCTAGATGAGAGCAACACCAGACGGAAAAATCTAGCTATGGCCTGGATTGACTACAAGAAGGCATACGATATGGTTCGACATAGCTGGATAATAAACAGCCTCAAAATGTAGAAAATATCAGACGAAGATAAACTTCATCGACAAAACTATGAAAACCTGGAGATTGGTTTAGACAGCAGGAAGGAGAAGCTGAGATGACGCAAATATCCAAAGAGGTATTTTCCAAGGAGATGCTCTATCACGCGTATTATTCATAATTGCCATGATGCCACTTAACCACATACTCAGAAAATGCACAGCCGGGTACAAACTTAGTAGGTCGCAGGAAAAAGTTAATCATTAAATGTACATGGACGACATCAAACTATTTGCAAAAAATGAAAAAGAACTGGAAACCCTAATACACACAGTTAGAATATACAGCCGGGACATAGGAATGGAATTTGGCATAGAAAAGTGTGCAATGCTTGTAATGAAAAGTGGCAAACAGCAGCTGACTGACGGAATGGAACTACCAAATAAGGATAAGATAAAAACGCTCGGAGAAAACGAAACCTACAAATACTTGGGCATTTTGGAGGCTGACACCATCAAACAAGTGGAAATGAAAGAAAAAATTCAGAAAGAATATCTCAGGAGAACTAGAAAACTACTCGAGACAAAACTCAATAGGAGAAATCTTATCAAAGGAATAATTACCTGGGCTGTACCCCTTGTTAGATATTCCGGACCCTTTCTCAAGTGGACTAGAGACGAACTTAAACAAATGGACCAAAGAACCAGAAAACTAATGACAATGCATAAGGCTTTACATCCCAGAGACGACGTTGACAGACTATATATTTCAAGAAAAGAGGGAGGAAGAGGGCTTGCCAGCATTGAAGATAGCGTTGACGCATCGATAGAACGACCCGAAGACTATATACAAAAACACGAAGGAGGACTCATTACAGACACCAGAAACAATACTGAGAACTAGGAAACAAAAATGGAAAAGAAAACAACTCTGTGGGCAGTTTAAATGACTAATAAACAATATCTCACACGAAAAAACCTGGACATGGCGAAAAAAAGGAAACTTTAAGAGAGAAACAGAATCCCTCCAAATAAAAGCACAAGACAACGCCGTAAGAACCAATCATATCAAAGCGAGAATAGATAAGACTCAACAAAATAGCAAATGCAGGCTATGTGGTGACAGAGATGAAACCATCAATCACGTAATAAGCGAATGCAGCAAATTAGCACAGAGGGAGTATAAAGCAAGACACGAGAGGGTCGGCAAGGTGATTAACTGGGAAATGTGCAAGAATTGAAATTTGACCTCACTAACAAATGGTATATGTGTAGCACTATATGGGTGGGCTGCCAAAGCAGACGATTCCTTTGTCTGTTTTGACGCGAAACCAGACAAAGGATTCTTGGACCTGAAATCTCGCCGTATCCGGAAGTGGTAAGAGGACGCGAAAAAGAGTTGACGACGCGACCCGGCGGAGAGGCAGTTGGCGGCGGGACAGCAGAGAGAGTTGGCGTGGAACCACGGACAGGGGCAGTCAACACCGGACTCCGGAGACCAGTGGTAGACAAGATGGGGTCCAGCAAAGAAGACGAGTCGAGATGACAGCATTCCAGTTGCTTTGTGGAATTTTCGCTGGTAACCCACGCTAGCGATAGTCTGCACATGCATGTAGTGTTGCATAACTCCTTCTGCTCTTTGTTAACCCCAAGCGTTTTGTTCGTGTTTGTTCGTCTGTTTTATTTTCTCCTGTCCCCCCGATCGTATTCTTGTGTAGCGGTAAAGAAATGTGCGTTACCCCCTCAGCCACTAGTTGATCACCGGCCGGCGTA
This sequence comes from Sepioteuthis lessoniana, assembly GCA_963585895.1. NCBI lineage: Eukaryota > Metazoa > Mollusca > Cephalopoda > Myopsida > Loliginidae > Sepioteuthis > Sepioteuthis lessoniana. The sequence goes on along the minus strand of OY757936.1, from coordinate 31,222,520 downwards.
AGAAGAGGAATGGTTAGAAGACTGATCTAAAATGTGGTGGGGGTGAGGGTGTAACGTTACATATACACAACCCAGCACCTGTCCTAGGAAATGCCACGCATAAACTCCTATGGGACTTTAACATACAAACGGATCACCTAATCCCGACCAGAAGACCAAACTTAATAATAATCAACAAAAAAAAGAGAACTTGCAAAATAGTCGACTTTGCTGTCCCGGCATACCACAGAATAAAACTGAAAGAATGTGAAAAGAAGGATAAGTACCTCGACCTTGCTAGGGAATTGAAAAAACTGTGGAACGTGAAGATGACAATTATACCAATTGTAATTGGTGCGTTTGGAACAGTAACTAAAGGATTACTAAAGAGACTGGAGGACTTGGAAGTTGACGGACGGGTGGAGACCATCCAAACGACAGCATTATTGAGAACGGCCAGAATACTGAGAAGAGTCCTGGAGACTTGAGGAGACTTGCTGTCACTCAGACTACAGTGAAAAACCATCGGCTGACGCTGATGTGAAAAACTCTAATGAGTGAATAATACTAAAAACAATAATACAGAAGACCAGACCTTATCATAATCAACAAAAAAAAAAAAAAGAGAATTTGCAAAATTGTCGACTTTGCTGTCCTGGCTGACCACAGAATAAATCTGAAAGAATGTGAAAAGAAGGATAAGTAACTCGACCTTGCTAGAGAGTTGAAGAAACTAGGGAACATAAAAGTGTCGATTGTACCAATTGTGATTTGTGCTTTTGGTACAGTGATTGAAGGATTATTAAAGGGCCTGTAGGATTTGTAAGTTAGCGGACGGGTGGAGACCATCCAAACGACAGCATTGTTGAAGACGGCCTGAATACTGAGAAGAGTCCTGGAGACTTGAGGAGACTTGCTGTCAATCAAACTACAGTGAAAAACCATCAGCTAACGCTAATGTGAAAAACTCTAAATAATGATAATAATAATGAAGGGGAATTGAAAAAACTAGGGAACATGAAGGTGGCAATTATACCAAGTGTGATTGGTGCTTTTGGTGCAGTAACTAAAGGATTATTAAAGGGAATTGAGGACTTGGAAGTTGGAGGACGAGTGGAGACCACCCAAACTACAGCATTATTGAGAACGGCCAGAATACTGAGGAGGGTGCTGGAGACTTGAGGAGACTTGCTGTCACTTAAATTCCATTGAAAGACCATCAACTAAAACTGATGTGAAAAACTCTAACGGGTAAATAATAATAATAGTAATAATAACGGTGATGGATTGTGAAATAGGAATACTTGAAACCATATAACTATGTGCAAACAAATGGTTATTATTAAAGAGTATTATAAAATTACAAAGGAATACTTGAAACCATTTAATTGTGCGCAAATTATTCATATCAAGAATAGTTACTTGAACCTATAATAGTTCACGAAATGTTATTCGTTACTTGAAATCATATAATTGTGTAAATTATCAGTTCTTTTATTGTTGGGGCTTAGAATTCACTGACTCTATCCTCTGTAGAGGGGTAAGACTCCCTACACATACAAAAGGGGTATACTGGATATGACATTAAACTAGATCCAGTGGCGACGCTCCAGTTCTGAAGATGTTTAAATATTTTTTATGACATCAGTTAATGTTAATTAGAAATTTGTAAACGCATAACATGAGCAATAAGATCTCTGGAGTATAAATAAACAAATGAATAAATAAATAAGATTGAAAAGGAGAAAGAGGTAAGCAGAACAAATCACATCTTTTGATAAATTCCTTATCAAAACGTTATCGCCGTTTTTTAACCAATCAGAAGTGACGATTTTGTCTCTATGACGGATCAACGCAGTCACTCTCTTTACTGTTTCCATTCTCGTTCTGTTATCGGCCGAATGAGACTATGAGATAAGAGACTCGGTTTAGCATTACCGACTACATGCTCGATGTAAATCTTGTACAGACATTTACAAAGGTGACTTTCTTTCCTGTTTTAGATAAAACTGTGGCCTGGCGTCGGACCAGGAGTGATATTTTGTCATCTTATTTGCATCAGACTTCAACTCTTCGGTCGACGACATGAGGCTACCATTTTTGAAACTTTCTATTTGGCTCTTTCCTTTGCTTTTAGGTGAGAAAAATTTGAAATTAAAAAATACTTTTGCTTTCTTTACACAGATTATTTCTTTTTCTTGCTCGGGAAATTTTAAAGCTTGTTGGGGTTTTTTTGTTTTGTTTTTTTCGGTTAAGATTCGGACACTCTAAACAACGTAATTTCTTTTAGAGGTATATATATATATATATATATATATATATATATATATATATATTTTATTTATTTAAGTCCATCTTTTAAAAAACACTTTCTCTTCATTTGGAAATTTAAAAAAAAATGGCAAAAATTAAGTTTGAAATAAGTATGTAATAAGGGGAACACAAAGTGGGTATTTAATTTACAATATAGATTTAATGTAAATTAGACCCCGACTTTTTATTGGCTTTTCAGCTTTTGATTAGGTAGCCACTAACATGTTGCTATAACAAACAATTAAAAAAAGTTGTGGCGGGGGGGCAAAAATATTAAATTGGAATTACTTTGTTTATTCCGAAGTTGGGAATTGAAAATATACCATAGAGAAATGTACAAAATATATTCCAAAATTTACATTGTAGATTTAACATTAGATACCATCAAATTGAAGAAAGTCAGTGTGTAATTATGCATTATACATATATTGTTAGCGATACTTCCTCCCAATTTACGACCACTTGACACACCTTTTAAAGTTAATTTTTCTCAAAATTAAAAAAATTTCCACGAAAGATGAATGAAAGTCATTTTAAAACATACGCCAGCTCATTTGAAATATTTTCAACATCGCTGGCCACAATGCATTTCCATTTTAAAACATAACAGACTTGAATATACGTGATTTTTTTTTTTTTTTTCTTGGCGAAGTTAAGATAATCCAATCTTAATCTTCTTGGTTAAAAGTCTACTTATTAAAGTCCTAAAGATTTTCTATTGTTTAAATTCTGAAAATTATTTTCGTGTACATATTTACCCATCCCCGCCGCGCAAGTAGGGTGTGATACTAGGTCACTTTATTGCGGAGTTTAACAGGTTTGAGTTTTCCTTCTCCAAGACTGGTTGCCATACCCACGTTAAGAGCCCAGTCCGCCAAACTATTTACTTATTGTCGGTAGGAGACCAGGATTCTTACCTTTCCCAAGGGTATTAGTGCAATGAGAAATACAAACAGCCTCGTCCAGATTTTGAACTCTATCCGTCTCGTCCATTTCCTACAACGCTAACCATTACACAACGAGTACCTCATATATTTTATATATGTTTCATATAAAAGTGAAAGTTGTGCCGTCCAAAATCGGAACAAGTTAGGAGACTAAAAAGGATAATTATTTTTTATCTTTATAAAGAGGTTTTAAATGGATAAAATATTCTTTTCGTCAATTTATTTGTTGTTGTCGGGCTCATTGGCCTATTGGGTAGAGTGTTCGCCAATGGTCCGGAAGACCTGGGTTCAATCCCAGGTCGCGTCATATCAAAGACTTTAAAAATGGTACTTGATACCTCCTTGCTTAACTCTCAGCAATACAAGGTACGTATCAAGGGTAAAGACGAGCAATCCAAGGAAAAGAGTAGCGCCCACCCCTACACATCGGTGTAGTAGCTATTGAAAAGGGAGCCTTCTGGTCGCTATCGACTACGGTCGCCAACTTTACTTTATTTGTGGTATTATAAAAGGTCCGGTAGAATGAATTCTCGGGTTTTGAAGGTAAATAAATAAATAAAATTTGATTTTACGATTAGAAAGAATTGTTGCCATTTTGTTTTGATCTTGTCATCACTTTGTTTTAATTATTAAATGTATATAAAATATTAAATCCTCGTGGTGTAATGGTTAAAGCTATGGACTGCGACATCGTAGTAAACGAGTTCGAACTCCAGTCGTGCTATCACGTTCACTTTCGAACAAATACCCTAATGAACCCTTATCCTCCCATTATCCTATGGGTTAAATAGTACCACTAGTAGAGTTGCTTTGGCATTAAATAACCTACAAAGTTGATTTGCCATTAAACAAAGAAACCATAAATCGTCTAATTGCCCGGTCAGCAGGGGGTGTAGAATACACCGACTGCATTTCTGCAGAGGAGGTAAGACACCCGCTCCAACGAGTGTCCTGGCTATAACACTAAACAATCTGATGGTGAGTTTCCAGTAATGCTGAAGTTTTGGGGAATGCGGAGTACTCCTTTATTGCCATCGCTCCCAGGTCCACTTTGGCCTGGAGTGGTAGCACCAGATAGGATCCTATCTATAGGTCAAATAGAACTAAACTGTATACTTATGCTTAACTCTTTAAAACATTACTGTTTTTGACATTGAAATTGTGTACTTATGTTTTACCAAACTGTTTGAAATAAAACTGTTTTGACATTTAACTGTGTGTAAACAAAAAAAACTATACTGATACTAAACTGAATTATTTGAAATAGAACTGTTTTCTGATACTTAAACTGTACTTATGCTAAAATGAATTGTTTGAAATAGAACTGTTTATATGTATAAAAATGGATTTGGCATTAAATAACCTACAATGGTTGATATGTCATAAAACCAAATCAAACACTAAATCATCCAAATGCTTGCCCTCGCAAGTTCTACACGTCAGAAGCCTCGTTCTGAAGTTAATACTATTCAGCAGAATGATATCTGGAATTCGGAGTGTAAATAAAATAAAGACAATATACCGATGATTTAATTTTACAGTTGAAGAGAACACTTTGCTATTTTATTATTGTCATCGCTTTCTTTTAAAGATTATGTAGTCCTAATGTTTTTCTTCATCGGCTATACATTCCTGAAGCCTCGTTTTAAAGTTCTACAGCGTTCGTTCTGTTATTGCCTCTGGTATTGCTGGGATTTCATGACAAATAAAATCTTTTGAATTGTCAGTTGTCTGCGGCCTCTTGAGCCTTCAGGTATCCCCACAGGAAGTAATCAGAAAGGAATAGATCTGATAAGCGAGTCAGCTACGGGATGTCATCACATAAATACACGATATTCACAATTCCACACTATGATGACAGGGAGGTGACTCTATGGCTAATGTGGCTGGACTGCGACATTGTAGTGAGTGAGTTCGAACTCCATTCATGCTATTGCGGTCACTTTCGGACTGGGGAAAAGATATGAAACCCTACCCCCCTGCCAGTTAAGTGTTAAATTGTACCAATACTGTTCTTCTACAAGATGACGATAACCAAGCCCTAATGATAACAGAAATGGGGTGGCAGCTGTTCCTGATCAAAAACACACATTCCACCGCCGGTGCTAGTGCGATGGCAGTTTTAAATCTGGGATATCATTCAGCCGGACTCTGTATTATGTAAATATTTAAAAAAAAACAAACTTGATAACAAGGTAATCCAAACAGAAGGAGAGATTTATTGAGAAACAAAGTCGACACTATAGCGTTTTGGTTGTAATGAACCATCATCAGGACTAGGAGGGATAATATTAGTCATGTTAAATCAACGATGGATGTTTAAAAAAATACAAAAACCTAGGGAATTGTCTAACAATCCTTCCACTCACATCATATTGATGATTCATTTGAACCGAAACGCTATAAAGTCGACTTTGTTTCTTAATAAATCCCTCCCTCCGCGTGGATTATCTTTTTATCAATTTTTTCTCTATATTGTCGGATTTTATTCCATTATTTACTTCTATAAGTGAATATTGTAAATGTACTGTAATATTCCGCTTTATGACATTTTTGTCCACGTCAAATTCGACTGTCCGCCATTTTTCTACACTAAATTTCAGTTCAGGAAACGTCACTCAACAACATCACTTACACCTTATAAGGATGTGAAATAAACTTGTTTTTCAAAACTATATTTAAGATAAATAAGATACATAAAATTTAACCATAAAAGAAGCTAAAACGAATTTGAAATACAGTCAAAACACCAAAAAATGTATATTCACAACAAAAATATATTTACATCGAAAAATAGTCAACAAATGTTCGCCATGATGTAGTTCTGATATTTTTATTAATTTTATTATTTACAAATTTAAATTAATTAGAATATTTTAAACAAAGAATATAAAAATATTTGATAATGCAAAGAACTTCAGGTTGGTCATTGTATTAACCGTCTACAAAGCTGCTCAGAGCAGGATTTATTGACGTTAAGAAGTTGTAAATGTAAGCAAGGTCAGCGCAGTCGCCTGGGGCTGTAGAATATACCGACTGCATCTCTGCAAATGAGTAAGACTCTCCTTGAACGAGTATCTTTGATATGACTCAAAACCATCTGATTGTGAAGCTCCAGTTCTTGAGCTTAAGGGAGTGTGGTGTACCCCTTCATTATCATTACTACCTGGTCGATTTTGATCTGGAGTAATAGTACCTATTTGGGTCCCATCTATGGATCAAATAGAACTGTTTGATCATTTAGCTGTGACAAATGACTGATGTTAATGTTACACAGCAATACTTGAACCCATTTAAATGTGTGAAAAAGCTGAATTATTTGTATTACATATCAATACTTGGAACCATCCGACTGTGTGCAAATGAATGAATCGTTTGGTTTGGTTTTTGTGGTTTATGGCATATCAGCCATTGTTGGTAGTTTAATACCAAATCCTGTTTTTACATAGATATTAAATATATGATTTGTAAACACATTTTAGATACTCATAGTTAAACTATCTAACAGTTCTGTTTCTCACAATTCAATTTAGCATAATCAACAAAATATGCTATGTATCACTAACGTTTCAATTAAACGTCTGTCATTATACACAGTGAAATGAACAAACAGTTCTATTTCTGACAATTCAATTTAGTATAAGTCAATTGTTTGCTCTTTGTTTAAAAGTCAAACAGTTCTATTTGACCCATAGATAGGACCCAATCAGATGCTACCAGAGTGGACCTGGAAGCGATGGCAATGAAGGGGTACTTCGCATTCCCCAAATCTCCTGCATTAATGGAGCTTCAACATCAGATAGTTTAGTGTCATATCCAGGACACGCGTTGGGAGAGTCTTACCTCCCCACTGCAGAGATGTAATCGGTGTATTCTACCGCCCCAATCGACTGGGCTGCTGGGGCTTTGGAGAATGTGGAGCCCTCCTTCATTGCCATTGCGCCCAGGTCGACTCTGGCCTAGAATGGCAGTACCTGATAGGGTCTCATCTATGGATCAAATAGAACTGTTTGCCATTCAAACTATGTGCAAACAAATGACTCTTGCTAAATTGAATTGTTTTAAATAGAACTATTTGATTATTTAACTGTGAGTAAACAAATGACTGATGTTTAATTGAATTATTTGTAATACATACCAATACTTGGAACCATTTAACTTTGTTGACTTATGCTAAATTGAACTGTTAGAAACAGAATTGTTTGATCATTTAACGGTGCGTAAACAAATGATTGACGTTTAATTGAATTGTTAGTGATACATTGGAATACTTGGAACCATTTAACTAGATGCAAACAAATAGTGTTGAATATAATTATTAGGGTTCAATAGCAATACTTGAAACCATTTAACTGTGAGCAATACGTGAAACTACTTCACTGTGTGCAAACAAATGATTAATATTAAATATTGATATTATTAGTGTTACATAGCAATACTTTAAACCATTTAATTGTCTACTCTATCAGTTTTGGAATCACTAAAAAAAAAAAACTAACAGAAAATTTGATTACCCATTAATAATAAGAATACTTTGATATACAGATATGTTGGGTCCCAAATCATACTGGCATCAGTGGAAATGACCAAGCGGATAAAGCAGCCAGGTTTACCATAAACCTAACCACTGAAAAGAAATTTAAGATACCACATACAGACTTTAAAATGAAAATAAATAAATACATACTACAGCAAAGACAACAACGCTGGAACAATAATGAAAATAATAAATTATTAGAAATTAAACCCATACCGGGGGAATGGAAGCAAAGCTTAAAAAACCGAAAAGAGGAAATTACATTGTATAGACTCCGGATAGGTCATACAAGGATAACACACTCTTATTTACTCGAAGCAAAACAACAACCAATGTATTATGCATGCCAGACCAAATACACCGTGAAGTACATTCGATGAGAATGTACTGACCAAGTCCATATAAGAAAAACCTTCTATAGTGCAAACAATATGAAGGAATTGTTCCAAAACACTGAAATAAATTATGTGATATCATTTCTTAAAACAGTGAAGTTATACACAAAAAATCTTAAGAAATTTACGATAAGACCAAACTATTTCTATAAACCCTTTCTTTACCAGATATATTCTAACAAACTGATCCCTTCCCCAACCGGTTTCATAATTTGTTTTGTTTTGTTTTTTATGATCATGATTCCCAACAAATAAGCTCCAAATAAAAAACAAATTATCAACTAATTATCTAAAGTTTATCATTAATTCCTAAGAGCTCTCCTTTGAATTTCTTTTCAGACTTATTTTCCGTAACTTAAATGACCGATGAGGTTGAGATGCCGTAAAACAAAGCAAACAACAATATCAATACTTATATGCAAACAAATTAGCTCAAAATCATTTTAGATAAGCTACAAACTATTTACTTACAAATCATTTATCAATAACCATTTAACTGTTTGTTTACAAATAACTGATTTTAAATTGCTACTGTTACAGAGCAATATGCTTCCTCTTGGGGTTGAGCACTTTCGCAAAGGAATTACCGGTTGCCACACGCGTAAAGCAAAGCTCTTCTAATGAATTGAGCGCTCGGTAGCCGTTAGGCGTATATATAAACCAAAGAAAAGTTATATATATGTTAAAATCCCTTCGCTTACGCTGAGATTGCTGATGACTGTGAGGTAAGATATCCGACTGGCGTAAAGTCATGTGGGTTTCGATCCCAGCTGAAGTATCTCGCGTGTCTAGACACATTGAAACAGTCTATCTGTGGATCACACACACACACACACACATATATATATATATATATATATATATATATATATATTGTGACTGTGATGTAATGGTTATCGTCGTAGGAGATGGACGCGGCTGATTGCATTTCACATAGCACTAATACCGTTGTGAAAGGTATGAATCTAATTACTCTCCCTCCGGCTATGGTTAGAGCAGACTGTGTTCTTTAGCCTTGGTTAGACAACCTATCAATGAGAAGGAAAACAGAATTGCAACCTGTTAAACTCCGCTTTAAAATTGACATTATGTCTTATCCTGCACGTGCAGAGCGGTTGGTAAATATTTCTAAAATAACATAGCAAATTTATTAACTATAAGGAAATAATATCAGGTGTTTACTAAGTACGTGTGCAGAGATGAGCGGGGGGGGGGAGTCAACCGCACAATATATAAACAGTCCTCATAAGTAAAGAGTCCTTGGAGTGTGGTGTTCCGGGTAACGTCATACCCAGAATACTTTACTCCACGGACTCTCTGATGGTAAGGCTCCAGTTCTGGAGTAGTATTCTTCATTGTTATTACTCGTATATCCACTTTGACTCAGATTGGTAGTACCTGTTATGGTTCCATCTAAGAGTCAAATAGATCAGTTTAAAAATCCTTACTATTAGATAAGAATGCTTGAACGGGGTGTCCTCGTGGTGTAATGGTTAAAGTGATGGACTGCAAAATCGCAGTAAACGAGTTCGAACTCCAGTCGCACTATCATGTTCACTTTCCGACAAATACCATTGTATGAACCCCCTTATTCTCCCAGCTTTGGGTTAAGTAGCATCACTGCTGTTCTTCTAAAAGGGTGGCTTTGGCATTAAATAACCCACAAAGGTTGATAAGGCATTAAACATAGAAACCAAAGAATGCTCGAAACAAAAATTGAGAGATGCTGAGTGTTCGGCAGGAAAATTTCTTTTTCTTTTCATCATCCGGCCCTCTTTGCGGTCTTTACTCTGAAATTCAGGACCCTTCTTCTACCCTCGCCGATTTCTGGCTGTAAATCATAAATAAATATTAAATGAAATTAATAAAGTCCCATTTAAATGCCAAATGGTTATGCTTGGAGAGAGGTTGGATGGGACAGGTGACGCGACGAAGTCTTCAGATTTGCACGTGACATGGTTGTTTTTGTATTTTAAAAATTTAGGAAAGCATTCTGAACAAAGTCTGTTTCATATTTTGTCGGGGAGAGTATCTTATTTTTTTTAAAAAATGAAAAAGAAAAAATAACTTTCCTGTCTTAATTCAAAATCATGACTGATTTCTATTTGTACTGCAGTCTCTCTTTCAGTAGTTCCCGTCGCCAGTCTTATGTGCTACAGCTGCGAAAGTAGTCAACCTTTCTCCGAATGCGAATCGAACGTGAGAGAATTCAAAAAAGGCGTCGACTCAAAATTCGCTGTCAACTGCTCCAATTACAATAACCTGCTTGATGATTACTGCGCTATTGAATCTTACATACAAGGAGGTAAGTTCTCACGTTGTATAACATAATGAAGGAAGGCGCAAAAACGCATTTCTTTATAATATATATATATATATATATATATATATATATATCACTCTCATTTTTATTTCTCGAAACTAAGTGTGAAACAGACACAGGGAGACGAAGGACAAAGGACCTAAGCAGAGGACTGCTATATTGACTTTTTCTTTTCTTAACTTACGTTGTGCTTCCATATTTAGGGCCTCACTTAGCACTTCGTATGCTTCTCAGCCGAGGGGACTATTGGCCCCCTCGTGTCTCTGTGTCTTACGTGACTGCGTGACTGACCATTGCTACAGTGGGTGCTTGCATATATGATTTCACAACGCCTAAGCTTTCCGGTTGTCAACCCATAATTCGCTTCCACCTGTCAACTCGTGTGAGCTCCTTACACACACGCATCACTGTCTTCCTGTTTACACAGCTGGACCATGACGGCTCTGTCAAGGTCATTATGCAACAATCAACTCTCTTTCTCCAAGTTTCAAATCAGATATGAAAATTACGTCACCACCGACGTCACAATTTCCTTCATTATTTACGTTAAATTTTGAATGATCATTAAATAATCTATATTTAATCTTAAATCTTATAAATGACGTCTCCATTAAAATCTGAGTTAGATTTGCCTCAGAACCGCCGATTTTATTAAGGGGATTTAACTGACTTCCAACCCAGCCGATAATTGACACAATGTCGTTTTATCATGGGAAGCCACGCTTAAATCAAAAAAAATGTTTGATCTCTTCGGCATTTCACATTTCGGGACCCTTCAGATGCCAAGCTATGAACTCAGCTATGCAAAGTAGGGATTGCTGGAGATGGGGAACACCCCTCTCTGGAAACAAGTGATTCACATTAATAAGATCAACCTTACGGGAACGCCAGGCTAACCCATGTTATAAATCCGCTAAAAATCCTGCAATGTGTATTAAGTATTACGAAGAAATAGAGGTTTACAGAGTATATGGTGTGGATAATTTGCATACTGATTTGAAGAAATGATTACTTAGTGTTATTGATTTCTAATATCTTTTTTAAACAAATACTTTTGAAAATAAAACGGTATTAGAAAAGTATGTGTATAATTTTATATAGAAATAAACACTTATTAAAAGTATATGTATAATTTTATATAGAAATAAACACTTATTAAAAGTGTATGTATAATTTTATATAGAAATAAACATTTATTAAAAGTGTATGTATAATTTTATATAGAAATAAACATTTATTAAAAGTATATGTATAATTTTATATAGAAATAAACACTTATTAAAAGTATATGTATAATTTTATATAGAAATAAACACTTATTAAAAGTATATGTATAATTTTATATAGAAATAAACACTTATTAAAAGTATATGTATAATTTTATATAGAAATAAACACTTATTAAAAGTATATTTATAATTCTATATAGAAATAAACATTTATTTCTATATAAAATTATACATATACTTTTTTTATATGTGTTCTCATTTAGTTTTATTATTTTTTTTTTTGATATATTTTATGACGTTAAAACTTAAATACTTGCAAGTCACGAATAAATAATAAATAATAAGGCTGTAATATCTCAAATGTTAAGAAAAATTTCAAGTGCATTTTTCACAAATGTGAGGATATAATGAATTTTTAAAGAGAGTGCAATTTTGCCACCAATGAAATTTTAATGTCCAACAATAAGATCCACCCCCACAAAAAAGGTGTTATTCAACGCGTGCACTCGATCACCGGGGAATATTTTTCTTTTGTGGTTTAAACTAAACACCATTTTTTTATTTTTATTTTTTTTTTTTTTCAAGAAAAAAATTTTTCGATTTGTAATTCAGTGCAAAACGATCACCCATTTCCAGTACAAGTATCAAGGAAAAGCCCCTCCCCTCCAAACTAAAAAAAAATTAAAATATTCGATCTGTCACGTGATGTCTTTACCAACGCTAACTGTTCCAAAAACGGGTGTTCATTCTACATTGAATTAAAATATGAAAGCAAATCCCTTACCGCTTATAAAATTTAATATATTTTTGGGAGGTGCGGAGAATAAAAATTGCTATCTGTTTGAGTGACTTATTAGTTCGAATCACGCAAACAAACAAAAATTCTAGAAAATTTTTTTCCCGATGAACTTAAACGGGTACACGAATAGAATTTACTCCCCACCCCACAAAAAAAACAACAAATATTTAACGTCGGATAAAAAGTCTTTTTATCCTACGTTAAATATTTGTTGTTTTATCCTACGTTAAATATTTGTTGCGTTTCTTGCCTCACTAATCAATTGTTTAACATTTATTGTCGATTATTGCTTTTTATCGTTTCTGAAAATTCCTTACAAGAAAACGTTACACTCTGATTGGTGTTTTGCTCCATTCTTCAAGTTCCTTTCTTCTGTCTCCAACATTGATCTTCAAATAGACCCATGAATTTTCAGTGTGGCTTTAGTCTGGACTTTGTACGCTAATATCGGAATTTTGCTATCATCTCAGTATTTCATAACAATTTGTGTCGTGTGTTTTGGGTCAGTCATGTCCAAATATTTAGTGACACCCCAAAGACAACTTTCGGTTGGTTGGTTGGTTGGGTTTTATGGCGTAGGTTTTATGGTGTAGGTCATTGGTTGGTTGGGTTTTATGGCGTAGGTCATTTAACGCCAAATTCAGTCTATATGTATATACATTCAACCAAAGATTTCTGAACGAATACTTAGTAGGTAAAATTTTCTATGAGCAGGATTTCATTTGTTTGCACATGATTAACCATTTTTAATTCGTCATATCTTTTCGTACAACCCTGTCTCTCACGAGAAGGACAAAACGTCATCTATTTTAACGTTTTCGAACAAATAGGTTAAACCATTCACTTTGAAAAATTGCTTTCTGATGACAGCGAAAGCTCTGCATTTAATAAGAATGTGTTTAACCGTGCAAGTTGTCTGACAGGTCAAACACTGTGGTTGTGGTTCCTGTTTCAGTATGAAAGAGTGAGTAAACCTTGTATGACTAATGCTCAATCTGGCACTTTGTCCTATGTTATTTAAGAAAATACTCAAACACTTCTTATCCATTATACTCTGTGTTCTTTCGAGTCCTCCTGGTCTCGAGAGCTTAATAATCTCTGCCACCGTTCTTAAATTGTAGGGAGAGTATTTTTTAGTATGTGAGATACATTTCCTCTATAAATTTTGGGAGTTCATGTGACAAGATAATTCTAGTTTGGTCTCATCTGACCATAAAACAGAGTTCCAATACTCACTCCCATTTTCAAGATAGTTTCTAGCATAAGCTTATCTGCTTTTTAGGTATTTAGCCAAAAGCAAGGGACTTTTTTTGGACGACAATCTCGAAGACCTTCTTGATAAAGGCATCTAGTGACCGTCTTCGTTGATACATTCAACCCTACTGTTTTTACATCATTAACAATGTCTTTAGTCGTTAAGTGAGGATGATTCGGAACATTTCAAACAACTTCCGTTTCTATTCTCACCGTAATTAATCGTTTTCGGTCGGTCCTTATTATCAACAGTTCTTGATAATGCCCCAAATTGTCAATCTAGAAATTGTAAAACGATTGGTTTTGGTTTGGCTTTATGACATATCGACCATTTTTGGTCATTTAATGCCAACTCCTTTTCATACGTGGTTCGTTTGTTGACTGAGCGGTATGATACTAAGTCTAACATAAAGTTGGGCGGGTTTCGATCCCAGCTTCAAGCGTCCTACGTGTCTAGTCACACAGAAGAGCTTTGATACAATGAAATAGTCTGTCAAACTGAATTGTTTGAAATGGAACTGTTTTTGGCATTGAAACTGTACTTACACTAAATTGAATTGTTTAATATAAAACTGTGTTGACGTTTAACTGTGTGTAAACAAAATCTGTACTTATACTAAACTGACTTAGTTGAATTAGAACTGTTTTGACGGTTAAACTTTGTACTCATGCTAAACTGAATTGTTTGAAATAGAGCTGACAACTTGCATAAAAATGGATTTGGCGTTGAATAACCTTCAAAGGTTGATATGCCATAAAACCCAACCAACCAACCATTTTATACATATAAATTAAATACATGATTTCTAAACACTTTTTGTAGAAAACATTTTTAAATAAGCCTGGGCTCATTTTTTTGCGCACAGTTAAATGATTCCATTTATTTTTAATGCGAATACACAGTTAAATGTAAAAGAAAACTGTTCTATTTCAAACAATTCAGTTTAGTGTAAGTACACTCTTTCTTGCTTATTCACTGTCATTTGTTTAACTACGGTTTTTTGTTTACACACAGTTAAATGTGAAAACAGTTCTATTTAAAACAATTCAGTTTAGCATGTCAGCAAAGTTAAATGGTTCCAAGTATTGCTATGTATCACTACCGATTCAATCAAATATCAGTCATTAGTTTATACACAATTTAAATGTCAAAAACAGTTTTATTTGACCCATAAATAGGTCCCTGTCAGGTGCTACCACTCCAGGCCAGAATGGACCCAGGAGTGATGGCAATGTTGGGGGTTACTCCAGCATCACTGAAGCCTCACTCAGATTGTTTAGTGCCGTATCCAGGACACTCGTTGGGGGAGTCTTACCTCTCTGTCGGTGTCTTCTACAGCCCCAGCAGACTGGGTCATAAAACGATTTAAAAGAGCTGTATATCTATCACATTGCTTCAACTTATCTTCATCAACTATCTTCATTCAGAGCTTTTTGTCAAGTTCAACAATCTTCGTCATCGTCGAAAAACGAAGGAATTATGGTACGTGACACTCACATTGTCTTTTTCGGCACAGTTTCTGTGGCGTAAAAGTTAAAGAGCTGGACTGCAACCTCGAAGTGAGTTCGAACTCCAGTTGCGCTATTAAGTTCACTTTCGGACTAATACCCTCGGGAAAGGCATGAACCCCATTATTCCCCCAGCTATAGGTTATAAAATATCACTACATTTTCTTCTAATTAAATGGCTTTGATATCAAATAACCCACGTAAGTTGATATGCCATTAAAGAAAGAAACCAAACTATAGTCTTACTGAAAACATTCCATAATGTTAGAGTCAGATCAATAATATTTCATTTTCAGAAAATTGTCTTAAGTTTCGAATTAAGAAAAAATTGCTTTAAATCAATTTTTAAAGAAGAATTTCTATAAGAAGCTAATATGATTTTGGACTGCACCAATTTTCAGAAAAATCAATAACTATATAACTGCATTATTAATCCAAACGTCTAAAAAAACACAAATTATTCCAAACTAAATACTGAATAAACTATGCCGGATTCAGTAAGTATTTGCAAATAGTTGAAAATATTTAGTCAGAGGGAATAATTCTGACAACGGCTGTACATTTGCTTGTTTAAGTAAACCTTTAAGTATATTGCCCACATTGCGATAACCTTTTGAGAAGAAAAAAATCCAAGTATTGAGAACTTTTATCATTTTTAATATTAACTGGACGAGACTGATTGCATTTCACATAGCACTAATACCCTTGGGAAAAGTACGAATCCAATTATTCTCCCTCCAGCTATGGGTAAATAGTAGGGCAGACTAGGTTCTTCAGCCTTGCTGAGGCAACTAGTCTAGGAGAAGGAAAACTCTGAATTCAAACCTGTTCAACTTCGCTTAAAATTTGACCTTGTGTCACATCCTGCCCGAGCGAAGGGGTTGTTAAATATGATTTTTAATATTAACTGAATAAGACTTGAAAGTGTTTTTTCTTTTCTTTTTTTAATATTCTGCTAAGTCATGCCCCTGATCCGTTTTAAAAAAATAGATTGGGGGTGGTGGCAAATAACACTGTTAGGATTTTAGGCAAAAATGATTTTGATCAATTTAACGTAGAAATACAAAGCGTTTGTGTATACAATTATTAAACTACGGGCGTAACTTTCAAAATAAAATTTAAGTGATTCAAAAAAAGTTTATAACATTTAAGTGTGATAATTTCTATTTGCATTATCAAATTACGATGTTAATGTCATCATTCAAAAACTTTGATAATATGTTATGAATTTAATTGAAACAAAAATGTTTACTGAAAGCAGAAAATATCGAAAAACGCTATGCGTATTGGCTCACTTTCTATTTCCCTAAAACAGCAGCAGTTGAATGCTTTACGTATTTCTAACTGTAGACTTTACTCAAATTTACTCTATATTTAATCGGGAAGGGTATCGTTTTATTGCAATAAGAGATTACTGCCCATTTGATTTTGCACATTATGGAAGGCATGCGTGATGTATCGGTAACCACCGTTGGAAGTGATTAGCCAAGTCGCCTACCCCTGGGAGGGGCTGTTTGCACTTCACATAGTGCTAATATCCTTGGAATAGACAGAAATCCAACTTGTCTCCCTCCAGCCATGAATAAATAGTAGGGCAGAGAGGGCGCTTTAACCGTGTTAAGGCAACCAATCAAGGAGAAGGAAAACTCTGAATTCAAATCAGACCTTGAGAGGGATGGATTCCGCCAAGGTATTCCTGTCAAGACAGGGATTAGAACCCTCACGACCAAACTAAGCTACGGGATAAGTCTGTCAGAAGTAGAGATTTTTTTTAAGGCAAATGTCTGCTTACAAGTTTTAAGTATTCAATCTAGAGATACCAATTCATTGAGTTTCCCGAAAGAGTTGTATGATAAAATTGAAATAAATAATACGTTAAACTTAGATATATTTTTTGATTTTGTACGGAGTACACGGCACTATCACAGATAAATACTGTCCAGACTGCTGGGGCTGTAGAATACACCGACTGCATCTCTGCGGAGGTGTAAGACACCCACTCTACCCCAACGAGTGTTCTGGATAGGACACTAAACAAGTTAGTGTTGAGGCTGATAGGGTCCTATCTATTGATCAAATAGAACTATTTTACATTTAAACTATAAGCAAACAAATGACTTATGCTAAATTGAATTGCTTAAAATAGAACTGTTTGATCATTTAAAAGTGTGTAACCAAATGACTAATGTTTAATTGAATCATTAGTGATACATAGCAAAGCCATTTAACTTTGCTGACATACTAAACTAAATTGATATACCATTAAACAAAGAAACTAAACCTAACTTATATAGATATTTTTGAGCCCAGTCTACTGTGGCTGTAAAATACACCGCTCGCATCTCTGCAGAGAAGTAAGACCCCTCCCCCAACGAGTGTCCGGATATGACACTAAACAAACTGATTGTGAGGCCCCAGTTATACTGGAGTAACTCTTCATTGCCATCGCTCCCATGTCCACTCTGGCCTGGAATGCTAGCACGTGATAGGGTCCTGTCTATGGGTCAAATAGAACTGTTAGAAATTTAAACTGTGTGCAAACAAATGACTTATGATAAACTGAATTGTTAGAAAAAGAACTTTGATCGTTTAACTGTGTGTAAACAAATGACTGACATTTAATTGAATTGTTTGTGATACATGGAACCATTTAACTGAGTATATAAGAATGAGCTAAGGCTCGTCTAAAAATGTCATCAACAAAATGTGTTTACAAATTATATATATTTGATATGTATGTATAAAGAGGATTCAGCATTAAATAACCTATAAAGGTTGATAAGCCATAAAACCAAACCAAATGGTTATCGTCGCGGGAAATGTACACGGCGACACGAGTTCAAATCCTGGACGAGATTGGTTGCATTTCACATAGCACAAATACCCTTGGGAAAGGTATGAATCCGATTATTCTCCCTCCAGCTATGGGTAAATAGTAGGACAGACTAGGTTCTTCAGCCTTGGTAAGGCAACTAGTCTAGGATAAGGAAAACTCTGAATTCAAACCTGTTAAACTCCGCTTAAAAAATAGACCTTGTGTCATATCCTGCCCGAGCGGAGGGGTTGGGTAAATATGATATAATAAAACAAAACCAAACCAAACAGATAAATGATGAAACATTCCGTTTTAATTGGAAAGGAGCCAAGTTTTTGTTTTCAATGTATATTATTCTTCTTTAAGTTGCTTACAAAAAACAAGATTTTTTCGCAATGTATTAAAAAAAATTAAAGAATATTTAACAATGTTTTTTGTTGTTTTTTTTTATTGATAATATAGAATTTCTAGATACCTTTTTTCTTTTTAGAAACCTCTTTCCCTTGTCGGGCATTTTATCTTAAAAATCTTTAAGAAAATCAAACAATATTTGTAAATTTATAAATCAGAAAAAAAAACTTATTAAGGGGAATTTCCGCGAGTACAGTTATTTTTTATTAGATTTGTAATTAAAAAGAGAATAAGACTTGAAAGCATTCCTAAAGAAGTCTATTTAAACAAGGACATCTCAAGCTTTTTATTTGATGCACTTCTAACCAACGAGGGATGTCCTCGTGATATAATGGTTAAAGGGGGTGTCCTCGTGGTGTAATGGTTAAAATGATGGACTACGGAATCGTATTATACGAGTTCGTACTCCAGTCGCGCTCTTACGTTCAATTTCGGGCAAATACCCTTGGGAAAGGCACGAATCTCCTTATCCTTCCAGCTATGGGTTAAATAGTACCACTACTGTTCTTCTAGGAGAATGGCTTTGGCATTAAATAACCTACAAAGGTTGGTATGTCATTAAACAAAGAAACCAAACCACTGTAATGGTTAAAGCGATGGACTGCGGAATCGTAGTAAGCGAGTTCGTACTCCAGTCGCGCTATTACGTTCCCTTTCGGGCAAATACCCTTGGGAAAGGTATGAATCTCCTTATCCTCCCAGCTATGGGTTAAATAGTACCACTACTGTTCTTCTGGGAGAATAGCATTGGCATAAATAACCTACAAAGGATGATATGCCATTGAACAAAGAAACCCAACTCAAAATTACTTAAATTGGCATTATATGAACCGAAAAGGGTTGATATACCGTAAAACAAAATAACCAACCAATTCATATATACGTGCAGCATTTTCTCTTTTTAGCTTGTTTGATTGAATAGGATAGACACTTTGTTTCGAGGTATTTTATCATTGATCTGTTCAAGTTTTTGTATGTGTCGTTTAATTTCATTATGGAATGAATTAAAGAAGGCGCCGTTTTTTCCCCAAGTATTTTCGGCCTCAAGTGGATCCATCTTCGGTCGTGGGTGGGGGAGAACGAATAATGATGAGTCATATAAGGGGGAGAAGGAAGAACAAGTGGGAAGGGAATTTAAGGAAGAAAATAATTTTCTAGAGATAAGAGGAAGAATTAGCGAGAAATGCGTCAAAGGCATTTTAGAATTCGGAGTTGATCATGTGTAATATAATGGCCCAGGGATTTCGGTTTATGCCTTTGGGTTTAGTTAGGCTGAGAACCTTTCGGCTCAGCACATGGGTTACTTAGGTGCAATATTAACACAGGTGTTTGCGCGCGCGCAGCGGATGTGTCACTCGGAGATGTCACAATAGCCCACATTGGAAGCGGTGTTACGGAGTGCGGGTGACGTCACGCACCGGAAGAGCACGGAGGATTTGGGGAGATTTTGAAAAAGTCATTTAGTTGAGATGAGACCTGCCTCGGGGGAAGACGGTGGGTTTTCGCTTGCTCGCGGAGACCTTTGTGGCGGGTGCCACACGTGTTGGGAGGGGGAGATGAAAAAGCCAGGATAGAAAGATTGTGCCTCTCCCTCCTTATGTCGAACAACCTTTAAACTCAAAGGTAATAAAAAGTTTTGTACCTGAACAAAGAAGTCGTAACGTGTTTTTCGAATTTCGAGATTCCTATGTTCTATCTTTATGGACATTCGATGTACGTTTCACACATAGCCGTATCTGGTTATGGTACACATGGTTAAGGAAGGTTTGTTAATTTTTATATAGAGAGCTTCAAAAATTTGGAGTTTATGAAAGTTTTTTTTTTTTAAGCTAGAAGTTTTCTGTATTTGAATGAGAGGCACGAATGTATTTTGAGATGTTAAGAGATGGACTAGTTTTGGATAAGGGAATTATTAAGCGTCTCGACAGCTGTTGTTGTCATGCCGATGTAGGTACTTGCTTTATTGGAGAAGCATTTTCCTGGAGGACACATAAGTGAATCTATCTATCTAGCTAGCTAGCTAGAGTAGCTAAGACCGGGTCATTGGCCTAATGATTGTTTGTTTTGTTTGTTTTTATGGCATATCAAACTTTGTAGGTTATTTAACGCCAAATCCATTTTTATGTAAATAATATGTTCTATTGAAAACAGTTCAGTTTAGCATAAGTACAGTTTAATTGTCAAAAAATTTCCATTTCAAACTATTCAGGCAGTTATATGTAATAATTCAGTTAAGTGTAAATACAGTTTTAATGTCGAAAAACAGTTCTATTTGAAATAATTCAGTTAAGCATAAGCACGCAGTTTAAGTGTAAGTACGGTTTAATTGTCAAAAACGTTTCCATTTCAAGCTATTCAGTTTACTCAATTCATTTTAGCATAAGTATGCAGTTAATTCTATTTAACCCATAGATAGGGCCCTATCAGGTGCTACCACTCCGGGCCAGAGTGGACCTGGGAGCGATGGTAATGAAGGGGTATTCCGCATTCCCCAAAGCTCTAGCACAGCTGGAACCTCACCATCAGATTGTTTAGTGTCATATCCAGGACACTCGTTGGGGGGGGGGGTCTTACCCCTCTGCAGAGGTGCAGTCAGTGTATTCTACAGCCCCAGCTGACTGGGCAATTGGCATAATGAGTAGTGTTCACCAACGGTCCGGGATACAATCCCAGTTCGATTCATACTAAAGACTCAAAAATTGATACTAGATGCCACCTTGCTTAACACTCAGCACTATAAGGTAAGGATTAAGGGTAAAGTGGAGAAATCCGGGGAATGGAGTAGCACCCTCCCCTTCACTTTGGTATAGTAGCTATTGAAAAGGGAGCCTTCGGGTCACCCTCGACTAAGGTCGCCAACTTTACTTTTTAAACATAGCCAACGGCGCTTAGTGACAATTTATTGCTTGTGCGATCATCAAACCAAAAGCTCTTGGTCTGCAGATAACATAGATGAGAAACTGACAGATCAATAAAATCAAAGATTCTATTGAAGATAAACAATCCCAACAAGCATAACAGTAAATGAAATTAGCAAAGGGAAAAGCACCAAGAGATGAAAATTAAGAGTTACCAGCCAGGAAAAAATCTCCAGTAGTGGACAGTATTTCAAGAATCTTCTTGGAAACCTCCGCCCTGTCGGCTGGGGCTGTAGAATACGTTGACGGCACCTCTACAGAGGTGTGGGACCTCCCTCCTCTACAATGATGGTATCTGTTGGTCGTGGATGAGGACTCATGGTGCTTAAGGACGAGATCCTACTGGTTGTGAAGTACATGGCCCGGTAATTGAGTGGTCAAGTCACTTGCAACGCACCACTTTAGCTCTTACTGGGCTAGACGGGCAGTCGGACCCGCCTGATCCAATCAATCGGCTCGTCGTGTCAAGTCCTAGCACTAATATGCTTTGTCCCGACCGTATTTTCAATTTGTACCGGCAGCTGACTCCCACCCCTTATCTTTTAGGTGCTAGAACGTGGTGGCTGAGGGTAAATTGCGTTGAAATAACGAGAATTTGACCACTGCTAAATTATACAGTGATTAGAAACGTTTACTGAAAAACTGAAATTGGCAAGGGCTCGAAAACCTACTCCCAGCTCGAGAATACTAGTTGTCTCAACCAAGGCAAATGGGTTTCCCTCTTAGTACATTACCATTACTGATTGGACTCCATGGTGGGTGGTGGAACACAGGACCAGCTAAAAATAATAATCACTTATGGTGTCTTCTAACAAAAAAACTAAAAGAAATTATCCAAATCAGACTAGGAGAATGAGGTTAGCCGACTTCCCCAGATTCATTGTCATTGAATCTTCTGAGGAGGTTTGCTCGGCTAAATCCTCCCCTTTCTTAATAAAAGAAAAAGGTTATCTCGACGGGAGCACCCACCAGACAAAAAACCAAAGAAAACACGAAATGGAAACTTGATCGTTGAGGAGAACAGCCGGAAGCAGGCCGAAAACACCTTCATAACGAAAAGCTTCTACACTACAAAATGCAGAGCATATCCCTGCGAAAGACTGAATACTTCTAAAGGAGTTATCAGGAGTTGCCCTTGCCTACAGCAGGAGAGATGACAACAGCCCTGGGGAAAAAAAGGAGTGACAAACATTAGAAGAATTACCATTAGGAAAGGTGAAGAACAAATCCAGACCAACACTAAGATCCTGAAATTTAATCAGCCTCATATACCCAAGGAATTGAAAATTAGATTTTGTCTCGAGAGGGTTAAACAATACGTCCCAGTATCCTTGAAGTACTTCAAATGCCAGAAAATCAATACCATAGAGAAGCTTGCAGATGACGTAAGACATATGTCAAGTGTGGGGAAAAGGACCTGGACCACATGGAGGTTTGGTTTGGTTTAGTTGTTTGGGTTTTATGGCATATCAACCTTTGTAGGTTATTTAACACCAAATCCAGTTTTATGAAAATAGTCCGTTCTATTTCAAACATTTCAGTTTAGCATAAGTACACAGTTTAATTGACAAAAACATTTCTATTTCAAGCTATTCAGTTTATTCAAACAGTTCTACTTCAGCTAAGTATAAATGCAGATTTTGTTTACACACTGTTAAATGTCAAAACAATTCTATATTAAACAATTCAGTTTGTTGAAAATTCAGTATCTTATTGCTATACATCTTATAAGATGACTGGCCAATTTTTATGATTTTAGGTTCAAATGAACAGCTACTGTAGGAATTGGAATACACCCTACTAAAGCCTGATTGTCACAGCTGGTGAATTTCAAAAATGCAATCTGGACTTTAGAAGAACTATATGCAATAAAATTCTGTTTTAAACTTGGAAAAAAATGCCACAGAAACGTATGGAATGCTTCAGACTGCTTTTGAAGCATCTTGCATGAATCGAGCATCAGTTTTTGAGTGGCATAAAAGATTCAAGGAAGGCAGGGAGTCTGTGAGCGATGATGAGAGGTGTGGGAGGAATAAGGAAATCAATACACCAGAGTTGATTAGCCAAATGGTTAGGGTTATGGTTACTATGTTGAGGTTTTAAGGGAGTTCAGGAAGAGATTAGCACTCTTCAAATCGGGTCAGGGGCATTTCCACCAGGACAATGCACCAGTCCCCAACTCCATCCTTGTCACAGACTATTTGACAAACATGGGCATCAAGACAGTTCCTCACCGTCCCTATAGTCCAGACCTTGTTCCCTGTGACTTTTGGTTATTCCCTAAGCTCAGAGGCTGTCATTATGAGACAAGTGAAGAGATGAAAGAGGCTGTGACGAAGGTGATTGACACGCTCACACAAGAGGCCTTCCAGCAGTTGTTGGAACGGTACAACAAGTGTATTGCAGACGGAGGAGATTACTTCGAAGGGGACTTGTGTTTCATGTGTGTACTATCAATAAAAGTGCCCATACGAAAAAGTCTGGAAACTATGCACCTCGTAGTAGGGTCCTACATAGGACCCTACACTTACGCTTCTGTTATACGGAGGGTGGTAACACTCAATATTGACAACAAATATAGAGCTCTGGTAGAGAAAATGATCCAGTTGGACGCGAATTGATTGGCCAGTTTCAGGAGCTCCTGAAAAAAAACAGTCGGTCGAATTTCACCAAGCACAAACAACGACAAGTGAAGTCGCAAATAAAGAGAAATCACATGAGTTAGTCCAAGGAAAAAACACACATAGACTCTACCTCTCAAACACGAACCATTCCTCCTAAAAGCGGAAAATCTCAAACAAAACAGCTCTTACATAAGTCTCCAAATCCGTCCACCAAAACAGACTAAAAAACTTGTCTCATAAAAAGCCAGAACAACTTAAACAAAAACCACAAGCTCCCATTGGCCAAGCTGGATAAATATATATGAACACTAAAGCGAACAATGAAAGACCAGGAAGTCTGAAATTAAGTGAAACCATTAAACTGTGGGCAAAGAAACCAAGCTCAGACTTGTTTAAAAATATTATCTTCAAAATGTGTTTAGGAATTATATATACGTATAAAAAGAATTTGGCATTAAATGACCTCAACGGTCGATATCCCACCAAACCAAAGTATTTGAAAGCACACGCAGAGTAAAGATGGAGAAAATACTTTAAGTATTTGGTCCCCAAAGAAACTGTTACCGCTACAATGATCCTCGACAAAACACGAAAGCAATGTTTCGCTCACCCGATAATGACTCAGTCTTCTTCGATATTGTTACTGGAGCCTTGAAAGGAGATACATTATTTTCATTTTTATTTATTATTATCTGCTGAGATTACCTTCTACAAATGTTAACGATAGATGTAATGAAAGAAAATGGTTTCACACTAAAAAACAAAAACAAGAAGCAGAT
Organism: Sepioteuthis lessoniana; assembly: GCA_963585895.1. Taxonomy (NCBI): domain Eukaryota; kingdom Metazoa; phylum Mollusca; class Cephalopoda; order Myopsida; family Loliginidae; genus Sepioteuthis; species Sepioteuthis lessoniana. Next base: position 31,197,688 of record OY757936.1, on the reverse strand, counting down.
GATATCCCACAAAAGCTACAACATACGCAGATGATTTTGCACTTTTCGTACATACACATGCTCAAACTGAATCTCATAAAGATGATGACAAGCCTTTGAAATTAGTTGGCTGCTGTACATACCTCGGTAAATATATCTCATCTACTGAAAGTGATGTCGACTAACACATTGGAAAGGCACGAACTGCGCTGGAATGCTTATCCACGATATGGAAATCTGACCGCTCTGATAAAATAAAACGAGAATTCTTTGAAGCTGGAACCGTGTCAGAACAATTGTATGACTGCACCACTTACTCTAACGATGCATTTAAAGAAAAAGACTTGTGGGGACTACATAAAGATGCTGTGTGTCGTTTGGAACAAATCCAGGAAACAACACCCCAGAAAACAGCAGATACACGACCACTTACCTCTAATTTCATCAATTATCCAAGACGAACAAGACATGATGTGCTCTACCAGAGAAACAGGGGCGAACTCATGAGCGAAGAAATGCTTCAGTCTTGGAACTTTGTGATGTGAAGTACCTCTTCATCACCATTACTCCCAGGTCCACTAATATCACATAGTATTATTAGTTTTATATAGCAATACTTGAAACAATTTAACTGTGTACAAATAAGCTCTGGCTTGTTGAAAATGCTACCCACAAAGTATTCATTTACAAATCATATTTAGTGTATATATATATATAGAGAGAGAGAGAGAGAGAGATTGAGAGAGAGAATGACCGACAGACAGAGGATTTGGCATTAAATAACCGACAAGGATTGATATGCCATAAAATACGACCAGCCAGCCCAATGTATTTTATTATGAGAACAAGCTATATAGTAAAAAGAACACAAAGAAATGAAAGGTAAAAAGTGAACGAAGGTGTGTATGCAGAGATCTCCTTATGATGCCTACGGATCTGTATGAAGTACTCCTTCATTGCCATTAATCCTAGATCCACTCTAATCCGGAGAAGTAGTATAGGGTGTCTCAATAACATGGGACCCATGTGACTACTAATAACTCTACTAATAATAATGTGTTCTTTTTTGTTTCAGATGTGAAAATTGTATACTATTACAATTATTAATCCTCGATCACAATGCCTTGGACAAGAGAGGAAAACCGTTTTGCGTCACTACTAATTAGGAGACAAAATCATTCAAAACTATCACAAAATAGATGCAACCAATTAATATGATAATGATTTATTACTATGACAAGAAGCTCAAAAAAGATTGCATGTCCTGGAAACTGATGTAATTACAATTTTAAAAAAGCATTAATTTGATGTCTTGAGCTCAAAGGATGTATTTTTAGAGGACATGTTCCAAATGACCGCCATTGCGCTTGTCTCGGTAATAAATCATTATCATATTGATGGGTTACATCTATTTTGTATCTGTATCTGTTAGGGTCAAATAGATCAGTTAAAAAATATTAGTATTGCTAAGGTTGATTAAAACTATGTGAACTTATTTAACATTTTTAAAAGAATATCTATTTTGAAACAGTTTCAAACTCCTATTTCTTACTGTTGTCTTGTGTCTGACACTAAACTTCATGGGGGGTGTCTTAGTGGTGTAATGGTTAAAGCGATAGACTGCGGAATCGTAGTACGCGAGTTCGTATTCCAGTCGCGCTATTACGTTCACTTTCGGAAAAATACCCTTGGGAAAGGTATGAGCCCCCTTATCCTCCCAGCTATGGGTTAAATAGTACCACTACTGTTCTTCAGGGATGATGGCTTTGGCATTAAATAACCTAAAATGGTTGATATGCCATTAAACAAAGAAACCAAACCAAACTAAACTTCATCCAGCTATGAGGCTTCTGTTCTGGAGATCTTTACCATTCTGTAGAATACACCGACTGCATCTCTGCTGAAGAGTAAGACCCCATCCCAGCGAGTGCACTGGATATGAGACTAAACAAGCTGATGGCGAAGCTCTAGTAATGCTGGAGTTTTCGAGGAATGCGAAGTACCTCTTCATTGCCATCGTTTCCAGATTCACTCTGGCCCGGAATGGTAGCACCTAATAGGGTTCTATCTATGGGTCAAATAAAACTGTTTAACATTTAAACTGAGTGCAAAAAAATGACTTGCGCTAATTTGAATTATTTGAAATAGAACTGTTTGAGCACTTAAATGTGTATAACCAAATGACTGATACTTAAATGAATTGTTGATTATACATAGTAATCTTTCGAACCATATAACTGCGTGCAAAAGAATGAGCTTAGGCTCTTTTAAAAATAATTATCAACAAAGTGTGTTTACAAATTATATGTATTTAATACGAGGATCATTAAATAAGTTTCCCAGACTTTTTTTCGTATGGGCACTTTTATTGATAGTACACACATGAAACTCTAGTCCCCTTCGAAGTAACCTCCTCCGTCTGCAATGCACTTGTTGTACCGTTCCAACAACTGCTGGAAGGCCTCTTGTGTGAGCGTGTCGATCACCTTCGTCACAGCCTCTTTCATCTCTTCACTTGTCTCATAATGACAGCCTCTGAGCTTAGGGAATAACCAAAAGTCACAGGGAGCAAGGTCTGGACTATAGGGACGGTGAGGAACTGTCTTGATGCCCATGTTGGTAAAATAGTCAGTGACAAGGATGGAGTTGGGGACTGGTGCATTGTCCTGGTGGAAATGCCACTGAGCTGATTTGAAGAGTGCTGGCATCTTCCTACGGAATCTCTTCCCGAACTCCCTTAAAACCTCAACATAGTATTCCTTGTTGACTGTCTGTCCAGTGGGAACCCAATGCATGTAGATCATGCCAATGCTGTCAAAAAAAGGGATCATCAAAAGTTTGTGGGTGGATTTGCTCTGTCTGGCCTTCTTAGATCTGGGAGAGCCAGCATGCTTCCACTGGGAACTTTGTCTCTTGGTCTCTGGGTCATAGCAGTAGATCCAGCTTTCATCGCATGGCATTTTTTCCAAGTTTAAAACAGAATTTTATTGCATATAGTTCTTCTAAAGTCCAGATTGCATTTTTGAAATTAACCAGCTGTGAAAATCAGGCTTTAGTAGGGTGTATTTCAATTCCTACTGTAGCTGTTCATTTGAACCTAAAATCATAAAAATTGGTCAGTCATCTCATAAGATACTGAATTTTCAAGAATCTACGACAATTTTAAATGCCTATACAAAAAAAGTCTGGAAACTTATTGAATATACCACGTATATATGTATGAAGAGGATTTAGCATTAAATAACCTACAATGGTTGATATGCCATAAAATCCAACCAAACCTTCTTCACCATTAATCCGAGGTCCACTCTGACCTGGAGTGGTAGTACCTGTTAGGGTCCTATCTATGGGTCAAATAGATCTGTTTGAAAATGATTTGTATTAGAGAGGAATCCTTGATACCACTTAGATATGTGCAAATTATTTGCATTAGAAATATGGTTACTTAATATTCTAATTGTTTACTTAGGATTATTAGTTACTGGAAACCATATAACTTTGTATAAATTAGTATACTATACTTGAAACAGGATAACAGGAAATTATTGGTATTAGATGAGAATACTTGATTGTGTATAACGGGAAACAAAAAGTGATATTAAAAAATGATTGTCACGGAATGTTGACAATATACATGGTTATCTTTATATAACCCATAAGGAATTGATATGCCGTTAACCAAACAGGAAGGGAGTCTTCGCGGTGTAATGGCTAACGTGCTGAACTGCAACATCGTAGTAAGCGAGTTCGAACTGAAGTCGCGCTATTACGTTCTCTATTGGACTAATACCCTTGGCAAACCCCTCATCTCGCCTGCCATGGGTTCAATACAACCACTACTGTCCTTCTATCCGGGTAATTCTGGCATTTAAATAACCTACGAAGATTGAAATGCCATTACACGCAAAACAAAAACTGCTTCGAGTGGTGAGGCTCCAGATAAGAACTTAGTTGTGTGAGGTACCCCTTCGTTGTCATTACTCCCAGGCCCACTCTGAACCGTAGTGGGAGTACCTGTTAAAGTTGTGTCTATGGGTCTAAGTTGTTTACTAGACCAGAAGAGTGGGACACCCAGTGAGAATCGAACTCACTCGCAATAAACTGCTAATCTAGCTTACAAAACATTACACCACGTGAGGTGACCATCTATGTGTCAAATAAATATGTTTTAACAATTATTCGTATAAGAGAAGAATACTTGAACACTATAATTGTTTACAAACGAGAGGTGTCCGTGGTGTAATGGTTATCGTCGTAGGAAATGGACACAGCGACACGAGTTCAAATCCTGGTTGATGCTAATTGCATTTCCCATAGCACTAATACCCTTGGGAAAGGTATGAATCCACTTATTCTCCATCCAGATATGGGTAAATAGTAGGACAGACTGGGTTTTTCAGCTTTGGTGCGGCAACTAGACTAGGAGAAGGAAAAGTCTGAATTCAAACGTGTTAAACTCCGCTTAAAAATTGACCTTGTGTCATATCCTGCTCGAGCGGAGGGGTCGGTAAATGTGATAATTGTTTACAAACAAATAAATAGTAAAATGACATTAAAATGATCATGATAAACTATTTCCCAATGAAGTAAATTTCGGTTTTAAATAACCCATAAGGGGTTGATATGCTATCATGTTAATCTTTGAGTGGAATCATCAAATATGCCCACTGGACTGGGACTTTGGAATACACCTACTATATTTATATCTCTTCATTGTCATTAATCTCTGTATGCACATAATAAACTGCAATACTTGGAACCATTTAACTTTGTTGACATACTAAACTGAATAGTTTGAAATAGAACTATTTGATCGTTTAACCATTTTATAGTGTGCAAATAGAATTATTAGTGTTAGATAACCATACTTGAAACCATTCAACTGTAAGCAAACAATTGATTAATATTAAATAGAATTATTAGCGTTGGATAACGATACTTGGAAGTATTTAACTGTGAAAACAATTGAGCCCTGGCTCGTTTAAAAAGATATCATACAAATGTATGCAAATTATTTGTATTTGATAGGAATACTTGAAACCATAAAGTAAAGTTGGCGACCTTATTTCGAAGGCTCCTTTTTCAATAGCTACCACACCGAGGTGTAAGGGAGGGCGCTACCCTTGATCCATACACTGTAATGCTGAGAGTTAAGCAAGGAAGCATCAAGTACCATTTTTTGAGTCTTTGGTATGACTCGACCTGGGATTGAACCCCGGTCTCCCGGACAATTGGTGAACATTCTACTCATTAGGCTAATGGTCGGCTAAAAATAAAGCATACACTGTGAAAATTATCAGTCACACTGTCGGAGGGGCTTAGAATAACCCGACTGCATTCGATTACAAATCATATATATGAAATCACAGGGTTTGGTATAAAATAACCGAGAGGGTTTGATATGCCATAAAACTCAATCAACCAACCTAAACCTGTCTGGATATATGCAAGTAAGTTAAAAAGTAATGTGAATTATTTTGCAGTATTCAATGTATCTGATTGAGTATTCCGGAAGGCGAGATGGGTCTGCGACTAAAGAGAACGAAATCATTTTTTGAAGCTGTATAACTACGTGATGATAAATAGTAATAATTATCAAATAGAATTATTAGTATTAGATCGGAATACTTGAAACTATTTAATCGTACCCAAATTATTTGAATTAAGAATACTTACTTGAAGTTATAATTGTTTACTCTGGTGGTGAAAGGCGCCTCTGGTGGTGTAATGGTTAGCAAGCTCGACTAGCAAACCTACACGAGTGAGTTCGAGTCTCATTGGGTGCCCCTTTCATATGGCTTTGTGCCACATCTAAGCAAAAAGCTTAGTAAATTTCCAGGAGTATAATTAGTTGCTTGAAAATATAACTGCATAAATGAATGATTAGCAAATAGAAATACTTGAAACGATTTAACCGTATGCAAATTATAGGTATTAAGAATAGTTACTTGATGCTATAATTGTTTACTAAGGATTATTATTATTAGTTACTTGTAACCGTATAATTATTAGCATTTTATAGATATATTTGATATCATATACATGTATGCAAATTATTTGTATTGGATTGGAATACTTGAAACCATAAAGTAAAGTTGGCGACCTTATTTCGAGGGTGACCCGATGACTCCCTTTTCAATAGCTAATACACCGAGGTGTAGGGGAGGTTGCTACTCCTATCCCAGGATTGCTCCACTTAGCCCTTGATCCGTACCCTGTAATGCTGAGTGTTAAGCAAGGCGGCATCAAGTGCCATCAAGAAATACTTGAAACCATAAAGTAAAGTTGGGGACCTTATTTCGAGGGTGACCCGAAGGCTCCCTTTTCAATAGCTACTACACTGTAATGCTGAATGTTAAGCAAGGAAGCATCAAGTGCCATTTTTTTGAGTCTTTGCAATGACTTGACCTGGGATTGAACCCCGGTCTCTCAGACAAGTGGTGAACATTCTACTCATTAAGCCAATGGTCGGGTAAAAATAAACCATACACTGTCGGAGGTGTTTAGAATAATCCAACTGCATCCTCTGCAGTAAGATAAGACCCCAACACCTAAAAAAATGGTATCGTGATCATGAAACTAAACTACATTCAGTGGTGAGGCTCCAGTTCCGGAGCTCTAGGAATTGTAGTCCCATCTTCGTTGCCATTACTCCCAGATCAACTCTGACCTAGAGTAGTAGTAACTGTTAGGGTCCTATCTATTGGTTTAGTTTTTTGTTTAATGGCATATCAACATTTGTGGGTTATTTAATGCCAAAGCCATTTTAGCTGGGGGGGGGAATAAGGAGGTTCATGTATTTCGCAAGGGTATTAGTTCGAAAGTGAATGTAATAATAGCGTGACGAGAATTCGAACTCGCTTACTACGATATCACAGTCCAGTATGTTAGACACTTCGCCACAGAGTCTCCCTTCCTATCTATGGGTCAAATAGATATGTTTGAAAATCATTACTTGCCAGGAACCATATAATTACTTGAAAAGAACAAAAGACTGACTTCGGCATTAAATAACCTGACATTGTTTGACATGCCGTAAAACAAACCAAAACAGTTAACTTACTTTAATAAAGTAGTCTATTTCTTTTTTTTTTTTTTCTTTCCTTCGCAGGCAAGGTAATGGCTATGATTCGAGACTGTAATGATGGCACCTTCTCGTTTTCCAGTGACAACTACCCCTATCTCAAAATGAAGCATCTGAACGGGCGTTCCAATGTAACCGTGTGCATCTACTCGCGTGGTCGGGTGGAGTGTAGTTCCCTTTGCGACACAGATATGTGTAACGGACCGTCTACTGCAGGCTGGTTGCACGGCACTTCGTACTGGACATTACTGTCTCTTTCATATCTTACCAGTCTGGCACTTTTCATCTAAACACTCAACATCGTCCTGGATAGACTAAGGGGGTGTAGGGTCAAAGAAACAATTCAATCACTTCCTGGGTTTTCCTAAAGATATATACATATACGCTCTCTCCCCCTCCCTCTCTCTCTCTCTCATGTAATTACACTATAGCAAGGGTTCTCTTGACGGATTCCGACATTGTAGTAAGCGGTTCGAGCTCCAGTCACGCTATTACGTTCACTTTCAGAATAAATCCTTTGGCAAATGTACGAAACCCCTTACCCCAGCAGCGATCGGTTAAATATTACTATTATTGGTCTTCAACAAGGATAGCGTTGGAATTAAATAACCCACAAAGGTTGATTTGCCATTAAACAAAGAAACCGAAACTTTTAACTTGATACACCCTTGTAACAATTTTTTACGCTTGAGAAAAAAAAAAGAAATTTACAAAAATTAGGAATAATGCTTAGTCGCTCCCCACCCCCGAACTTTAATTCTTTGTGGCATGATTTCCACTAATTTAAATCAATATTCTTCATGAAAGTGGTTCCAACTTTTCCGAATGGCAGTTTGTATATCTTCTTTGGTGGATGGAGAGGCTTCTTATCGACTATTTATTGATTTTTAACAAATTTTTAATTGGATTTGGATCTGGAGTGTTCACTGGCCATGTCATTAATTTTTTTATAATTTTCCTATTGTAAAACTTTAATCACCTTTGCTCTTTGACAAGATAACATTATCATCTTGAAAAATGACTTTTTAACTATATAAACTATAATAATGCTCTGAGTTTTGAGTTTTCTTTTGACCCCTGAAAATATTTGCAAATGTTTTAGGAGACTCGAAGTGTTCATCAGTTTAAGAAGCGGCAAGGAATATTTAAGCTTCTATGAAAGGAAGGTCTTAAATATGAAGAAATATCAGTAACGATTTACGAAATTTTGATAAAAGAATTTACCCTTATGATTCTCATCGTTTGGACGAATGACTTCGTTCGACACTAGCCACTTTCATTTGTAAATAAAGGAGAACAGACAGCACGAGAAATGGCACAACTTTTCAATCCAACTTAAGCAACAATCGTGCTTCCCTCCATACACCCTTCTTATGAGGCATGCCAAATAATTGAAACCATTTAGTTGCGTAAAAACTTGAAAATAAAATTACCTGCAAACTATTCACTCACAACTGATATATGTATAACCGTTCCACTGTGTGCAAACAAATGACTGATGTTAAATTGTTACTATGACATAGGAATACTTGAAATCATTTAGCTGTGTTCAAACAAATAATCAATAGTAAAAAGAATTATAAGTGTTTGAAGTATTTGAAACCATTTAACTGTGCGCAAAAAAATGAGCTCACACTCATTTAAAAATGTTATTAACAGAATGTTTACAAGTCCTAGATATTTAATATATATTTATAAAGAGGATTTGGGATTAAATAACCTACAATGGTTGATATGCCATAAAACCAAACCAAACCAAATCCGAGATATTTAATATATATGTATAAATAGGATTTGGCATTAAATAACCTACAATGGTTGATATGCCATAAAACCCAACCAAACCAAATCCTAGATATTTAATATATACGTATAAAGAGTATTTGATATTAAATAACCTAAAAAGGTTGATACGTGATACTATTAACCAACCCCTCCGCTCGGGCAGGATATGACACAAGGTCAATTTTTAAGCAGAGTTTAACAGGTTTTAATTCAGTCTTCCTTCTCCTAGACTAGTTGCCTAACCAAGGCTGAAGAACCTAGTCTGTCCTACTATTTGCCCATAGCTGGAGGGAGAATAATTGGATTCATACCTTTCCCAAGGGTATTAGTGCTATGTGAAATGCAATCAGTCTCGTCCAGGATTTGAACTCGTGTCGCCGTCTCCATTTCCTACGATGATAACGACTACACCACGGGTTGATACGTGATAAAACCAAAGAAAACAAAAACTGTTTTATATAGTATAACAAATGGGGTGAAATGTTAGAGTAATTTGTCATTGAATAAGAGCCAATACTTAACCTGTATTTCAAATCAACTGTATAAAGGCCCGAGTTATACTTAACAAGTGTCCTCCAGTGGTGAAACTCCTGTTCTAGACTTCTGAGGAGCTTTCTCAGAACAGTATTTCTTTCGAATGATAATATCAAAAATGTAATTGGTATATCTCTTTTCTGATATGTATCTCAATTTTTGTATCGAGTCTTTTTGATTAATGGTTTCCCAATCGTATTCTGCCCAGTCGGTTGGGGGCTGTAGAATACACTAACTGCACCTCTGCAGAGGAGTAAGCCCCCCCTCCATAAGTGTCCTGGATATGACACTAAGCAATCGGATAGTGAGGTTCCAGTGATTCAAGAGCTTTGGGGAATGTGGACGACCTCTTCATTGCCATTGCTCCTAGGTCCACTCTGGCTCATAATGGTAGAACTTGATAGGGCCCTATCTATGGGTTAAATAGAACTAACTGAATACTTATGCTAAACTGAATTGTTTGAAATAGAACTGTTTGACTAAACTGAATACCTTGAAATAGAAATATTTTTGACAATTTAACTATGTACTTACATTTGAATTGCGTGTTTATGCTAAACTGAATTGTTTGAAATGGAACTGTTTTTGACATTGAAACTGTACTTACGCTGAATTGTTTTATATAACAGTTTTGACATTTAACTGTCAGTAAACAAAATCTATACTTATACTAGACTGAATAGGCTTAATTAGAACTGTTTGCATAAACTGAATAACTCGAATTAGGAATGTTTTTGACAATTAAACTGTGTACTTAGGCTAAACTGAATATTTTGAAACAGAACTCACTATTTACATAAAAATAGATTTGGCTTTGAATAACCTACAAAGGTTGATATGCCATAAAACCCAACCAACCAACCCAATCGTATTCAGCTCTATACTCGGTCTACTTAACAGGTCACTTTAGACCAACATATGCGCTGCTTCTTTAAGACACCTTATTCAACAATTTTCTCTCCTATCAGTTATTTTAACTTCCTCCCACAAGAGCAGGCAGTTTCCCTTTTCTTTCCATACATCCACCCAGTCGGCTGGGGATGTAGAATATGCTGACTGCACCTCTGTAGAGGGCTAACACCCCCAACGAGGCTATCTGTTGGCCGTAGGTGGCAACCCGTAATGCTTGAGGACGGGATCCTGGTGGCTGAGCAGTCTATGACCTGGCAACTAAAAAGGTCATGTGATCCACAACACTCCACTTTGGCTCTTATTGGGTTAGACAGGCTGTCGGAGAGGCCTACCCTGATCAGTCGGCTGGTCATGTCAGCGCACTTTTGGGTTTGTGTAAAAATTCCAATGAGGACGATGGCTGTAGGGTTCAGTCATGCCGTGGAAAGACTCATAGCCCTTTCTGTTCCTGGGCAAGTAGTTATCTTGGGAACAAAAACCCAGGGACAAAATAAAATTATCTAACACCAGCTTGAGTATACTGAACATGTAGCCCTGATGTTGGTAGGCGAATGGGTTTCCCCCAAGGCACATCCCTGCATGGGGCTCTGAGCTGGGTGAGGAGCATATTCAATGAAACTCACATCTAATTATATGGATAACACAAAGAAAACGCAAGCTAATAAAAAGAAGACTCTGGGAAAGTTCTGACATTGAGACAAAAGAAAAATCAAATTATTTCCCGTCTTTCATCGTGATGGAATCAGCTGAAGAAATTCCTCTTAGCAAACTGTTTCCGTTCAAAATAGAAAAAATTATCAAAAAGTTTAAAACCAAAAACAGTTTAAAAAAAAAACTTTTAAATGGGACACTACTGAGAGAAATCTGCAATAAAAGTCAAGCTGACAAAATATTAAAATGGAAACACTTTGATAACATGAAAATAAAAACCTATCCCCACAATTCCCTGAATACATGTAATGGAGTGGTAAAAAGCCATGAACTCTCCTTATATACATTAGATGAAATCAAAACCAACTTACAAGACCAAAATATCATGGAAATCCGAAGAATACAAATAAAAAGAAAAACCAGAGAAACAATAGATACAAATACATTATATAATGACCTTTAACACCCACAAAATTCTTAAAGAAATTAAGATTGGATGCTAAAAAATAAATGTAGAACCTTATATCCCAAATCCCTTAAGATATGACAAATGTCAGAGGTTTAGGCACCACCAGGACCAATGTACACAATCGTCAGTAAGGGGAAGATGCGGAGAATATGGCATACATAACAATTGCCAAAATGACAACAAATGTGCTAACTGCTAAGGAAATTATGGCGCTGGTTCTAAAGATTGTGAGGTATGGAAGAAAGAAAAAGAGATTACCAAACTAAAACATACTCAAAATATCCCCTATCCAGAAGCAAGAAGGAGTGTAGAGACTACAAAATAAGTGGAAATGGCAAAAAATATCCCAACAACCAAAACACAAAGCTGTTATGTGTGAAACAAGTGCAACTACAAAACCGGAGGTGGTTGCCCAGCTTGTAAACGAAATGAGAGTGCTAATCCAGGAGATGAAAACCGTCATAAAAGCAGTTGCTGAAAAACTCTCCAAAGACCCAAACACCAGAGTTGTAACAAGCCAAGAGAGACAGGCAAAGCCAGACAGGAAGAGCTCAAGGGCCCTCACTTCTGAGGTTACTTCTGTCGCTGGGCCACTACAGACCCCACTACAGACCCCCCCCCCCTGACGGGCAGGGACATGGTAAAAAACAGGAAAGAAATAGATCCAACTCAAGAACAAGAACTACCCCAAGAAAGGGCAGATTTGAGCCCATGAAAACGGAGGTGTAGCAGAAAGAATTTCGCATTTTTGTTTGGCGCGTAATTTAATTCGACCGTTTGGGTCGACGCATAATTTCACCCAATCAGGATGACTTATCCTATTCAATCCGAACTATCTTTCCGGGCAGCAAAAACTGGGGAAATCTGCGAAACACTTTCTTTTCGCAGAATTTCTTCGTTCAGTACAGACGTCTTACTATCTGCTCTTCAATAGCAGCAGCAGCAGCATCACACCACCATGAGGGAAACTATATAATTTATGGATCCCTGGTGTCTATTTCTCTTAGACCAAGGGTTCCCAGTTGAATATGAATTAAATTAATTCAATACTACACACACAGGAACAACTTTACGTCACCCCCAAAATTGGCTATGTCGACTGCGATGCAATATTTCGCTCCGACACCTAGCAACTTCTTCACTGGGCAACATTTTCTGGAGACATTCACGCTTCTCCCCGAAACAGCCAGAACCACAAACTCACGGTGACTTCAATGTTTCTCTCCTCAAACAGCAAACACGACTTTTGCTACACTATGGCGAACATATCTCCCTCGCACATCCAACAATGCCTTAACCTAACAAAGCACTTTTTGCTCAGGCATTTAGCTGCTAAAATGCTTTCTCACCTTTAACATAACTTCATTTCCTTTCCTTACTTCTTTCCTTCCTACGAGACTTGCAGCATAAACGTAAACTCTTTATTCCATGCTGCCATTAAAAACCTTCATATAAAAGCTAACTGCATCTTCGTCTTCTTCATTCTCCTTTATTTTACAACACTTAGTGAGGTAATGACACACACACGCAAGAACACATTCCCTTCGCCAAAAATAATAACACAATATCATATCGCTAAAGAGGATTCCATTTACCAAATTGGGAAAATACAGATGAACACCAGAATGAAAAATGAAAAATCAAGAAGCACATTCAAAATGCCTTCAGGAACAATACGAATTAAACAGTGCAATGCTCAGGGATCAACAAAACCCCTACGAAGAACATATAGTATAGAAAGTATGGATAGCGATACAGACTGCGTAGTTGCCAGCCTTAATCTTGAAGAAGTTTTAAATAACTATAATACTTGAAATTATTTAACTGTGGGCCAACTTATAAGCTCGCTCACCTTTTTAAATGTTAATCTCTTACATATCATACATATCTATTTAAATGTGTGCAAACAAATGATTGATGTTAAACTGTTACATAAGCAACTCTGGGAACCATTTGGCTGTGTGCAAGCAAGTGAGAAGTAAATAGAATGATTCGTATAACAAAAAAATACCTGAAATCATTCAGCTGTGAAGAAAAATGAGCTCAGGTTTGTTCAAAAATGTTATTTGGAAAATGTTCACTCACCATGCGTATTTAATATATAAGTCTAAGCAGGATTTGGCATTGAACAATTTGCAATTATTTGATATGACATCAAACTAAATCAACTTACAAAGAACTGTTTTTGACATCTGAATTGCATACTTATGTTTAACTGAATTATTTGAAATGGAACTGTTTTTGAATTTTACTGAGTGTAAAGAAAACTGTACTTATATATGTATAAAAATGGATTTGGCATTGAGATACCTAAAATGGTTGGGGGTGTCCTCGTGGTGTAATGGTTAAAGCGATGGCCTGCGGAATCGTAGTAAGCGAGTTCGTACTCCAGTCGCGCTATTACGTTCACTTTTGGACAAATACCCTTGGGAAAGCAATGAACCCCCTTATCCTCCCAGCTATGGGTTAAATAGTACCACTACTGTTCTTCTAGGAGAATGGCTTGGCATTAAATAACCTAAAAAGAGTCGATATGCCATTAAACAAAGAAACCAAACCAAACCTAAAATGGTTGATATGCCATAAAACCAAACCAAACCAAATCAATCAAAATCTAGCCAAATATAATAAAACATAACCAAAACTCATACCCTAAATTCTAAAACATGCACAAAAACAAAATCAATTTAACCCTTCTGGTATTAAATGATCCACAGAGGTCGATATGCCGTTAAATAAAACTCAAACTCAAATTCCATACATGATCAGCTATACACGACTTTTCCACCACTCCCCGATATACTGCCTTTCGATGAAAAATAATTACGATATGAGCTGGGGTAAAAACATCGGATATGATAGAGAAATATCTCATGTGTTGATAGACATTAGGTTTATAAGTCCTGAAAATTCCAGCTAGGACACATGGCGCAGTGGATAAGGCCTGAATGAAATCATCAGTAGGTTCAATCCCAACTACAGGTAGGAATAACAAAGAATACTTACTAAAACTTAACACTTGTATTGGGTCATGGTTAACAGAATTGGAGCAGTCAACTCACGTGGATTAAATAAAGTGTTCAGTTCGAGGTTCTGTGTAGGCTCCCGAGTTCGACATCAAACCCCCGGAAGAAGGCCAAAGAACATATCGGCGGAAACTTCGTGAGTATAACAATGAAGATAAGGTCAATCGTCCGAATATTCTTTGACAACCGGAAGTTAATCAATTCCTTAAAGAATGATAACTCCATCATCTCGATCTTTATCAAAGCTTCTACAAACTGGTGATCACAGCAATTCTTCTGCAGGTATATATATATATATATATATATATATATATATATATATATACACACACATGTACGTGAAGTATATTCTCATAATGGAGATTCCAGTCCTGAAGTTTTGGGAAATGTAGAGAACACATTCATTGCTATAACTCCACACTATGGGTCAGAGTGGACCTGGGATTAAAGTTCTATTTGACACATAGATGGGAATTGTTTAATCATTTACTATACTAGAAACCACTTAACTGTGTGCAAACAAATAATTTTCAACTGAGTTATTGATATTAGATAGCAATACTTGAAATCATTTAACTGTGTACAAACGAATAATGTTGAATAGAATTATTAGTGTTAGCAATACTATTCAGTGTCCAAAGTATGTCATTAAACTGTGTCTGATGGTGGGGTTTTAGTCTTGGAGTTTGGGGAATGTTGAGTACCTCTCCATTGCTATTACTCTCAGATTCACTTTGACGCGGAATAGTTGTACTTGTGCAAGACCCCTCTGCCAACGATTGTTCTGGATATGACACAAAACTATCTGATGGTGAGACGCCAATCCTGGAGGTTCAGTCTGGTTGTTTTTTTTTTAATATCAACCATTACTATTTCATTTTTTAAGATCAACCATTACTATTACATTTTTTTTAATATCAACCATTACTATTTCATTTTTTAAGATCCACCATTACTATTTCATTTTTTAAGATCCACCATTACTATTTCATTTTTTAAGATCAACCATTACTATTTCATTTTTTAAGATCAACCATTACTATTACATTTTTTTAATATCAACCATTACTATTTCATTTTTTAAGATCCACCATTACTATTTCATTTTTTTAAGATCCACCATTACTATTTCATTTTTTAAGATCAACCATTACTATTACATTTTTTAAGATCCACCATTACTATTTCATTTTTTAAGATCAACCATTACTATTACATTTTTTAAGATCAACCATTACTATTACATTTTTTTAATATCAACCATTACTATTACATTTTTTAATATCAACCATTACTATTACATTTTTTAAGATCAACCATTACTATTACATTTTTTTAATATCAACCATTACTATTACATTTTTTAAGATCCACCATTACTATTACATTTTTTAATATCAACCATTACTATTACATTTTTTAAGATCCACCATTACTATTACATTTTTTTAATATCAACCATCTAATGTCAAATCCTGTTGATACACATTTTCCAAATAGATATAATTTGTAAACACTTTTTTCTAGATAACATTTTTAATCGAGTCTGAGATCATTTTTGCGCACAATTAAATGGGTTCAAGTATTGCTACATAAGTGATAATTTAGCATTAGTCATTTGTTTGTGCACAGTTGGTAGATAAGTAGTTAGAACTAATTTGTTTGCGCGCAAGTATTGCTATTGTTTCTACATAGTGAAATGGTTTCAAATATTGCTATCAAACACTAGAAATTCTATTCAATATTAATCTTATTTTGGCAGCCAGTGATGTAATTAACAGTATTCCTATTACCACCAATTATTCTATTCAACACTATTCATTCGTTTACACACAGCTATACTTGGAACGATTTGACTATATTATACCAATAGTTATTCCTCCCCCAAAAAAAACAAATCCAGCATCACTGGAGCTTCAACATCAGACTGTTTAGTATCATATCCAGGGTTCTCGTTGAGGGAGGGTCTTACCCCTCTGCAGAGATGCACTTGGTGTATTCTATAGTCCCAGCTGATTCGGCTACTGGAGCTTTGTAGAATGTGGAGTCTTCCTTCATTGCCATTGCTCCCAGGTCGACTCTGGCCCGGAGTGGCAGTACCTGATAGGGTCCCATCTATGGATCAAATAGAACTATTTGCCATTCAAACTATGAGTAAACAAAAGACTTATGCTAGATTAAATTGTTTGATCATTTAACTGAATGTAAACAACTGACTGATATTTAATTGAATTGTTAGTGATACATAGCAATTCTTGGAACAATTTATCTGTGTGAAAACGAATGAATAGTGATGAATAGAATAATTAGTGCTAAATAGTAATACTTGTAAGCTCTTCACTGTGTGCTAACAAATAATTAATATGAAACAGATAATTAGATAACAATAATTGAAACCATTTCACTGAGTAGAAACAATAGCAATACTTAATTGTCTGTAAAAAGATTAATTCTCAATTAAAAATGAAATTACCGACAAACTGTATTTAAATGTGTTCAAACAAATGACTGATGCTAAATTAAATTGTTACTGTAAGATAGCAATACACGAAACCATTTAACTGTGTGCAAAAAAAAAAAAAATAATAATTAGCACATGCTCGTTTAAAATTCTTATCTTCAAAATGTTTACAAATCGGATATCTTTCATAAATATGTATGAACAGGATTTGGCATCAAATAACCCACAAGGGTTGATTCCATAAACTTAAACAAGTGATCAGTAGTAATTAGAGTGGAAAATTTGATAAATAGAATTTTTAATGTTAAGTAGAAACACTCAAAACCATTTAACTGTGTGCAAACAATAAATAGAAATACTTGAAATCATTTAACCGTGCGCAAACAAATGAGATCTAACAACTTTTTAAAAATAAAGTTACTTATAAACTATTCGCTTAAAAAAACATTTATGTATAAACAGGATTTAGCTTTAAATAACCATCGAGGGTTGATATGCCATAAAACCAAATAATCTGTCATCCAGGTGCTTATCGTACTCACTACAAAATGGTGACCACCGTAATTCCTTCTTTGGTAAATACATGCGCATGTTGTTTGAGGAGTTGCTTGAGTAATGGACACGGCGACCCGAGTTCAAATCCCAGGCGAGCCTGATAGCATTTCACGTAGCGCTAATACCAATGGGAAAGATATGAATTCGACTGTCTTCCCTCCTGCTATGGGTAAAATAGTAGGACAGACTAGGCTCTTTAGCCTTGGTATGGCAACCGATCAAAAAGGAGGAAAACTCAGAATTCAAACCAGTTAAACTCCGCAGAAAAATTGACCTTGTGTCGTATCTTGCTCGTACGGCGGGGGGAGGGGGGCTAAATATATATACATGCTCATTTATTTCATTATCATGGAGATTATGTGCCTGTCTGTAACCGAAACTAAGTCAACACCGATGTCACAGTTCCCTTAGTTTTTTATGTCACATTCTCCATGAATTTATTTTTTTTCAAATCTTTTTACTTAGATAAGGCATAGGACCATATGAATGGCGCACCCAATGAGACTTGAACTCACTCGTATAGCTTGCCAACCAGTACACCATCTGAGGTGCCCTATTAGCTTTATCTACAAGCTAATATTATGCAATTGTGTGTGTGTGTGTGTGTGTATATATATATATATATATATATATATACACAAGCCAAGAACGGTTTACAGGGTGAATGGGAAGGCTAATTTGCATATCGATCTAAAAATTTGATTTTAATGAATATTTATTTGGTTTTATTGATTTCAAATTGTTGTTTTATTTCGAAAAATATTTGCAAAAAAACCCGTCGATAGATCTTTTTAAAAATCCATTAACAGAAAGTAATAACTCCAATTTTATTCTTAACTATCTGATTTAGCTGAATATTTCAATTAGTATAATCTAGCAATGAAAGCCGGGAGTGATGGGATGAGCTAGCTTTTTTGTTCTTCGATTATAGCCCCTCTATTTCAAAAAAGTTTAATAATAATAATTTATGATTAATAATCTTTATCACAATCAATTAAAATAATGAGTGTATATTTTTATACGCGTTCTTTTTTTAGTTTCATTAGTCTTTCTAATTTAATACAATATTTTATGTTAAAACTTAAATACATGCACCCACCGGAGGATGCATATTTTTGCTAGTATATATAATGCACTCTCACTGGTATATTATTATGATATAAATATTTCCTTGAACATTTGGTCTGTGATTTGTTGAAAATTTAAATTGTCTTATCGGTTTCACAAAATGAGTTTTTCCGAGAAATATTCATTAGTAGAAATTGATTAGATTTTGTCGGTTACATAATAGGGTATCGTAGATTTTAGAAGTACTGTCTAGAAGTGTTTATTATAGTATCCATCAGGTTCACTTGATCTATTCCTTAAAGTTCTCACTTCCTCTCCAGGATACTGACCTGTGCAAAGGTTCTCTGGGAGACCAGCAGTTGCTCATGCTGCTTGTCACCCACCTTTCATTGGCTCAAGACTTGCTACAATGACATTGAAGTCATATAGAACTGCCTTAGGGACTCCAATAACTTGTTTTGTAGTTGCCTTCTCTTATACTAGCGGCCCACTAAGTCTAGTGTCAAGTGCACCTATTTTATTCGTCGCTGGGTGAGGAGAAGGAATGGTTTCTTGCGTTTTCCAAAGTTTTTAGTGCGAAGTGAAATTTCAACTCGTCTCGCTGATTTTATTTTCTGTGCCGATAAATATTAATCCTCCAACTTCCTCCAACTTCCATTTAATAACCTCAAAATCCGACAAAAAATAGCGACAGCTATCATATTTACCAAACCCTCCGCTCCGGCAGGATATGACACAAGCGGAGTTTAACTGGTTTGAATTCAGAGTATTTCTTCTCCTAGACTAGTTGCCTCGCCAAGGCTGTAGAACCTAGTCTGTCCTACTATTTACCCATAGGTGGAAGGAGAATAGTTGGATTCATAGCTTTCCCAAGGGTATTAGTGCTATGTGAAATGCAATTAGTGTCGTCTAGGGTTTGAACTCGTGTCGCCGTGTCCATTTCCTGTGACGATAACCATTACACCACGGGCACAGCTATGGAACGAACATACTCACAATAAGCTATATTAAATAGAACCCATTTTAAAAGAAAGAAAAGAGATGAGAACATCCTAAACCGATAACGCATAGGCCACATAAAGTTACTCATTCCTTAATACTAAAACAGAAACCTCCATCAAAATACGCATGTGGAAAACCATACACAACGAAACATATTGATGGAATGGAAGTAAATAATGAAAAATAATCCAATGAAGAAAATATTGAAAAACAAATTAATCTAAAATGAAGAATCTAATATGAAAGAAAGTTGACGCTGAAACGTTTTGGTTTTAATAAACCATCATCAGGACTTAGAAAAGATGTTATGAAGTGTCATTAGATCACTGATGGATACTTAGCGAAATACAAAACAAAACAAAGGAGGAGGACGTATATACAGAGAAAGGGGGGGCTTAACTGTCGGATCAATATGTCAGCGTTCATATTACAAAAATATTACATGACTGTGTAAGGTAATGATGTAAAACAAATGGAACCATCAAGAGATACAACGGCTTAAAAATAGAAAGAAAGAAAGAGAAGGAATAAAAAAGAATTGAAGAATGAGGAGAAAAAAGGGAGAAGGATAAAAGAAAATAACAGAAAAGAGAAAGAAAGAGACGAGAGAGAGAGAAGGGGTGTAGAAATCTCGCCCGTACTCGAAGAGGTTTCTACAATATAAAAAAAAACATGAAAGGACTATTTGAAACAAAAAGATCCTAATAACCAAATGAACTTCCTAAACACTATCAGCATCTAACCACACATTACCCACAAATGGATATCCACATACACACTCTGCAGCCTCAAAAAAATAAACATTTGCACTTGAATCGAGACTAAATTCTTTTGATTTTAAAAGATGCAGCCCTTTCATAATTCATAACCCAGTGATGAGGCCCTCCCACCCCCAAATTTGCCAACCCCTGCCAAAGCTGAAATGCCGACTTCTGCAGATAACTACCAAACCCTTACAACTATACCTAATAACCAACTGAAGTAAAAACCAAAATATACAAATACCTACACAAATAACAACCTCACACAACAAAAAAGGAATAAAAGAAAAACGTTTTTACAGTATAAAATAACCCAAGGGTTGACATACCACAGAATCCAACCAACCCTCCAAACTAACGTTTTTGTTGTTTTGAAGTTGTTTATGCGGAAAATCCTGGTCAAAAACCAGTGCGAGATAACCTCAATAATTTGAGAAAATGAATATTCAACTATCGTATTGTCTGTTCTATTAGTATCTAATTCATCTAAAAACTTACCTATAAACCAATCTGATTTACCAATTTATCATAGTTACTTTTTTGGATTTAATTTTTAAAATAATAGTCTGTTTGACCCAAATAATCAGTACTTTGTAAGGCCGTACTAAGTAAAGGCCTTATAGTCATGCAACTAGAGTATTTTCCTGGAGGCAAGCAGATGATAGCCAAAATTACAACTAACCTACAATTTTTGAGAACACTTTTAGCAAGGTACTTGTTAGTGATCTACTACAATCAGATATTTCCCAGTCGGCTGCTTTTCTGCAGAGTAGTAAGATCCCCCACACACCCAAAAGAGTGTCCTGGATATGACACTAAACAATCTGATGGTGAGGTACCAGTGATGCTGAAACTTTCATCACCATCGCTCCCAGGTTCACTCTAGCCCGGAGTGGTAGCACCTGATAAGGGTCCTATCTATTGGTTAAATAGAACAAAACCATAGTTTGAGTTTACTGTTTTTTTGCATTTAAACTGCGTATTTATGCTAAATTGAATTGTTTAAAAGAGAACTGTTTTGTCATATAAACTGCAGAATTATGCTAAACTGAATTGCTCGAAATAGAACTGTTTTGACATGTAAACTGTGTACTTATGCTAAACTGAATTATCTGAAATAAAACTGTTTTGACATTAACTCTGTGCGTTGCCCAGTCGGCTGGGGCTGTAGAATACACCGACTGCAACTCTGCAGAGGGGTAAGACCCTTCCTATGAGTGTCTTGGATATGACTCTAAACGATCTGATGATGAGGCTCCAGTGATGCTAGAGCTTTGGGGAATGCGAAGCACCCGTTCATTGCCATTGCTTCCAGGTCCACTCTGGTCCGGTGTAGTAGCACCTGATAAGGGTCCTATCTATGGGTTAAATAGAACTAACCGCATACTTATGCTAAACTGAATTGTTTGAATTAGACCTGTTTGACTAAACTGTGAATAGCTTGAAATAGAAAAGTTTTTTTTACAAATAAACAGTGTATTTACGCTAAACTGAATTGTTTGAAATGGAACTGTTTTTGACCTTGAAATTCTGTTTACACTAAACTGAATTGTTTAATATAGAACTGTTTTGACATTTAACTGTGTGTAAACAAAATCTCTACTAATACTAAACTGAATTGGTTGAATTAGAACTGACTAAACTGAATAGCTTTAAATAGAAACGTTTTTGACAATTAAACTGTTTACTCGTGCTAGACTGAATTGTTTGAAATAGAACTATTTTCATAAAACTGGATTTGGCGTTAAATAACCTGCAAAGGTTGATATGCCATAAAACCCAACCAACCAACAACTAAACTGAATAACTTGAAATAGAAATATTTTTGATGATTAAACCTTGTACTTATGCTAAAATGAATTGTTTTACATAGAACTGTTTATTGGTATAAAAATGGATTTGGCATTAAATAACCTACAAAGGTTGATATGCCATAAACCCAACCAACCTACAATTAGAAACTTTACCTATTACTAAGAATCACTTATTATTCATTAAGTTTCCAAGTGAAAATTGATGTTGAAGAATATAACTTTGACATTCATTAAGCTCAACCAAGTTCAGAAGCTTGGGGCATCTTATAAGAATCGAACTCACTTATTATGGTCTGCTAAACAAGCTTGCTAATCATTACACCACGAAAGGTGCCTCAAGAATATTACATTGATCCAGGATTTAATTGCTCAAAATGTGAATATTTGAGGGATTAAGTGCATCATGCAAAACATTTCAGTTCTCATAGTTAAATTATTTGCCCAGTCGACTGGGGCTGTAGAATACACCGACTGCGCCTCTGTAGAGGGGTAAGACCCCCGCTTCAACGAGTATCCTGGATGGTGAGGTTCTAGTGATGTTGGAGAATGTGGAACACCTCTTCATTTTCATCGCTCCCAGGTCCACTCTGGCCTGGAATATCCACATACACTCTGATTGGGCCCCTTCTATGGGTTAAATAGAACTAATCTGCGTACTTATGCTAAACTAAATTACTTGAAAAAGAACTGTTTTTGACATAGATTCTGTACTTACGCTAAACTAAATTGTTTGAATTAGAACTGTTTGACTCAAATGAATAGCTTGAAATAGAAATGTTTTTGACAATTAAACTGTGTACTTTCATTTAAACTGCGTACTTATGCTAAACTGTACTTTCGTTAAAATGATTTTTTTTTAAATAGAACTGTTTTGATATTTAACTGTTTGTAAACGAAATTTAAACTTATAGTAAACTGTGAATTGGTTCAATTGGAACTGTTTGACTTGACTGAATCGCTTGAAATAGAAATATTTTTGACAATTAAACTTTGTACTTATACTAAACTGAATTGTTTGAAATAGAACTGATTATTTGTATAAAAATGGATGGCATTATATAACCAACAAAGGTTGATATGCCATAAAACCCAACTAACTAACCAGTTAAATTGTTAACGAGTTCTCTTTGAAACAATTCAACGTCAGTTATTTGTTTGCACACAGTTTAAATGTCAAACTCTTCAATTTTACCCTTAGATATGACCTTATCCATAGTCGAGGGTGACCCTAAGTCTGCCTTTTCCATAGCTACTACACCAAGGTGTAGGGGAGGACGCTACTCCTTTCCCTGGATTGCTCCACTTTATCCTTGATCCATACATTATAATGCTGAGTGTTAAGCAAGGAGGCGTCAAGTACCATTTTTTGAGTCTTCAGTATGACTCAACCTGGGATTGAACCCAGGTCTCCCGGGCCATTGGCGAACACCCTCATTGGCTTAGTGGGTAGAGTGTTCGCCAATGGACCGGGAGACCTGGGTTCAATCCCAGGTCGCGTCATACCAAAGATTTTAAAAATTGTACCCGATACCTCCACTCAGCAATATAAGGAACGTATCGAGGGTAAAGTGGAGCAATCCAGGAAAGGAGTAGCCCCCTCCCCTACACTTCAGTGTAGTAGCAATTGAAAAGGGAGCCATCGGGTCGCCCTCGACTACGGTCGCCAACTTTACTTAATGACCTTATCAAGTGTGACCACCCAGGATTAGAGTGCACTTGGGAGCAATGACAATGAAGAGGTATTTCCCATTTTGTGACTAATATTTTCCTAAAATTTGGTCTTTTTTCCCTTGCCCTGATCATGTTTTCGGCTGTGGCTGTAGAATACACCGACTGCTTCTCTGCAAAGGGATAAGACTCCCTCAACGAGTGTCCTGGATATGACACTAAACAATCTGATGGTAAGTCCCTCGTAATGCAGGAGCTTTGGGGAATGCGGAGCACCCCTTTATTGCCATCGCTCCCAGGTCAACTCTGGTCGAACCTGATAGGGTCCTATTAGTGGGTCAAATAGAAATAAACTGTGTACTTATGTTAAACTGTTTGGTTTGAAACAGAATTGTTTATATGTATAAAAATGAATTCGGTATTAAATAACCTCCCATGGTTGATATGCCATTAAACCAAACCAAACCAAACCACACCAAGTTCTAGAACTTTGAGAAGTGTAGATACACCTTCATTATTATTACTCCCAGGTTGACTCGGAGTGGTAGTGCTTATTAAGGTCCATTTGGTTGGTCAAACAGATCTGTTTGCAAATTATTAATATTAGATAGAAATGTTTGATATCATATTGCCGTGTACAAAAAAATTCAAGAAACTACATAAAAATATAATAAATAAATGTATAATGAACGCGATTCTTTAACCTCAGTGTCTCATCAACCGAGACAGACATCAACACGCGACTAGCAAAGGCATGGACAGCTATCGATAAGATATCAGTCATATGGAAGTCAGACCTGACCGATAAAACGAAACGCAACTTTTTCCAAGTAGCAGTCGTGTCGATACTGCTGTATGGATGCACCACATGTACGCTAACTAAACGTATGGAGAAAAAGCTTGACGGCAACTACACAAGAATGCTGCGAGCAATATTGAACAAGTCCACAAAGCAGCAGCTGTACGGCCACTGTCCACTCATCACAAAAACTATCCCAGTTAGACGAACCAAACATGCGGGACACTGCGCGAGAAGTGGGGACGAACTCATAAGTGAAGTACTCCTGTGGACCCCTTCACGGGGACGAGCAAAGGCAGAACCACCAGCAAGAAACTACATACACCAGCTCTGTGCCGATACAGGATATTGCCTTGAAGACCAGCCGGAAGCGATGGACGATTGAGAAGGGTGGTGGGAGAGGGTCAGTGAGATCCGTGCTGATGACGCTGCATGATGATGATGATAAACTAACCCCAAACGGGTTGATATGCCGTTAAAATCAATCGATCAACTAACATTAAATATATTTAAAAATATTCATAATAAGAATTTTAGTGAAATTTATATCGGCTTTTTGAAAGACCAATTGTGATAGAAGGATTACAGGGATTATGGAAAATTAACTCACACAACAGGATATGAAGAATTTTTTTTTGTTTCTTAACGTGAAAGCGGGGGGAGATCTGACGACTCATATTTGCGTGGGAGGTGTACCTGAGGTGAAAGACAACACACACAAATGGGAAAAAAAATCCGAAAAAATGTTTGAGAGCGGATTGTTAAATAAACAGTTGATTAGTTTGTTTCTTTGTTTGTTTTACGGCGTATCAACCCTTTTCGGGTCATTTAAGGCCGAATTAAGTCATTTTGATAAAAGCTGGTACATTTCAAGATTTTCATTTCTTTAAATATCCATATGTACAGGGGTTTTTTTTGTTTGCACACAGCGAAATGTAAAAACAGTTCTATTTCGAACAATTCAGTTTAACCTAAGAACACAGTTTAAATGGCAAAAACATTTCTATTTTAAACTATTCAGTCTTGTCAACAAAGTTAAATGGTTCCAAGTTTTACGATGTATCACGAACAATTTAATTTAACATCAGTCATTTATTTAGACAGTTAAATCTAAAAAGCAGTTCAGTTTCGTACAAGTACACAGTTTAAATGCAAAACAGTTCGATTTCAAACTATTCAGTTTTGCATCAATATCCTGGGTAGGATATTAAAATGCATCTTTTGGGGAGACTTAAGTTCTGGATGGCTCAGTCGGCAGGGGCTACATTGAGGATAATTTGAAACAGAAAATATCTTTCCCCCGTCTTAAATTTTGTATTAATGTACATATCTCCCTTATCATATCCGTTTTCAATTTGCTAAAAAGATAACAGCAAGCTATTAGTTGTATTGTAGATTAGCATTTTAACTCGTGGAAATCACACTCTCGGTAAACCAAGTCGGCTGGGCTGTAGAACACGCCGATTGCATTTCTACCGAGGCGGGTAGACCCCCCCCCAACAACGAGGAGGGGGTCTTATGACACTAGATAATCTGATTGCGAGGCTCCAATATACCTAGAGCTTGTGGAAATGTAGAGTATCCCTCTACTGCCATTACTCCCAGGTCCACTCTATCCAGTTTTAAATTGTACCAGTTATGGATCAAATAGAACTGTTTAAGAATTTAAATGTGTGCAAAACAAATGACTGATGTTAAATTGAATTGTTAGTGCTACATAACGATGTTCGAAACCGTTTATCTGTGGGCATTTATCTGGTACTACATAACAATACTAGACACAATTTATCTGTGGGGAGAATGTATGAATGAATAGGGTTGAATAGAAATACACTGGTCAATGTTAGATAATTTGATGGTACTGATTCCAAAAATTACCTCAGTTTTTCGTGATTAGTTACCGTTTGTGTTGTGCTGTAATAGCTCATTTTTAAATAAAAAATCAATTTATGATCTTGGCTGATCGCAAAATTTAGTTAATAAAGGTCGCAGACACCCATCAATTTTCTGGTAAGCCGAGCAATTCATGTCAGCAAGCGAAATTAAACTATTTTTATAAGAAAAAGTATTTTTGAGTCAACAAAATTTTAAATAGAAGTACCGAATTTTTCCAATTCATCGCCAAAATTCAAATTAACCGATGCACTTTATCTGTAATACTCTTTAGTAAACTTGATAATTAAGGTGACATTAAAAATATGAAACACTAAAATCTTCTGTTTGAAATTCATCAATTTATCCCATCACTGCGGAAGGAAACCAAGCATATTGAGAGCTTTCGTTTTTACAATTGGAAAGAAACTCCAACTAAAGACATCCCAATTGAATGCACCTATCCCATTGTACATGATGAATATCATGAAAATGGTTTCACATAACATCAGGAAACTCATTAAGGATTATGAATTTGTTAATTAAACGAATGACTGAGAATTACACACTTAGACATCGTTTGTTGATGTGGTGAAAAACTTCTTAGGCAATCGCTAGGCTGAAAACTTCAAGGAGTAAGTGGAAAAGCTGGTGAAAAATCTGCAGGATATAGGCGCTAATATGAATATTAAGGTTCATTTTTATATAGCCATCTAGACAAATTTCCGGATATTGCAGCGATGTAAATGATGAGCAAAGAGATCGATTCCATCAGGATATCAAAACAATAGAAGAGAACTGCCAGGGCTAGTGGGACAAACGAATGATGGCTGACTACTGCTGGAGTATCAAAGGCGACTTGAATAACACTGAACATGGCAAACAATCAAGAAAGAAATTTTTATCGTCGTTCTTATATTCACAAAGGTTTTATTTCTTCTGTTAGTTTATTAAATTCTCTACTTGTTGGTCTTGGGATATTCAATCGTGTTATTTTTAAAGACTTCGGGTCTGATTGTTTTGCGGGACCAATAAACACGTCAATTCCGTATGCATTCAGAAATTGAGTGTGAATGACAACGGGGTATTTGTCGACCGCCCCACCTTACGGGCAAGTATGGCACAAGGCCTTTTTTTAGGTGGGACCGGGCGCAGGGCCGTAGCCCACACGCGCCCGGAGTTCCCAAAAATGCCTACGGCCCCTTCGGCATTCCCCTTATTAGGGGCGCCTCAGGCGCCGGGCGATAAACCAAACCTCCCCGAAGGGAGTAAAAGCCTGGGGGGAAGGCCCCCTGAGGCCGTAGGAAATACTCCCCAGGCACCGAGACACACTCGGCCAGATCCGCGCCCCGACAGCACGGCCGGCCAAAGTGCTACTCAGCACCTGTAGAGGTCCAGACCAAGAGCAATCTGTCACCAGACTCGTCGCTGATCGGACTGTGTGAATGACAACGGACTAGACAATGACAAGAGTGTAAGATTTAAATGCCTGACGTTTATTGAGCGAATCGTACACGAAAGGTTTGCATGGGTGTAGAATCTCTGCTGCCGCGTGATGTCTGTGTAGTCTCAGCAGTGTTGAAAGTCGATGTGGTCGAAAAGAAAAGACTCAGCTGTCTAAAAGTTCCTTTAGACAGTGAGTCTTGAAAATTCACAATGGTCTTGGTGCTCAGTGAAGGTTATAGGTGTAGTTGCTTAGTCAGGAATCAGGAGACGGTCGAAGATGTGGACCCGTTTGTTGTAGAGGCTCGATTGATCGAAGTCCTGGTTTAATCAGTCCTTGCTTAACCGGGGATGTATGTCAACGTGGCCTTGGAATGCTGAATTGTCTCTCATGGACTGGAGAGCTAGTCGTAGGGTAGGCGTCGTTGGTCGGCTGGTCGTTGTCGGACGCTGGTGGTCTGTCGAGTTGGGCAGACAGGACAGGAACGTCTCTTGACTGGAACGACGATTCACAGTCGTAAAGATTAGACTTTCTACTAAGCTTTCCCTAATAAGGACAGTTTGTGTTGTAAACAGATCGTCGTCAGAGGCTTCAGCAATCGACAGGAACAGCCGTGGGCTTGGAGCATCGTCGTCTCGTGGTATCTGCAAAGGGGTCTAAATGAGTGGACCGGGGGTGATCCTCAGACTTTCTGTTAGAGGAAATAGCTCTTAAGACCTGGTGATGGCACGAATGCCCACCGCAGACTCAAATATTGTGGTCAGTGACTCCCTTTATATAGAAGAGAATGGCAGCGTATTAAATGGTTTGAGTGACAAAAATTCTATTGTCAAAGACAGGAAGTCTCTCTTTTAAATATGAGTAATAATGAAATATCTCAGACTGACGCGAAGAGCCTACAAATTCCATGTTTTATTCTGCGTTTATAAGTCATCTTCGAGATGCAGAATTAATTTTTTTAAAAAGCTTTTGTGTTCGTAACAAAAAATTTCACACGTCAATGAAGGGGTGATGTTCCGTTAGCTGACAGCGTTTTTTTGTGTTTTTTTCTCAATGGGCATTTTAGATTTGAATAGCCAGGGGGCGGTCACGATAATTGTTATTGTAAAAATAGTATTTCCCAATAAGTAGACCAATATTTGTTGGTTTAGATACGAATTGAGAGGTTTCTATGATTTCATTTTGAGAAATATTGCCATCGGTCAATCTCATATATACAGAAAACAAATGAAAAAAATGATTTTTTTTTTCTAAAAATTAGGCATTTCTGTACAGCAAAAATGGTAACTAACGAAGAAAAACTAAGGTCATTTTCAGATTCAGCACTCTCAGATTAGCTAAAAAAAAAGATGTTTGGTACCTTGACTCCTTTCAATTTATTTATTTTTAAAATTTTTTTACCAGTATTATTCATATTAGATAGCAATACTTGAAACGATTTAACTGTGTGTAAACAAATGAGCTCTGGCTCGTTTAACATGTTACCAACAAACTTTCTTGCAAATTATATTTATGTGTATAAACAGGATTTGGCATTAAATAACCTACAAGGGTTGATGTGCCATAAAACCCAAACAACCTTTACCTGTGTGCAAAAATTGAATTATTTGTATTACATAGCAATATTTGGACTCCTGTGACTCTGTGCAAGCAAATAATTAATATTAGATAGAATTATTAGTGTTAAATAAGTCGTTATACTTGTTATCATTTAACTGTGTTGTGCAAAAAAAAAAAGCAATACTTGTGTGCAAACAAATTAGCTCTAATTTTTTTTTTAAATTACCGACAAACTATTCACTTATAAATCATATATGTCTATCCATTTAACTGTGTGCAAACAAATGACGGGAGTTCATTTAAATTGTTAGTGTTACATTGCAATACTTGAAACCATTTAACTATGTGCAAACAAATGAACTCTATTTCGTTTAAAATTGTTACCTACAGACTATATGTTTACGAATCATATATCTACGTATAAAGAGGATTTGGCATTAAATAACCTAGAAGGGTCGGTATGCCATAAAACCTAACCGACTAACAACACGCCCTCCGCCTTACCTCACTCTTGGCTGGCTGTGTCACTCCCACAGGACATGATGGCTCTTTTGAGTCCTTCAGTTTGAGACCCCAGCGCTAGAACATGCGCGCAGATGCAAGACTGTGTACACGCCGTGATATCAGAACTGTGGAGTAGACGAGTCCGTATTCAGGGTATATTTTTTCAAAAAATGAAAGGATTGTTGATAACTACGGTAAATATATTGTATGGGCGTGTGTGTATATATATATATAACGCGAATTCTTCATTTTCCTTTTTCTCACATTGACAAGAACTGTTATTTACGGCCTGTCGATCAGTCTCATAATCAATGCATCCTGTCTCTCTACGGTTTATCCACCTGCTGACCTGCTTGTGAACCGTTACACAATGTTTTGTTGTTTCCATTCCTTTAAGTTTGTTTAAGAAATTTTTGAAAAAAAACTTGGAGAAATTAGTTTATAAATTTATTCACGTATACTTAATTTAATCACGTTAAAACTCTTTCCTTATAAAAATTTCAAACAAACTTCCAGCAGAATTTGTTCTCTCTCTCTCTCTCTCTCTCTCTCTCTCACTCACTCACTCACTCTCACACACACACACACACACAAAGACTATCGTCTGCCCGTTGATATGAACTCGTAACTTTTGTTTTCCCAACAACAGCAGCAGGTGAAAAGTTCAACCAACCTCCCAAAAATCTTTTGATAATAGAATCTTCTGATATTCACAATTTTTTGTTCGGGTCTCACTCGGATCTCTTCCGACTTTAATCCGGGGACTTTCTTGTTGGCTTCGATTTCATCTAAATCAAACGAATCTTTCGTTATCGTCTCATTTTTGGTGGCCATCTTTTCCAGATCAATAAGATATTCAGACGACTGGGATGCGTTCATTTTGTGTACGAGATTATTCAAGGCAATGGCGACTACTCCAGCTGCTTTATATAGAGAAGCTTTTGGAGACGTCCTTTCATCGGCCGACGACATTCTTTTGTCATTCGAATCATTGGACTGAGTTAAAACTGGTGGGATTTTATGAATGCCATTAGGTTCTTCAGATGGAAAACACGCGTTTCCATTTTCCATTATTGACGAAAATTATTTCCTTTAAGAAAAAAAATATAAGCAGGTTAATCAATTTTTTTAGATAGTATTCAAAGGTACTTTTATTCTAACTTAATTTAGAAATTTCTGAACTTTTTTTCTTTTTTAAGCACGATTTCAGAAATTAAAAAAGTATTTTTTTTCTTCAAATACCGTTCAATCTCTTTCCGGTCTCTCTACTCATTGACTAATCTCATTTTACGGTCTATCCACACGTTGACGAGTCTCTCTTGACGATCTCTATTCCCGTCGACCAATCTTACTTAATAGACTGTCCACCCGTCGATTAGTGTCTCTTTTAAAGTGTACTGAGTGGTGGCTGTAAAGTGGGGGATCAGTTTTGAACAGACTTATAATGCATGATTTGACACTGACTTTGTATCTACTTTTATAATACACACGATTCTCCTTTTTACATTGTTTCTACAATTGTATTTAGATCTACTGATCCTACTTTCATCCATTTTAACTATTTTTCTTTATTTGCACATGGCCATAAAATCATGGTTTAGTTTACATAAATTTACATTGTCAACTGAACATTAGATTTCCTAAAATCGGACATATTGTCTAATTATGCCTTTTACGTTTATTGTAAACTAAACCCCCACTTTACGGCCAACCCACAATTCCCGAAAGATGTGAAGGGCATTTTTCGAACAAAAACTTATATTCACAAGAAAAACAAAATTATTTTCTGGTGAAATTAAGATACATCTATTTCGTGAATAGTCAATAACCAGCATCAGTGTTAGAAAATGAGACCCATAAAATTCTCTGAAATTTTATGATATGAACTGATCACCTTATGCAGGCCAGAAGACCAGACTTCGTGCTAATTTTTAAGAAAAAAGAAATTTAATACATTTTGCTGTTCCAGTAGACTACAGAGCGAAAAACTCGTCCACTACTTGGACCTTGCTAGAGAGCTGAAGAAGTTATGAAAGTGAGAGTGATACCAATCATAGATAGAACCCTTGGAACAGTCTCAAAGAACATAGAAAAAGAGATTAGGTAAATTGGAGATTCGAGCAAGAATCGAGATTATCCAGACAAAAGCGCTGTTAAAATTAGCTAGGATACTTAGAGGAGTCCTGGAGATTTGAGGAGACTTGCTGTCACTCAGACTTCTGTGAAAACCATCAGTTATTATTGTTGCGAAAAACTCTCAAAGAATAGTATTATAATTTCAAGGCCTTTAGCGGGGGGGGGGGGACTTAGTGTAATCCTAATCATCGTAGGAAATGAAATCGGTGATCTGAGTTCAAATCCTGGTGGTGGTTGTCAGCGTTTTATTTTCTTGCAAATGCTCTTGGAAAAGGCATAAATACATATGTTCTCTGCTGTGAGTAAATAGTCTTGTTTAAGCAACCTGTCTAAAAGAGGAAAACTCTGAATTTAAACTAACTGTACTCCACTTTCAAAAAATAATGTCATGTTACATCCTGCCCGTGTTAGAGTGATTAAAAAAGCACTATTTAAAATATTGGTTTTTATCTGGGCTTGAACCCTGATTTCTGCTACTGTTTAAGTATCAGTTAGTTTTTACTTACTTTCGACCATTAAAAAAAAGAATTATAACAATCTAGTTGTTATTGTTAAAACGCCTACTTCTAAAATCGAAAGTATTAAAAAGACAGTCACCTTTGGTCAGTATTTTAAGACTGGGTTGTTTAAGGCAAATAAATCGTTTTGATGGCCGGCTAAGTTCACAAGAACGAAATTTGTCAGTCTTGCCAAAGAAATTCCGATGAGAAAAAAAGTTGTTCTTACTTCTGACAATAAATCTATTATTAACTCGTGACGTCATAAGATAATAATTTGATTTTAACCTTTCTGAATAAGAAATAACACTTATCAATTTAGACTAGTATTTTCATTCATATCAACTTTTTTATATACGAGAAAAAGCAATTAAAAAAATAAAGTCAAAGGAAATATTAATCAAGATAATAATCGATAACAAGGATCTTTGCCAAAAAGATGAAAAGGCCGTGGATCATGAGTATGTGATACCAATTATAGGGAGTGCACTTGAAATGGTCCTCCCAATGTCTTAGAAAAAATACTAAGGGAATAGGAAATCAGAGGAAGAGTCGAGACCATCCAGACCTGAGCGTTAAGATCAGCTTTGAATATTCAAGAGTTTTTACAAGACCTGCGGTCACTCTGTTTTTAATGGTTTAAGGGGTTTTAACGACATATTAACTCGTCTAGGGTTATTCTATGCCTTGATGAATAAGGTATGTTGTACGTTTACAATTATATTTGTTTGTTTTTTTTTAACTTGGTTTGGTTTTATGGCATATCAATCTTTGTAGACTATTTAATGCCAAATCCTTTGTATACATTCATATATATTAATTACATAATTTCTAAACACATTTTGTAGAAAACATTTTAAAACGAACCTGAGTTCATTTTTTTTTCTTTTTTTGCCTACTGTTAAATGGTTTCAATTATTTCAATCTAATATTGACATAATGGTTACAGTGTTCTCCCAAGGTCCGGGAGACCGGGGTTCAATTCCAGGTCGAGTCATACCAAAGACTCAAAAATGGTACTTGATGCCGCCTTGCTTAGTACTCAGCACTATAATTTAAGAATTCTTCCAGATGATTGTCACTTAGAAGCGTAGGGAACCAACACCTCTAACCATTACGCAATGTGTCCTGCAGGACACATAGCGTAACGGCTATAGCAAGTTGCTGGTTCAATCCTGACTGCAGGCAAGTAACAATACAGGAATACTTAACACTTGTTCTCAATTATAGTTAACAGAATCAGCGCAAGCAACTCCTGTGAATTAAATAAAGAACGTAGTTCGAAGCTTCCGTGTTGGCTCCCGAGTTTGACAAGTAACACCTGACGAAGGCCGGAGAACATATCGGCTGAAACTTTGTGAATATAACAATAAAGATGAAGACAATAGTCCGAAAATCCTGAATATTAAAAATCTTTATTTATTATTTCCATAAAAAAAGCACTATCTGATGTGAGTGATAGCTTTACATGTAACTCAGGCTTTAATGAAACGGCGCCTGTTAAACCTGGTGGGAAATACTCGCAAAAAATGAAATGAT
Source organism: Sepioteuthis lessoniana (assembly GCA_963585895.1). NCBI lineage: Eukaryota > Metazoa > Mollusca > Cephalopoda > Myopsida > Loliginidae > Sepioteuthis > Sepioteuthis lessoniana. Next base: position 31,163,568 of record OY757936.1, on the reverse strand, counting down.
TATACTTTGATATACAAACAGATCACCGAATCTCAGCCAGAAGACCTGACCTGGTGTTAATTCACATGAAGAAGAAAACATGTCATCTGGAGGAATTTGCCGTTGCCGGTGGACCACAGAATGAAAATGAAAGAAAACGAAAAAGATGGACAAAAATCTAAATCTTGCCAAAGAGCTGAAAAAAAAAAAAGCTGTGACATATGTGGATGACAGTGATACCAATTATAATTGGTGCACTTGGAACGGTCTCCAAAGACCTGGGAAAGCGACTGGGTGAACTAGAAATCAGAGGTAAAATCAAGACCATCCAGATCTCAACATAAATAAGATCAACTAGAATACTGAGAAGAGTCCTGGAGATTTGAAGAGACTTGCTGTCACTCCAGTGGAACACCATCAACTAACACTTGTGTGAAAAACTCTCAAAAGAATAATAATAATCAAATTAGCATAAAAAAAGAATGCAAGAACAGGCATAACTGAATGGGGAAGGTGATCCACTGGGAATTGTGCAAGAAACTGAAATTTGACCATATTGGCAAATATACAAACCAAAATCTGTCCTTGAAATTAAAGCTCATGAAATTCTCTGCGACTTTGATATACAAACGGTTCACCAAATTTCTGCCAGAAGACCAGACCTAATGTTAATTAACAAGAAGAAAAGAATTTGTCACCTTGAGGAATTTGCCGTTACTAGCGGACCACAGAATGAAAATGAAAGAAAATGAAAAAGACAGAGAAATATCTGAATCTTGCCAGAGAGCTAAAAAAAAGCTGTGAAACTTGAGGGTGACAGTGATACCAATTGTAGTTGGAATACTACCCAAAGTCTTGGGGGGATGTCCTCGTGGCATTATGGTTAAAGCAATGGACTGCGGAATTGTAGTAAGCAAGTTTGTATTCCAGTCGCGCTATTACGTTCACTTTCGGGCAAATACCCTTGGGAAAGGTATGAACCCCCTTATCCTCCCAGCTATGGGTTAAATAGTACCACTACTGTTCTTCTCAGAGAATGGCTTTGGCATTAAATAACCTACAAAGGTTGATATGCCATTAAACAAAGAAACCAAACCAAACCAAACCAACCAAAGTCTTGGAATGGAGACTGAGAGAATTGGAGATCAATAGATTTGAGAGCATCCAAAACACTGCCGAAATCACCTAGAATACTTAGAAGAGTCCTGGAGGCCTAAGAGACTTGCAGTCACACAGACATCAATGAAACAGCACCAGTTAAAACTGGTGTGAAATATTCACTTGGTTGATAATATTTCCTCTAAAAGTAACAATAATTAAAATAACTGTAAATATTATCAAACTAAACTATCTGAAAATGTGGTTCCAATCCTGGAATTTTGAGGAATGTGGAGAATCCCTTTTTTACCATTAATCCTTGGTCAACTCTGACTGGGAGTGGTAGTACCTGTTAGAACCCCATCTAAAGATCAAATAAAACTGTTTAACCATTTAACTGTTTACAAACAAATGACTAATGTTAAATTGAATTGTTAGTGTTACATACCAAATAAATGGAATCATTTAACTGAGCTAATAAATGGGTAATACTGAATAGAATTATTAGTATTGAATAACAAGTCTTGAAACCCTTTAACAGTGTCTGCATAAAAAAAAAAAAATTATAATAGCTTGAAACCATATCATCATCATGTTGTGCCACCTGACCCTCTCTCGCCACTTCTCCCTATCGTTCATCGCCTCTGGCAGGTCTTCAGGGCTACATCCCATATCCTCACATAGCTGCTGTATGTATGAAAAAGACGACACAATTCCATTTCCGTTAAATGAAAACTGGTTTTCTTTTTTTGTTGCAGACCATCTACTAGTTGGCCAGTTGTGTACAAATCCCAAGAGCGATAGGAGCCTTCTATCATGTCTGAAAGTGACACAATGTTCAACGAGTGAGATCGGAGATGCGCCGCTATACAACTCATGCTCTCTACCAATCCAAGTTATGACAACAGGACCATTGCCAGTACCCTCAAAATGCAAATCTGGATTGCCATGAATAACAGGGACGTGCCCAGGCTGATGAAAACAAAGTTGGTGTGGTTTCAAGTGAGGGCCACATCATGCCACCTTACATCTTTGAAGTCGGCTTGAAAGTCAACACCAAAGTGTACCTGGATGTGCTGAAGAGTGTGGTGATCCCCTGGTGCAATCAGGTGGCTGGTGGCAGAAGGACTCGGCGCCGGCCCACAAGTCCAAAGAGACCCAGGCTTGGCCTCAGGAGGAGTGCTATGACTTTGTACCCTTCTCTCACTGGCACCCGTCCTCCCCCAACCTGAACCCGCTGGACTACTTCGTTTGGTCATACGTTGAGAACATCACCAACATGACCTCCCACAACACCAAAGCCAGCCTGATCACTGCCATCCGCTGAGTATTTGCTGAGCTTCCGTCGGCGCTGGTGGAAAAGGCATGCTCCCAGTTCCGGATCCATATTGAAGCAGTGATTGAGGCTGAAGGCGGCTACATTGAATAGATGTCAACACTACTACATAATCAAGTTACCTGAATTGATTTTTTCAATAAAAGTTCTAATATAAAGCTGTAGTGTTGTTTTCTTTACACCCTATAGACAACTTTGAAGAGTATATTGTTTTAGCGATAACATTTTGAAAACTTTTCTTTTTTATTCTTTAGGCAAAGCCAATGTGATTTTACGGGATTGTAATGATGGTATCTTTTCATTCCCAATCACTCAGCCACCTTACCGTAAATTCAAGTACTTGAACCCTGACAAAAATATGACCATGTGCACCATCATCGGATCCATGGCTGTCTGTGCATCTCTCTGTTCAACAGATATGTGTAATGGGCCATCCAGCACTTCATCAACGTTAAATTCAGTCTTAATTTTCCAGTTGTTACTCGGATATTTGGGAGGGTTTCATCTGCTCCTTTGACTTACCTGATTTGTACACAGGATCCTTAATCTTATTTTTGACATCTTCATTTGTTTGTCTAACAAACACAAAAGACTGGTTAAGACTTGTATGACCAACCACTTTTTCTAGTGAAAAGGATTTGGGAAACACCACTATGGAATTACATACATATAGATCTAATATTTTGTTGGATCACAGTGACTGATAAAAAGAAAATTCTTTCTTTAACCGGAATTTGTCCAAGCAAATAAATCATGTAAGTGGGTTAATATATCAGAAGCAAAAATATTATCTCTATTATCCCCATCTTGGTAGTTGCATTCATAATGTTTTGTCTGCTGTACTCACAGCCAGTCCCCATCTATGGGTCAAATAGAACTGTTTAATCATTTCCTATACTTAAAACCATTTAAGTGTGTGCAAACAAATGAGCTCTGGCTTGTTTAAAATATATACCATATAAAAGAAAAACCTTTATAAAAAAAAAAAAATCACTCATTTTTTTATATTTATTTCAGCTGACACTTTATTTTTAAATGTTAGATCTGTATCTTCAGACAAAGATTGATGTTTTTCTTTGTCTGAAGATGCAGTTCTAACATTTTTAAAACGATATAAGGTCTACTGAAATAAATATTATCACAAAAAAATATCAGTGATTTTTAAAGATTTTTCTTTTAAATGGAATTATTTGCTCTGTACTTTAATTTATTATAATTTCACATCGATCTCTCGACTGGATTTTGAACTACATGGATATTGAAGAATGATTCCCATCATCGGCTCACTTGATTTTGAATAATATATATATATATATATATATATATATATATATATATATACGAGTTTTCTCCCTTGTCACAGGTAGATTTTGTTTTTGCAGAATAAAGTTTATTCTGAAGATATCCTTATAGTTAAACATACCAGTTTGATTTTCCATATTATATTCATTTTCTCATACCCCCCCCACACACACACATATATATATATATATATATATATATATATATATATATATATATATCACTAATTTTTTTTTTTTGGTTATATTCACTATTGTTGGTCTGTTATATTGTCTGACTGTAACAAGAAAAGGTCATATAGAAGGGTAATTTCATAAGATTAAGGTCTGCTTGATTTGAAAATCAACATCTGAAATGCTAACCCCAAAATTTACAAATATACACCACATTCCAATCATGAGATGGACCTATAAAATCTTCCTGATTCATTGAGACAAATGAAGATGAAAACAGAGGTAGAAAAATTGACACAGCACAAAGCGATGGAGGTTTGCCTGCTATGATGATCAGTATTTAAGATCTTAGCTTTACCTGGATTTTCAAACATGCTGCAAAAAAAGTGGAAGGGTAGGAGGAATTTTTTTAAATTCACAATAGAATTTTTTTTAAATGATTGATAGGACTTCATCTATGAAATAAGATAGGCAAATTATTTGAATAAAAATTGGGGTGGGGGCTATATAAAACTTTAAAAAACAAAAATAAAGATTTTATCATTTGAATAATGTTTTTTTTTTTTTTCTGTGTTTGAAAGATTTAATCATTGTAAACAAACTGTTCTAAAATCTTGAAATAACCTGCATAAAAAGTCATTTTACACTGAATTTACATTATTCACTTAGCAATGGCACAAGGCCAGAAGTATGGGGCATCCAAGGACATTTAAACTTGTGAACCATCACACCAGATAAAAGGTCATCTTTAATAAGCTTGACTAGGGCTGTAGAATATACCAATTGCATCTCTGCAGAGGGGTAAGATCCATCTCCCATGAGTGTTTTGGATATGGCACTAAACTATTTGATGATGAGGCTCCAACCCTGGAGCTTTGAGGAATGTGAAGTACCTCTTCATTGCCATTACTCCCAGTTCCACTCTAACCCAGATTGATAATACCTGTTAGGGTTCCATCTTTGGGTCTAATTATTGGTAGTACATAGCAATAGTTGGAACCATTTAACTAGGTGCAAATAAATGAATACTGTTAAATAGAATTATTAGTGTTAGATAGCAATACTTGAGACCAATTGACAGAGAGCAAAAAAATTAGCTTTAACACATTTTAAAATAGAACTATGTATAAACAAGATTTGGCATTAAATAACCATCAAGGATTGATATGCCATTAAACCAAATAACCTAAATTTGGGACACCCAGTGAGAATCTAGCTCGCAAACCATTACACCACATGGAGACATGCCAGGCATAACAATTATTTTTGGAGGAAATGGAATCAATGACCCAAGTCTAAATCCTAGAAAATGCTGTCGAGGAAGCTATTATCTCATCTGTTCTTTGCTTCCAAACAATGAGCAAATTGTAAGGTAGACTGGGTTCTTTATATTTGGTTAGGCAACCAGTCTAGGAGAAGGAAATCCAGCACAAAACGGCGGTGTTGGATAAATACATACATCACTTGGGATGTTCTCGTAAACAAACATAATTACTAAGCTTAGATGAGGCACAAGGCCAGAAGTATGGGGCATCTAGTGACATTTGAACTCACTAACAATGGTCTGCAAATCTAGATGGCTAACCATTACATCACATGAGGTGCCCGAATGTCATCTTTTTGTCATTATTTGCTAAGCTTGGTCATAGCACAAGATGAGAAAATATGAGGTACCTACTGAAAAACTTGCAAACCATTACATCACATGAAGTGCCCAATTCGGATTTACATGTCACATTTATACTTTGAATTGTTGTGCAATTTAGTTATAGCAATTCAATGGTGTTTTCTCAAAATGCAGGACTATTTTGCATATATTGGTTTGTGAAATTTCATGTGGGAAACTAAAATAAAAAAAAAAGGAATATCTTGATAAAATAAACAAAACAAAATGCAAAAAATCATTAGGTCTGTGATCCCATTAATCTTTCATAAATTTTTATTTTAAATAAAAAGAAAAAAAATTTTTTTAAATGTATCTGCCATTATAGCAATACAAGCAAATTCATCAAATTCATTTTTTTTTGTCAAAATAGAATGAAATTTCTCTTAAATTTGCTTGAAGCAGAACTATTTATATAGAATGTTAAATATTGGTTTTAATAAAGTTTTTATATATATATATATATATGCACATATAAAACCCTACTTAAAAGTTCAGGGAAAATTTTGTCAGAGCACCCAGTGAGAATCAAACTCACAAGCAATGCTCTGCAACCCAAGCTAGCTAACCATGGCAAGATGCCCCGAATTGATCAACTTTCACACATATCAAAAAATCATTCCATCAAATTTTTTCTTTACAGAAGACATTTTGGATCATAAAATTCCTTGAACTTTTCATAGAACTTCATAAATATCTAAGAATGATATCTGATCATTTTTTTAAATTTAATTCAAGAACAGAAAAATCATTTGTAAATATGTGCATGCTAAACATCCAATAAAAATGTTTCCCCCACATAAAACTTGAAAACATAACTTTCTTATGCTCCCACCCACCAACCAAACAAAAAATTAAAAGATATTTTCAATTCACAATTTTTGTTTTTAAAAGTATTTTTAATGGTTCAATATCATTCCTTTTCATGAATTGACAGATTCAATGCATTTTTAAAAAAAAAAAAAATTTAGAATTTAAAAATGAATGAATTAATACGTGTTTTGCATCTTTTAAGAAAATTAAAACCTGAAAATGCATGTATTAACATATCTGTTTATGAATGGCAAGGAAAACAAGGTTCATGACTAAAAATGAGACTTCATTCAATAAAAATAAACTAACACAAAACTTATTAGATTGAATTTCTGATAATATAGCCCCTATGTGGCTACCAGAAAGCCTCTAAGAATGCTTGATGGCTTAGGCTTTTTTTTTTGGAAGGGAATATACACCTCCCATCAAAATGATGCGTATACAATGAAAGCTTTGAGTTTAGTTTTTTTTTTTCAGTGTGTTGTAGGAACAATCAAGTATTGATGATAATCAATTTCAGTTGTAGGGATGAACGTAAATCAACTCCAACTTAGGGGCCTCCATAAAGACTCAGACTTGCCCTGACCATATATACGCATATATAAGACGATATTGGAAAGTAAGTCAACCCTTGATTTAAAATCACGAAATTATTAATTTAAGAAATTAATTTTTGAAGCCAAGGGAGGGTTCCACATCCTTCCTGTCATATCTAAAAGTCAACCTTACACAATTATGACTCATGTATAAGATCAATGCCTAATTTGTCAAAAAATTATATCTCCAAAATTCAACCAATATGTAAATATATATGGCACTTTTAATACTTTGATATAATTTCTTCGCACATTCAAATTCAATGTTTGTTTCTCTTAATCTGAATTAATACTGTTTTTTTTTGTTTAATCTGAATTAAAATTTAAAAATGAATTTAATACCTGCTTCTGCATTTAAAAAAAAATAACTAAAAATGCATGAATTAACATGCCAGTTAATGAATGACAGGGAAAACAGTTCATGACTATAAAAAAAAAAAAAAACTAACATGAATCTTGATGCCCATTTGGAAGTTTAACTTGAATTTTTTTTAAATAATTCATACACACCCAAAAACAAAACTTTAAAAAAAAAAAAAATAAATAATTATTTTCAAAACATCCATGTAGCTTTTAAGTCAATGTTCACTTTAACCATCAGAGATGATTTTTTTTTCTTTTTTAAATTATTTAGGTCCATAAAACTTGCAAAGTTAATTGGTATCCAAAGGTCTGAATTAAATAAATTTCAAACCTGTTATCAATGGAAAGATGAAACCAAAAATAAATGATTCCAATAGTTTCTTTAAGTCTGTCTTTTAAAAAGGTAGCGCCAAGCAAATCATTCCGATCGGAATGAGTTTTCATAAAAAACAAATAATTTGATAAAAAAGAAGGGGAGATCACCCATGCATTCCTAACAGCAAATCGATTCGAAATCTCTCTTTCCGACTGTGTTCATCTCTCTTAGAGAGTTACACTCCTTGCACAAATGCCAGCAGAGACACACAGATGCTATGGAACAGAAACTGGAATAAGTTAATTTTTTAGAAAAATAATTCATAGAAAAATGCATGGAAAAATTACAGATGTCTTTCAGGATTTTTTGCTTTATAAATTTAGGGACATTTTAGATGTCAATCGTATTTGAAACGTTGTTGCTGCCTCCTTCGCTCTGAACTGCAATAGCTGTCGTCAGCGTGTTACATGCTGTTGTGTTGGTCACAGTCTGGACGACTTGTTGCAGTTCTACGACCTGCGCCTCCACATCCCTGAAAAAGATTTTCAAAATGCTATTCAAGTCAAATCATACAAGAACTGGACAAACAAAATAATAATTGGGCCCTATTGATCAAACTCATTGCAATGTATCTTTTAACCCTTATCTGTTAAAGACAAACTATTTTATAATTGAATAATAAGGATAGTACATTTGAAAAAAAATAATATTGAGCAACAAATGTAGATTACTGATTGCTTGTTGACAACAGAGTACAGTAATGAGTGGTAGGAGATTTATCTGGCATCTCTAAGAGCAAAGATGTCTAACTCATTTGCTTTTATTAGATGACATTGAGGGGAATATCTAAATGCATTTTTTTCATATTACATTTCAAAAATAATTTTATCATTCTCAATTGATTTTTCTTCTCATTTATGTATCATCTTCATCATCTTGGCAAAAATCATACAATTAAATGTTCACTTAGTTTATTTTCTACAAAAAAAAAAAACAAAAACAAACAAACTTATAACAAATACATATGCAAAACATTTTTTCTTTAATAGCTGTATATTCCTTAAACAAACTAGTTTAAAGTATTTAAATTAATGTTATAATTTTTTCCAAGTCATGCAGAGGAAATAGTCCAGATCTAAATATACCATAGCCAGATACGGATATGCGAAATGGACATATAATGTTCATATATATATATATATATATATATATATATATATATATATATATATATATATATATATACACATTGTAGAAATTTTGTTAAGGAACTGGTGATCCTATTTCACCGAACATCAGCAGCCCTTTGTGGTCCATTATAAAAAAGAGCTCCACTGGAGATTCTTCCTCTTTTTGCCACTACCACCGCTGTTAGCAACAGGTCCATTCGTAGCAGCCCTTGATGGCAAACGTATTTGGTACCTTCCACCAGCCAGGACCCAAGAGCGACGAACGCACGTGCTGAGTTAAAAGGAACAGGACACACAGCTAAGTTCCAGCAGGCATTTTATCTGCAAACGTTACCTTACCTTAAACCTTTATCTTATAACAACTTTACAACTAAGCCTTACAAACCTTACAAAACCCTACCACCTATCTGAACCTTGAACTCTTTTTTGAACTCTTACATATTCGTTGTTTGTTCCATTTGGTGTAAAACCTTGTTTATTGTTGTTGTTGTATATAAATTTTGTTGCACTAAAAGTCGTTCGTCTCCTTTCTTCAAAAGCTGTCACCAATTCCCTACTGCTGTTGAAGTACGGTTTATTCTTTTACAAAACACAGGAATAAACCGGGCTTTTCGGGGCTTATAAAAATCCCCATAAGATAGAACATAGGAATCTCAAAACTCGAAAAACACATAACGACTTCTTAGTTTAGGTACGAAACTTTTTATTACCTTTGAGTTTAAAGGTTCTTCAACATAAGGAGAGAGATACACATTCTTTCTATTCTGGCTTTTTCATCTGCCCCGATCTCGTGTGACACCTGCCCAAGGCCTCTGGCCTGGCTTCGGCGAGCTAGCGAAAGTCAACCGTCTTCTTCCTAGGCAGGACTCAACTCAACTTACTGACTTTTTCAAAATCCTCTGCATGTGCGCTTCCGGTACATGACATCATTCACATCCACTGGTCAACCGTTCTATTGGATTTTTATTTTGACATCTATGAACGACACATCCTCCCCGCGCTTGTGTTAACACCTGCAATCAAGTTTGCACCTAACTAACCCATGTGCTGAGCCAAAAGGTTCTCAGCCTAATTAAACCCAAAGGCATAAAACGAAATCCCTCGGCTGTTATATTACATAAATCCAGGTAGAAATCTATTAACTATCATTCAAAAAAGTTGGAATAACTTTGAAGAATATTGCTTTAAATTAGTGAAAGTCCATGCCTGAAAGAAGGCTGTCATAAAAGCTCAAAGAAGGGCAACTAAGTAGTAATTTATCAAACTTTTTGCTTAGATGTGGCACAAGGCCATATTAGTTAAAGTAGGTTTGCTAGTTTAGCTTGCTAATCATTACAACACCAGAAGCACCCAGGAAGAGCAACTAAGTAATATTTTATGAAGCCAGAAGGTTCAGTTATTAGAGAAAATATAGTTTGCATCTTGTCTATTATAAGTGTGTGTGTGTGTGTGTGTGTGTGTGTGTATATATATATATATATATTTATATAATTGTTAAATAAAAGAAACCTAAGTTGCCCTAAAAGTTAAATCCCTTTAGAGTTTGATTTGGGGAAAAAAAAATAACAGTTTTAGATGTTCATGAATCTTTTTATTTTTGTTTTGTTTTTAAGCCATTGCCAACAATAACAAGTTCAGTTAGTTTTAAGTCAATGATTTGCTGCTAATTTAGCCATTTTTGATGTTAAAAGAACGATCAAAAGTTTCAACTTACCTCCAAGTTTCTCCAGAATTCTGGATTGTGGCTGAATGGGCATCAATTTGATCTTGCAGGCCAGAAATTTGTGCTCGCAAACTACTTAAACAAGACTGCAGGTCATCCAGTGGTCTGAAACAAGATTTTAAAAAAATAACAAGAGATGCAATAGAAGAGTCGACAAAACAAACTTAATTCTAATTTCATGTCTCATCATTATGGATTAGCTTGATAAATAAAGATCAAAAAGGAAGTGATCCATGCTGCCTGCTGCCAGCATAGATCACTTATTGTGTATATATTCATTATAAATTGTTAAATAAAAAAACCCCAAGTTCCCCAAAAGTTAAGCCCATTTGGAAGATGTTTTCTGGAAACTCTGCTCAAGTTTAATTTGGGGAAAACAACAGACTAGATATTCATGAAACTTGTTTTTAAGTCAAACTACTTAAACAAGACTGCAGCTCATTCAGTGGTCTGAAATGAGATTAGAAAAATCCAAATAACAAGAGATGCGATCAAAGAGTCTGCAAACCAAACTCAATTCTAATTGTTTGCCAACGGCCCAGGAGACCTAGGTTCAATCCCAGGTTGAGTCATACCAAAGACTCAAAAAATGGTACTTGATGCTACCTTGCTCAACACTCAGCATTATAAGGTCAGGATCAAGAGTAAAGTGGGGCAATCCAGGGAAAGGAGTAGCGCCCTCCCCTACACCTTCGTGTAGTAGCTATCAAAAAGGGAGCTTTCGAGTCACCCTCGACTACGGTTGCCAACTTTACTACTATCATGGTTTGGTTTCATGAACAAAGATTAAAAAAGAAGGCCAGTGGATGATGATTCACCATCCTGCCCAACATAGCTGGGACTTCAGTAATTTTGGTGGTGTTGATCTTTGCCTGTTTAAGCTAAAGGACTTCACAATTGATAACAAAGTCTCTTCTGTGAATGGTGCAAAGTAGAGTAAGATGTGTACATTTTGAAGCATAAAATATTTTTTGCATTGGATTTTACATATAAAAAAAACACTTATGGGATTACTAACTTGCTTTCCAAAGCTTGCACGGTTGTATCTTGCAGCAGCTGCTCCAAGGCTTCAATATCAAATGGCTCAGGAACAGCAGGTAGTGTGGGCTCAACCAGATCATCATCCATCTGTGTACCGACATCCCGACATGTCATTTTGCTAGGGGAGGGTGAGAGTTCAACCTCTTCAGGTGGAATCACCTCAGATGCATTAGCGTCTTTGGATTTTTTGGCAGGGGATTTCATCTTGGAAGACACCTTCTTGGAGATCTGGAAATGGAGAAAGAAAAATTTACGAACAAGATTCTTTCAAAAGCTTATAATATTTGACAAAACAAAAAAACTGAACTATTTTTCATAATTGCCATAAATTTTAATGAAAAGTCAATGGCTTAGACATACTTAGGAATTGATCATTTTCCTTGATAGGCATTGTCGAAGTTCTTACAAAAATACCAAAAGTAGGAAATTTCTTGGAATTTTCATTTTCTTGATTTGATATTCTGATTTGTCCAATATTGTCCATTTGTAGCATACAGTGATTGTGGACTGTCATTTCACAAATTTGAACTGCTATTATCATCAATTGAAGCTTTCCTCAAAAATCATAAGAAAACTGGAAATTATTATAAAAAAAAAAAAAAAAAGGTTTTGGCTGCAAGAGAAAAATCATTGTATGGATACCATACCAATTAAGTGGTTATAAACTATATCAATTGTTATAATAAAAATATTTTATGTTAATTGTGTTTATTTTTGTATAATACAGTAAATCATATTATAGTCCTACACTTAATTTATCAATGTCCGCATCCAAATGAATATGAAAAATTTAGTGGCTATAAAGACAGTAATTTAAAAAGGTGTTCAATTGTCTCTTTATATCTGATATATAAATCATGTGATAAAAAGAATAGAATTTTGGATGTTGATACTTGGATACTGCTTGAAGTAATCAGTAGTTGAAAACATCTCAGCCATCTTTTACTGCTGAGGTGTAAAACTCATTTGGCTTTGAGGGTTGGATTAAAACATAAACTTGTAGGCTGAGTAAGGACGATTATTAAAAAAAAAAAAAAAAAATTTAAAAAAAAAACCCTATTCATAGGGAAATGATTGATTTTAACAGCATGTCAACCTGTCTAGGGTCAATTATGCCAAGGGGTTGATGGTTTGGTTTGGTTTGTTTGGTTTTATGGCATATCAACCTTTGTAGGTTATTTAACGCCAAATCCATTTTTATGTAAATAATCTGTTCTATTGAAAACAGTTCAGTTTAGCATAAGTACACAGTTTAATTGTCAAAAACATTTCCATTTCAAACTATTCAAGCAGTTATATGTAATAATTCAGTTAAGTGTAAATACAGTTTTAATGTCGAAAAACAGTTCTATTTGAAATAATTCAGTTAAGCATAAGCAGGCAGTTTAAGTGTAAGTACAGTTTAATTGTCAAAAACGTTTCTATTTCAAGCTATTCAGTTTTCTCAATTCATTTTAGCATAAGTATGCTGTTAGTTCTATTTAACCCATAGATAGGGCCCTATCAGGTGCTATCACTCCAGGCCAGAGTGGACCTGGGAGCGATGGCAATGAAGGGGTACTCCGTATTCCCCAAAACTCCTGCACTGCTGGACTCACCATCAGATTGTTTAGTGTCATATACTAGGACACTCGTTGGGGGGGGGGTCTTACCCCTCTGCAGAGAAGCAGTCGGTGTATTCTACAGCCCCAGCCGACTGGGCAACCAAGAGGTTGAGGAATTGTATTCATTGTTTAAGATATTTTGCACACAAGTAATTATATATTTTCAAGTAATTATTTCAATTTAATAATAGTCATTTGTATGCAGTTGGTAATCCTGGTAGAAGAACAACAATGGAACTATTTAACCCATAGCTGGGGGAATAAGAGGGTTCATGCTTTTACCAAGGGTATATTAGTATGAAAGAAATTGGAATTGCATGACTGGAGTTCAAACTTGCATACTTCAAGGCTGAAGTCTGGCATTTTAGCCATTACACTATAGTTAGGTTTGGTTTAGTTGGGTTGAGTTTTACGGCATACCAACCATTGTAGGAATCGTAGTACGCGAGTTCGTACTCCAGTCGCGCTATTACGTTCACTTTCGGGCAAATACCTTTGGGAAAGGTATGAACCCCCTTATTCTCCCTCCAGCTATGGGTAAATAGTAGGACGGACTAGGTTCTTCAGCTTTGGTGAGGCAACTAGTCTAGGAGAAGGAAAAACTCTGAATTCAAAACCTGTTAAACTCCGCTTAAAAAAATTGACCTTGTGTCATATCCTGCCCGAGCGGAGGGGTTGGTAAATAGTACAAACCATTGTAGGTTATTTAATGCCAAATCCTCTTTATGCATATATGATTTGTAAACATATTTTGTTGATAACATTCTTAAATGAGCCTGCACGCTTTTTTTGGCACACAGTTAAATGGTTTCAAGTATTACCATATAATGGTCATAATTTAACATCAGTGATTTGTTTGCACACAGTTTGTTCCATTTCACCTATAGATAGGACACTATCAGGTGCTACCAGCCTGGGTCAGAGTGGACCTGGGAGCAATGAAGGGGTACTCCATATTCCTCAAATCTCCAAGGCTGAAGCTTCGCCATCAGATTGTTTAATGTCATATCCAGTAGACTCGTTAGGGGGGGGGGGTGGATCTTACCCCTCAGTAGAGATGCTGTCAATGTATTCTACATACACCATGGAGATTTCTACCATTGATAAGTGGTATGAAACTTATTTGGCATCTCTTTGTAATTTTCAAAATTCCCCTATTATAACTGATGTGTCTTCAACTTTTACCTTTGGAGATGATAACACCTTTCATTATTGGACTGGGCATATGATTGGTTTGGTTTCTTTATTTAATGGCATATTAACCTTTGTGGGTTATTTAATGCCAAAGCCATCCTTCTAGTTGAACAGCAGTGATGCTATTTAACCCATAGCCGGGAGGATAAGGGGGTTCATACCTTTCCCAAGAGTATTTGTCCGATAGTGATCATGATAGTACGACTGGATTTCAGACTCGCTTACTACAATTCCGCTGTCCAGAGCTTTAACCATTACCCCATGAGAACACCCCCCTGGGCATATGAGGGCTAATATTACATCAGATGATATTCAATACAATATTTCTCTATAAACTCTCTAAATATAAATTCAGCAGAATATTTTAAAAAAAAAACTTTTTTATGAATAAAATCTGGATCTGCCCTGTAGGTCATATGTTTGACAACCCTGACTTAACCAAATGTTCACATATTACTGAGGTGTCCTTGTTGTATTGAGAGTATCACATTCTCTTCTTTAAATGAGTTCTAAGTCAATGAAGGAAACCAAAATGCACCTCTTAATACCAACCACAGATGCTAGTTGGAGACAACCAATGAACTCATGCCTGAACCAAAATGTGGTGAGTGTCTTTTGCCCTGAGCACTTGCCAGTGACAATTTCCACGGACTGATTGTACAGGTAAGGAAGGTTTTAACTCATTGGAAATCAATTGACATTTACCTTGTGGTGTTGAATGGATGTTTTCAGAGCACTTCGGAGTTCAGCCACCTTTGTTTGGTGATTTATTTTCTCCTGACGAGAAGTATTAAGTTCACTGCGTAGACTTTCCACTTCTTTGGTTGCATTCTGAAAGAAAAATGCTTCATACTATAAATCATGTTACATAGGGAGGCAGGAACAATTTTTCTTACAATTCAACTGCCCTTCATTTACACAACACAATTCTCAAAAGGAATCAATGAACATTGAATCGTATTCCTTCTGAGTAAAGAGAAAACAAAATCAAATGCATTAAATTGTAATTAATTATGAAAATATAAAAAGTGATTGACAAATTGTTGTTCAGTTATTTTTTTAGATTTTGGTTTGGTTTGGTTAATGGCATATCAGCCTTTGTGGGTTATTTAATGCCAAATCTATCTTTGTAAAAAGACATTAGAGGTACTATATTTAACCCATAGGCTCATTGGCCTAGTGGGTAGAGTGTTCGCTAATGGTCCGGGAGACCGGGGTTCAATCCCAGGTTGAGTCATACCAAAGACTTAAAAAAATGGTACTTGATGCTACTTTGCTTAACACTCAACATTATAAAGTACGTATCAAGGGTAAACTGGAGCAATCCAGGGAAAGGAGTAGCACCCTCCCCCCAATGCCTCGGTGTAGTAGCTATTGAAAAGGGAGCCTTCGGGTCACCCTTGACTACAGTTGCCAACTTTACTTACTTATTTAACCCATAGCTAAAGGGATAAGAATGGTCATACCATTCCCAAGGGCATTAGTTCAAAAGTGAATGCAATAGCACAACTGGAGTTTGAACTCACTTACTACAATGTTGCAGTCCAGCACATTAGCCACAGAGAATTAGCATCACCCCATAATGTTGCTTCTATCCTAACACTCTGGTTCCTAAAAACTTCATTATTTTATTTTTAATTTAATTTTTTTTTTTTTTTTATTGAAACAATGTTAGTAGATACATGCTTCCATTTTTACTAGTTTCATTCCATCTAATTGTTGCTTTTTATCCGATCCCTTAGAGTTTAATAAACTCTTCATAATTACTATTATTTGAAAGTTTTACTTTGTCTGAGGAGAACAAAGAAAAGCAAAAAAGATGGAATGACAGATATAGCAACAGATTTGTGAATCATTTAACTTAATGTTTGTCTATCGGCAGTAATAGCCATTAACTATGCTGTAGCTTAGCAAATGAACAACAGATAATTTTTCTTTATAGTGTTGAAGTCTTGTATGGAGTCAGCCACACTTTTTGGATAAGTTAATAATAAAAGATGGTATGCCACAGATTCTCCCAAATAAGAATCCTCGGATTTTAACTTCCAAGTTTTCCCTTTGGTTAGACAGGTTGTGCTGCAAACAAAGACAGAAACTGACATGAGGTAAAGCAGGTTTGAATTGAGAATTTTCCTTCTCCTAGACTAACCAACTGCCTAACCAAACCTAAAGAGTCCAGTCTGCGCAACTATTTATTTGTAGATGAGGGAGAAGACATTGGATTCAGACCTTTCCCAAAGGCACTAGCGTTAAGTGAAATGAAAATAACCTTGTCCAGGATTTGAACTAAAGTTAGAGTATCAACTTCCTAAGATGATCTTAAAGTATCTCACTAGTAGTTTTAAATCTTTGATTTTTTTTTTTTTTAACTTCAAATTCGACTATTAAAGAACCTATTTAAATAAAACTTGGTGAAGAGATACTTCAGTATTGGATTGACTAACTATTATGTAGGCTTTTTCCAAAACATAGAAAATTTGATTAGTGATAAACTTGAGTTGCTAGAAAGCCATGGCAGTACAGTAAAATCAAACTCATAATGCTAGCTTGTTAACCGTCACCCTTTATAAGAAACTTACTTGCAATGTTTTCTTTAAGCTTTCAAGTTCTGTCTGATGCCGTTCTTCACATAATAAAAGTTGATTCTGGGCTGCTTCAAGCTCAGAATTTTTCTGCTGCAATTGCCACTGGAAACTCTGGAAAAAATAAAATGACAATAATTGACAGAATTTAAAAAAAAATAACACCAAAGTAATAGCACTTTTGATATTAAAAGTATTTTATTTTGTTATATAAAACCTACTAACATTAATCCCTGCACCCACAATTTCTAAAATGAATACCCCTTTGGTTGTAAAAGAACAATCATGAAAATACTTATTTCCAGAGCTAAGTTACTATCATCCTTTCAAACTATCTTCCCTTATGAACTTAAAAATATAAAACAAACCCTTATTATCAATAATGGGTTTCCCAATTACATTGTTGATACCAAAATTAAACATTTCATTAATAAAACTGAACATAACAACGTAGACAATATCCTAAACCATAAACAATCAAGAAACCTATACTACAAAAACCAATTTCATAGTAATTATAAGATAGATGAACATATATTCAAAAACCTTATTCAAATAACTGTTATTGATCCTACCATAAAAAGTTTATCATTTAGAGTAAATAAAGGATTGTAATCCAACAATATGTAGAAAAATTGATAACAACAATCCAAGTGGAAGGAGAGATTTATTGAGAGGTTGACACTATAGCGTTTCGGTTCTACTGAACCATCATCAGGATTATGAGGGGTGATATTAACGATTTTAAGTCAATGATGGATGTTTAAAAATGCAAAATACAAAAACCTAGGGGAAAATTTGTATAATAAGATAAAGTTGGCCGTTTAATTGGCGAATCAGCATTTGTTGTTTTAAATTACGTCATTTGACTTATTAGGAATATTGTATAGAATTTATGTTACATTTATCGAGAAAGATTTCAAGTCAGAAAGAAGAAAGAAAGAAAGACAAAAAGAAAAATAGAAAGCATAAAAATTATGATATACGAGGTACATACGATAAGTTTCCAGACTTTTTTTCGTATGGGCACTTTTATTGAGAGTACACACATGAAACTCTAGTCCCCTTTGAAGTAATCTCCTTTGGCTGCAATTCACTTGTTGTACTGTTCAAACAACTTCTGGAAGGCCCCATGGAAGTCCTCGTGTGAGCATGTCAATGACCTTTGTCACAGCCTCTTTCATCTCAATTGTCTCATAATGACAGCCTCTGAGCTTAGGGAATAACCAAAAATCACAGGGACCAACGTCTGGACTATCGGGATGGTGAGGAACTGTCTTGATGCCCATCTTGGTCAAATAGTCTGTGACAAGGATGGAGTTGGGGACTGGTGCATTGTCCTGCTGGAAATGCCACTGACCCAATTTGAACAGTGCTGGCCTCTTCCGACAGAATCTCTTGCTAAACTCCCTTGAAACCTCAAAATAGTAACCCTAACCCTTTGGCCAATGAACTCTGGTGTATTGACTTCCTTACTCCTCCCACACCTCTCATCATCCCTCACAGACTCCCTGCCTTACTTGAATCTCTTATGCCATTCAAAAACTGATGCTTGATTCATGCAAGATGGTCGAAAAGCAGTCTGAAGCATTCCATATGTTTCTGTGGCATTTTTTCCAAGTTTAAAACAGAATTTTATTGCATATCGTTGTTCTAAAGTGTCAGATTGCATTTTTGAAATTCACCAGCTGTGACAATCAGGCTTTAGTAGGGTGTATTTGAATTCCTGCTGTAGCTGTTCATTTGAAGCTGAAATCATAAAAATTAGTCAGTCATCTCATAAGATGTATAGCAATAACATACTGAATTTTCAAGAGTCTACAACAATTTTAAATGCCCATACGAAAAAAGTCTTAAAACTTATCGTAAGCACCTCGTATGTGGAAAATATTAACTAAGGATGGAATATATTGTAGCTATTTAAAATGTATTTGCTCAAGTAAGGAGAAATATTATATAAGCCAGGACGAGTGTTTAGGGAATTAAAGAATGTGATAGCAGCGGCTTCAAAAATTCGTCTTAGATTTTTATTATGGATGTAAGTAAGCATCTTAGCAAAATTGAAGTCGAAGTTGGGATTATATTGAGAAATGTGTAGGAATAATGCGTTGTTTGAGTTGCCAATTCTTATATCTCTTTTGTGCTCTTTCAAGCGAATATGAAGGTTCAGAGATGTTTCGACGATGTATTTAAGTTTACAGTCCTTACAAGGGATACAATAAACACCGGCATCAGAAAATATGTTACGTTGAGGGCTAGAGTGTACTAATTCGCAGATTGTTTTAGAAGGTAAAGAAGTAGTTTTTATATTGAGTTTATTTAAGTTGTTTGTTATGCTGTGAGAAGAAGAATTGTTTGGCAAAGTTATGTATCTATATACACACACACACACACTTATCATTTACTAAAACAAATTTAAAACCTCCAACCTAATTATTTCTAATAACTCTTCCCCTTCCACCGAACTTCTTGATAGGACAAACATCATATATATGTTCAAATCTCCCTTAGGAGACTGTGTCTCCAAAGAAAATAATGCGTATATTGGTCCTACCACTACAACTCTTTCTAGACGGCTTACAATGCACCTTAATGATTCTAGCTCCATAACCTTATATTTTAAAACCCATTTTATTCCCAAATCCAAATTTCAAAAAATTCTAGTTGAAAACACCACTATAATAGCACATGAAATAAATAAGCCAAGACTACAAATCCTAGAAGCCCTACATATAAAAACAAAAAGACCTAAAATCAATAGAATTAATTTTGAAAATAGTGACAATGTTTTGAAATGCCTTTAGATTTAAAAAAACAATATTCCATATTTTCTTGATAATATTCTATTTCCATTGATAGCGTTCTGTTTTTTAAATTAATCAGCATCTCAGTTTTATGGGATGTTGTCCAGAAGACCTGCCTGAGGGAAAAGTGGCGAGAGAGGGTCAGGGATATCCGTGCTACCAGCACGACATGATGATGATAAAAACCAAAAACCTTTCAAAACTCTTTAAAAACATTCTTTACACATGCAAGCAACCCTTGATGATGGCCTATAAAAGGTCTGGGACAATTTTGGTAAACTCATCCACCAATTCCAACCTGAAACCAAGACACTTATCAGGAAACTTGAAAGGATCTTAATAAAATTATATAGACAAAATGTGTCTTTATTATTTAATCAAATATATATATTTGTTCAATTACTTTGAGTAATGATGCTGACACAATATGTGATAACAATT
The DNA here is from genome assembly GCA_963585895.1 of Sepioteuthis lessoniana. Lineage (NCBI taxonomy): Eukaryota > Metazoa > Mollusca > Cephalopoda > Myopsida > Loliginidae > Sepioteuthis > Sepioteuthis lessoniana. The sequence continues at coordinate 31,143,350 of OY757936.1, read as the reverse complement.
TCTTTTCAGCCCAGCATTTGAGCACTCTCACAAGTTAAGAAAAAAATATTTTAAAACAATTTGTATATAAACACACACACTTAATCCTTTATAATATTTTTTTGATAAAGACCTAAACTTAAATTATTATTTTAGAATTTGGAGGTAATTGACTTCTAAAGTTGGATTCATACTCTGCTCACACTTAATATCTCCCAAATAGAGAGCTCAATGTCAGATGTCTATGATAGCAGAAATCATAAAAAGATCAGTTTAAGATGACTGGATAAAAGAAAATAATTTTCATTCAACGAATGGATATTTTAAGTCACCAGTTTATTTTTGTCACTTCTCTAATAACATATCAACTCTTTTCAAAACTATCTTCAAAAATTTTCTAAAGCAAAAAACACAACATTTTTTCGGACAATACCATTAATTAAAAACTAGTTGAGAACAATCAAAAAATAAATAATGCAAGAGAAATATTCCTGTCAGATCAATTTTGTTCTCACACACACACACACATATATATATATGGTGGGCTGAAAAGTTCATAAGATGATGTCAAATCCGCTGTTGATTTTTTTTAACAATGGGATCCAAACACTGCAACACCGATGGAAAAACTGTGTAGATTGCAAAGGGGACTATGTTAAAAAAAAAAAACCTCATTTGGTCACATTCTATGAGGGTATCTTGGTCAGTCCATGAACTTTTTAGTCGAAATATAAAATGAATATAGCTATAAAAATAAACACACACTTGGGTAAATATTTCTACTTTTTTTCTTTTTTTTTCGAAAGCTGGTTGCAAATATCAATCATCAGCGATAAAAAAAAATATTTGACTAAAAACGATATATCTCTTTAAAAAATTTCACTGAAGACGTTAGTTTAAAATTTCAAGGGACGCAACTAGCGTTTTTATTTAGAAAACAACAGAGTTACCTCCCTTGAGTGTCGACATTAATTTTTAACTTTTTTTTTAAAGTAACCAACAAACGATAACACGGATATACATTTAAAGCAAATACGTCATAACATTTATTAACTTTAGTGACACCAAATAGCGACACGAAATTTTAAAAAAAATTAAACATTGATACCGATTTGATTGTTGAAGAATATGGAATAGAGCTATTTTATGTCAAATCAGAATGAATTTCAACTGATTTTATTATAAAAATGTATTGGGAGGATTGACTTCTTCTACACTAGCATTTAAACCAATCCTTTAAAAGTTAATGAAATTGATCACTCACCTGAAGCTGTTCCTGGATCACTGGACTTCGATCCTGATTGTCAGTCAGACTTCGCTGCAATCGTTCAACTTCTGTGCTCAAAGTTTTGTTGTCATGATGTATGGACTGCAACTGACTCTGTAAAGTTTGAACTTCATCTTTTTTTACCTTTAATTCCTCAGTCATTCCACTGTACTGACTCATTTTCTGTTGAACATCTAACTCAAGATTCTCATGTTCAATACTTAAATTCTTGTGTTGTCGTTTCAAACGTTTGTTTTCTGTTATTTTGGTGCCAATCTAATAATAAAAAAAAATGCCATAAAAACCAATTATAACAAAGCAAAAAATAGCAAGTGTAGATGAAGTGATGATAGAGATGAATCAGTTAATCACATAAGTGAATGAAGCAATTTTGCGCAAAAGGAAGACAAGATGTCTGGGTGGGTGAACTGATCCACCAGGAAATGTGTTAGAGGTTAAAATTTGACCATACTGACGAATGAGTTCCATAAAATTCTCTAGTGATTCATTTGTATCTCAATCCTGGTTAGAAAACCAGATCTAGTAAAATGGATCACCTTATCCTGGCTAGAAGACCAGACCTAGTAAAATGGATCACCTTATCCTGGCTAGAAGACCAGCCTAGTAAAATGGATCACCTAATCCAGGCAAGTAGACTGGACTTAGTATTAATCAAGAAGAAAATAACTTGTCATCAAGTAGATTTTTATATCCCAATGAACTACAGAAGGAAAATGAAAGATAAATACTTGGATCTTGCCAGAAAGTTGGAAAAACTGAGGAACATGAAAGTGACAGTGATACCAAATGTAATTGGTACATTTGGAATGGTCCTCTAAGGTCTGGAAAAGAGACTGGGGAAACTGGAGATCAGAGGAAGTATCAAGACCATCTAAACCACAGCCCTTTTTCTAACTATTCTTGTAGATCTTAAGAGACTTGCTATCACTCAGACTTCAGTGAAAAACAACAGGTCAAAACTGGTGTTGAAAACTCGCATAGAGTAATAATGATAATAAACGTCTATTATTAAAACACCATATTACATAATATAGTCATTTTAAAAGGAGCATATTTTACCTTAGAAAATAATCTTCTGTAATGAAGTGTCCTAACCCCAACACAACCAATAACATCAGTGCCCTGTCAAATATGTCAACTATGGAGACAGTCACATGAGATTTAGGGAGAAGTGAAACCACTTCACCTCTATCACTGTGGGGAGGAGGTTAAGATTTATATAAAAAAAAAAAAGCAATTATTTCCTCCTTTGATTAAGAAACCATTCAATGTTGTTCTTCTTACCAGTTTAAGGATGAAACATTCAAAATAAAATGTGACAGGGCTTTTGAAACAATGTGCTTGTTCTTTTGTTGAGATCAAGTGACAATCTTTCTTTGACAACCTTTGAAAAGCTACTGACTCTTCAAAATACCAAATACGAAAACAGAAAAAATACGATAATCAAACAAAGAACCCAGAAAAAAAAAGAGAGAGAGGCATTGTACTAAATTAGAATCTTGAAACTTAAAAAATTAAGAATGAAAAATAAGATTTTTTAAAATCAAGAATGAAAAATAAAAACTTTCAAAATCAAGGAGTTAAAATAAAAACTTTAAAAAAGGAATGAAAATTTAAATCTTTAAGAATTAAAAATAGAATCTTTAGAAACTAAGAATGAAAATTTAAATCTTTAAAAATTAAGCATGAAAAATAAAATGAATAAAGATCAAGAATGAAAAATAAAATCTTTAAAAATCAAGAATGAAAATTTGAACCATCAGAAATGAAAATTTAAATCATTAAAAATTAAGAATGAAAAATAAATTTTTTTAAAAATTAAGAATGAAAAATAAAAATTTTTTAAATCAAGAATGAAAAATAAAAACTTTCAAAATCAAGGAGGAAAAATAAAAACTTTAAAAAAGGAATAAAAATTTAAATCATTAAAAATTAAGAATAAAAAAATAAAATCTTTACGAGATTTAAAGAAATCCTCCTATGTAAGAAAAACACAACAGTAAATCATATCTCTTATAATCCTCCAAGGATACTTTGGCTACAAATAAGGATGCAAATTTTCAGGTTTATTTGATAGTATAGTGAATTAGATTTTCACTGGGTGTCCCACAACCCTCAGCTAGACTAGCTTAGGATTAATAAGCAACAATTAGTCTTTGTTTTAGGTCACCATCTGTAGAGCAAAAAAATTTTGTTAAAAAAATAATCATAAAATTAATCAAAATAAAAACTTTCCTTCCAATAGAATGAAAGGTTGATTTGGTTACATTTTTTTAATGACATATCTACCTTTGTAGGTTATTTAATGCCAAAGCCATCCTTCTAGAAGAACAGTTGTAGTACAATTTAATCCAACTGGGTGGATAAAGGGGCTTTATACCTTTCCCAAGGGTATAAGTCCAAAAGTGAATGTAATAGCATGACTGTAGCTCAAATTTGTTGTCTATGATGTCGCAGTCCAACAGCTTAACCACTACACCATGGAGATTTCCCACTATAGAATGAAGTATAAGTTTCCAAGATGTTTTGATGGTTAAAAAAATTTAGCTTCTTTGATACAGAAAAAAAAAAAAAAAGTATATCAGACAATAGCATATACATCTCTACAGAGTAGGCTCTTTAGAATTGCAAAAGCAATCTGTCAAGAAGGAAAACTCTGAATTCAAACCAGTCATACTCCATTTTAAAAATTGAACCCATGTTGCATCCTGACAGTAGAGGAGGGTTTAGATAAATACATACCCACATGACAAAAAAAGAAAATCTACTTTAAGCAAAAAATACTAACTTGTTTTCGCAGTTCTCTTTGGTTAGCTTTCTCTTGGATTAACGTATCTTCAAGTTCTTGGATTCTTTTTATATAATCTCTTTCTTCTGTCTCCCGTTCTTTAACATTATCACTAAAGTGGGTCTGTATCTCGACAAGAGATGACTCCCGTCGGGCCAAAGCTTCTTCTAACTCAGAAACATGTTTTTTGAGGGCAGTGTTGCTCAGCTGTAAGCCTGGAGAAAAGAGGGGGGAAAAAAAGCAATGAAAACAATTTCCCTTCATTTTGAGAGAACAGTATATTTTAACATGGAGAGTAAAATGCACTAATTATATTCTGAGATTTATATAAGATTGCTCCATCTTCATAGATGAAATTTTTTGTTTCCTGCCATCTCTTGTCAAGCTGGACAAAGATTTGTGGACAATACAGCAAATAATGCAAGTGGTGTTACCTCACCTCTCATGAGACTTCATGTGATTGACATATCCAGCTTTAGAGAGAAGAATATGGTCACAGACATTAGACTTCCAAGCAGGCTCTTGAACCTGAGAGTCCATCATTGTTCCTTTTCACAGCTGTTGTGTCAGCCTTCCATGACTACACACACACATATATATATATATATATATATATATATATATATATATATATACAGCATGTCTTATGTTTCAAAGAAAATTAGAGAACTTAATATGTACACAAATAAATCCTTTGCTATTAAAGATTCAGAAGTGATATTTATTGTTTAAAGGATTCTCAAGTCAAGATTGAGAATATGAACCAGAATATGAATCCCGACTCTAGTTGAATTTAACTGTAAACAAATAAATTTACTAACCAGTTAAACGGCCTTTTTCCTTCTCCAACTCCAAAGACAATTGTTGTTCCTTCGTCCTAGCCTCCAGTGTTGCCTCATCCTTCTCATCTATCAATTGTTGCAGTTGCTGACCCATGGCCATCACCTGGGTGACATACTGTTCCACTTGGTGATTGGTCACTTCTTTCAACTCAGTCAGTTCACTCTCCAGTTGGAGCTTCTGTGAACGAACAGATTCCAATTCGGCAGCCAAAGTCTGCAAGAAAAGTTTTTAAAGACAGAGAAATAAGAAGCTGATCAATACAAAGGATAACTGCATGCAGCAACATCTATATGGGCTACATGGTGTTGTAGTTGATTTTCTTTTGTGCAGACAAAGTTTCTTTTTGGTTCTGGCTAAAGAATAGCATTAATGCAAAAAGAATTTTAAATATATTCCCATCCCAGTGTCCCTGAAGTAACCCAAGAGGATTTCATCATAAGGACCCTGAAGTAATCTAAAAGAAGCTCATCATAGGGATCCCGAGTTAAACCAAACGGATTTCTTGTTGATGGAAACATTTACATGTGGAATTAAAAGCTAATGTGACAATATAAAAAAAAAAAAAAAAGACCAAAAAATAATTTATCAAAATGGGGTTCTTTAACTCCAGCTAAGAATCTAGGTTCCGATCCTGAACTTGGGTGTTCATGTTTCACTTTGTGCTAATGCCCTTTGGAAAGAATCCATCTCTTCTCTCCCCAGTTACAGTTAAATATTCGGGCAAGTTCAGTTCTTTTGCCTTCATATGGCAACTAGTCTAGAAGAAGGAAAACTCAGAATTCAAACCAGTACCACTCAGCTAAAAAAATTTACCTTGTGTCACATCGTGCTCACAGCAGAGGGGTTGGGTAAATACATATATAAATACACTCACAACTATCTGCATATATAATGTTACATGTAAATATGTGCACTGAGAGACAGAAGAGCTTATACGCATCACAATATGATAGTTAAATATTGTTTGGCAGGTGAGAGACTTTCAAGTGAACATATGGCATTGAGAAAGAATTAAGTAATCCTGAATCCTTGAAATATAATTAAGGGATTTCAGGTAGTCATAACCCAATGCCCCTACAAAGGAGGAATGTAAAGGTGTAGGGGTGTGCATCAAGGGTTGGAAATGACAGTATAAACAACAGGAAGTTCCTAAAGTGCGATTTGTTCAGGTGCACACAATCTCCCACCTTCTGGTCAAATCTTGAAATATCTTCCAGGTGGTTCATATCTTTGAGCAGATCTTGCAGAGACTGAATGGTGGCAAAGGAAGAATTGAATTTTTAAATAAAGAAATGAAAGAAATAAATTAAAAAAAGAAAAAGAAAGAAGCAATTAAAAATAGGATAAAATTCTACATGAGTACCTATTCAAGTTCACAGGAAAAAAACATTTTTGAGTAATTTTTCTCGTGATTTCAACTGATTAGACCCTCAAACTCATAAGTTTTTTTTTCATTTTTTGAAAAAAAATACAAAAAAAATACAAAACAAAAAATACAAAGCAAAATTATTTTACATTTTATAAGGCGGTTCAATGTAGAATGAGCACCCATTTCTGGGACGGAGTTGGAAAAGACAAATAACTAGACATGTTAAATTATTATTTTAATTTTCTTTTAACTTCTGAAGTGAAATTGCCCCTCACCTTATAAAATGTAAAATAATTTTCTTTTTTACTTCTGAAGTGAGGTCCTTTTTTAAAACTTGTTCTGGTAATGAGTGATCATTCTACAGTGGATTAAAATGCAAAAGTGAACCCCCCCCACACACACACACACACCAACACTAACACCACCTTATAAAATTTTAAATGTTTTTTTTTTCAAAAAAAAAAAATTGTAGTGAGTTTGAGGGTCTAATTGGTTTTAAAAAGAGATTACTAAAAATCTTTCCTCAGTGAACTTGAAAGGGTGCGTGTGTAGAATAATATCTAAAAAAGTATAAACACATAGATATATATAAAATCACGTGAAAAATGATTTTTAGCATTTGTTATTACAGTAAAAAGAGAATGATAAAATATTTGTAATGCAAGGGACATCAGGTTTGTCATTACCTGTCTACAAAGTTGCTTAACAGAAAGATTTATTGACAGTAAGAAGTTGTAAATGTAAATAGGTCTGATGACAAAGGATAAGTCAAATAAGACTATATATATATATTTTTTTTTGTGTAGCTATTTGCTAGTTGCTTCTTCAATCCAGCATTTCTTGAAATTTCTCCATTGCTGCTAAATCCTTTTTAGGCACAAATTCTGCTGCATTAGCAGGCATTTTACATTTTTTTTCACTCTTTCATATGAATCAGATTTAGTTTCCAGCATTTCCTCTGGGTTCACATTTGAGAAGGAAAATTCTGCTTTAATTTCTATATCCAATTTTTGATTAAAGATTTTTATAAGCATCTTTATATCTTCAATTGTTACTGATTTCATGAATAAGGGTCCTGCTCTTTCAGCTTGTTTGTTGCAATTCATGGTTCACTTCGTCTTTTTTTTTTTCAGCTTGTTTGTTGCAATTCATGGTTCACTTCTTTTCTTTTTTTTTTTCAATCTATATATATATATATATACACTTATATAAACAGCACTAGGACAAATTTGAACTGGACAATTACTCAGATTAGTTTTTTTAAAGTTAGATTATAATAATAAATAATTAAAAAAAAGATGATTAATTGAAACATTTTTAGAATATATCTCAAGAATGCACAAAGAAATGTCATATTTACAACAAAAATAAATCAATGAAATCAATTTTAATCTTTATTCTTGTACACACAACTAAAATGAGTTTTAGAGCTTTATATTATGAGCAAAGGCTTTCAAGAAGAAATCCATTCTTTTTGTTGGATCATAATTTTGTAACCGATGTAAGATACACTTAAATATGGAATAACCTCAATAAACATTTATTGTTTCAAATGAGCAGTTTACTACTATAAGCCTCATGAAAAGGCATACTGAATTGTCTAGACACAATATATACATATGTACGTGTGTGAATATATATATATATATATATATATATATATATATAAAAGTTAAGATATCATATAGACAAAGTCAATGGCACAAGGTAACTGTCAATTTTTTGCCTATGCAATCATCAGACCAAATGGTTTCAAAATGGTGGGTAGCACTTTATATACTGTTGTGTCAACCATGATAGGAGGGGTGATCAAGTTTGTAGGGCATTCTGGGAAGGGTAGTCGTTTATACTACACGGTTTTTTATATTAATTTTGAGATTTGTTAAATTATTTACTTGGTTGTGTTAATTATTATCATTTTACTCCTTGTGAGCGTTTCTCACTGATGTTAGCTGGTGGTCTTTCGCTAGAGTCTGAGTAACAGCAAGACTCCCCAGGTCTCTTCTCAGGATTCTGGCCAATCTCAACAATGTTGTAGTCTGGATGGCCTCAATTTGTTCTCAGTTTTCAAACTCTTCTTTCCAGCCCCCTTTCCAAGTCTTTGGGGACCATTCTAAGCATACTAATAACAATTGGTATTATATATATATATATATATATACACACACTTTTCTCATCTTTTTTAGTTCTCTAGCAAGGTCCAAGTACTTGTCTCTCTTGACACTTTCTTTGATTTTCACCCTGTGGTCTGCTGGGACAGCAAAGTCCACTATACAGCATGTTCTCGTTCTTTTTTTGTTAATCATCACAAGGTCTGGTCTTCTGGCCAGGATTAGGTGATCTGTTTTATTTCAAAATCCCAGAGAAGTTTGTGTGTCTCATCCTCCACAACAGCTTCTAGTTTGTGCACATACAATTTGGTAGTGTGATCAAATTTAAGTTTCTTGCACAATTTCCACTAGATCACCTTTCCCATCTAGTTGCGTCTAATCATGTACTTTCTTGGTGCAAATTTGCTACGTTGACTTATTATGTGATTAATCGTTTCATCTCAGTCACTAGATATTCTACATTTGCTATTCTGTTGTGTATTATTGATTTCTGCTTTCATATAATTGGTTCTTATGGCGTTATTTTGTGCTGCTCATTAGAAGAAATTCAGTTTCTCTCTTAAGGTTTCCACAGCCATGTCCAGATCTTTCTGTGAGAGATCTCACCAATTTGTAGCTTAGAATACCCAGGTATTTTTCTTCCCATTTCTGTTTCATAGTCATTGTTGTTCTGTTTGTATATTATGTTGTCAACATTCTTACTAAGCCGCCTGAAAACTAATGACTAGAAAGAATAAGAAAATGAATAATAATAAAAATATACAACTGTGTAAATAACAAATTGTAAAATTAATATAATTTAGCCCTGTAAATGTAAATAACCACGCAATATAAAATAAGGTCACCCTTCTCAGAATGCCCCACAAAACAATATAAATGGAAGGGAACCACTGATGATCACACAGATGAGAAACTGTCTGCTATCAAATGCCATTGACTCTTTGTCTATTCTATCCTAACTTAGATATATATATGTCCTATTATCAACATTGAGCTCTACTTATAAATATAGAATACTACATTATATATATATATATATATATATATATATATAAAAGGAAGATAAAGCACACAAAAATGTACTCAATGCTACTATAATAGAGCAGCTCTAATGCCTAAAATATCCAAATTACAAGGATCTGTTTCTTAAAGTTTCATCTGGATCACACAATCATCAGATGGAAATAGGAGAAAAAGTGGCTAATTGACCACATTTACGGTGTGAGGAATTTGTCATGTGGTAAGATGTTTGCTCACTTGACATAAAATCAATCAGGTGGTAAATGACACAAAAAAAAATATGTTGATGAGTCTACATTTAGAAATCAGTACATAGTGTAGACATTAACAAATTTCTTCTGTCATTTCCCACCTGATTGATTACATAATCAAACTTTCCCACTTTAGATCTACATATGCTCTATCACTGATATTGAACACTCTTTATTTAAATATATAGCAGACTACATTATTAATACACACACACACACACACATATATATATATATGTATATATATAAATAGACTATCTTACCTGAAGTTCAACTTTCAGTGGATCTTCTTGTTCAATCCTATTGAGCTCAAATTTTCGCTTCAGCATGTCTACTTCATTCTGTAATACCTCCTTGTCATTGACCACTTCTCGTAATTTGCTACTTAGTAACTCCATATTTGTATCATAAGCTTTCTGCCTCTCCATCAACTCGTTCTTGACTGCTCCAATGTCTGCAGTCAGTTTGGCTGATCGAGCTTTCTGTTTTGTCAGGCTGGTCTGGGCTTTCTTTTCCAACGCCTTCATCTTCGATTTGAGGCTGCTGTTCTCAGTCAATAGTTCCTCTGTCTTCTTACTGTCCTCAGTTACGGAATCGGTTCTTGTAAGCAATTCTTCCTTTGTTTGCTTTTCTTTTTCTACATCACACTTCACTTGATTCAGTTCTTCTTGTACATTACTCAGATGCTTCTCAAGAGCCTCTTTTTCATGAACTTCATGGACACACCTGTAATCAAAGAAGGTTTACTTAAATTAAAACTTTGTAAACATAGTTTGTTTGATTGGTTTTACTGCATGTCAACCTTTGTTGGGTTATTTAATGCCAAAGTCAGTCTTTTTCTTTCTTCTTTTTTTAAAAAAATTATATTATTTTAAGTAACTTATAGGAATCATTTATAAACAATTATAGTTTCAAGTTCAGTTTGTTTGGTTTTTAAGGCATATCAACATTTGTAGGTTATTTAATGCCAAATCCATTTTTATACAAATAATCAGTTCTATTTCAAACAATTCAGTTTAGCATCAGTACATAGTTTAATTGTCAAAAACATTTCTATTTCAAGCTATTCAGTTTATTCACCCAGTTATAATTCAGCCAATTCAGTTTAGTATAAGTATAGATTTCATTTACACACAGTTAAATGTCAAGTCAGTTCTATATTAAACAATTCAATTTAGTACAGTTTCAATGCCAAAAACAGTTCCATTTCAAACAATTCAGTTTAGCATAAGTACATGGTTTAATTGTCAAAAACATTTCCATTTCAAGTTATTCAGTTTAGTCAAACAGTTCTATTTCAAACAATTCAGTTTAGCATAAGTATGCAGTTTAGTTCTATTTAACCCAGAGAAGGGGCGCTACTATTCTGGGCCAGACGGACCTGGGAGCAATGGCAATGAAGAGGTGCTCTGCATTCCCCAAAGCTCCAGCATCACTGGAACTTCACCATCAGATTGTTTAGTGTCATATCCAGGACACTCATTGGGGAGGGGTCTTACCCCTCAGCAGAGGTGCAGTCAGTGTATTCTACAGCCCTAGCCAAATGGGTAATACATAGAATTGATGTCAAAACAGTTTTATTTCAGATAATTCAGTTTAGCATAAGTACACAGTTTAGAAGTCAAAACAGTTCTATCTCAAGCAATTCAGTTTGGCATAAGTATGCAGTTTAAATGTCAAAACAGTTCTATTTTAAACAATTCTTTTTAACATAAATACACAGTTTAAATGCAAAAAACAGTAAACTCAAGAAATCCCGGTTCAATTCTATTTAGCCCATTGGTAGGACCCTTATCCGGTGCTACCACTCCGGCCAGAGTGAACCTGGGAGCAATGGTAATGAAGGAGTACTCCATATTCCCCAAAGGTCCAGCATTACTGGAACCTCACCCTCAGATTGTTTAATGTCATATCTAGGACACTTGTTGGAAGTTCTTACCCCTTTGCAGAGGTGCAGTCGGTGTATTCTACAGCCCCAGTTGACTGGGCAATATAACTTCAAGTAACTATTCTTAAAACAGAAAATTCACACAGTTATATGATTTCAAGTATTCCTATCTAATACAAATAATTTTCAAAAAATTCAATTTGATCCATTGATAGAACCCTAATAGGTACTACCCTTCCACCTGCGAGTGATGACACTGAAAGGGTGACTCCACAGCTTAAGACTTGGAACCTCACTACAAGATATTGTCATACCTCAGACATCCTACTTTGGATGGGGTGGGGGTCTTACCCCTTTGCAGGGAGAGTCAGTATATACTCGGCCCTGATAAGAGGGTGTTTTGTAAGTAGGTACATTAAAAACATTTGGTAGAGGAAATAAAACTCAAAAGGAGACTGAAGAGTTGACTCTTGAATTTCGTTTTATAAATTGTATCCTTAAGAAATGAACCTGACATAAAAAGGTGCGGTTTAATCTGATATCTTCATTGATTAAAGATACAAATCAAGCAAAGAAGCTGTCATATATATATATATATATATATATATATATATATGGAAAATCAACTGATTTCCATACTAAAAAAATGTTAATTTTTGTGGAAAAATAAACTGTAAATTTTGTATCTGTATTCTTGTATTAATTGACCATTATCACACACTCATTTTAAAACTTTGAGATTCACAGACAATATCTGACTTTGAAGGATCAAAATTCAAAATAATTTAAGAAATCTTTCCCTCCAAAATTGTTAAAAATACATTCTTTAAACAATTAGTATTTTAGATAAATCCTCAACTTTTTTTAATCAAATTTCAAACCTACCTTAATCTTATAAATGAGCAATAAAATAAATACATTTCCAGGAGATTTAAAGATCCATTCAGTAAATATACTCAAAACTTCTGACTTTATTTCTTGTGAATAAAAATCTGACATTCTGTTCTTTCAAGATTGCATTTAATTTCAACATTGCTTAATCATTCTAAATTGAATGAAAATATTGTTTATTTAAAGATATTCATACTACAATAACAGTCTTCTTCAGCTGATGAATATTCTAACTGCATATGCTTAAATTTTTAGCACATAAATATACTTTCTTTCCTACATAGTGACATACTCACACAAAGATCTTTTACAAACACACAAAATATATTAACAAGAATTTAATCAATGTAAATGGCTTCATTTAAATGTATGGATTTTTTTCTTATTATTTTCGTGAGAATAGTTGGATTCATACCTTTTCCTAGGGTATTAATTAGCACAATGTGAAATGGAAACAACCTTATCCAGGATTTGAACTCGAGTCACCATGTCCATTTTATATGACGGTAACCATTACACCATGTGCACCTCTTTAATATATATATATATATATATGTAAACACTCATAAGATGTTCATATGAAATATAAAAGTCTAAATGGTGGTTGGTCAGTTGGTTGGTTAATTAGATTTTATTGCATATTAACCCTTGTAGATTATTTAATGCCAAATCCTCTGTATACATATATTAAATATGTTTTGTGAACAAATAGTTTGTAGGTAACATTTTTAAAAGAGTTAAAGCTCAATTCTACACACAGTTTAATGGTTTCAAGTACTGGTATATAACACAAATAATTCTATTTAGTACAAATAATTTGTTTGCACACAGTTAAATGGCTTCAAGTATTGCTGTGTAGCACTAACAATTAAATTTAACATCAGTCATTTGTTTACACACAGTTAAATAATCAAACAGTTCTATTTGACCCATAGATGGGACCCTAACAGGTACTAACACACTTTGAGAAATGTGGAGTACCACTTCATTGCCATTACTCCCAGATCCACTTCAGGATTAAAGTCTCACCATCCGATAGTTTAGTGTCATATACAGGACATTCGTTGAGGGAGGGTCTTACTCCCCTGCAGAGATGCAGTTGGCGTATTCTACAGCTCCAGCCAACTGAGCTAAGTAGTTGAAAACAGAACCTTAGTGTAATACTAGACTGACGCAGATACCAACCACTATATTATCGAAGATACATAATTTATTATAACAACTCACAATTACTGTTTGGGCATTGATCAGGGAGTTATGTTTTATTTAGCACAAATGAACATTATTCTCACAGTTAAAATAAAGAAGACAAAACCTTCCAATTTATGGTTTGTTTTTTTGATGGCATATCAACCTTCAAGGAGAACAGTAGTAGTACTATTTAACCAAACACCAAAACAATTTGGTACTAGGACAACTTAGTACATTAAGGATTACAGAAGAAAATTGCCCATTATGGGTAAATAGTAGGGCAGACTAGGTTCTTCAGCCTTAGTGAGGCAACTAGTCTAGGAGAAGGAAAACTCTGAATTCAAACCTTTTAAACTCCGCTTAAAAATTGACCTTGTGTCATATCCTGCCCGAGCGGAGGGGTTGGTAAATATATGAGAAAATTGCCCATTTCAAGCAACAAATATTGTTTAGTGATGTTATTCCATACTTTAAAGTATACAATTGTTATTCTGATGGGTATTCATCTTTTTCCTTCTAGTAGAGATATCTTTAACAAAGAAATTATTTTAATTTTCAGCCCATCAGTTTTCAGAATTACCACTTATGTTTGTACATTTGAAAAAGGAAAATTAATCCTCTTTATTTATCACTTATCATTATAATTTACTTCTAAAAAGAAAAAAAAAAAAAAACTATCCAGAACCAAAGTGTTCTAGTACCATTTAACCCATAGCTGGGGAGGTTGTTTAGTTAGGTTTTTTTTTTGTTTAATGACATATCAACCTTCATAGGTTATCTAATGCCAAAGCCATCCTTGTAGAAGAATAGTAGTGGTACTATTTAATCCATAGCTGGGAGGATAAGGGGGTTCATACCTTGCCCAAGGGTATTTGTTTGAAAGTGAACGTAATAGTACGACTGGAGTTCAAACTCACTTACTATGATTCTGCAGTCCATCGCTTTAACAATAACACCACAAGGACATCCCCAGCTGAGGAGTGGGGTAAGGGGGATGATACCTTTCTCAAAAGTGAATGTAATAATCTGAATGAAGTTCGAACTAGCTTACCACAATATCCCAGTCGAGTACGTTAGCCATAATGCCATGAGGACTCCCCGCTTCCAATTTATCTCTTTCGGACTTTGTATAATAAAATAGGAGTTTTGTATTTGAATAAAAATATGCCAATATCACATTTTTATTTTAGGATGGTTACACAGTATTACAGGTGAAAAAATTTTTAAAACAAACCTATCATTTAATTCAGTCATCTGACTCCGCAATTCATCCACCTCTTCAGTCAGTTGTTTGTTCTTTGTTTCCAGCTTCTTCAAATTTTCGGTGGCTGCCTCAATTGCTGTACTCGATTTCTGCTGAGCAACCTCATCCTGCTTGACCTTTGAACTCTCTATGGCTTCCTTGAGTTCAATTTCGACCTGTAGCTTCTCTTTCCTGACTTGATCCAGCTCAGACATCTTTGAGACCAGTTCCTGCTTCATCTGCCAAAAGCTATTCTCCACTTTGTGGAGGTCACCCCGCAGGGTCTCCAAAGCTGCGTCAAAGATCTTTTTCTCCTCCAACGCAGAAGCCAGGGAGATTTCAACATTGGCTTTCTCTTCTTTCAGCTTCAGAATTTCCTGATTTTTAGTACCAAGCTCAGAATGGAATGTCTTCAAAGATGTTTCAACTTCAATCAGTTTTTGTTCAAGTTCTTCAATAATTTTGTCCTGTCATGGAGAAAAAGAAAGAATTAAAAATGATGTGATCATTATATAAGTAAAAAATGAAGAAATCTTAAAATCAAAGACACAAATCAACAGTGAAACCAAAAATAAAAATAAAAGACACCCACTACACTAAAATCTAAATAAAAAGAATCACGAAAACAAAAATATAAGCAATTAAAACCTAACAAAGATAACCCATAAAAAGAAAAAGATAACCCATAAAAAAATAAGATAACCCATTGAAAAATAAACAAATAACTAATCAAAAAAATAAAAAGATAACCCATTAAAAGATAAAAGATTAATTTTGGAAAAAAATGAAATAAGGATAATAATATTAAAATGAAAAAACTGAAAATCAAATTGTAAAATAAAACTTTAAAAATTAAAAGAAACTATCCAGAAATTGAAGGATGAACAGAATCTCCCCAAATACCCTCATCATATAAGGGACAAAAAAGAGAGGAAGCGGAAGATAGTAATGACAAAGGAAAAGGAGGATGAGGATGAAGAAGAGGATGGGGATAATAATGATGAAGAGGTTGATGACAAAGAAGAAGAAGAGGAGGATGTTAATAGGAAGGAGAGTGAGAAGAGGAGAATTATGAGGAGGAAGAGAGTGATAGTGATAATGATTAGGGAAGGTACAACAATAAAGAGAATTGCGGTGGAGGAGGCAGATGAAGAAAATATTAATAATGAGAATAAAATTCTATATCTACCTTTTCGGTGAGTTTTCCCTCAGCGAGTGTAAGGTTTTTCATCATTGCTGTTTGTTCATTTTCCAAGCTGAAAATCTGCACTTGTTTTTTCTTCAAGTCACTCTGAGCTTTCTCCAGTTGTAACTCAAGTTCTGTGGTCGTCTGCATCAAAAGTGACAATCTCATCTTTTCTTCCTCGACTGTTTGGATTTTGGAGTCAAACGTCTCCTCAATGATCCGTCGTTCACGCTGGATCTCCTGAAAAGCTGTCTCACGTTCCAGCATATCCACCTGGATATCCTCCAGCTGCCGAGCAAGCATCTCTTTCTCATTAACAGCCTTCTGCCTCGTCTCGGACAACTGCTGGTGGAGACGGGCATTGTCTGCCTTCAAGCGTTCCACAATAGTGCCCTGTGATGATACTTGTGCTTGAAGTGTGGTCATTTCCTTCTGAAGGTCAACCCGGATTTTGTTGGCATTTTGCAACTGGTCATGATACCACTGCTTGGTGCTGACGATAGATGCAAAATCACTTTTTGCAGCTCGAGCTTCTGAATCTGACAGCATTTTATTTTGCAGTGTTGTCTGTACCTCGACGTATAGCTCAGCGACTTTGTTTTTCAGAGCCTGTATTGTGACATCCCGGGCATGTAACTCATCTTTGAGTTCTCGTAGCTTTATCTGTTGTTTGTCTGTTGTTTCTTGGACGCCTTTGAGTTCTTCATCCACTCGTTTCGCATCTTCAATCTTCTCCTCAAGCAGCTTTTGTGTGTCTGCAAGACAATGCTCCAGATACACCCGACTGTCCTTCAAGCTCTCAATGTCTGCCTTCAGGGCATCTTGTTTGACGTCCGTGTCAGACTTTTGGGCAGACATAAACTTGAGCTGCAAAGAAGCCAATTGAGCCTGCAGTTCGGCTCGTTCTTGAAGAGCAGTCTGAGCTTCGGAGGTCAATATTTCTAGCTGACCCTCAAGCTTAGCTTTGTCTCGAAGGAGTTCATTAGTGTTAATATCATCGACTTTTGGAGGTAGCCCTGTCTTCTGGTTGTCTGTCACAAGCTAGAAAAAAAATTTTTAAATACATAAATAAATAAAAAAGCAGATTTAAAATCCTTTCAATGGGAATTTCAAGTTACCATTAAGTAATTTACTCTACTTTACTTAGTAGCGGCACAAGACCATACATATTTAGATAACCACTCCACCATGAGTAGTGTGTAACACAAGGTCAATGTCAAGGGGAGTAAAGCTTATTTGAATTCAGAGATTCCCTCTTCTTAGACTGGTTACCTAAACTGAGACTAAAGAACCCA
Source organism: Sepioteuthis lessoniana (assembly GCA_963585895.1). NCBI lineage: Eukaryota > Metazoa > Mollusca > Cephalopoda > Myopsida > Loliginidae > Sepioteuthis > Sepioteuthis lessoniana. Next base: position 31,126,007 of record OY757936.1, on the reverse strand, counting down.
TACTATCCTACTATTTACTCTTAATTAGTGAAAGATAAAATTAACAGAAAGTGAAATACAAACAGCCTTGTTCAGGTTTTGAATTCCAGTCACCAATTTCATTTCCTATGACATTAATGATTATACTAAGTGTGCCTTCAAATAAGGCCAGAAGTATGGAGTACTCAATGAGACTCAACCTTACTAGTACTGTCTAACAGTCTAGCTTGCAAACCATTACACAAGATCAGGTACTCAAGTTAGGAGTTTATTTTGCTCGGAAAGTAGCATCATGTGTTTTGGGGATGGAATCATAGTGGCATTATTTCTGCATCTATTTTTGTGTGTTCCAATATTCAAATGTATGAATAGGGACCACTGCACATGAAGATTTTGATAGGATAGGTGTTCTGTATAAACTCTAAATAAAACCTCTCCTAAATGAAAAGTAAAAGACCTCAAATTACCAGCATTTGTTCACTGACAGCATGATAGAAATATGTGGAAGGTTAGATAAATCAAACTCTTACACAGGTTTAGTAGTATCCTCAATATTTCTAAACCTGTGTAAGTGTTTGATTTATTTAACCTTCCACATATTTCTATCATATATATATATATATTGAAAAAAAAAACACATTGGACATCATTATGGTGACGATAGAAACACACAAAGCTAGATGGATAAAACATCTTTAAACACTGACCCTAAATGGATTTTATGTCCAACTGAATAGAATTGCTTTGAAATAGGATGGACAGATTTGGGGTGACACAAACATCTAAGAAATAAACAAACCAGACACTGATAATTTTGAAACACATGCCTCCTATACTAAAAACAAAATATACCTTCCAAATGAAGAGCTCATCTGTCCTGTGTCCTGATGACAGATATATAATGGTCAGTTGAAGACACTCGATTACCAGAAAATAATTTTCATTTCACAAATGAATATGCTACATCACCAGTGCATTTTTCACCACTTCTTTTATAGCCTATCAACTCATTTAAAAACTTTTTGAAATCAAATCTTTTTCTTCACAAAAACTTTTTCCTCAATGATGACCAAAGATTGAAACTGATGGAGAACAATCAAAATAAATATTCTTATTTGTCTTATCACTTTTGTTCATACACACACACACACATAAATGCAAATAAAGTTTAGTTTAGTTTGGTTTGGTTTTATGGCATATTAACCACTGTAGGTGATTAAATGCCGAATCCATTTTTATACATATAAACAGTTCTTTTTCAAACAATCCAGTTTAACATAAGTACACAGTTTAGATGTCAAAAACAGTCCTATTTCAAACTATTCAGTTTAGTCAACAAAGTTAAATGGTTCCAAGTATTGCTATGTATCATGAACAATTCAATTAAACAGTCATTTATTTACACACAGTTAAATGTAAAAACAATTTAGTTTAGCATAAGTACACAGTTTAAATGTCAAAACAGTTCTATTTCAGGCAATTAAGTTTAGCATAAGCACACAGATTAGTTCTATTTCGTCCACAGATAGGACCCTATCAGATGCTACCACTATGGGTCAGAGTAGACCTGGGAGAGATGGGATACTCTGCATTCCCCAAAGTGGCAGCATTACTGGAGCCTCACCATCAGATTGTTCACTGTCATATCCAGGACACTGGTCAGGTGAGTCTTACCTTTCTGCAGAGATGCAGTTGGTGTATTCAACAGCCCCACTCAACTGGGACAAAATGCAAATAATGAACATTGCATATTAAGATTTTGATGGGACGAGTGGACCATATAAAGTCTAAATAAAATCTCTCCTGAAGAAGGAGTGAGAAAAAACCCCACTAAACCTGTCTGTGTTCATTCATTTGTTAATTTACTTCTTTTAGCTGAATGTCAATCCCAAGAGATCATAGCACCTTGCTAAGCCGGCCAAAATAGTATACCATGGTTGAGGAATGCACATCAAAAATTCATTGTACAAATATACTTTAAAAAAAAGGAAAAAATTATGTAAGAATTGTGAATAAGAAAAGCTTCTGCATAAAAAGTGCTCAATGCTGTTATAGCAAAGCAGGTATAAAACCTAAAAATATATTAAAATTAAAAGCACTAGAAGTATGTTATTTGAAGTGCAGACATGTTAATCTCTGCTATCATTTACCACCTGACTAATTCCATAAAATATTCTCTTTGATTTGGACTGCTCTATTTATATATATATAAAATTTGTGCAAGTGTTATGTACTTACAACCAACCAGGTGATTATACTTCAAACTATAAATATAGTTTATTTGACACATTTCTGTCTGATGATTGTGCACACCACATGAAACTTAAGTAACAGACTTCCGGTATATATATATATATATATATATAAATCTTTTGCCTTACTTAGTATACAAATAAAAAAAACTTTATTGGTATATAATTTTCTTTTTTCTATATTTTGACTCCCCTCTAGGGAACTTTTCTTTTTAAAATACTGCTTTCACACCATTAACAAAAAATTCCAACGTTAAACATGAAGACTATAGACAACAAACCAATTAACTGGTTTTGGTTTGGTTCGGTTCATTTATTCATCAGCATATCAACCCCTCATGAGTTACTTAAAGCTAAAATTGGATTCATTTGTAAATGTTTGATTTTAATCATAACTATATTTTCAATATTCCACAGCAATCATTTTTAACTGTAATTCTAAAATAATTTTTTTGCCCACAATCTTATAATATCAAGTATTCCAATCAAATACAAATAATTTAGAGTTTCAAACCTTTCTATCCCTTATGAATAATTCTTAAAAAGATCTGTTTTAGCTATAGAAAGGTCCCTAACAGGTCAGAGTTGACCAGGGAATAATGGCAATAAACAATCTGATGGTGAGGCTCCAGAAATGGTGGCCCAAGGAGAGCCAGTCTTAGCCACATGACACAAATGCCAGCTTCCTGTTATCCATGTCAAGTGACCTTGACAGACTGTCACCAAAGCCAAGACACACCCAACCTGATCCATGTACTGACTAACATAGCCAGCCAAAGTGTGTCCCAACCTAGTGGCCCGAACAACGTGGTTGACCAGAAAAAGGAGTCAAGTAAACCGATGTAGTGCAATGTTGAACTCCATTCTGAAACCTTGGTTCTCTAGACTAGTGTGTGTCCCCATTTTTTACCATCTGTTATAAATTTGGGTTATGTAAATCTGTGTGTCCCCACTTTCAATCTATTATTTGTAGACAGGAATATTTGCAACTATATAACTGTATACAGACTAATGCTATATATACACAAATAAGAATGTACAATTTAAAATAAAATGACAGCAATGGAACATTGAAAATGTAAATGATTATAATCCAACATTTACAGATGAATCAACTTTTGGCACTAAATAACTGTTACGACCCTCCCCCACCTGAATCTCTTGTGTTTGATTTTTTTTTCTATCTCACACCCACACATACTCTTCTCACTCGGGGAAGGAGAAGACGGAGAGAGCTGGAGTGTTCCAAGTAGAAGTGAAGATGGAGAGAACCGGAAGTTGGGCACCGGCATAAACAGCATAACAGATTGCAACAAGGTTTGTGTGGCCACAAATCAGTCGAGATTGGACTATCTTCTGCGTTTGGCTCCCACTTAAAGAGAAAGATTTGTAACCTCTGGAAAGGGAAGATAGTGGTTGGTACTTTCTTTTTGCCTTATCTGTCTTTTAGTTGGTTTCCGCGAGTGTTTGGCGATTTTTGCCCCTCCTCCGTTGATGTTGAATTGTTACTTTTCTGATTTTCTTTGGGATGATTGTGTCCCATGCGGAGGGTTTGTCAGTGCTGAAGTGGAATGATCTACAAGTTAATTCGTTTTGTTGCGGTGTGTTGGGTCTGTTGTTCCTTCCACTGGTGTTTGCGGCGGAGTGACAACCAGTAAATTCTTTTTGTTTGTCTGAGCTGATACCACCATGGTGGTTGTTTTTCCCCAGCAAGGACTAGGTATGTCACCCTCTCCATCAAGAACGGGAAGGTTGTAACATAACCCATAAGAAGTTGATATTCCATTAAACAAATTAGAAGGAAAGCTCTGAAATCAAACTAATAGTACTTCACTCAAACATTGATTTGTGTTTCATCCTACTCATGGGGAAGAGGTTGAGTGAATATATAAATTATACATATACTAGCCCTATTTTATTAGTAATACTTGCATTAATTCCTGACCATTGACAATCTATTTCTTCCCAATTTTCAATGCATTTCTCAATTAAAATCATCATCAATACATTTAATTCATACATGTAATAGCCCTATCTTATCAGTAGTGCTTATACTAATTCCTGACCACTGACAATCCCTTTCTTCCTGATTTTTTGATGCATTTCTATAATAAAATCATGTTTTTACTATTTGCAGTTCAACAATATCCATTATGATTAGAGACGTTGAAAAGTTTTCATGTACTTGTTTAATCAATCTTACCTGTGATATCAATGTTTATATAAACCACACACAAAATGATGAGAAAAAAAAGACCCTGAAACCTACCTGTGATCTCCTTTCTGTCAGTGGCTTCATTGCATTCTTGAACAACGGCCCGGGATCAGGCAGAGAAATTTTGGGTTTGGACACATTTGGCATATGTTGGGCAAAGGTTGAAGTGGGTAGGTTTGTGTCTTTTTCGGGCAGTTCCACACTGCTACCAATGCTCACATTATCAGGAACATCCTTGGTAGGTGGCGAATATTTACCACTGGCCAGAGGGGACTGGTGTACCCTGGCAAAATTCTCAGACTCAAGGCTGAGTTCAACTGGGTTGAAAGATCGTTCCCGCACAGGGGGTGAGTGGCGTCCATTTCGTAGTCTTTTCAAGAAAGCTTCAAGCTCCACTGCTTTCACTGGAGGCAGGGATCTGAGGAAGGCCTCAGCATTTGAGTCTTCCTCATAATTGTAATTCTCATCGGCATCACAGTCTGAGAGTTGGAAGGAAGCACTTTTTATAGAATCTGACTCCTCGGAACGACCATTTTCACTTGTCTTTAAATCACTGCCTGCCTCCTTTGGCACTTGCTCGGACAGGGACAGGGTATTGCTGGCACTGTTGGGAATGGCGGATGGGTTTGCAGATGGGGAGGAGGAGACAGAGGAAGACATAGGGTTGGAGGCAGCGACATTTATGGCAGTTGTTGCTGCATCTGTAGAGATTCTCTCTTTCACTTGGTCGTGCTTTGGGGGAGACTTCTGTTTAACACATTCAGTAATATCAGCAGTTTTTTCCTTATCAAATTGCTTCATCATTTCTGATGGGCATGATTCAGAGCAAGGTTTCTTCTCTGGAAATACTAACGAGATGCTTTCAGCTGGAACTGGTATTTTATTAACAGACTCATTGACACTGATACCTTCAAAGGAATCAACGATTTCTTTGCTATTTTTTACAGTAGGGACATTGTCCATTGGGCTGGGACTACGTTGAAATGGTTTGGCATCAAGGCATGTCAGCTTAGTGGGAGAATCATACTTTTCGCTTGTTAAAGAGCCATCTGTTTTAAAAGGTTCCTAAAGAAATGGTAAAAAAAAGATTGAAATATCATATCAACTTATTTCTATTCATCTTATGTATAAGTGATAATAAAACAAAGAATTATATTTTATAGTAATTGTTTAAATAATAAGGAAGAATTTGGATGTTGACTGCAGGCAGGTCAAAATTTGATATATATTTCTATGATAACATATTCTATTCTCTAGCAGCCACACATTTATCAAAATGTACAATGCATTTTTACGATGAAATCTTTTGTAATGCATTTCAATCAAAAACCATTTGTAATGCATTTTTATAATAAAATCATTTGCAATGCATTTCCATAATAAAATCATTCATAAT